>VDFB02270651.1:588816544-588965411 GCA_007258455.2 Sequoia sempervirens | reverse complement strand
CGGGTGATATGCATTGTGAACGCATCGTTAGCCCTTCTGTAATCCTTATGCCCGAGATGCAATTCTGGATAGACCTCATAGATTATATCCTGTCCAAGCATCCCCTTCGGATTCAGACCCTTGTATGGGTAAGATATGGCTAGTATATACACCACATATGAGGACATGGTGAACTTCTTTGTTTCCAGGACATTCCTTAACTGTCTATCAATTTCTGCACTGATGAGCCCTACCCAGTGATAATTGGTCCCTCGTCCAATCTTGGTGATTACGTGGACCATCCAGCTTTCCAACACCCCTGCACTTTTCAATCCTGCCACCCTGCTTAGAAATGTGATGGCATCATATACATCTAATTTGAACTTAATCCTGTGCAACTGTTTGGGCAACTTGGAATGATGGGATTTTGGCTTCTCTAACCAGGAGTTGACTATCTGCTAAGCCTTGATGGGCTCATTCTCATAATATGTCTTCGCTGTTTCTATGTTCAGCGCACACACAGAAGGTAAGTCAGGCATGCTGAAGGCTTGTGCAATAGAGGCCGGACTGAAGTTGGCCAAGACCCTTCCCTCGGTACTAACCACCCGCTGTGTATCAAAATCATATTGTCTAGCACATTCCAAGATTAACTCATAACACTGGACCGCTGGAGGGAAACCTGCCACATGCACCAATCCGGAGTTCATCAACCCTTGCCTCAAGGCTGACAAGTCCCTCTCTGCCGTTCTCTGCTTGAACTCCTCATATCGCCAGGCACCAACATTAGTGTCAGATACATCAGCCCACACATAAGACACTTTGCTTTTGGGGAGCTGGTTCTTCATATCTAGTCTCAATCGTTCAGTCTCAGAAATGGACAACGCCCCTGCGCCACCCTTAGACTTTCTAGCAGCTACCTTGCTTGATTCGGCCTGCACATCCAAAAATCATCATTAGTATTCAATTGTTGCTCATATTTCAATCCAAAAAGTTAGCACAAATCATATAAATCCATCAAGATCCACTGCCAACTGCTAATCCTTTGAGATCCGGAGAAATAGGATAGTCCGGGAAAACCATGCAAATCGGGAAAATACCGTCGGGGCAGAATTTCGGAGAAATCCGACCCAGACGGATTCCTGTCACCAAAGCATCATTAGTCAAATGGATCGTTAGTATGGATGAAAGATCAAAAGATAATCATGGAATTCACTCATTGGCAACAAGAAATAAGCATTAATCAATCGTTCCATTAATCCTATCATCGAAACATTAAAAAGGATACAGCCAGACAGGAAATCCAAAAAAATCCGGATGGAATGGATTTTCGCGGACGACTTAAAATGTTCAGGTAATAACCCCAATCTGTGGAATAAGCCCAAACCGGGAAAATTCGAAAGCAGCAGAATTCTGCGAGGACCTCAGAAACCCAAAAAATGATGAAACGCAAACCAAAATTCAAATGAGCACGGGATCTACTCTACCTGAGTTCTAATGGTTTCGAAACTGACAATAATCAACAAAACTCAGGATGCAAAGGATTTCAACCTCCCAAAAGCACTCAAAGGATGAATCCCTATATCAAAATAAAGATGCCCTAATCTGAATAACCCGACCTCTGCCATTAAAACCAGAGCAAGCTTTAAGGTTTAAAGTATCAGCTAAAGTTTTACCTAAAGCACTCGAATCTTCACAAGATGGGGAAGTCAACGTGATACAGGGACAAAATCGCTCAAGCAACATGAAACCTTCGTTCTGGGCCGAACATCGAGGAAAACCCTAACTTCACACAATAGCAAATTTCGCACTAAAAAGCAAGCAATCTAACCCAGAACCCCGTCTAATGGATACATATGCCATCTAATGGATAAATAGCGCTCATAGGGCATGGGAAATAGGGTTCTATAACAAAAGACAGGTCAAACCCTGACTCTATAAATATGAAATCAAAACCAAGCAAGGGCCGACCCAACATTAACAACACCCAACGCAAAAACCCTCAATCACCACGCAAGCAAACAGAAGGGCAATGATAACATACCATGGATCGATGCGGAAGAAATTCAAGCTCAGAAAGATGACCTCCGCAGTAAACATGTCCAAGCAACAAAAACCCAGACACTGGCACTCAAGCAATCTTCACGCACACGAGCCAAGATCGATCCTCAAAGCTCAAATGGAAATTCGTAATCACCAGAGCGAAAGCAAGTGAATAGATGAACTCAAAATGATGCTTGAAATTCCCTAAATCTGCCCTTATACCCGCTTGAGCAAAGGTACCTCGACCATTAATGCATGACAAGACATTTCTGACAAGTCCGAGAACCCGAGCCCAGAACGGAATTTTGAAAAATCCCAAGATGAGTGGAAACACAGATTTCATAGAAATGCAGAAACTGGGGAAATGAGGAAGATTGGGATTTTGGCCAAGTCTGGGAAAATCCACCTGGAACAGAAAATCCCGGGATCAAACAGAAACCCGGATTCGGAGAATCCAGCTAGATACAGCTAAAGGGCCAAGCCCAGGAAAATCCACCAGAGCTGGAAAATCCCGGGGTCAGGTGAAGACCTGGAGTTTTCTTAGGACTCAATTTCAATCAATTCCTTCCTCAAAGCAAGGTCAAAGCCAACAAGACTAACATGCCAAGACCCTAAAATGATAAATCCAATAAAACCAAAGGTCAAAGACACCAGAAAAGAGGGTCCCTACTCCAAGTGGGGCGTGTGTGCAAAAACTGCACAACACTCCCAATGCATCTTATTAGAATTGATTTACTATGTTTGGTCAATGGGAACTTACTATTTTTAGTAAGTGTTATTTTTGGAAAAAAGGACATGACAAGTCCTCCCTTCCAAAAATTTGTTGTTCTCAAGCAATTGGAAACATGTAGCTCTATGATCTTGATGCCAAAATGATCTATCATGAAAAACTACATATCAAACCTTGACTCAACACTTATGAAATATTGCATCTTTCTTCCAAGCATCCTAAAAAACCCATAAGAGGTGTACCTATGTTGAGTGGATTTGTTGGGACTATCTTAAATGCAAAACCTATGTGTCCATGCTAAATTAATTTCAAATTTCTTCCCTTTAGAAACTTACCTTCCCTAGCTCAACTCCCAAACTAAATTGATGCACAAGCATTGAGAAACTTCTACCATAAGCTCTTGATACTTTTGATGATGATATGAATCTCAATCTAAGTGATTTCATTTCTAGCTTCATGGAATAATATGTAAGATCTAATGTACAACAATGGATTATCTATTAGAATCATCAACAATCAACATTCATTCAGGTACTCAAACTCTACATAACAACATATCCTATTGGAGAATGATATACCTTTTTAAATCATCCATCAACATATATTTGACACCACTACTCATGAAATATGGTTCAATGAGTTTGAATAAAAAACTATATAGTTGACTCCTGATATAATACTATAATTTGACACATTGTGGAAAATACCTTCTACCTGTCAATGAATGAGCTAAAGAAATTGTATAATGATTGGTTCATAAGACACAAAATCTTGTTGATGGTTTTGCAAATGGGGTAGCAAGCTAGTGGGATTGATTTGTAGGGAAAATTCATGGTTAAGAATGCTTGAGACATAGTCGTATTGAGCTAAGTGACCTCTTAGGATGTCTTGAGATTTTACCCCCTTATCAAACATACCTCCTACTTTTTAATGGATGAGATAAAGGGGATCTATTATGGTTTTTTTATAAGGAAAAACACTTGCTAAAGGTTATACAAATGGGTTAGCAAGATAAGTGGGATTGATCTTGGAAGAAACTCCATGTTAACCATACTTGAGTTATAATACTACTAGGATGGGTGAGCTCCTAGGAAGTCTCAAAACTTCACCTATCTAAGCATCACCCTACTACAATGAGTGCTAAGTGGATAATTTGTTGTAATGTCCTAGATTAAAAATAAATTATGAAATTTTATTATAGTGAAATTAGGGACAAAAAATAAAATTGATTTATTGTTCCAAATTCTCATAGCCAAATAAAATATAATAATGTATGCATCAATGAGATTCAATTTCTAAGTAATCGAGGCATCCAAAATGGACCAAAACATGAAAATAAACTCCAACATCGTATTATTACAAAATATGATATTTTTCATGCATATTGGGCTTTTGTTTCAACAAATCCATGAAATCATACAACTAGATCAAATTTAGAAATCAAATTGGAAGTTTATTACCCAAAAACACACCTAATCTACACTGTCAAACTCCAAACACCACAATATTGATTTTTTTTTTGATATTTCTACAAAAATATAGGTTTGATACATGAAATTTTAGCATGCATCAACTTCTCTAACCCAAAATAATCTTCTACATAAAACCCACAACAAACAGGGAAAAACTACTTAATGTAGTGGACCCAAAAATCCCAAAGAAGCATTAAAAACCATCCAAATTGATATAGAATAATCTTGATATCCACCCAAGGGTGAAAAAAAGTGCACACAAAAAATAAGATAGAATAGAAACCAATAACAAGATGAAATCTCACACCAAGCACTCAAAAACATTACAAATCACATACTGTGAACATACAAATTGAAAATTGACAAATCTACAACTTCTTCAACACATTGGCAACCTCTATGTGATATTTCTCACAACAACCCAAGGCCTCCCATCCCAAAATCACTTGGAAACCATGAACATCCTATCCAAAATCTTTTAACTCCAATGGTTTATTAGCCACTGAAGGTTCCACAAGCATTCTGCTCTATGAGATAAAATGAAAGATATCAAAATGAGAGAAATGAATCATTTTTGGAAATTTTTATATGTTGCATGCGCAAGTTGGGCACCCAAAAACCCCTTACCATGATTTGGGAGGGAAAACCAATTTGCAATGGGAATTGGGTCCTGCTTGGTAACTCTTAGTAATACCCGATAATTTTCTTGTTTCCTGAAGATGCTCTAGTAAATGCATATTAAATCTAGACGAATCCAACACCCCTCTTGTAGAAGAACAAATAAAATAATAATAAATTTAATATTTATTTGTTCAAAGGATGTAAATTGAGCTCAAATAATATAAATATTAAATAAATGATTTCTCCCAATGCATCTTATTACAATAAACTTTCTATGTTTGGTCAATGTGGACTTACTATTTTTATTAAGTGTTATTTTTGGAAAAAGGGGCATGACAAGTCCTCCCTTCCAAAATTTTCTTCTTCTCAAGTAATTGAAAACATGTGTAGACATGTAAAAATGACCTAACACTTATCTCACATCCTAAATGACATTTCTCATCATTGGCATCATTATCACCTAATATCACTACATTTCACATCAATTGCATCAAAAAACCTAATTTCCTCTATTATATTATTCAATTAATTCACTTTTTCATCATTTTTGACTAATTAAATAAGTTTCATTTATTTAATAAAGTCCTAATCTAATTTTATTCCTCCTAATTAATTAATTAAATATCAATTATTTAATTATGTCACTAATTTACCTTATTCCCCTAAAATAATTAAATTATTACCCCTTAATAGTTTAATTAAATCACTTTCCCCTAAACTTGAATAATTAAATAAATTATTCAAAAAGGTCAAAACAAACAAATGCAACTTTGTTTGCAAAATTCAAACATGATTTGCACATTCAACTCAAAAGGCTTAATTAATTAATCCAATTAATTAATTACCTTCACCCACTTTCATGATTGAGTAAAGTACAATCCCCCGATTGCTTACTCTAATTGGCTGACTAATTCATCTATTTTTTGATTGATTCATCTATTCTTCAATCCCACTGAAAGCTCAATCTATTTCCTCAATTCCACTAAAAACTCAAATTGATTTCTTTAATCACACTAATTACATAATCAAAATCCATTGATTCTTTCCATCTAATTCCTCTCAATAGTTTTGAATCATTGATAAGGATATTCTACTACCCGATCTCGATCATTCATTTCAAAACACAAAATCTATATAACAACCTCATTTCTTCTAAAAAATTATCAGGGAATTGACATCTTTTGCACAACGAAGTAATACCAAATTAATCATTGATTTCTTGGTTTAGCTTTTACATACATCTTCGATCAACATTACACAAATTTGAAGCTTTTGCTACACACAAATGGAGGCTTCACATTGATACAACAATAATCCAACATCATTGCAAATACACTTTGACATGGGATGGTAAATTTTTCTTTGTTTTTGAATTCATAATATTATCTTAAGAATTCATTAGTTGATTTCAATAGCTTAAAAATTCATTTCATGAGTAATGGGTATGAATCTAAATCCTTGTTTTGAATTAAATTTTATTTGATTTGTTTAACATTGATTATCTCACACTTATCCAATTTCCCCCTTACACATTCTGGCACACCCGGTGGGACCATGGTCCTTAACACTTACATTTCTATGAGTTTTAATTGAGCAGTTGTAGGATCTAAAACATAGATGCACTTTCTAGAAATGCACTTGAAAATTTTTACAGAAAAGCTACAGGTATCTACCGTAGTTGCTTTTTTAGTAACCACCTTTGTTGCAGAAACATGGCTACTCTTGAAAATTTGGACCAATTTTGCACATCATAGGTTCGTAGTTGAGTTTTTGGACCACTTTTGCTTCCCAAAACAGGTCCGTAATCGCACTCAAAAGGGCCACTTTTGACTGATTTGCACACTTTTGGTCTTTGTTATTTTGATTTGAAAACTTGCAAGTGATTTTTTGATTTCTAATTCTAACAGTTGTTTGGTTTGAACTTTTGAAAGGTGCTAACATTGTTTATGCAAGATTTGCAGGAGCATGGAATGTGTTTATCCAAGAAAAAACTATCATTTTTGTTGCAGAGAAGGCGAATGGTCCAAGTCCATACTTTTTAAGAAGCTTTCATAGTTTAGGAAAATTCGTCAATTTGGTGCTATAAAAATGAACCCCACAACTTGCACACTTTCAATTTGGTGCTTTAAAAATAATCTTGCAAAAAATATTTCTAGTTTAGGAAAATATTTCAATTTGGTGCTTTAAAAAGAATATTTCAAAAAGCTTTCTAGCTTAGAAAAAGATTTCAATTTGGTGCTTAAAAAGAACATTCAAAAATGTTTTCTAGTTTAGTACATCTTTCAATTTGGCCCTATAAAAATGAACCCCACAAACTTACATGCTTTCGGCTTGGTATTCTAAAAGGATTTTTGAAAAGCTTTCATAGATTAGAACAACACTTTAGTTTTGGTGGTCATAAAATGTAATGTTGTTTTATGACCAACACTTCTATTATGTTGATGAAATGAACGAGTTTATTTCTTTGACCACATTAGGACAAGGATTGTTAGAAACACTCAGTTTTTGGTGCTTTAAAATTGGACAAATACATTCTGATTTGCATACTACTATCTATTTTCTTGAAATCTAGAATACTTCACTTTTGTGCATATAAAATCAAATTGCTATCTTTTACACATTTCATTTCATTTTTTGGATAGTGCCACTTGAGCGGCTTAACAAGAAAATTGCAATGAGTTGTATATTGTGTCTTCCATGTTTGGAAAAATAAAGTGTCTATCCTCTCCTCTCTCATCTTTTTGTGATCTTGGGTGATGAAAAGCACTTTTGAGTTTCAAACTTGTTTTAATTCAAAGCATTACCTTTAGAGGGCCTACCTTTTGAGACACATATCGTATTGGAGAACTCAAAGGAAACTCAAAGTGGTATTTCACTTAGGCTGCTATATAAATGGTCAAGGCTAAATGCTAATTGACTTGCATAGGTGATTACTTTACCGTTAATTTCATTCACAAAAGGGGAGGTTTACCCTATGTATATCGAGACATGAGTAAGTTGGTTAAAGCCTTAAGTGGCTTGATAGACACTAAAAAAGCATTGGATCCCCTGAGCATTACTAAGAAAAAATGTTGTAGAAGCCACCTTTTTAGCCAAAACATTCTTTGAAGTGGTGCATCAGAAATTTGGCATCCAAAATATTTTGGCATCTAATCTTTACAACTTGTAAAATTTTCTTGCACATTATTTTGGGGGAGCTAAAATCAACACAAATCATTTGGGATGTCTCTCTAAATGAAGGGGGAAATCTAGGTGTTTCTAATTTTCATTTTGTTGGTTCATGTGATCATGTCTCTCTCACTAAATCCCTTCTATTTGAGTATTCTATGTAATCCTCCTAATAAATGGAAAATAAATGTGGATATTATGGAAAGAAAAGGCCCATATAATGGAACAATGCCAATTTCATCAAATTGAGGAACTTGAGAAAATTTTTCTGTCATAGTATTGTCTTACCTAATCATCTAGTTCCAACACATGTAGAAACATCACCGAGTTTCACTCAGACATCTTGTGAGACATCACCATTTGGTTATGAATAATGTAGTTTGATGAATTACATTAACATCTCATCTCCCATATCAACTGTTGCTACATTTGAATCTAATGTTGACTCATTCATGAGTTCCCATGATTATTTGCATTAGGATATTACTATTGTAATTCCAAATACACCACATTGGGATGCACATCTACTAGAAATCACATATTTGTTTGTATAATCACATCTTTTAGATTTGGATGATACCATTAAGGATATTCATCTTCTACTTGATGTTAGCTTCAATGGAGTCGTATCACCAAATTCCCATCTTTGGATATTGCTCTTTCATCACCTACAAAAACTTCTATCCTGACATATTATGCAAAAATTCATGAGTTATCATTATCTACAATAGTATCAGATTCACATTGGTCTAGATATAACCACACATAATTGGTCCCTATTCCAAAATATTCTATGGTACATAATCCATCATATCAACATCTATCACACATTTGTATTAGATTGGAGATATTTTATAATCATTTAAATTAATCATTGGCATCTTTTCAATATTTCGATCATGTGCATCATTCAAAGACATTCACATTACTTCATATTCCTATTCGAAATGGACAATCATCTTGCACACATTTGTGGTGTTGTTTCAAGTCCCAAGGGGAGGATGTTGCAAGTATGAAGCTATTTCCATTGATGTCAGTAGGAAGTCTATAGGTTTGTGTTGTCATTAATTTCAACTATGTGTTGAGAAAGTTTGTTGCATGATTCAAAGATGTTGAGGATATTGAGAAAATTATGAAAAAGAGGAAAACAGGTTGTTGTAGGTTGTGCATGTGTAGTTGAGATATTGAGGAAGTGTTGCCAGTACATGGAGCTATCCTTTTGTTGCAGTGTTTGAAGATGAGTTGGAATGAAGTAATGAGTTGAGATGATGTCTCTAGTACTTGGTTTCCAAGTGCTTTTGAGAAAATTTGATAAACAAAGAAAACAAAGTTGTGCAAGTGTTCAAAATGTGCTCTGAGTTGTGCTCCACATTTCTTCTGTGTTGAGGAGCTATGCCTATGCAGATATGATATGTTGCTCAAGGTTGTTAGAGGTTGTTATATCCATAATTTAGGCTTCTGGATTGTTGGTCAAAGAAAGTTGTGTTCACCAATATATGAACTTGTTTTGCTGTGTTGTGTAGAGGTGTCTAGGAGAAATGTATTTGCTCCACATTTCTCCACAGTTTCTTTTCAAGATTTGTGGTTTTTAAGGTGAGTTAGTGGTGTTCTCCTATTTTTATCAAGTGGATTTGTGGTTAGGTGTATCGAAAAAAAGTGTTTTGAGTTATAAATTGTTAAAGTATCTAGTAGTGTTGTTTGGATAAATAGTATGATTATAATCTTTAGGTGAAAATTGTTGCAAAGGAAGTTGTTGTGTTTTAAGATGTTATTGGATCATGTGTTCAAGTGAATTTTTCTATTTGGAAGTTTTAGATTGTTTTTAAGGAAGGATGTACTTAATGTTTAATGTGTTTTCACATGTAACAACTGACTTGGTGTCTACACTACATTCGAAGATGTTCAAGTATTAATGAAAGCATGTTGAGATGTGTTGGGATCTATTTAGGTCCTAATTACGGATGTATATGGGTCACCTTCATTCCTATCCACCGTGGGAATGTTTAGGATGTATAGAGAGAATTGAGATAGATGCAAGTGATTTGTGTGATGCAAATTTTAAGTGTTGGATTCATGAAGGCAGTGAGCTGAAGGTGTTCAAAATATTTCATGCAAGGTTGTGAAAGTGTTGGAGCATTTGTGGTGGATTCCTTGTTGCATTGAGAAGTTTTTCTCTATGTAACATTTCTCTTCTATCTTCTTATATTTATTTTTGTAGTAGTGAGCCCTAACTGTGAACCTTTTTGGATAGTGTGTCCTATTCTAGCAGTGAGCCCTTGTTCTGGTTTTGTAATTACTTATATTGTGAGCTAATCCTTACCATGGTTTTTCCCTCATTGGGTTTTTCACATAAATCTAGTGTTCTCTTGTGTATGGTGTTATTATTTTAGTTTATGTAATCTACATTTCAGGTTTAATCACTTTAATAGAATAAGGGTTTAATGAATGCATGTGGATCTAATTACTATTGATGGTTTTTTATGTTTTAATTTGCTACAAATAATTCACCCCTCTCTTAGTTTTCTTGTTCATTTAACAATTGTTATTAGAGCAAGGTTCCTTTTTGAAGAGATTAATTGCTTAAGCTAGATCTAGAATGGTGAATCAAATTGGCAGCCCTAGATTTGATGGAACTAACTATGCATTCTAGAAGATAAAGATGGAAAGATATATGTTGGCTCATGGATTTGAAATTGAAAAAGAAATAAAGAATTAGTATGTTGCACCTCTGAATGGTCTAAGAACAAGTGATGAGATCAAGGCACATGAAATAAATGGTAAGGAACTTAGATTTATTTTGATGAACAGTCTTTCAAATTCTAAATTGGTTAAAGTTATGAATCTTAAGACTACTAAAGATGTTTGGGATAAGCTTTAGAGTATTTATGAAGGAGATGACAAGGTTAAACAAGTAAAGTTGCAAAATTTGGAGGCACAATTTGAGACCATGTGAATGTCTAAAGATGAAATAGTTTCAACCTACATGCAAAGAGTTGATGAACTGGTAAGTGTTATGAGAGGTCTTGGTGCATAAGTTAAAGAACCTAGGGTGGTAAAAAAAGTTCTTATAACTCTTCTTGATTCATACAATGAAAAGGTATCTACTATTGAAGAAGTTGCAAATTTTAATATTCATTCTAGAGATCAGTTGATTGGTACACTAACTTTATTTGAAATGAGGAAGCTTGGTCTGAAAAATGGTACAAAAGTGGAGTTTGCTTTTAAGGATAGAAAATAAAAAAATATTGAAGATTCAGATGGAGATGATCTTGATGATGTTGAAGCTAACTTTGTAAGAATAATGAAAAAGGGAATTGGTAAGTACAAAGGTAAACTACCTTTCAAATGTTTTAGTTTTGGAAATGTAGGTCATTATGCTTCTAGATGTCCAAAAAGAGTTATAAACAATAAGAGTAAGGAGAATAAAGGAAACATGATTATGTAGACATGTTAAAATGACCTAACACCTATCATGTACATGATAAACAACATTTTCACATCATTGGCATGATCATCATCAAACATCACTACATTTCACATCAATTGCATTTGAAACCCTAATTTTGCCTATTAATTGAATAATACAACATTATTTAATTAATTCACTTTTTCATCATTTTCGATAAATTAAATAGATTCCATTTAATTAATAAAGTCCTAAAAACCCTATTTTTGCTATTACTTGAATAATACAACATTATTTAATTAATTCACATTCTAGCAATTTCGACCAATTAAATAAATTTCATTTATTTAATAAAGTCCTAATCTCACTTTATATCATCTTGATTAGTTAAATAACACCAAATATTGAATTATGTCGCTAAATCACTTTATTCCCCTAAAGTTAATTGAGTTATTAAATCATAATAATTTAATTATGACACTTTCCCTCCAAAAGTTGGATAATTAAATCAAACTATTCAAATCATTCATCAAAAATTAAATCAAACTAATGCAACTTTATTTGCAAAAGTCAAACTTGATTTGCATGTTCAAACTCCAAAATGAATGATTGAATTAAATTAATTAATTAATCATTCTCAATCACTTTCTTGATTGAGTAAATTACGATCCCCTAATTTCTCAATCTATTCTTAATTGAGCAAATTACAATTCCCTGTTTGATCAATCAATTCTTGATTGATCAATCTATTTTTTCAATCCCATTGATCATTCAATCTATTTCTTCAATCACACAAATTATTTAATCAATTTTGCACAATTTATTCATGTCTAAATCCTCTCAACATCTCTCAACCATTGATCTTGATTCAACATTGTTTAATTATGATCATCTATTTCAAAGCTCATTTTCTATATAACAGACCTCTTTCCTCACAAAAAATGATGGAAGAGTCAACATCATTTGCACAATGAAGTAATGCCAAAATTCACAACCACCATTTTTGGAGCTTCAACATTCTTCGATCAACCAACCAAGACATCACATCAAGGATTCACACACAAACTATGGAGGCTTCATAGTGATACAAAAAATCCAACATCAGGAAAACACACTCCAATATGGGATGGTAACACTTTTCCTTTTCATGAATTCATGTATGCTTTCATACTTTGATCTTGTTTCCTTGAATTCTATAATAGCTTAGTGTTGGTTTCATCCACCTCCCAGGAGCGCCATATACACAAAAAACCTTCACAACAAAAAATGAGAGAGGAAACAAAAGGCCATTTCACCAAATCTGAGTGAATAGGTTGAGATGATAAAATTACATATTTTACAGGCTTTTAAAGCTGTGAAATATCAAACGTGTGAGAAAACTACCCTATGAGAAAAAACCACCCAAAGTTATTTACCCTAAGATAAAATTAGATACACTAACACCCCCTGCCCCTTAAGTTCAAACTTAGGGAGAATGAAGATGCAAAAATGCTTTGATACCATGTTGGTGTCATCCACCTCCCAGGAGCACCATCTGCAAAAACAAAACTTCATGAAAAAAAATGAGAGAGGCAACACAAGGTCATTTCACCAAATATGAGTGAATCTATATTGAGATGATAAAATTACATATTGTATAGGCTTTTAAAGCCGTGAAATATCAAATGGGTGAGAAAACTACCCTACAAGAAAAAACCGCCTGGAGTTATTTACCCTAAGACTAACAATTAGTTTCATTTTGTAAGTGTAGGATTAGATCTTAGATTAGTGTTCTTGATCTTAGAGTAGATTCTGATTTCAATTACATTTCTCTTGTTTAGCATCTATTATTTTCCCCCTCACATAGATTAAAAGAGCTTACTATGCCAAAGAAGATGCTGGAATTTCTGATGATGAATCTGATTATGGAGGTTTTGATGATAATGAATGCTTGTTCTTGGCTATAAAAAAAGAATCTAGTTCTGCTAACTCTGAAAGTTGTGTGAAGGAAAGTGTTCTAGAGAAGAAGGACACGATTGAAGGTACTTTGGTATCTTCTTTTCATGTTAAAGAAGATAAGAATTACTAGGTTGTTGATAGTAGCTACTCTAATTGAATGAAAAAGGACAAAAGTAAGTTTGTTAAGCTTGAAAAATATGAGGATGGATTAGTTAAATTTGCAAATGATTCAGAAGCTAAGATTTGTGGAATAGGTTCAATTAGTTTTGATGGAAAGGATAATACTAAAGATATTTACTATGTTAAGGGTTTAAGGCATAATATTTTGAGGGTTGCAAAAATATGTAGCAAAGGATATAATATTTTTTTTAAGGATGAAAGATGTGAGATCATAAAAGGGTTTGGAATAGTGATTACTATTGGTAAGAGGACAAATGGAAACATCTATCAACTTAAGGGTGTTGATGGTCATTGATTTATGTCTTAGATTAATGATAATTGGTTATGGCACCAAAGGATGTGTCACATGAATATTGATAATTTGGTAAGAATTAACTTAGTTATAGTGAAAGGCTTGCCAAGAATTACAAACCCTATCAATGTTGTTTGTAGGAATTGTTAGTTTGGAAAACAAGGAGTAGTTTCAAAGAAAAGGAACAATCTTCTATCGAACTACTAAAATTAATTCATACAAATATTTGTGGTCCTACAAGGGTGAGAAGTCTACAAGGTGACATGTATTTTATGATTTTGGTTGATGATTACTCTAGAATGACATGGGTTACTTTTCTTAGAGAAAAAATTGATGTATTAGATAAATTCAAGGCATTTAAAGCTATGGTTGAGAATGAAATGAATGTGAAAATAAAAATTTTGAGGTCTAATAGAGGTGGAGAAATTTCCTCCAATTATTTTAACTTGTTTTGGGAAGCTTATAGAACAAATCGGCATTTGTATGCCCCTAGAACTCCTCAGAAGAATGGAGTGGTTGAAAGGAAAACTTGGATGATTCAAGAAGCTACTAGGACTATGATGAAAGAAGTAAATCTACCAGAAGTCTACTAGAGAGAAGAAATACATACCACTATTTACATACTTAACAGAGTTCAAGTTAAAGCTAATAGCACAAAGACTCCTTATGAGTTATGGTATGAAAGGATTCCTACTGTGAAGTACTTTAGAGTAGTTGGAAGAAAATGTTATATCAGGAGAGATGAAGAAAACTTAGGAAAGTTTGATGCAAGCTCTAATGAAGGTATCTTCCTTGGATATTCTACTAAAATCAAAGCTTACATATGTTACAACAAAAAGGTTGAGAAAGATTGTTGAAAGCACAAACTTTAAGGTTGATGAAAATTTGTTGAATTCAATTGAAGTAGATGGATATATGCCAAATGAACTTGATTGTAAAAAAGAAGAAAAAGTTGATGAAAAAGAAGTGCAGAATGAAGAGGAAGAAGCTCTAGAGAAGACCCCTAAGACCCCTAAGTATGTGCAAAAGAATCATTTTGAAGATAAAATCATTGGAGGTAAGAGGAAATGAGTATTAACAAGAAGAAAAGCTACTAAATTTAAGGTAATTCTATGTTTACTTTCTAAAGTTGAACCTAAAATAGTGAGTGAGGCATGTAAAGATGAACATAGGATGAAGGAAATGGAAGAAGAACTTATGTATATTGAGAAAAAATAGACTTGGGAAATGGTCCTTAGACCAAAAAACAAAAAAATAATTGGAACTAAGTGGGTATTCAAAAACAAGTTGAATGAGAATGAAGAAGTGGTGAGAAATAAGACAAGACTTCTGTGTAAGGGTTACTCACAAGTGGAAGGAATACACTTTGAGGAGACATTTTCCCCTGTGGCTAGGATGGAAGCTATCAAAATGTTTTTGGCATTTACAACTTACAAGGACTTTAAAGTTTATCAGATAGATATGAAGTCAATTTTTTTGAATGGTGAATTAGAGGAAGAAGTTTACATGGAACAATTAGAAGGATTTCAGTCATCATATCAATCAGATATGGTGTGAAAATTGAAGAAGGATTTATATGATTTAAAGCAAGCTCTTAGAGCTTGGTATGCAAAATTGGATAAATATTTGATACAACAAGGATTTAGTAAAGGCACCACAAATAGCAATCTTTACTTAAAAATTGAGGAAGACTTAATCTTAACAGTAGTTGTGTATGTGGATGATATTATCTTTGGAGGAAATGAAGCTATGTGTAAGAAATTTGTTGAAGAGATGCAAAAAGAGTTTGAAATATCTTTTGATGTGTTTTTTATGCACTTCTCAAAACAGGCAGTGCGTAGGTGCACTACCTCTCTTGAAAGACAATCTTCCACAATCAGATTGCAGAACACTATCCCAAGGTCTCTAATGTCAGGTCTTGATAGTGCTTGGAATATCTCAATTGTTTGATGTGATTTTCTAGAATCACAAGGCGGACTTACATATGGGTTACAAAGCATGGGAAGTTGGATCTTGAGATGGAGTCCCTAAGATGGGAGAGTTATTGTGCGTTTGCTGTAGGTTCACACAACGGTCTTGAACTCCATTTTTTGTCGTTGGATTTAGCGTTACAATGTGCAATGAACCTTAGCATAGGTCACTCATTAAAAAAGGGAAAAAGACAGGGAAGAGAGAAGGCTTCTAGATCTGCAACTAACTGTGAACAGTGATAATGGAGTTCCTACAATGGACAAATTCTTAAAACCATATTCCACTTAACCAGAGATCTCACAGTATCATGGAACTTGTGCTATCTTCTAAGGTCTAAAAATATTCTATCTTTCATTCACCATGTGCATGCATGAACAAAGATGAAAGTTTTGGAGCAGCTTTGAATTCAAGTCCACACTAACTTTACACAGCTATCTACCATCAACAAATAGAAAAAAGTATGGACTAAGAAGTCATCTACATAACAGGAATTTTCATGATCACAAGACAACATTCCTAAAATCTACCAAAGCAAGAGAACAATTAACTAAGGAAACAATAAAATCTAAGTCAAACATCTAACTATGGAGATTGAATCAAGCAACATGGGAGAAGCTCAGAAAATGCACCAAGTCAATGTCTTTTCTTTATAAATTTCTGCAGCATGCCTTTACAACAACTCAACTCCCTTTACAAATGAGAGGAGAGCCCTATTTATAGTGCCCCAAAAGTCAAATGAATGGCAAAGATTAATTCTCATCGTGTGGCCAAGATTCATTACAAAATAGGGTTTCACCTACCCCCAATATATCACAATTTAAAATTACATTTTGTCCCTTTCCCTATTTTGTCCTTTAGTGACGACATTGTAGCATTTTGTCTTTTAGCTAATTACTGTTTTACTGTAGCTACTCCTTAGGGAGCTCTTCATCCTCAAGAGGATTGTCCTCTTGCTTCTTTGAGGTTGTATATTCCATGAACTTTAGGATGATTGGCTGGAGCTTGTCCACTTCAATAATCTCATACCTTATCACTTGGTAGCTCCACTCCTTCGCATTATCCTCTAGCCTTTTCTAGTCCTCATCATATTTGGTGCCCTGGTCTTTGAATAGCTCTGATTGATCGAAGGCACGGGAAACAAAACACATGAATTCCACCGTGATTTCAGTAGACATCCTGTCCTCCATCTTCTTATGGAAATAGGGCTTTATCTTCTCTGGATCGATTTGTACTGAGGGCATATCATATTCTGTCATCATCTTGAGGTAACAAGTGCATTCTGCCTTGATTTCTTTTATCCATTCTATATCTGGATCCACCTTGCTCATTATCTATTCCAACCTTTCCTTTTTATTGCCAAAGTACTGTCTCCATACATCCATCAGCCAATGATCATCTTTATTGAACGCAAGTTCCTTTTCCCACATAGCTTCTAGCAGTTGAAGGATAGCCTCGATCTTTGGAAAGGTGGAGTCGTATACTACAGGGAAGCCAGTGCATAGCTTCTTTGTGCCCTCCAAAGATTGCTGCAGGTCCAAGAACTTGTTGGCTGTCCAAACAGCTTGGCTAATTCCCATGTTTCCAACATATAAGACTTGTCAAAACCAGTCCTCTGTAGTCTTCTCCAAGTTCTTCCTTCTTTCCATATTATCAATTTTTTCTTTGGACAGTAGCTGGGGCGTGGTTGTAGACGTGGTAGGTAGGTTATCCATCGATGACCACTGCTGGATATAATCTGTTAAAGCAGCCACATGTGCTTTGAGCTCATCCTTTGAAACCTTGTCGTACCTTATTAAATGTACCATCGTGGCCACTGACTCCTCAAGATGCCCCACCTTTTGTTCTCTGGTGGCGGTCCCTAGGTCCATGGTGGAGATGTTGTAAGTTATCCCTTCCTGACCTACCATAGGCGTGGCTATTTGTACAGTCTGAGATCCAGAAGCATCCATCGTGACCTTGGATCAGATCTTAAGCTTCTTTTCCTTCTTTGTTGTGATCTGAGCTCGGGCTAAGATAGCCTCTAGTCTCACCCTCGGGTCCTTTAGTACAAGAGTTTTCTTTTCGAGCTGCTTTTCTAACCATTCTAGTATGGCAGATTTTCCCTTAGGTGAATCATGGTCATCCTTGCCCCTCTCGGTCAAGGACAAGGTTTCCTTTCTCTTATCTTCTAGGGACCTTTCTTTCTCCTTGGCAACATCTTCTTCTTCATGATCAGAGTCTTGGATGAACACATGGTGCTTGATAGGAGGCTTGGTAGACAGTTGCTGCACGGGACTCCCTTTTCCTGCTATCCCTTCTTCTTTCTTTTCCTTAGCATGCTCAACTTCCTGCATATGTTCCTTGGATTGCTCGACTTCAAGGCTCTTGACAGCTTGGGTTCTGTCCTTAGGTAAATCTTCCCTTGGACTATCTTCTGGTGGCCGTCCCCTTTCTTTAAGGGGTGACCTTTCTACTTTTTCCTTGGTGTCCTCCAACTGCTAGGCCAGTTCTTCCTCTAGATCATCATCAAAGGTTTGCACGATGGCCTGACTACTGTCATCGACCTCGTTCCCACTCTCAAAAGAACCTGTTCCTTCCTCCTCATAAGCCACCCTATCAATGGTTCGATGGTCGTACTTTGGGTGTTCGTGGTATTCATCAGCTTCCTCCTCGAAGGGCTTCGAGGCTTTCTGCTCTTGTTCCTCCCACTCCTTAGAGATTAGCATGGTGGATTCCATAGCTGGTGGCCCTGTCAGTAGTTGTGAAGGCTGAGCAGTAGCAAGGACTTGTGCAAGGGCTGCTTGAAGAGTAGGATCCATTAGGATCTGGGAGAGCTCAGGGGAAAGATTCTGCATATTTCTCGAGAAAGCCTCAGGCATGGTGGAAGTGCGAATAGGTGCTGTTACTATTGCCAGAGCGAGTGATTTGGTTGGTGACATGGCATCAGAGGAAGGGAGAGTAGTCATGGCAGAGGAGGAGTCAATTACAATCATAGGCTCTGTCGGGGGCGAAGGGGTAAGATGGATGAAGATGTCCACCGCTGGTGAGGATGTGGCAATCATAGCCAGGGAGGTAGATGGGGGAACCAAAGCTGGGAGAGCTAGGACAGGTTTGATTTGATCAGTATCTTTGGCTTCCTCTTCCTAGATTAATGGTTGCTCTGTGGTGCCCTCTATTTGCCTTAGTCTCTTAGAGGGTGAGCCCCCCAGATCCTTCCTTGTAGAGACCTTGGGGTCGGGATACTGGTCTGCTTCTGTCTCTTTCCTCTTATTGGATCTGGTCACTGGAGGAGACGTGGATGTCCCGCTAGTTGAAGTGGTGGCAGCGACATCATCTGTGGCACTTGGCTCAGTTTTGAGCCCTTCATAAGTCAAAATCACTTCCTGCTATTTCAATTGGGTTATCTGTCCATCAACCCACTCCTTAGTACGAGCCAAGATTGGCTTGGTTATGATATCGAGGTCATCGACCTCCTACTCGTCCCAGTGTATTGTTTGTAGCGGCAAGTTGGCAACTGCGATGTACTCGAGGTCCATTATGGTGCTCTCATCTTCCTCGATTTGGTCTGGTATGGGAAAGAGTTGTAACTTTCTTACAAAATACACAATCATCCGCATATAGTGCCTTGCCCATACTTCATTATCATCTTAACAATCTGTCCAAAAATCCTCAATGTGGTGCAGATGAGCAAACCTTGGTCCCAATGCCTTCCTTACATGTCCATATTGGTCCATCCGTGGGCGAGCAATGTGCAGGTGAAAGTGGTAATCCTTTAGTTCCTTCTCAGAGTTACCAACACACTGGGAGGTTTGTAGCTTATACATGCCCTGGCCAGGAGTCATGTGATAAGAGATCCCTGCTATGTGTTTGCCACTGAAGATTGCCTGTATGTGTTGGAGCTGCCGAGAAAGCTCCAATAAGATGATTTTGTCATTGGGGTATCAAGGCAACTTGTTTGGCCTTTCAGTGAATCCCTGGGCATGGATGTATGTGAACTTCAGGAATTGAATGAAGAGGAAGGAATACTGATTCAAAAATGCTCTAGCACTGTGGGAAACCCTCCTTTCGAAATCCCTGGCAATCATTTTGATAATATGGTTGATGAAGGCGTCATTTACTCTGCAATATTCCCTCTTGAAGTTTCTGTACTGGAGCTGAGGGTATTTATCATAGACCTTGAGTTTCTAACCCTGCTCCTAATCGGGTGCCACAAACAACCCATTATACTGCCTCTGATCTGCCAAGGAGTACACGGGGTATGAAGTCATATAGAACTTGGAGCTCTTCTTCACGTTGAGGAACTGCTCATGAAAGCAATTGCTAATTATACCTCCCCAATCGAATGTTGTCTTTGTGGTAACATCATCATTCCCTCGAAGAATCTACTCAACGAAGTATACCATCCATTCCTGAAAGAAGGCGGCCGTCGAGAGGCCCATCGCCCTACTTAGCATCGTGACCAAGTTGTGGTAATCCTCATGCAAGTCAGTGCGGAAGAGTTCGTGAGAAACCTTCGTAGCACTAACCCGCTTTTCCTTAAGCCAATGCTAGTTTATTGACCTTTTGCATCTTGTTGGGTTGTCGTCCCATGCCGCTTGAAATTCCTCAATGGTGGGCATTTCCATTTCTATAAAAGTAGGGATATGGAAGGTTTTTGTGATTCCTTCAGCTGACATGTCAGCGAGAATGTTACCGTCCCTATCGACAATTGTCCTTGTATTTGATTGATATGCCCACTAACAGGCCATGACAAGCTCCGTGGCTACAAGAGATGGAGGAAAGCCTCCAACCTTTGTGATTCCGCTTTGTCTTATTAGTCTTGCATTTTTGGTCATTGGATTGACCCTGACCCTTTGTATAAATTCGTCAATATTGACATGGCCTATGTTGGTGTCGGTGATTTCTTTCCAATCTATGGTAATCTTTGAGTGTAGTGGCTCACCCTGGAATTGGTATTTCATTTGGTCTTTGTCCTCTTTGCCTTGAGGATTCTTTCCTGACTTCTTTCCTTTGTCCTTCTCGACGGGTGCCCTTGAAGGTCCTTCACCCGATTCCATATATTGTGCAAGAAAAGGTGTAGTCA
This sequence comes from Sequoia sempervirens, assembly GCA_007258455.2. Lineage (NCBI taxonomy): Eukaryota > Viridiplantae > Streptophyta > Pinopsida > Cupressales > Cupressaceae > Sequoia > Sequoia sempervirens. The sequence goes on along the minus strand of VDFB02270651.1, from coordinate 588,944,552 downwards.
GTGTAATGGATCACAAAAGGTATTCATGTTAGTTGAAATCCCAAAGGTGAAATCCATTTTAAATAATCTGTCCAGCATAACATGAACTTTTATCTTCCGGTGTCATTGATCTTTTGATTAAGGGCATTTGGACAGTTCGGGCCTGGAGGGCCGGACTTCCCCAGTAGGAATGTTGTTTGGGTAGGAAAACGAGGTAGATGGATGCTGGAGATTCTCTTTGGTCGAATTTCGATAATTTAAAAGTTTCGCAAAGAAAAGGACCAAGATTAAGCATGTGGGCCTAAGTCAGATTTCAAATTTGGGCTCGTTTGGGTCAGCTTAGGAGCATCCAGAGGCACCAGGTTGGAGAGCCATCAAGAGATGGCTATTTGGGAATGGCAGATTGAAAACAGAATTTCAGAGATAGAACTCTGGTGTCCGGGGTCCGGCAGGCTGCAGGGCGGTCGAGAGATTACAATTTTTAGCTTGAGTGCTCAGGCCTTTGTCGATGGGAGGCCATTCATCTCTCGCCGTTCGGAACGAATATCATTAAGCAGAAGTCTGGAAAGGGTAGAGCTTGACACAGTCAAGGTATTTCAAGGTTCACAAAATTTTCCAAACGGGGAATGGAAGACTGGAAGTCGGGCGACGGAAGGATGTCAGGCACTTGCCAAAAGAAAACGATATCAGCATGATTTCCTAGTGAAGATGTCATGTCTTGCCAAAGATGATGGGTCTTAGGGCAGCTCAGAGGGAGCCCTCGACACAAGATTCTAAGTCGGGGAGAGGTATTGGCGATTGGGCAAAGTCATGGTGACGGAAGAGCATGGGAGAAAAAAGCGCTCTCGCCAAGAAGTCATGCCGAAAGGAAAAGGCCCTGACGACCATGAGGAAGGAAGTTCATCGACGGGAGGCTTGTGTCCTCGGTGAGAGATCTCATTGACTTCTGTTTGTCTCGCTGAATAGGCAAATCAGTAGGAGGTTGATCTTCGGAAAAATGTCTCGGTGACATCTGAATGTCTTACCGACCGAGCATGTCGGTGGGAAAACCTCTAGGTAGGGAGATGTCTTGTCGACTGAGCAATGTTATGCCGATAGAGGGGGCCTTTAGCATAAGTTTTCAGGTTGGGGAAAGGTCTTGGCAAAGTCCATAAGTCTCGCTGATGAAGAGCCCCATTGGCATAACCTCCTGCCAACCTCGCGAAGTCACATTGACAGGGAGCCGACCCCGCCAAGACAAAGATTTCGCTGTGAATTCCTAGTGACTGCTAGGAGTCTTGCTGAAAGTGAGGGAATTGACAAGACCAAAGGAGCTCATGGTGAGGTCCTGGCGATGGATGAATGTCTCTTCGACAAGTCACTCGATAGAAGCAGGGTCCGCTCAGCGAAAGGTCACACCGAAACGGGGAGGTCTCGCCGATGGAGATCGAGGGGTAGAATCCTGGGAACCCGGGCCCGAGAGATCCAGAAGCTGTTTCGACATCTTGTTTTTGCTAAGTCCTCGCTAGCAAAGGGATCGTCTAGGCCTGAGGGTCATGAGTGCCCCTGCAAAGAATGGCTGCATGAAGGTAAAGCTCCGAATTGGTCATAAGGATGTTGCATTGGTTTTCTCAATTTTTGAGGACATGGGTTTTGTTTGTCATGTCACGTTTTATCATCCATATGTCTTCTTGGTGATTATTGTTCATTTAAACCTTATAAAATCATGAAAATAGTGCTCAAGAGGGTGAACAGAATACCCACCTCGAACACTCGATGAGGGGAGGTGCAAGATCCACTTACGATCGCTAGGGTAATGGAGAGGGCGATGCGCGTGAAGGCCTCGAAGACGGTGAGCTCCTCTCTAGCAAGCTCTGATTATTCTCTGCAACACTGTCAAGTGAAAATGATAGGTTTGAGTGGGTCTTTTATACCCCCAACTGCTATTAATGGCCCTATTAATTGTAGGTACATTGAGACAATGAAGTTGGTGAATTTGAAATTAGCAATGGTGGTGGGAGACCCAGGGTCCGCCGGCCAGGAGGGCGCAGGACGACGGCCGCTTGACAATTTTCACTTGAAGATTCACCACCGGCAAAGGGGAGGTCGAGGCTCAGAGGGTGAAGTTCCACCAGAGGTCCACCGTCAGGGATGGCAAAACCATCATGGATTTCCAGACACATAATTCCGTAAGTTTGGGCCCGGAACACTCGAAGGTAGTCATAGTTCTCCCTGCAAAATTTTTGGTTGGCGAAGATAGAGCCAGGACCCGAGGTCCGAGAGGATGCGAACCATCCACTATCAAGGATAGCAGGCTCAAAAGGGAAACTCAGCCAGGGAAAGCTGAGAGGGCAGGCCTGACTGGGTCCATGGCTACTGGCAGAAGCAAACTGCCACATAGACCCCGAAAGCACCAAAACTTGACAAAAGAGCCAACGGGAAGCACGGTCAAATTATGATGAAACATTTGAAGGTTTATTGATCATTAGGGGCACAAAACAGGGCATGTGAAATGAAGTGGTGATAAAAAGACCCGTCACAGGAAAGAAAAGAGGGTCCCCATTCTGAATAGAGCATGTGTGCTAAGGGCACAACAAATGGCAAATCTGCTGGGAAACGCTCCTGAGCATTCTAAGGATAATCATTCATTTAGGACCCAAAATCTCTAGTTTTGTAGACCAAGAGTGGCTCCTAAAGGTGAATATGGGAGAACGAGATCCTTAATTGGGTTAGTTTATAGGTCATCTTAGAAGTGTTTGCCGTGAATTCATTCCTTTCCTCGAGATGGTGACCAGGGGCTGCTAATCCAATCGAACAAGTTACTTAAATTGTCTAGAACCAAAAGTAACCTGGACATTGCTCCGCTGCTAGTCAGGCATCCATAGCTCTGACGGAGTTGTCGCTGCAATCCAACAGATATTGCTTTACTACCGGTCGGGTGTCCATAGCCCTAGTAGAGTTACCTAAACACCCATACGGTCGCTTATTTTTCAAAATTCCTTTTCTCCTTTGTTTTGATGTTTCCTTCAATGTTCATTTCTTATTTATCATTTAACTCGACTAGGTAAGCACTAAAGCTTACAAGAGGTTTGAGACTGCAGTGGTCACTGGAGTAGACTTAAGATTTTTCACTCACTAGGGTGTCATAGCAACCATGGCACAGTCCTTTAGAAATGATTATTATGTGTTTTGTGCAAGATCTGAGATGGGTGTAAGGAAATCCAATCCAGGGTCAAGTTCTTAGCAGAGTTCGAACAAGGAAATCATTCATGGGCAGCTTTTAGAGACCGCTGGTCGAGAGTGAATGTTATGCCGAAGAACACTAAGGACAAACAACAAAATAAACTGCTCGTCGAGCAAGCACAACCACCGCTAAGTGGCGGGAAACACCTTTTCAAAACAAAATAGCCAGGAAACAAAAGCAAAAGGAGCGATGCAAAAAAAAAGATGTAAGCAAACCAGAAAAAGCAATCTACCCTAGCCTATGTACCAATATTTACAAAGAAGAGCTTGAACGAGCTCAAGCCTGGAAGTAATGTTTCAGGTGCTGCCCATTGGCCGGCAACGAGACGTTCTCACTAGTTAAGGTCTTTAGGTGGAAGGCATTGTCTCCCAAAATCTTAGCTATTTGAAAGGGGCCAAGCCAGAGCTTGTCGAATTTGTTGTGTCCCCCTTTATTTTCATGGGCCTTGTCCCAATATAGGACCAAAGCTACAATTCTAAATGCCTTGATTTTTGCTTGGCAGTCAAACCATCTCTTAACTACGCCCTGATGTTTGGAAAAAAAATTTATTGCACGGTCTCAGACTTCCTCTAAATGCAAGAGCTCAACTAACCAAGCTTCTCTATGATCTCCTCCCTCATAAAAGTCATTGATAAACTGAAGAGTAGGAATGTTTAGATGGATAGGAAATATGGGTTCTAGGCCATAGACGAGGTGGAATGGGGAATCGCCAAGGGCAGCCTTATGGCGAGTGCGATCTTCCCAAAGGGCAAAACGAAGTTGGGTATGCCAGACCTTGGGATTCCTATCTAGCAGTTTCTTGATCACAGTAATCAGGTTCTTATTTGTAGACTCGGCAAGGCCATTGCCTTGAGGGTAGTAGTTGGATGAAAACTTAAGGGAAATTCTGTAGTCAAATGCTCAACTTGCAAAGTTCAACGAAGAAAAAGCAAGTCCATTGTCACACACCAAAGCATAAGGGCAACCAAAACAATTTAAAATGAAACTCTTTAAAAATTTAGTAACTACTTCAGTTGTGCATTGCTTACATACTATTGCTTCCGTCCATCTAGTGCAATAATCAGTGGCAGTAAGAATTTACCTGTGTCTCACAGACGATGGAGGGCTTACCGGACCAATGAAGTCGAGACCCCATTGCACAAACGACCTTACCTCTAGCACATGCTGCAGTGGGATAACAACATTCTTTGCCCTGGTGGCAGCGGTCTAGCATGTGTGACATGAGCGAACATGGCGATGGGCATCCTTGAAGATAGTTGGCCAATAATACCCTGCTCTCAATATCTGGTGTGTTGTGGAAGAACCAGAACCATGGCCTGTGCCAAATTTATTTTGGAACTCTTTTAAGACTCGATCTACTTCTTCCTTACCAAGGCATCTTAAGTAAATGCCTTCATGATTCTTCTTGTAGAGAATGGAACCTTGTAGCATGTAGCCATTTCTTTTCAATCTAAGGGCACACTTTTGGACCCCCTGCAGGTGTGGCAGACACTTATAGTTCAGTAGATAATAAATGACATTTTTGTACCACTCTCCTAGGGAGACATCCTCAAGCTGGTACTGCTGCATAGTGAGTTCGGGTCCAGCCTCCATCGTTGCTTCAACAATCATGCGGGTGAGTGCTTGTCCTCTCACCAGCTTCATTAGTTGGATCTCCATGTCATATTCTTGGAGCAGGGTGACCCATTTGGCTCTTCATTCTTCCAATTTATTTTGCATGAGCAAAATTTTTACTGCTAGGTCGAGGACAATGACAAACACCTTATTGTGTAGGATGTAGTGCCTAAATTTCTTCACTCCTCTGACGAGAGCGTATGCCTACTTTTCTACATTGTGATACCACAATTCTGCATCCTTCAGGGGAGCACTCATAAAAGTGATCAGGTGCTTATTTCCTTTATCATCCTTCTGAGTCAACATGCTAGCATAGGAATGTTTTGAAGCGAACGAGTAGATGTAGAAAGGCTTCAGATAATCTGGGCTGACTAACATAGGTGCCTCGGTAATGGCCCGTTTGATTTCCTTGAAAGCTTGTTTGGTGTCGGGAGTCCACTCAATTTTTGCATCTTGTTTCAACATGGCATTGAGAGGCTTAACAATCTCTACAAAACCTGTGATGAATTTCTTGACAAAGTTGATCTTTCCAAAGAAGGATTTTAATTCCTTTTTGCTACTTGGTGGTGGGATTTTTAGCAATGACTGGATATGTTCAGGGTCTATGGAGATTCCTTGTTATGAAATGATATGTCCGAGCAATCTGCCTTCAGTTACTCCAAAAATGCACTTCTTGGGGTTAAGGGAAACCCCGAACTCTCTGCACCTCTGAAACACTTTGCATAAATTAGAGACGTGATCACCTCTTTTTTTAGAAAACATAGTTAAATCATCCATGTAGATGATTATGCACTTGCCAATCAGATCCTTGAAGGCGATATCCATGGCATGTTGGAAGGTGGCGCCAATGTTAATGAGCCCAAAAGACATTCTCCTATAAGCAAACATCTCCCACTTGGTGGTGAATTTCGTTTTATGACGATCTTCATACTGTAACATCACCTGGTTATACCCGGAGTATCCATCAAGGAAAGACATCATTTGGGAGCCGTTGACGATTTGCAACACCTCATCCAATGAAGGCACTAGATAATTATCTTTCTCCGAAGCTCGGTTCAAATTTCGGAAGTCCACACACAATCTAATCTCCCCATTCTTTTTTCAGACCGGGACCAAATTGGCCACTCACGTAGAGTGTCTGACCGAGAAAATAATCCTTGCCGAGAGCAACTTCTGTACTTCTTTGTAAATGATGGGTTCGAACAAGGCATTGATAGGACGCTACTGCTAACGGAATGGCCTCACCTCTGTCTTGAGAGGGATGGTGTGCGTAATGACAGAAGTGTTATATTTCTTTAAATCTTCGTAGCTCCATGCCACTACGTCATGGTAATTCTGTAACGCATCCGTAATTCCTTTCTTTTCCTCTGGCGTGCACGCCTTGCAAATAAAAACATTATTGATTTCCCTAGCCATCCTGAGGTTGTAAGCATTGCACTAGTTGCTTATGGCTTCTTTCTTTGTTTGCTAGTTTTGGTCTTTGATTTGGTCTAAGTCAAATATACGTTCTAGCTGAACCATGCCTTTGGGGATCGTATTGGTCTTGAGATTGATAACCCCTTCTATGTCCAGTTCGACTTCCTGCAGATTAGCTTCATCAATTATTTGGGCTATGAAGACATTAGAACTTGTGATGAATTCGAGAATATGTTTGTCATCATTGAAGACCTGCAAGTGGGTAACGTTATCTGGGATCGATGGCGTTGATGTCAGCTCACTTGTGAATTTCTTGAGCCCAGATAAAGAGAGGGGTTGCAAAGTGTTGGCTGCTTGAGCCAAGGCATCAGCTGTACGATTCTAAGCATGAGAGATCAATTGTATATTGAATGCATCTAAGCCCTCCAAGAGATCCCAAACCCTATGTCTATAATTGGAAAACCTTCTATCATGGAAGGAATATAATTTTCTAGCTTGCTTAACTACGAGTTCTAAATCCCGAAAGACTTGCAGCATTTTGACATTTTTCTTCAAGGCCATGAGAAGGCCATGGACCAAAGATTTATACTCTGCTACGTTATTGGTGCAATAAAATTGCAATCTATGGGAGGCGAGAAAGGTCTTACTCATTGGACTGATGAGTTTGAACCCAGCTCCAGCTCCCTATTTTGACTTTGATCCATCAAATCGGAGTGTCCAGCATGTGGAAGGTTCTTTAACTTCAGGTCTGATTAAGTTTCTGCTCCCTTTCAGCTGAGTGACTGGCTCTGTGAGCCTAGAGGAATTTTCTAACTCAGGGTGCTGAGTTGCTGGTGGTTCTGCCGGTACTTCTTTTGGTGCTTCCATCTGAGGAATAGCTGATTTTTTAACATGTTCGACTGCCTTTTGACACAAGCAGCAGTCAAACTCAGAGTGGGCAGCATTGTGAATCATGCACCAATTTGGCAACAAGAGATCTTGCAAATCTATTCGGGTGCCCAAGCTAAGTTGGTCTCTAGCACACTTTTCCATGAACTCCTGGAAATCGTTGAGTAGTTCCCAGTTGTCATCTTTATCAGGTTTGTCATTGGCCTCTATCAACATTTCTGTGTTTTGGGGAGTTTGCGTAGAATCAATCGAAGGACTGCACAACACAAAAAGTACTTCATTAGCACATTCTTCCCGAGACTCAACCTCATTTTGGTGGGCAAAAGGATGGTAATTGCCCAGTTCTATCTCAACAAATAGTACCTCGCTGAGATTATTGTATTCCGTGATCATATACTTCATACGGGGTTCTCGGTCAACATGGATTTGGTTTGGTAGCCCCTTCCACGACAACCACATGTGAGAAAGATCCATGGTAGTATATTCGTTTAGCACCTTGGTGAATTCCCTCCCCAAGATGATCCCATATGCATCAGGAATGTCCGCTACTTGAATGTCAATAACTTGTTGTATCCTTGGATCTATAGCAATCTACATCGGGATCTAATTTATTTGTCCTACAATGTTGATCTCTATTTTGTCTAGCTGGGTCACCTTCCTCCTTGAAGGCGTGGAAGTGATGCCAAGAGCCTTACATACTGCCAAGGGAATAATATTGGCAGACACTCCTGAATCAAGCAGGCAGTTATGGAAGTTCTTCCCGAATATCCAGATGGTGGTAAGGAAACGGGGAGTTTCCATCCTTCCTTGAAAGATGCCCGTAGGTGTATCTATGTGAGTGACTTGACCTTTGTTCTTATCACTGCCTTTATCCCTGGTCTGCCTAAACCCCTGGTCCTCAAAGATCTGCCTATTACTCCACTCTAGTTCCTTTTCCCTTTGCTTACTCATGGATTGATTTATAGGGACATCCTTCCTTTTCTCGGTATTCTCCTATATTACTGGTTCTTGTCTGGGTTCTTCAAAGGTAACTTTCTTAGCTGATGTTTCCTATGTTGCCCCAGAGGATGGGGTCCCATTAAGGACCTTAAAGAAGGTGTGCCTTACGGCAGGGACTTTGAGTAACTCAAAGGCAGATAGACTAATTTTCACCCTTTTGAACTCCTCCACCACATATTCACCCATTTGCTCAAATTCTAAACTAAAAGCCTGACCTATGGCAGAGCCAGGGGGTTGGATTTTCATTTGACTGGACAGATTTTTGGGTTGGCATTGAGCCTGATTTTGTGACTAGTTTTGAGACTCGTTCTTGCTGAGGTATTGGGTAGGTATATGGGGGATTCCAGGGTTATTGCTAACATTGGGATCAGGAGGTGTGGCAAGATTGTTTGGTGGAATAGAGGTTGTAAAGGGTCCACCTGCCTGTCTATTCTTGAGGAAGTAGCGAGTTGGCCTTTGATAGAACATGTGGACCTCATCTACAAAAAACTCCTCTTCGTCTATTGGGCCATTATCTACTGAATCAAAGAGCTGAGCCAAAGTTTGTTCATTACTTACCTCTTGCACTTATTCACCCTCAATAGGAGTAGGCTCGACTTCAGGCTCGTTGCGGTCACCTCGTGGAAATGGCACTTAGTTAACCACAAGACATAAGGAATCATATGGATCAGACGGGATGATGTCCCTGCAGCTGGCACTATCAACCACATTTTACACCCCTACTTGGAATATTTTAGTAGCTGTCTAGAATTTGGAGAAATCCAACTCAAAATGTCTATTGGTTTTGTGAATCCGACACCATCTGGACAAGGCTGCCTCAGCAAGGTACACTCCGTTGGTCATCTTTTCGTTGCTTATCGGTTGGTCAAAAAGCATAGGCACACCTTTGTTATTGGGCCTTGTATTCCATGTGTGATTCTGCCTTTGAGAAGGTCTCATTTCGGAACTCTGATTAACATTTGGTCCCTTATCATAATTCTGCCCGGAGGAAGTGCCGGCTTCTCAGTTATCCCTATTGTCCCAGTTAAGATTGGCCTGGAAGTTATGATGGGAGGCCTGTAACTGATTATTCTGATATTTTAGGTGTGTCATTTCTGTGGACATTTTCTTTATCATTTTCATCAGTTCCTCCAACTTGTCTTTCTCTGTCCCGTTCCTAGGTGGCGAAGTTGGATTTTGGAGAAAAGCAGGCGGGGCTGTCGGCTGATTTTGATACGCCAGAGGAAATTCTGGCCTCGATAGGTACAATGGCACCTGGGGCTGCTAGGAATACACCTGTTGTTGTGGAGCAGCCTGAGAATAATTATACTATGGTTGGGGTTGCAAATAGGAAGGCATGGGAGGTGCATAATTCAATGGTTGCCCTGGATGTGGGACCATGGACAACTGAGGTACTTGGTTCATAAGAGGGTTCTGATGAGCGAATTCCTGATTAAGCCTCTGAATCTGCATCAGGTGAGCTACGGGCCCCAAGAAACGCAGCGGACTGGAGATACTCTGCCCCAAATCTACACTGGCGACAACAACCTCTTTATAGGCCATTACCAATGAGGTGGGTGGCTGTTGCATCCTTTTCACCAAAGCCGATGTGAGGTTGTCCAATGTTGCATAGTAGACTAAGAGAGCTGTGACATCATTATGAAGGTAAGGGTCCTGAAGCCTCGTATAGGCCTGATGAAAGCGGTTATTAAAGGACCCAATAGGTTCGTTGACTTCCCTTCTGACAGACATAAACTGCTGGTAAAGTTCTGAAGGGCTGATGGGAATCTTATATTTCTACAGGAAGGAATTCTTCATTAGGTTCCATGAGATAACTGATCCCCTCGGCAGATGGATGTACCAGTAGAAGGCCTCTTCCCCCAACGAATGTGGAAAAAGGTGGCATGCAACGTCCTCGTGGTCGACTTGCATTTCGGTAACTGTTGTCTCTAATATTTTGATATGTTCTTCAGTCATTCTTTGTAGGTCACGAGGATGAAACTTCGAATAAAATCCCTCTGGATTCTTGGGCATATCATGGTAAGCGGTGAAATGAATAGGCGAAGGGTTATGTGCCAACCAAGCCATGGTGGGAGGTGGAGGCAGTGCCTGCTATTGAAAAGTAGCAAGTTGGACTTGTGCCTGCACTAAAACAACAATTCAGGACTGCACCTGAGCTGCAGCTGTTTGGACTATACCTTGGACTAGAAGGGCTGGGAGAGAAGCAATCCCCTGGCTGCCAGAGATGGGAAGTGAAAATGCAGTTATGGATGGTCAGATGGAAGACGAAGGCCAGTTGAATGAAGGTGAAGGTGGAATTGAAGCAAGTGGAATGGAGGAAGAGGAAGAAGCAACGCTACTTTCGTTAACTCGCCTTGCCCTTGTAGGAGGCTGCAATTCTTCAAATTCTCCCTTGTTTGGTGTTGATCGTAGAATTCTTTGAAATCTTTCTAGAGAGAATGATCCGATTTGATCTGGCTTCACCTTTGACCCTTAGCATTATATTCCCGATGTGTCTACCCTCCTTCTAGCGCCAGTTATGTTGATGTGTTTTTTATGCACTTCTCCACACAGGCAGTGCATAGGTGCACTACCTCTCTTGAAAGACAATCTTCCACAATCAGATTGCAGAACACTATCCCAAGGTCTCTAATGTCAGGTCTTGATAGTGCTTGGAATATCTCAATTGTTTGATGTGATTTGCTGGAATCACAAGGCAGACTTACATATGGGTTACAAAACATGGGAAGTTGGATCTTGAGATGGAGTCCCTAAGATGGGAGAGTTATTGTGCGTTTGCTGTAGGTTCACACAACGGTCTTGAACTCCATTTTCTATCATTGGATTTAGCTTTACAATGTGCAATGAACCTTAGCATAGGTCACTCATTAAAAAAAGGAAAAAGACAGGGAAGAGAGAAGACTTCTAGATCTGCAACTAACTGTGAACAGTGATAATGGAGTTCCTACAATGGACAACATCTTAAAACCATATTCCACTTAACTAGAGATCTCACAGTATCATGGAACTTGTGCTATCTTCTAAGGTCTACAAATATTTTATCTTTCATTCACCATGTGCATGCATGAACAAAGATGAAAGTTTTGGAGCAACTTTGAATTCAAGTCCAGACTAACTTTACACAGTTGTCTACCATCAACAAATAGCAAAAAGTATGGACTAAGAAGTCATCTACATAACAAGAATTTTCATGATCATAGAACAACACTCCTAAAATCTACCAAAGCAAGAGAATAATTAACTAAGGCAACAATAAAATCTAAGTCAAACATCTAACTATGGAGATTGAATCAAGCAACATGGGAGAAGCTCAGAAAATGCACCAAGTCAATGTCTTTTCTTTATAAATTTCTGTAGCATGCCTTTACAACAACTCAACTCCCTTTATGAATGAGAGGAGAACCCTATTTATAGTGCCCCAAAAGTCAAATAAATGGCCAAGATTAATTCTCATTGTGTGGCCAAGATTCATTACAAAATAGGGTTTCACCTACCCCCAATATATCACAATTTAAAATTACATTTTGTCCCTTCCCCTATTTTGTCCTTTAGTGATGACATTGTAGCATTTTGTCTTTTAGCTAATTGCTGTTTTACTATAGCTACTCCTTAGGGAGCTCTTCATCCTCAAGAGGACCGTCCTTCTGTTTCTTTGAGGCTGTGTATTCCATGAACTTTAGGATGATCTGCTGGAGCTTGTCCACTTCAATAATCTCATACCTTAGCACTTGGTAGCTCCACTCTTTTGCATTATCCACTAGCTTTTTCTAGTCCTCATCATATTTGGCACCCTGGTCCTTGAATAGCTCTAATTAATTGAAGGCACGGGCAGCAAAACTCATGAATTCCACCGTGATTTCATTAGACATCCTGTCCTCCATCTTCTTCTGGATATATGGCTTTATCTTCCTCGGATCCATTTGTACTAAGGGAATATCATATTCTGTCATCATCTTGAGGTAACGAGCACATTCTGCTCTAATTTCCTTTATCCATTCTATATCTGGATCCACCTTGCTCATTATCTGTTCTAGCCTTTCCTTCCTATTGCCAAACTCCCGCCGCCATACATTCATCAGCCAATGATCATCTTTATTGAATGCAAGTTCCTTTTCCCACGTAGCTTGTGGAAGTTGAAGGATAGCCTTGATCTTTGGAAAGGTGGAGTCGTTTACTGTAGGGAAGTCAGTGCATAGCTTCTTTGTGCCCTCCAAAGATTGTTACAAGTCCAAGAACTTGTTGGCTATCCGAACAGCCTGACTAATTCCCATGTTTCCAATGTATAAGACTTGTCAGAACCAGTCCTCCATAGTCTTCTCCAAGTTCTTCCTTCTTTCCATCTTAATGATTTGTTTTTTGGACAGCAGCTAGGGCGTGCTTGCAGACATGGTAGACATGTTATCCATTGATGACCACTGCTGGATATAATCTGTTAAAGTAGCCACTTGTGCTTTGAGCTCATCCTTTGAAACCTTGTCCTTTCTTATTAAATGTACCACCGTGGCCACTGACTTCTCAAGATTCCCCACCTTATGTTCTCTGGTGGCGGTCCCTAGATCCATGGTGGAGATGTTGTAAGTTATCCCTTCCTGACCTACCACAGGCGTGGCTATTTGCACAGTCCGAGATCCAGAAGCATGCATCATGACCTTGGATCAGATCTTAAGCTTCTTTTCCTTCTTTGTTGTGATCTGAGCTCTGGCTAAGATAGCCTCTAGTCTCGCCCTCGGGTCCTTTAGTACAAGATTTTTCTTTTCAAGCTGCTTTTCCAACCATTTTGGTATGGCAGATTTTCCCTTAGGTGAATCATGGTCATCCTCACCCCTCTTGGTCAAGGCCAAGGTTTCCATTCTCTTATATTCTAGGGACCTTTCTTTCTCCTTGGCAACATCTTCTTCTTCATCATCAGAGTCTTGGATGAACACGAGGTGCTTGATAGGGGGCTTGGTAGATAGTTGTTGCATGAGACTCCCTTTTCATGCTGTCCGTTCTTCTTTGTTTTTCTCAGCATGCTCAACTTTGTGCACATGTTCCTTTGATTGCTCGACTTCGAGGCTCTTGACAGCTTGGGTTCTGTCCTTAGGTAAATCTTCCCTTGGACTATCTTCTGGTGGTCATCCCCCTTCTTTAAGGGGTGACCTTTCTGCTTCCGCCTTGGTGTCCTTCAACTGCCGGGCTAGTTCTTCCTCTAGATCATCGTCAAAGGTTTGCACGATGGCCTGACCATTGTCATCCACCTCGTCCCCACTCTTAGAAGAACCTGTTCCTTCCTCCTCATAAGCCACCCTATCAATGGTTCGGTGTTCGTACTTTGGGTGTTCGTGGTATTCATCGACTTCCTCCTCGAAGGGCTTTGAGGCTTCCTGTTCTCGTTCCTCCCACTCCTTAGAGATTAGCATTGTAGCTTCCATAGCCGGTGGCCCTATCAGTGGTTGTGAAGGCTGAGCAGTAGTGAGGACTTGTGCAAGGGCTGCTTGAAGAGTAGGATCCATTAGGATCTGGGAGAGCTCAGGGGGAAGATTCTGCATATGTCTCGAGAAAGCCTCATGCATGGTAGAAGTGGGAATAAGTGCTGTTACTATTGCCAGAGGGAGCGATGTGGTTGGTGACATTGCAGTGGAGGAAGGGGGAGTAGTCATGGTAGAGGAGGAGTCAATTACAATCACAGGCTCTATCGGGGGTGAAGGGGCAAGATGGACGGAGATGTCCATCATCGGTGGGGATGTGGAAATCATAGCCAGGGAGGTAGATGGGGGAACGAAAGCTGAGAGAGCCAGGACATGTTTGATTTGATCAGTATCTTTGGCTTCCTCTTCCCAGATTAATGGCTGCTCTGTGGTGCCCTCTGTTTGCCTTAGTCTCTTAGAGGGTGAGCCCCCCAGATCCTTCCTTGTATAGACCTTGGGGTCAGGAGACTGCTTTGCTTCTGTCTCTTTCCTCTTCTTGGATCTGGTCATTGGAGGAGACTTGAATGTACCGCTGGTTGAAGTGGTGGCAACAGCATCCTCTGTGGCACTTGGCTCAGTTTTGAGCCCTTCATAAGTCAAAATCATTTCCTGTTGTTTCAATTGGGCTATCTGTCCATCAACCCACTCCTTAGTACAAGCCAAGATTGGCTTGGTTATGATATCGAGGTCATCGACCTCCTACTCATCCCAGTCTATTGTTGGTAGTGGCAAGTTGGCAATTGCGGGGTACCTAGGGTCCATTATGGTGCTCTCGTCTTCCTTGATTTGGTCCGGTATGGGAAAGAGTTGTACCTTTCTTACAAAATACGCAGTCATCCGCATATAGTGCCTTGCTCGTACTTCCTTGTCATCTTGACAATCCGCCCAGAAATCCTCAATGTGGTGTAGATGAGCGAACCCTGGTCCCAATGCCTTCCTTACATGTCCATATGGGTCGATCCGTGGGTGAGCAGTGTGCAAGTGAAAGTGGTAATCCTTCAGTTCCTTCTCAGAGTTACCAACACATTGGGAGGTTTGTAGCTTATACATGCCCCTACCAAGATTCATGGGATAAGAGATCCTTACTATGTGTTTGCCACTAAAGATTGCATGTATGTGTTGGAGCTGCCGAGAAAGCTCCAATAAGATAATTCTATCATTGGGGTATCGAGGCAACTTGTTTGGCCTTTCAGTGAATCCTTGGGCATAGATGTATGTGAAGTTTGGGAATTGAATGAAGAGGAAGGCATACTGCTTCAAAAATGCTCTAGCATTGTGGGAAACCCTCCTTTCGAAATCCCTGGTAATCATTTTGATAATATGGCCGATGAAGGCGTCATTTACTCTGCAATATTCCCTTTTGAAGTTTCTGTACTAGAGTTGAGGGTATCTGTCTTAGACCTTGAGTTTCTGACCCTACTCCTGATTGAGTGCCACAAACAACCCATTATTCTGCCTCTGATCTGCCAAGGAGTACACTAGGTATGAAGTCATATAGAACTTGGAGCTCTTCTTCACATTAAGGAACTGCTCATGAAAGTAGTTGCTAATTGTACCTCCCCAATCAAATGTTGTATTTTTGGTAACATCATCATTCCCCCGAAGAATTTTCTCAATGAAGTATACCATCCATTCCTGAAAGAAGGTGGCCGTTGAGAGGCCCATCACCCTACTTAGCATCGTGACCAAGTTGTGGTAATCCTCATGGAAGTCACTGCGGAAGAGTTCATGAGGAACCTTCACAGCACTGCCCCACTTTTCCTTAAGCCAATACTTATTTATTGACCTTTTGCATCCTGTCGGGTTGTCGTCCAATGCTACTTGACATTCCTCAATGGTGGGCGTTTCAATTTCTTGAAAAGTAGGGATATGGAAGGTTTCTGTGATTCCTTCAGCCAACATGTCGGTGAGAATGTTACCATCCCTATCGATAGTTGTCCTTGTATCTGATTGATATGCCTACCGATAGGCCATGATGAGCTCTGGGGCTACAAGAGATGGAGGAAATCATGCAACCTTTGTGATTCCGCTTCGTCTTATTAGTCTTGCATTTTTGGTCATTGGATTGACCCAAACCCTTTGTATAAATTTGTCAATATTGACATGGCCTATGTTGGTGTCAGTGATTTCTTTCCAATCCATGGTAATCTTTGAGTGTAGTGGCTCACCCTGGAACTGGTATTTCATTTGGTCTTTGTCCTCTTTGCCTCGAGGAGTCTTGCCCGACTTCTTTCCTTTGTCCTTCTCGGCAGGTGCCCCTGAAGGTCCTGCACCCGATTCCATATATTCTGCAAGCAAAGGTGTAGTTAGCGTAATGGATCACAAAAGGTATTCATGTTAGTTGAAATCCCAAAGATGAAATCCATTTTAAATAATCTATCTAGCATAACATGAACTTTTATCTTCCGGTGTCATTGATCTTTTGATTAAGGGCATTTGGACAGTTCAGGCTCGGAGGGCTGGACTTCCCTAGTAGGAATGCTATTTAGGTAGGAAAATAGGGCGGAGGGATTCCGGAGATTCTCTTCGGTCGAATTTTGATAATTTAGAAGTTTCACAAAGAAAAGGACCAAGATTAAGCATGTGGGCCTAAGTTAGATTTCAAATTTGGGCTCGTTTGGGTCAGCTTAGGAGCATCCGAAGGCACCAGGTTGGAGAGCCGTCAGGAGATGGCTATTTGGGAATGGAAGATTGAAAATGGAATTCTGGAGACAGACCTCTGGGGTCTGGGGTTCGGCGGGCTGCAGGGCGGTTGGGAGATTACAATTTTTAGCTTGAGTGCTTGGGTCTTAGTTGACGGGAGGCCATTCATCCCTCACCATTCAGAATGGCTGTTGTTGGGCGAAAGTGTGGAAAGGGTGGAGCCTGACATGGCCAAGGTCATTCAAGGTTCATAGAATTTTCCAAACGGCAAAAGGAAGCCTAGAACCCGGGCGACGGAAGGATGTCAAGCACTTGCCAAAAGAAAACAATATCATCATGATGTCTGGGTGAAGGTGTCATGTATTTACAAAGATGATGGGTCCTAGGGCAACGTAGAGGGAGCCCTCAGTGTAAGAGTCTAAGTCAGGGAGAGGTATCGATGATCGGGCAAAGTCATGGCGACAGAAGAGCCTGGGAGAAAAAAGTGCTCTTGCAAAGAAGTCACTCCGAAAGGAAAAGGCCCCAGCGATCATCAGGAAGGAAGTTCATTGGTGGGAGGCTTGTGTCCTCGGTGAGAGATGTCACTGACTTCCATGTGTCTCGCTGAACAGGAAAATTGGGAGGAGGTTGATCTTCGGAAAAATGTCTCGGCGACATTTGAATGTCTTACCGACCAAGCATGTTGGCAGGAAAACCTCTAGGGGTGGAGTTGTCTTGCCGACCGGGCAATGTTATGCTGACAGAGGGGGCCTTTAGTGTAAGTTTTTGGGTCGGGGAAAGGTCTTGGCAAATTCCATAAGTCTCGTCGATGAAGAGCCCCATCGGCATATCCTCCTACTGACCTCACCAAGTCATGCCGACAGGGAGTAGGGCCCGCCAAGACAAGGATTTTGCTGTGAAGTCCTGGCAACCACTAGGAGTCTCACCAAAAGCAAGGGCATCAGCAAGACCAAAGGAGCTCATGGTGAGGTCTTGGCGATGGATGAATGTCTCCCCGACAAGTCACTTGATAGAAGCAGGGTCCGGTCGGTGAAAGGTCATGCCAAAACGGGGAGGTCTCGTTGATGGAGAACGAGGGGCGTAATCCCAGGAACCCGGGCCCAAGAGATCCATAAGCTGTTTTGACATCTTTTTTTTGCTAAGTCCTCACTGGTAAAGGGAGCATCCGGGCCTGAGGGTCATGAGTGCCCCTACGAAGAACAGCCGCGCGAAGGTAAAGCCCCAAATTGGTCATGAGGATGTTGAGCTGGTTTTCTCAATTTTTGAGGACATGGGTTTTGTTCGTCCTGTCACATTTTATCATCCATATGTCTTCTTGGTGATTATTGTTCATTTAAACCTTATAAAATCATGAAAACAATGCTCGGGAGGGTGAACAAAATACCCACCTCGAACACTCGATGTGTGGAGGTGCAGGATCCACTTACGATCGCTGGGGTAATGGAGAGGGCGATGCACATGAAGGCCTCAAAGGTAGTGAGCTCCTCTCTGGCAAGCTCTGATTATTCTCTGCAGCATTGTCAAGTGAAAATGATAGGTTTGAGTGAGTCTTTTATACCCCCAACCACCATTAATGGCCCTATTAAATGTAGGTACGGTGAGACAATGAAGTTGGTGAATTTGAAATCAGCAACGACGGCGGGAGACCTGGGGTTTGGCAGCTGGGAGGGCACAAAATAGCAGCCACTTGACAAGTGTCACTTGAAGATTCACCACCAACAAAGGGGAGGTCGAGGCTTGGAGGGTAGAGTTCTACCAGAGGTCTGTCGTCAGGGATGACAAAACCATCACAAAATTCCAGACTCAGAATTCTGTAAGTTCGGGCCCGGAACGCTCGAAGGTAATCGTAGATCTCCTCCCAAACACTTCAATCGACGAAGATAGAGCCAGGACCCGAGGTTCAGGAGGATGGGAACCATCCGTCATCGAGGATGGTAGGCTCAACAGGGAAACGTGGCCAGGGAAACCCAAGAGGACGGGCCCGACCAGGTCCAGGGCTACTGGCAGAAGCAAACTGCCACAGAGACCCTGAAAGCACCAAAACTTGACAAAAGAGCCAACAGGAAGCACAGTCAAATTATGATGAAACATTTGAAGGTTTATTGATCATCAGGGGCACAAAATGGGGCATGTGAAATGAAGTGACGAGAAGAAGACCCAGCATGGGAAAGAAAAGAGGGTCCCCATTTCGAACGGGGCATGTGTGCTAAGGGCACAACGATGTCAATGTTTGGGGAGATGAATTTCTTCTTTGGGTTACAAATCAATCAAACAAATAATGGGATTTTCATTTCACAATCTAAGTATGTCAAAGAGATGTTGAAGAAGTTTGGAATGGAAGACTCCAAACTAGTATGCACTCCTATGGCGACTATTTTTAAACTAAGAAAAGATGATGATTCACCTAATGATGATTAGAGTAAATATAGATCTATGATTGGTGGACTACTATATCTAACTGGTACTAGACTAGATATCATGCATGTAGTTTGTCTTGTGGCTATATTTCAAGAAGAACATAAAGAAACACATGTTGCAACTTAGTCAAGATGATATTTATATATTTAAGAGGCACTCTAGATTATGGCGTGTGGTATCCTTATGATAATAATTTCATATTAAGTGCTTATAAAAATGCAGATTGGGTTGGTTGTGTTGATGATAGGAAAAGTACAAGTGGTGGAGCATTCTTTCTTGGATGTAGATTGGTGTCGTGCTTAAGTAAGAAGAAAGATTTAGTTTCCTTATCCCTTGCAGAGGCTGAGTATATTTTAGTAGCATCATGTTGTACCATACATAGGTTTTGTGGATGAGAAATACATTCAAGGATATTAGAGTAGTGTATGATGAGCCTATATCTATTTTTTTGTGATAATACAAGTGCAATTAACATTTAAAAGAATCCAGTGATGCATTCAAGGACAAAGCATATATCAATCAGGTATCAATTTCTGAGAGAGAAGGTTATGGAGAGTGAGGTGAAGCTTGAATATGTACCTACAAAGGATCAGATTATTGACATATTTACTAAGGCTCTTCTGAAGGATAATTTTGAGTATCTTTGGGAGAAGTTGGGGGTTATTGCCTCTCCTATGTTGAACTAGTTGCATATGGAGATGCATCAGTCTAGTGGATCTATGGATCTATCTCTTTTCTAGACTAATATTGGTGGCTACCCCTTAGGGGGAGTAGGTAGTGTCATGTAGTGTCATTGTTATAGTAAGGAATGTTGTTATTGTTGTAGAGTTGCTAATTTGATTGGGTGTACTACTAAGGGGGAGTATTTAGCTCATGTATCTTGGTTTAGTGCCAAAGGGGGAGAAAAATGAAAAACATTTTATCCCTTTCCATTGATGTCAAAGGGGGAGAGATATTCATTTGAAAAGTACAAAGCATTAGAGGGAGAAAGTTGTGTACACTATCTTAATAATTATTATCAAAAGGTGAAAGAATCCTGTAAGGGGCGGAGAGTGCAAGAATAGTATGTTGTCTTTGATGTCATTTCACATCTTGTGTGACCATCAATGACAAAGGAGGAGATTATTTCAAGTATGAAGGTTTTTTCAATGATTTCAACAAGAAGTCTATAGGTTGGTGTTGTCATTGATGTCAACTATGTGTCAAGAAAGTGTGTTGCATGATGAAGATGTTGAGGATATTGAGAAAATTATTAAAAAGAGGAAAATAGGTTGTTGCAAGTTGTGCATGTGTAGTTGAGATGTTGAGGAAGTGTTGTGAGAACATGGAGCTATCCTCTTGTTGTAGTGTTTGAAGATGAGTTGGAATGAAGCAATGAGTTGAGATGGTGTCTCTAGTACTTGGTTTCCAAGTGCTTTGAGAAAATTTGATAAACAAAGAAAATATTGTTGTGCAAGTGTTCAAAATGTGCTTCAGGTTATACTCCATGTTTCTTCTATGTTGAGGCTATTCCTATGTGGATTTGATATGTTGTTTAAGGTTGTTAGATTTTTTATATCCAAAATTTGGGCTTCTGGATTGTTGGTCAAAGAAAGTTGTGTTCACCAATATATGAACTAGTTTTGTAGTGTTGTGCACAGGTGTCTAGGAGAAATGTATTTGCGAATTAATTTTTTGTGTTTAAAGATGTTCTTGGATTGTGTTCAATTGAATTTTTCTATTTGGAAGTTTCAAAATATTTTAAAGGAAGCATGTACTTAATGTTTAATGTGTTTTCACGGATAACGACCAACTTGGTGTCTATAATACATTCGAAGATGTTCAAGTATTATTGAAAGCATGTTGAGATGTGTTGGGATCTATTTTGGTCCTAATTAAGGATATATATGGGCCACCTTCATTCCTATCCACTGCGAGAATGTTTAGGTTCTGATCTAATTTGAATTTGTAAGTGTAAAAAATAGTTGCCGACCTTGGAGAGCATTTTTGAGGTTGAGGTTGATATAAATAAGAGTGGTGATGTTGTGATATGATAGAGAGAAGATAGATATGATATCGATGCGAGTGATGTGAATTTGAGTAGAGCAATGCGAATTTCAATTGTTGGATTCCTTAAGGCAGTGAGCTAAAGGTGTCTAAAATATTTCATGCAAGGCTATGAAAGTGTTGGAGCATTTGTGGTGGATTCCTTGTTGCATTGAGAAATTGTTCTCTATGTAACATTTCTCATATATCTTCTTGTATTTCTTTCTATGGAAGTGAACCCTGGCTATGAGCCTTTTTGGACAATGTGTTCTATTTTGGAAATAAGCCCTTGTTCCAGTTTTGCAATTACTTATATTGTGAGCTAATTCTCATCATGGTTTTCCCTCGTTGGGTTTTCCATGTAAATCTAGTGTTCGCATATGTATGTTGTTGTTTTAGTTTCTATTATCTTTATTTCAAGTTTACTCACTTTAATAGAATAAGGGTTTAATGAATGCATGTGGATCTGATTACTATTGAGGCTTTTTGATGTTTTAATTTTCTACAACTGATTCAATTCCCCCTCTCAACTTTTTCTTGTTCATTTAACAGAGGAATTTTGTTTAGCGATCATGTATCATCTTCAACATCTTGTTTCAATAATATACCAACACTACAAGCATCATCTTGAGGGGAGGATACAAGGTTTCTCTTCTGCTATCATTTTTGGGAAGAAGCATTTCCTCACATGGAGTTCATCACTTCACATTTTCAGGGGGTTCACATGACCTTCTCTCTTTTCTCCCTTATGAGGGAAAATTTCTTTTACTTATGTGATGGAAGTAGTCCTTTAGGGGTCATAATGAGTTTTCCATCTATCAGTTCTTCTTTACTTATACATTTCATTTCATTAAATAATTTCTTTTGGAGAGTGATGCAGGAGCATCCGGGTGCACAAGAAATCAACATAAAAAAAAATTAAATATTTTAATTTTGTATTTTCCTAAGGTTTGATAATTATTTATTTGGAGTAATAAATTAAAATATTGGGCCAAAAATTGTAATAAATAATTGGTCTTTTATTTTATTTTTTTTGGAGTGGAGAAAGTCTAGGTGGCAGTGTTGAACTTGAGCTTTAAAAAGGAAATATTGGAATGGATTTTTGGGGGGGTTGAAAAAATTTAAAATTCAATTAAATCCTCATAAATTTTAATAATGGAGATCTTGAGTGCCCAAGTTGAGTTGGCAGTTGCTTTTCTAATTGGGTCCCTATTTTCTAGGAGTGGGAATCTTGCATGTTTGTTATTCTTAGAAAATTTGTTGGGAGTGGATTTGGAAGGATTTTTTTTGGAGAAATAATGATTCTAAAATATGAATTTAATGCATCATTCAGATCTGGGGCTGCCAAGTTGTGTTTGAAATATTTTTCTAATTCAGGGCCTATTTGTGAGGAGTGGAAAGACTATGGACTGCCAGTTTTAGCATATTGAGGAATGGATTTGGAAATTTTTTTTTTGGAGATTGAATGGATATTCTAAAGTGATTTTAATTCCTTTTTCATGTTGGGGTCGTGGATTTTTGAAGGAGGCCAAAAATTGGGGGTTAAAAAAAGCTTGGATGAAGGTTTCATGGAGAAATTGAAGGGAAAATTTTTAGATTTTGGGGAAAGAATGAAGAGTTGGGCATAGTTCTTGTTTTAAGGTTGAAATAAATCATTTTATTGCAGGTGTAAGGAGTTATTTACAGCAACATATTTTCTGAAAATTTATATTCCAGATTCTACAGAGTTTCGGTTGAATGTTGTAGGTTACAAAATAGAGATGTTGAGAAAGGATGCATGATTTGAACAAAGAATTTATGAAGCATGATTCTTAAGTGATCTTACTATTGTAGATCAGTTTATTCTCAGTTTTTTTATGCATATTTATCAGCCATGGAGGCTGCAATAATTGTATTTTCAGATTTTTGAAGTATTTATGTTTCTTGTTGGTGATTTGAATGAACAAATAAAAAGTTTGTATTGCAAATTTTAAATCTATTATGGGTAATTTGTTTAAGACTTTGATTTTTTTTAAGTGGGGAAGAATGTGTGTTTCTCCTCCTACTTTAGAGAGTAGTTTTTATTTCTCACTGGATTTCTCTCTTTTACACCACTTTATGAGATATTTGTACATGAGTATCTAACATGGTCTAGTAGACTAGTAGTCAAGACTCATTGTTAGTGCATATATATTACTCCCTAAGTTGCACTTAAGGGGAGGTGTTAGTGTAAATAGACTCATTATCATACCTAGTTAGCTAATCACTTTTCTAGGATTGATCTATTCATACCTAGCTTAAGTTTACTTAGGTTTCTTTTTCTTTTGTCTCACTTCATAGAATTGAGGTCCATGTGTCATCATGACTTGAGACACCTCTTGACACTTACTTACACACTTGCTAAGTGAGCTCAAAAGTGTTACAACTTTGGAGGATTAGACATGGTTTCATTCATATCTTCTCACCTCCCAATCCTTGCCTATATATGCAAGGCTTGATCATTTTATTTATACACTCTTCATTTGTCATATTTGATAGTATATTTCATTCACTCGTGGAAGTTGTTTCATTATATTTGATTGTGGAATCATCCAACATCAATCACATCCAATAGATTGGACATTCTATGACAAACAATAAACTTTAAAATATCTTAGCATTATGTGAACCACATGATGTCATATTATCACCATGATCAATCACTGATGCATATCCTATATTGACATAATTAAATCATCTACCCATAGGAGAACATGCTAATACAATCCAATCACACATGAGAAAACAAAAGGAAGTGACCCACTAGTGGATGGCATGGCAAGGGACTAACCCATGGTGGATCATATAACTCTAAGAACACACATCACCACCAAGGACATGCACAATATATATAGATCATAATCATCATTTGATGATCCTTGAAACTCAAGGAACCAAAGAGTGTTTATATATGTGAAAATTATTAAGGCCTTCTAATATAAAGTGATCTAATGGTCCTTAGGATTACTTGTGACACAAAGGGTTTTTCATGTAAATAATGATATTTTGATACTTTCCCCCCTAATATATAACTCATATGATCACCACTCTATAGTCCATCTCAAAAATAATGAGATATTATTAACAACAAATCCACTTCTTAGCACTTAATATCATGGTTTTGATTTTTTGGAGCTCATAATATCAAACAATTATCACAGACCACCATGCTAGCAAATATAAAGCTCAACTAAAAAACAAGGATAAAATAAATACTAGAGAGGCAAGGGAAAGGTTTAGGAGCATGCATTAGGCCCAATGAAAATATTCAAATGAGCCAATTGAATAGAATTTCCGCATATGAACTATCATTATTTGTGCACCATAGTGTACAATAAAATTTAGAAAAAAGGATGCAAAGTGTCAACATCAAGCCAAAGAAAAAGTTCAATGAGAAAGTTCAATGAGAGGAGTTACATAGACAAATAAGTATTATTTTCAAATTTAATATTTATTAGAATATAGGATCTTCCTTAAAATCATACATTTTGTAGTAAATGACCTAAGTACAATTATTTTCTATTTACTTTCTACAATTAAATGTTTCAATATTCAAAATACAGTAACATATAACTATTACATATCAGATCCAACTTAAATTGTGCTATATATATGTGTGTTCCATTAAATTTTCTCTCGCGAAAAAAATATTTTCTTAACAAATAGATAAACATAAAATAATTTTTGAATTACTCATATCCAATTTAAAATTTAATATTATTTAATCATTTATATCAAATCTAAATTGCATACCATTCTATAAAAGTATTTCATTTCTCTACAATTAGAGAAAACAAATTTGTTGAGTTAAAAATAGTGATAAATATAAACTTTAAGTTTAACTTTTCAAAGCTTTTTTTTAAACCAATAAACAAAATAATAATAATAGTTTAACTTAAAATTTGATTAATACATTTGTTTGACCAATAATATGAAATGGCTGTTATAATCAACGTAACATCTTTATAGTAATAAACCAGAGGCTGCCAACCACGTACACACCAGAACTTGATTTCAA
Source organism: Sequoia sempervirens (assembly GCA_007258455.2). Classification (NCBI taxonomy): domain Eukaryota; kingdom Viridiplantae; phylum Streptophyta; class Pinopsida; order Cupressales; family Cupressaceae; genus Sequoia; species Sequoia sempervirens. The sequence goes on along the minus strand of VDFB02270651.1, from coordinate 588,919,864 downwards.
ATTAGAAATGGTGTTTTCATTATTGACGTCTGTTCAAACCAAAAGAAGACAGGAGCACATGATTTTAACAATATTGAAAGTTGTTCCATTCAGTTACTATTTTAAAATGGATGAAACTGAATTTTTTAGTCGATAAAGATGAAACTGAATTTTTTCTTGATTATATAGTTTATTAAAATTTTAGTCTTATCAATCAAAATTAATTAGAAATTAAGAAAAATGTCTATTCTTGTCATAAAATATTAATTAATATCTACAAATAAATATAATAATTTGATTATAAAGTATTTTTAACATTATATAATTTTAAATATAAAATTTTGTTTTTAAAAATATTTATTTTTGAAGAATTCAACCTCTACCAACTCCAAAGATTTAATATGGATAAACGTTTTTGTCAATTCTATAAGAAACACTTGATAAGTTTTTCTATCTACTCATCAAAAATAAATTAATGTTTGAAAATAAATTTAATAGTTTGATTAAGATGTATGTTTAACAGTAAGTAATTTTGAATGTTTTTTATTTTGTTATTGAAAATCATATCATGTAAAAAGACTAAACCTATAGAATTGAATTTATAGGACTCAAAAGATTTTAAAATAGGAAAACTTCATTCTTAATTGTGTAAGAAATAGTTTTATAAGCATGTTAGAGGTGATATTTTCTAAATTAAATAGTATAAAAATAAATTCAAAATTTCTTATTACAAAACATTAAAATATTTAACTTATTTAGAAAGTTTATGTATTAATTTTCTTACAAAATATTTATAAAGTAATATATTGTGATGTAATTACTTTTTTGTATAATAAAATAATTACATGTGATAGTTAAGAATATTCCCTTGGAAACCAATAATAGTATTGATTCTTGGTTGAAATTAGAAGGTTTTAAAATTTCTAAATTGGTTGTGTTTTGTGACATCTAGCTAGTTGTTTTGTTATCTACTTGGATAGGGTGTGTTGATTTTAATCATGCCTTGGTGTTCCTTTCTTTCTTGTTTGTTAGTGGTTCTTTTCTTCACTTCCTTATATAGCTTTGGAAAAAAGTGTTTGTCTTAATAAAAAATATTAATAAAAAATACTAAGGTATCCAAGGTGACTTGAAACTTATCATTAATAACTTAAATAAGAAGTATATTCCAAAATGGCATATTAGAAATGTCTTAAGTGATTCTTTAGTCTTTACTGTGAACTCCTAAAAAAATATTTCAAACAAATATTTATAGAAATTAACAAGTCAACTAAATTCCTTGCTAAAGTTATTGTTCAATGTACATGAATTTTGAATTTTACATGAAGTAATGATGTTAAATATTCATGAAGGATTAGAGATCTCTTAAAATGGATGTCTCTCCTTAAGTATTTATATCCCATAATTCCTATATTCTTTTCTCATATTTGTAGTGTGGTGTAATTTTGGAAGATTTTATCTAAATAAATGGATAAAATTTGGATGAATAATTTTCCCTATTACAATGGTGATACCAAGTATCCCATCATGTAATTCTACATGAACAAGATTCCAAAACCCAATGCAATGACACTCCTAACACACACACACGCGCGTGGGCACGCGTACATGCGCACACACACACGAACGCACACACGCACGCACGCATGCACGCACACACACACACACACCGATACAATATGTATGGTGACACAACTAGAATAATTAATAATCATCACCTTGATGTTACTAATAAAAAAGTTCATCTTAATAGAAGATTATGATGAGAATTTGATCATCAATAATTGTAACATAAAATAGTGATCCTCATAGCTCTTAAAAATCCCCAAACTCAACACAAACACATCAAACTTTAGGTGTCACATCATGGGTGATTATTTCACACCATTATAATCTACATGTTTATTTCCCTTAACAAAAACCCATAAATATGCAATAAATTAGGCTTAACATCTATCTACTAGATTTAAAATCATAAGATGTAACAATAGATAATAGGTATCTAATAAAATATAACTTGCTAATGGGTGCTGCCAAAATAATGGGTTACACTTTCTTAGACATCTTGATTTTTTTTGAAATCACATATTTCTAGAAAATATAATGATTTAAGCCTTGAAAAATTCTATTTAAAGGATTTTATTTGAAGAGGTTTTGAAAAAACCCCCTTAGATCAAACCCCCTTGGATAGAACCCCACTAGTTTTAAACCATACCTATAAAGGAGTCTCATCTACACCTATTAAAATGCTGAAAAAACCATTTTTAATTTACCTTTTGGGGGATCAAATGAATTCTTTTAAAATTTATGTTTTTCTAGTATGTAGTCCTTATTATAAGCTTCCCTGAAACAAAACATTTCCAAGCAGATAGAATAGCAATCAATCAACATCTTCCCTATATGGCATAGATGTCAATATGGAAGACTAGAGTAACTCTTGGGTATATTCCATGCATGCTAACAACATGCAAAAGCTACAACTACTTCACTAAATACCAATTCAAATCCTAACATGACTTCTATTCAATTAGTTATACTCATTTCAAATTAAAAATGGTGTTCTCATTATTGATGTCTTTTCAAATTAAAAGAAGTCGAGAAAGATAGTATGTTTTTTGATTATATAGTTTATTAAAATTTTAGTCCTATCAATCAATACTAATTAAAAATTAAGAAAAATGTCTATTTTTCTCATAAAATATTAATTATTATCTACAAATTATAAATATAATAATTTGATTACAAAGTATTTTTAACATTGTATAATTTTAAATATAAAATTTTATTATTAAATATATTTATTTTTGAAGAATTCAACCTCTACCAACTCCAAAGATTTAATATAGGTAAACGCCTTTGTCAATTCCATAAGAAACACTTGATAAGTTTTCCTATCTACTCATCAAAAATAAATTAATGTTTGAAAATAAATATAATAGTTTGATTAAGATGTATGTTTAAGATTGCGTAATTTTGAATATTTTTTATTTTGTTATTGAAATCATATCATGTAAAAAGACAAAACCTATAGAATTGAATTTATGGGAATCAAAAGATTTAAAACAGGTAAACTTCATTCTTAATTGTGTAAGAAATAGTTTTATAAGCATGTTAGTGGTGATATTTTCTAAATTAAATAGTATACAAATAAAAATAAATTTTCTTATTATAAAATATTAAAAATATTTAACTTAATTAGAAATTTTATGTATTAATTTTCTTACAAAATATTTATAAAGTAATATATTGTGATGTAATTACTTTTTTCTATAGTCAAATAATTACATGATAGTTAAGAATATTCCCTTGGAAACCAATAATAGCATTGATTCTTGGTTGAAATTAGAAGGTTTTAAAATTTCTAAATTGGTTGTGTTTTGTGACATCTAGCTAGTTGTTTTGTTATATACTTGGATAGGGTGTGTTGATTTTAATCATGCCTTGGTGTTCCTTTATTTCTTGTTTGTTAGTGGTTCTTTTCTTCACTTCCTTGTATAGCTTTGGAAAAAAGTGTTTGTCTTAATAAAAAATACTAAGGTATCAAAGGTGACTTGAAACTTATCATTAATAACTTAAATAAGAAGTATATTCCAAAATGGCATATTAGAAATGTCTTAAGTGATTCTTTAGTCTTTATTGTGAACTTCTAAAAAAATATTTCAAACAAATATTTATAGAAATTAACAAGTCAACTAAATTCCTTGCTAAAGTTATTGTTCAATGTATATGAATTTTGAATTTTGCTGAAGTAATGATGTTAAATATTCGTGAAGGATTAGAGATCTCTTAAAATGTATGTCTCTCCTTAAGTATTTATATCCCGTAATTCCTATATTCTTTTCTCATATTTGTAGTGTGGTGTAATTTTGGAAGATTTTATTTGAATAAATGGATAAAATTTGCATGAATAATTTTCCCTATTACAATGGTGATACCAAGTATCCATCATATAATTCTGCATGAACAAGATTCCAAAACCCAACGTAATGACACTCCTAACACACACACACACACACACACACACACACACACACACACACACGGATACAATATGTATGGTGACACAACTAGAAGAATTAATAATCATCACCTTGATGTTACTAATAAAAAAAAATTCATGTTAATAGAATATTATGATTAGAACTTGATCATCAATAATTGTAACATAAAATAGTGATCCTCATATCTCCTAAAAATCCCCAAACTCAACACAAACACATCAAACTTTAGATGTCACATCGTGGGTGACTATTTCACACCATTGTAATCTACATGTTTATTTCCCTTAACAAAAACCTATAAATATGCAATAAAGTAGGCTTAACATCTATCCACTAGATTTAAAATCATAAGATGTAACAATAGATAATAGGTATCTAATAAAATATAACTTGCTAATGGGTCCTGCCACAATAATGGGTTACACTTTCTGGGACATCTTGATTTTTGTTGAAATCACATATTTCTAGAAAATATAATGATTTAAGCCTTGAAAAGTTCTATTTAAAGGATTTTAATTGAAGAGGGTTTGAAAAAACCCCCTTAGATCAAACCCCCGTAGATAGAACCCCACTAGTTTTAAACCATACCTATAAAGGAGTCTCATCTACACCTATCAAAATGTTGAAAAAACCATTTTTGATTTACCTTTTGGGGGATCAAATGAATTCTTTTAAAATTTATGTTTTGCTAGTATGTAGTCATTATTATAAGCTCCCTAGAAAGTATAATTTTAAATATATTTAATTTGATATTATATTTATTTTTTATTTCTTGTGAATGTAGGTTTTCACTGAAAATGAAGCTCTTTATTCTACACATGTGGAGAAATTGTAGATTACCCAAAAAATTCTAAAAAATATATATATTCTTTTGGTATTGATGTCCTTGATCCAACAAAAATTAAAAATTGAATTTTGATACATACAAAAAACTTATGTCTTATCTAGTAAACCTATGTCTAAATTATAATTGGTTTGACTTCAAAACTTAATTAAGAAAAAAATATTTAATAAAAATCTATGAAACCAAATGAAAGAGATAGATATTATAGTTACAAATCTAAATTCTAAAAAAATAGAATTTTATCCAAGTTCATAGAAAAAGTTTGTGTTATACAATAAACATCAATCTTTAAACATGGTGTTTACTGTTAAAAACTAGTTATTGAAGGAGTTGGAAAAGAAAATGAAATTTGATTCCGACTTAAAAGAAAAAAATATTTAGAATCTACAGAAAAAATGTCATAAATCACTAGTTTGCATCATCTTCAAATTTCTCATGGTTTAGCAGCTATAGGTTTCTGAAAGTGAAGATTTAGTTAAAAAAGTACAGTTCAATGTCAAGTTTGGCTAAAAAGTGTAACCCACTATTGTCATATCACCCTAATTGGAGAGAATTTTTTATTAAAATTGACTCCTCTCTTTGGGAGTGTATACCTTAGAATTTTACCCTACTCTAATGTGCAAAATAACTAAAAATGCGAATGATAAAAGACCAAGGACACCTCAAGATTAGCCTAAAGAGTGATATAACGAAAAAGAAAATGAATAAAATAAAATACAAATGATTTCACCTTCCTTGCTGTTGATATCTCTTTGATTGGCCCTTGCTTGGAATAATTTGTATGCTCCTTAGATGATTGCTTGAGTGACTAGATGGAAGATTAGATGTGCAAAATGATTAAAAGAGATGGTTAAATGATGGCAAAGGATTGAGAATGCAAATTGGCAGCATGTAGTTATGAAAATCCCAAGAGTTGTAAATGCCCTTGAGAAGGGGGTATTTATAGGAGAATTTGAATTCTCTAGAGAATTCAACGGTCAAGATTGATCCAACAAGGTCAAGATGAAGGGCTATAGTGGGTTGAGAACCCACAAGCCCTCACATCTTGACATGTGGAGGGTGAAGTGGCCAAGGGGATATGAGATGGAGGTGAGTTGTCAAAAAGGTACATGAGGTGGAGGAAGGACATGCACCTTGGGGAGTGAGGAGATTTCCTTAAAAAGGGATTCCTTGTCCCCAAGTGGGAATGAAAGGGACATTTGAGGAATTTTGGAATTCCTCTAAAATCTACATGGGAAAAGGAAAGGTGGTTGGGGATATAAATGTGAATTAAATTCACATTCCTAGGAGGATCTAGAGGATAAAAGGTGGGCTCCAAAAAGGTGGGACTTGGTCACATGTGGAGATTGTGACAAGTCCAAGGTTCTAGAAGCCTTGGAAGGATGGAATGTGAATTAAAAATTCACATATAAAGGAGGGGAATCTAGGACAAATAAATGTGAATTAAAAATTCACATGGGAAAGGGGGTCAATGCCAAAAGAAGGTAAATGCAAAGGGTTGGCTAAAAAGTGGTGCTAAATCTAGCCAATGACCTTGGTTAAGGTTGTGCAAACATTGGATTAGGCTAATTAATGGAAGATTAGAGGCAAATGGAAAATGTAGGAGGATGTGACATTAATCTCTAATTAAGAGGATGCACATCATAATCATGAATTAATTAAATTAATTCAGATTAGGGCAAGGTTATGGAGGATGTGACAAGGAGAGAGAAAGTGAGGAATTTTAAATTGATTTTAAATAAAAAAAGGGGAAAATGATTAAATAAATTAGCGTATTTATTTAATTTAGAGAGGAATAGGGTGAAAGACAAAGTATTAATTATTAAATTAAATACTTTACCGATATGAGACAAAATGTGTAATATTAATTTAATAAATTAATATTAATACGATAGATGGAAATGTAGTAAATTTAATCATATGGAAGTGATTAAATTTAGATGTCTACATTTTGCCCCTCTTCAAAATATTGTTAGGATAATAGTGTTTCGAAGAAAAATAAATGTCGGGGATGAAGAAATAAATAGGGATTAATGCCCCAGCCTGACAGAGAAGGAGAGGGATGCCCCAGTGCTTGGTTTGAAATGGATGGAAGAAAATGAAACGGTATGCCCCCTCGAGAGGGCAGTTGGGGAAGAAAGGAGGGGCCCCGGACGACATCTCGATAGAAAGAAATGGAGGAGACCGTTGGATAGAGGGTGAAAAACTAAGCAACTTTGTCTTTTGAACAAAGTTGATTGGACGTACGGTTTGCAAATGGCGGCTCCGGGAAGTTAGGGATTAGTTGGAGGAATAAAAAGATAAATATAAGGTAAAAAATACCTTTTAGGAAGAAAGGGGTAAAAAAGTAATTTAAAAATTTACCTTAGTCATTTTCACTCTAGCAAATGAGGAAAGAAGGAAGAAGAGGGGGAGAAGACAGAGTAATCATGCCGCAAGACTACGACACCGAGATCGTGCACTAGGTAGATGAACTGCGGAGACGATGGACCCACTTCGCGGTGCCCAGCAAGGTGAGTACGAAAACCTATGTTATGTATTTTGAAAATTTAAATGTATGTGAGAAGATAGTTAAAAATGTGGCATATGGGTTTCGTAGGTGGGGGGAAATGAAAAAATGGGTAATGGGATAAATTGGAAAAAATAAAATAAAATAAAATTTTGAGGGGGGACGGGGACGGAGAAAAAGCCGCCAAGTGGGGCGTGTGCGCCCCGAGTGGTGGGGTGCACACACCCCGCCGGGGCGAACACGCCCTAGGTAGCGGGGCGCACACGCCCCTCTGGGGCGGAGCTGCCCCGCGGGGGCGGACACGCCCTGGGCGGCGGGGCAGGCACGCCCAGCCAGAGCAGGGGTCACCCCAATCGCGGGGCGGATCCGCCCCCACAGCTCAGGGCGGATACGCCTCGAGCTGGGCAGCAGCCACCTCGGATGGGGTGGAACTGCCCCAAAGGGGCGGGCACGCCCTGCCACGGGGCGGAGCCGCCCCAAGGGGGCAGATACGCCCCGCCACAGGGTGGAGCCACCCCGTGATAGGGCGGCCACCCCGCGAGGGTGGAGCTGTCTTGTGAGGGTGGAAACGCCTCGACGGGGTAGAGCCGCCCCAGGAGGTGGACACGCTTTAGGAGGGAAAAGGACGAAGCTATCCAAGGGAAGGGGGGAAAAAGAAAAGAAGAAAGAGGGATAGGGCAAGAGAGAAAGAAACAGGCTTGATGGTGGGGCAAAAATGAGGGCGAGGGGATAATAAAAGTAAAGACGGTCCGGGGTCAGGAAGATTGTGTACTGATAAATGGTTTATGTGGATGCAGAGTTTAGTGCAGATACCGACACACGAGTGACGGTCGGAGGCATTGACAGCGGTGTTAGGAGCGATGACGGGTGTGGATCATTTGGCCTTAGATCATGCGAGACTATTGCATTTTCTAGAGGTACCAGTGATGAGGGCGCATCGAGCGATGCTGACAGCCCTGATAGAGAGATGGACCTCAGAGACGTCGACATTTTGGCTGCCAATGGGGGAGGTTACAGTGACACTGGAGGATGTATGGTGCATCCTAAAGCTACTGATATCAGGGATTTTGTTGAGTGATGTGGTGTCGAGTGGGGCCGAGTTGAGGCAGACGATGACAGTGCTGTTTGGGCACGTTGCCCTACCAGTGCAGGGTCAGCAGCTGGATGTAGATGGATGCCTGATAGTGGGAGTACCAGTGTTGCCTTTATTTTTAACTGGGTTGATTAGTGGGATATTGCTACCAAATCGTAGCAGGCGGTATTGTAGTTTGCGGTTCATGGAGCCGATTTGACACATTGTGGAGTGGCAAGAGAGACAGATTGCATGGGGTGCGTGTGTACTAGCCCAGTTGTACAGAGATATGCATCTGATTTGTTATCGGGAGGTAGTGAGTTTGACACACATGACGTTGTTACAGGTGTGGGCATGGGAGCATATTATGGTGACTAGACTGATTGTTGTGCGGGAGGGAGGGGTGGATGACATGGAGCCACTGGCATGGAGATATGGAGAGGGGGTCTGGGTTATTCGTTATAGGTGGGTGGGAGATGTGGAGGTATGGAGGAGGACGATAGATGATTTGGAGGAAGGAGACATAGTTTGGTGACCATATATGCAACGACGCTTCAGGGGATGGAGAGAGCAGACTACGAGACAGAGTGGGTATTTTATGGCGCAGTGTGTCCTGATTGGGATTCTTCCGCGGATAGTGGAGATGCACCGGCCGAATAGGGTGTTGAGACAGTTTGGGCAGACACAGGATATTCCTGTGCACCAGTGATGTTTCGACGTCTCACCAGAGAGCGACCATGGGGGCATGCGATTAGCCCCACAGCAGCCAGAGCATCATGGGCAGCGACAGTGTAGGTACCCTACCTGGGAGGTGTGCGGAGCAGAGGATGCAGGAGTGACAGAGCGATATGACCGTGGTTTTATAACCACCTATGGGAGAGGATTACACCATTGGTGTTGATTGTAGGAGTTGTAAGATTTGGATCATAGGATGAGCGGCATGGGGCGAGAGAGGGAGGACATCCCGAGCCAAAGATGGGAGGAGAGAGGATGGAGGCAGTGGGACGGGCAAGTAGGAGGAGGAGGAGGAGGGGGACCAAGGGGCAGCGGAGGAGGGTGAGAGAGGCGATACGACAGGAGAGGAGGAGAGATCTGGAGCCAGATGCAGGAGGACAGGTGGAGAGGAGGGATCCGGAGCTAGATGCGGAGCCAGATGCGGGAGGACAGGAGGGGGGAGGGATCCGGAGCCAGATGCGGGAGGACAAGAGGGGGTCAAAGGTAGAAATGATACATGCAGTGGAGGGTATAGGGGGCCGGCAGACTGGTATAGGGGGTAGAGTATGTCAAAGGAGGGTGTTGGTACAGGCAGAGCAGGGAGAGGAGAGACAGCCAGATGGAGGTCAAGAGGAGACGGAGGCCAGGAGGTAGCCAAAGTTGATGGCAGGCAGGAGGCGACTGATGAGGGTGCAGACCATGACAAAGCATGATGGTGCTCGAGAGGAGACTGAGGCCAGGAGTCAGCCAGAGAGGGTGATGAGTGGGGGACAGCAAAGGGGAGGGCAGGAGCCTCCCATTGTAGAGATAGGGGAGAGTGAGGATGAGGAGCAGTCAGAGATAGGAGAGCCGAGGAGATTGATGAGAGTGGGGAGGCATGGTCAGCCACAAAGAATGTGAGTCTATCCTTCCATGGAGGACTTGGGGGTCAGCAGGAGGAGGAGGCGAGGGAGAGCAATGATGTTATGGAGATAGATGGCGATGTGCCAGATATAGATGTTTTGGATGTAGAGCCATTAGCGGTGGTTCCTGTCATTTCTTCAGGGGACACGATTGTTCAGCCAAGAGGTACTGTGGAGAGTTTTCAGAGTATAGGTCAGAGGTTGAAGGTGGCAGAGGCAGAGGTGATCAGACTTAGAGTCAAGCTATCGAGAGCACCGGTAGCAGGTCAGAGGACAGATAGAGTTTTGATGGAGTTGTTGTTGAGAGAGAGGGAGGTACTGCGAGCTGACATATAGGGGCTACGAGATGAGTTAGCTGCGGTCAGTTGGGACCGGGACAGACAAGAGGCGGAGACTGTTATATTGCAGGCCAGAGGTGCAGCAGTGGGGATGACTGTATCAGCAAATAGTGGGCAGCAGGTGGATGATCTCTAGCGGGAGTGAGATGAGTTATAGGACAGAGTGTTTTTCTTAGAGCAGACAGTGGGAGAGATGGGGGTGATGCAGGAGAGGGAGAGGCAAGCGAGGGAGCAGGTTTAGATTATGCAGGCGGAGAGAGATGCAGCACAGGCGTGAGTACAAGTAGTGGAGGCAGAGAGGGAGACAACGCAGGCACGATTTTAGGTGCTGCAGGGTGAGCGAGATTCAGCGTTGTCGAGAGTCCAGGAGTTGCAGGGGGAGAGGGATGGAGCAGTGGTGTAGGCACAGGCTGCATAGAGAGAGAGAGATGTTGCAGAGAGACAGATGCAGATGTTGCAGGGGGAGCGGGATGTAGCAGTGACACAGTGGCAGTCTATGCAGGGCAGTGATATGATAGGGAGAGATATGCATTGATTACAGAGGGAGAGGGATGCCGCAGTAGCCAGAGCGGTGGTTGCTGAGGAGATGAGGAATCGGATGCAGGCGGAGATGGCACAGTTACGCTTATCCCAGGAGGCCTAGGAGCAGGAGAGGAGGATGATTACAAGAGATCGGGACAGGTATTGACATGAGCAGAATTTTGCTCGGGTCCAAGTTGCAGAGAGAGAGGATAGCATGAGAGAGGCAGGTTTTTGGATGGCTGCATATTATGATGCAGTTCCTTATCCGGCATAGCGGAGATTCTGTTATACTAGGCAGACACCTCAGATGCCAGTTCCATCTCAGTTATTGGGGACACAGACCCATGGTTACAATGATTCACCAGGTGTCTCACCAGGCAGAGGAGTAGGACCTGAGTCTCCACAAAGATCAGATGTGGGGAGTTCATTTGCGAGGTGACAGGCTACTGAGTTTTTGACAGATGCAGGATGGAGTGTGTAAGATTTTTTGACAGAAATTAGAGATGTTCTATATCTCTGGATTTTGTATTTTGTCATGTGATGGATATATGTATGATAGACATGTGACACATGTTATATTATTTTGATATGAGACAGTTCTTATTGACACCATGTAGTATGTTTCCATTTATGATGGGTGATTGTATGCATGTGTATATGGTATTACTTGTTTGTGGATGAATGCGTTATTTATGCTCATGTGTTGATTTATTTATGTTTATGTTTATGATATGAGATGTTCATGTGGATAAGTGGATATACGTATTTATGGAATATGGATAATTTTATTGATGCATGGTGATATGATATGCGCATGGTGATATGTTACGTGTACCTATGGGATCTATGATGATTTATATATATGAATGCCTGGTTGACTTATTTGTCATGTATCTGTGTATGAGGGATTGTGTATGAACATTTTAGGTATGCAAGATGTGATGTATTATGCGTCTAACACGTTGTGATGCAGGTGGCAATGTATGTATGGATCTAACATATGGTGATGCAGGTGGCGATGGATATATGGTCCTAACACGTATTGCAGGTGACGATGGATAGTACTTTTGTAATTTTAGAAGAAATAACACATGGCCATAAGTGCCAATAAGAACTAACATGATAATGGGAGGTGGGTATATGGTGATTGTGAAGATGGATGTAATTTGGCATCTGTCAAAAAGTATCAGTATCCTGAGAAGAATGGAAAAGAATGGGGGAAAGTATTTGCACAACCAAAACCATAGGGTGAGTGTTAATGCAATGATTATGAAAATGCAATCCTAATTCAATTTGCCATCTTTGGAGCATTGGTTTTTGCTATAGCATAAGACACGATACACCAAGGTATGGAGGACCGAGGTAGATTAGTGTCTAATGCATGAGACAAACACGCTAGACAAGAAGGCTATCTCGACACCTCAAGGTCAGAAAGACCTTGGTCAGGCTAGGTATTGAGATAACCACAAGCACAAAAGGATGCCCCAACATAACACAAGACCTCGAGGATCTTGGTGGGTACTATGTGGGACAACAAAGAAGACACAATCAAAGAAAAGATCAAGATATGCCCCTATGTGGACCAATCAAAACACGTCATAATATGATGGATTATGGCAGCCTTGATAAGTGATGATAGGGAGCCCAAATGATAAACAAAAATCAAAAGCATCAAAAGATCACAATCAATTGCAAATGTCCATTGCCATAGGATCAAGGGGATAGATGGAATTGATGAGGTCTGTTAGGAAGGATGCATCCTATTAAGACCTATGATGGATACTAAGCGAAAAGATCGGTATGATATAGGATATTGAAAATTGATTAGATTTGTTGGTACAAGTGGGTCTTGTTTGTTAAGGATCAGCTAGATAAAGGCATAGCTTGATGACACAACACAAAGGAGACGAGACACAACCTAAAGACCTAGGGGGATTGGAGGCCGATCAGAGATTAGCCTTGCCTACGTGAAAGCGCAGAGCCCTCGTAGTTCCTGGAAAAAGACCATGGATAAAGCAGAAAGAAGACAATGGTGACCGATGATGAAAGACACAAGACACGACAGACAAATGCCCCGGGGGAGGATCAAATGACCAACCTTGCCTACGTGAAAGTGAAGGGGCAACGTAGTTTGATAAAAAGACCATGGACAAAAGAGAAAAAGGGACTAGTGAAGATGAAGTGATGGAGGACCAAAATAAGTTGATCCAAAAATGCCCCAGGGGCAGATCGAGTGATCAGCCTTGCCTACGTGAAAGCGCAGGGGCAATGTAGTTCGATAAAGGATGAAAGTGACACAGGAGGATGAGATCTAGATGGAGACCGACACGATGGATGATCTTATATGATGACACGGACCGACCGACAAAGGGAAACGAAAGATATAAGCTTAAAGCGGGATATAAAGAAGCTCAGGATGAGGGATAGGTAAGGTGGGTCGTCCAGTGCTCAATCAACAAATACCAAGCAACCTAGGCTGATGTGGGTAGGGATGACAATGCGGATGAAAGCACAAAATAACTAGGATGTCAGGTAGATAATGATTAAGCCCTCTATGGATGATACCTGTTGACAGGTTTTCACCATCCATACTTATCCAAGGTGCCACCAAGAGGTGGTTTTCACCATAGGACGGATTTATTTCTCTTTACTATTTTTTTGGATTTTTTAATACTTTTTTGATTTTTTTTTAATTTAATTTAATTTAATTTAATTTTCGGATTTTTTAATTTTTTTTTTTACTTTTTCGATAGGATAGATCAAGCGGACTTAAGCGTAGAACCTTTTTAGATGGAGAATATTGACATGTTTGTCAAGGGGATTTCCTTCTAGAGTAGTCAATCTGTAGGCTCCAGATCCATATTTGGCAGTTATGATATACGGTCCTAACCAGTTTGCCTCAAATTTTCCTTTCTTGTCATGGTCCGGTTGAGTGTGTTGGTTTTCTTTGAGGACAAGCTCACCAACCTGGAATTGTCTAGGGCAGACCTTTTTATTGTAATGCCGCTTGAGGAAATTTTGGTATGCTTGTAGGTGGTCATAGGCTCTTATTCTCTGTTCATCTAGTAATTCTAGTTGTGCAAGCCGTGCAACGTGAGCATCTTCTTCGTTGATAAGGTTCTTTAGAGAAACTCTCAATGAGGGGAGTTCAACTTCGATTGGCAAGATGACTTCAACACCGTATACTAAAGAGTAGGGGGTGGTGCCTGTTGGGGTGCGGATAGATGTATGATATGCCCAGAGGGCGGGATGAATATGGAGGTGCCAATCTCATCTAGTGTTATTGACAACCTTTTTGAGGATGCGAATGAGGATCTTGTTGGTTGCTTCTGCCTGACTATTACCCTGAGGATAATAAGGTGTCAACCAACGATGCTAGATATGGAAGGTGTCACAAAGGTGTTTCACGGCTTGGTTTTTAAACGACTTTCCGTTATCAGAAATGATGGTGGATGGGATACCATATCTGCAGAGAATATGGTAGAGGATGAATTTAGAAATCTGAGTACCGGTGATTTGTGAGAGTGGCATTGCTTCTACCCATTTGGTGAAGTACTTAGTTGCGGTGATGATGAATGTATGGCCGTCGGATGATGGTGGGTGAATCTTGCCAATCAAGTCGAAACCCAATTGAGAAAATGACCATGGTGCTAGGAGAGGCTAAAGATCTTGTGCTGGAGCATGGATCAAATCTGCATGCTGTTGACATGGAAAGAATTTCTTCACAAATTCACAAGCATCGTGTTCCAATGTAGGCCAATAGTATCCAGCCCGTAAGATCCTTTTGGCCAGAGCCATACCATTTGAGTGAGCCCCACAAATACCACCATGTACTTCCGTTAGTACTGTTTGGGCCTTGGTCTCATTCAGACATCTCAGAAGGATTCCATCATACCCGCGACGATAAAGTGTATCACCAACGATGATGTATCAGGACGAACAATGGATAAAGGATTTACGTTGGTTGCGTGTAAGTTCTAGGGGTATGATATTGTTACAGAGGTAAGTATATATGTCATGGTACCACAGAGAGGTGGGACCTACAATATCGCACACCATGTCAGTCTCAGGAACATCATATGCCAGGATTAAAAGTTGTTCGACAAGAAACTCACACTCTGTTCGATCCTTAGGCATGTCAATCAAAGAACCAATAGTGGCCATGGCATCTGCTGCTTTATTCTGCACCCGAGGGATTTGGTCAAACTGTATGGAGGTGAAATATTTTTTGAAATCATCCACCATGCATTTATAGGGTAACAGTTTATCATCCTTTGTGAGGAATTCATCATTAACTTGTCTGATAACCAACAAGGAATACCCAAAGACTTTCAAATGTGTTATGTGCCACTGTTTTATAATTCTAAGGCCGGTGAGGAGAGCTTCATATTCTGCCATATTGTTGGTACATGGAAACGCTATCCTAAATGATTTTGGGATGTAGTCACCTTGAGGAGTGACTAACAAAATTCCTGCCCCCGATCCACTATGAGTGTATAAGCCATCGAAATATAACGTCCAAGTTGGTGTTTCTGTCACTGTGTAGATTTCTTCATCCGGGAATTCAGCATCTAAGGGGTAGGCATCTACCAATGGTGCTTCGGCCAACTGATCAGCAATAACTTGTCCTTTTATGGCTTTGCGCTCTACATACTCTATGTCAAATTCACTAAAGAGCATGACCCATTTGGCCATGCAACCAGTCAAAGTGGTTTTGGATAACAAATACTTCAAGGGATCAATTTTGGCAATTAATTTGACCGGATAGCTGAGCATGTAATGGCGGAGTTTCTATGTACTGAAGACTAGTGCAAGGCATGCTTTTTCCATAGGGGAGTAATTTAACTCATAGCCAACTAGTGTTCGGCTAATGTAGTAGATTTCCCTCTCTTTGAATGACTCATCATGTTGCACCAATAATGCCCCTAGTGCAACTGAGGTAGTAGAGATATAAAGCAGGAGAGGTTTTCCTAGAATAGGTGGCATCAAAATTGGTGGATGAGCTAAATATTCTTTAATTTTATTAAAACCCATATTACACTGCGGGGTCCATCGGAAGGTGGAAT
This sequence comes from Sequoia sempervirens, assembly GCA_007258455.2. Classification (NCBI taxonomy): domain Eukaryota; kingdom Viridiplantae; phylum Streptophyta; class Pinopsida; order Cupressales; family Cupressaceae; genus Sequoia; species Sequoia sempervirens. The sequence continues at coordinate 588,903,920 of VDFB02270651.1, read as the reverse complement.
CTTTCTTCAAAATATGGGTAAATGGCTGACATTTATCTGCGAGCTAGGCTATGAACCGCCGGATGGACTGCATCTTTCCTTGGAGGCTTCTTAACTGCTTTAGATTGCGTGGAGGTGGCATGTCCAGAATAGCCTTTATCTTGGCAGGATCAACTTCAATACCTCTACGATAGACTATGAAACCCAACAACTTCCCTGACATGACCCCAAAGACACACTTTTTCAGATTCAGCCGCAACTTATAATGCTCTAACCGCTCAAATATCTTTTTCAGGATGGCAGGATGTTCTGCTCATGTTTTGGATTTCCCTAATAGGTCATCAACATAGTCTTCCATGATCATATGGATGAGGTCATGGAAGATGACCGTCATGGCTCTCTAATATGTTGCCCCCGCATTTTTGAGACCAAAGGGCACAACATTGTAACAAAAAGTGCCCCAAGGAGTTGTGAAGGCAGTTTTGTGCTGGTCCTCAGGTGCAATGCAAATCTGGTTATAACCAGAGAAGCCATCCATAAGGGATAACATTTCATGTCCTGCTGTTAGGTCGACCAACATGTCAATGTTAGGAAGAGGGAAATCATCCTTTGGGCAGGCTTTGTTAAGATCTCTAAAGTCTCTGCAGACCCGAATGTCTCCATTTGGTTTGGCAACTGGAAGTATATTGGAGATCCATTTAGAGTAGTCAATCGATCTGATAAAACCCACGTCCAGTAACTTCTCCAATTCCTTCTTGACTAACAACGTGACTTGCGGATGCATCTTGCAGAGCTTTTGCTTGATAGGCTTGGCATCTGGGCGAATGTCTAAGTGATGAACCACTAAAGCAGGGTCCAGGCCTGGCATGTCTGAGTATGACCAAGCAAAATTAACGGTTCCCTCTTGGAGTAGTTGTACAAAGACCGGATATTCTTGCTCTGAGAGCGAGTTAGCTACATAGGTGATCTTAGGACTGTCAACAATTCCCAAATTAACTTCTTGCGTCTCTTCAATCAGAATAGATGATCGAGCAGATAACTGAGTTCCCATAAGGGGAAGATGAACATCTCCATCTTCCAGCGCCTCTTCAAGGTTTTTGCCTTCAGATGCGTCCTTTATTTTTACTTTTTCCAGGTCAGGAAGTGCCTCAGGGAGGTTTTCACTAGATGACCGCTTTTTATTTTTCTTATTTTTATATTTGCGACTGGAGTGTTCATCCTCCCCCAATCCCATAAGGTTGACATATGTGTCCGCAGACATACTAACAGGTGTGGTATTATGTAGGTTCCAATCAATGAGTTCAGGGTGACAAAGGGATAGGCTAATGGTGTAGATGGATAGGAATTCGAACATGGATGATAGGTCGGTATGATCGACATCGTCATACGCATGTATGATAGATTCCTCCTCGGGTATGTCTTCTAATGAGCCATCATCCCTGGTGATACTATTGGAAGTATTAGATGATGTTGTGGGGCTTTTCTGTTTCTTGTCATACCCAATGCCTACTTTCTTTAGTAACTGTGGTGTATCAATGGGTTGTAACTTCCCTTGTTCCTCTTTACCTAGGCCTCTACCTTGATAATTATGTTTTTCCACGAACTTTGTTGGCCAAGGGTACTTTTCCTAAAAATATTTCTTTAAAGGAGTCTCTGGTTCGGGCTCTTCTTGGTAGACCCACTGGCTTATATCCTCTTCTGGTGCATCGATCTTGACACTCGGAGATCTGAAAGTGGTAGTAGGGATGTTTTGTCCACTGAAGGTGATGGTCTTGTCTTCCTTTTGTGTAGCACGTGAAGGTTGACCATACTCATGTGGTGATGGTGGCATTGTGGCTACATTGAGAGCCGTATGCATTTCATATTCACCACACCCTTTGTCGATGATCTGGACTTTGGTGACTAAAGGATTAGTGGTGGAGGATGGCGAGGTTATCGCGGTGGATGGTGGATTGGAGGATGATGACTGTGATGCCCCCATTTCAACCCCAGGACAATAATGTAAATGGGGAAATGATGCTTCTAGAGCACGACAGTATTCGAATGGTTGGGGTTCGGCATAGATGGTGACCTCTTGTCCGTTGACTGGGAATTTGAGGCATTGATGGTATGTGGAGGGGACGGTTTGCATAGCATGGAGCCATGGGTGGCCAAGGAGGAGATTATACAGTAAGTCCAGATCAAGGACGTGACAGGTAGTATACTGAAGCACAGGTCCCACTTGGATAGGAAGACTGATAATTCCTTCTGAATTTCTTTCTTTATTGTCATAAGCTTTGATTGTAATGATCTGGTTGCTTAAGTCCTCTTGAGTATACCCCACTTGTTTTATGAATTTCAAAGTACACAAATTGAGGGCAGAGCCATTATCTACCAAGACCCTTTTTATTTTATGGCGAGTAGCTATGACTTCGATGTGTAAGAGGTGATTATGGTTGACATCGATGTTTGGCATATCATCTTGACTGAAGTGCAGGTGATGAGACAAAGCCAAGTGTCCCACCAAAGCTTGGAATTGTGTGGGGTCGATGTCATTTGGCACATGGGTTTCCTGCAATGCTCTATTGAGGATTTCTTGATGTACTGGGGAAGACTTAAGCAAATCCAAAATGGATATATGAGTGGAGGTCTTCCTTAGATGATCAAGGATGTTGTACTGGGAGTTTATAGTAGTCGGTTGGGTGGGCGCAGAGGCTGTAGGGATGGTGATGCGGGCTCGTTGTGTAGTAACAACACATTGAGGGTCTTTTGCTTTAACATGTATCATGGATACTCGGGGTTCCACCTACTCAATGTAATGAATAACACCTTCATAATTGAAGGGCACATTCTTGTAATTCACATTATTTGTGGAGTTACTTTGAGGATTACTATTGGAGGTGCTAGGGCCTTGATTATGGTTTGGGAAGGCATTTTGATAGATCTGTAGTTGAGCATTGGACGACGAAGGTTGACTGGGGTCAACTTTGATATCTCCTCGATCAATGAGATCTTGGACATAGTTTTTCAAACCCTGACACTTATTCAAGGAGTGTCCCTTGATTTTATGGAAGTCACAATACTCATTTTCTTTAAACCATGCCGGCTTGGGTTTAGACTCGTCAAATGGCTTGGTGACAGGGTATGTGATGGGGTAATTGATTTGTAGCAATTTATTAAAAACAACACTCAGGGGTTCACCCAATTGGGCATATTGACATTTGGTGTTCCCTTGATTTTTTTGGTTTGACTGTTGAGGGGGACGAGGTGCCCCCTGTGGTACAGATATGGCATTGGGTACAGACGACTGTTGCTATTGGGATGCATTAGTCACTTGGACATATTTGGTGTCTGTCACTCTGTCATTCACCACATTTTTTTTCTTGTTCCAGAATCGTGGTTTATCTCCAATGACCTTTCTTTATCATGACTGTGTATTTTGATGTGTCCTTTGGCAATAAGGGCACGTTCAAGGATAGGTCCCTTTTCCACTATCTCCGCGAAAGTGGTGACACAATGTAGCCTAAAATTGTGGGCCATGTCAGGATGATAGTTTTCCATGAAAAGAGTGACCATGTCTTTTTCTTTCAGAGGATTTTTCATTTGACTTGCTAATGCACGCCACCATTGGAGGTAGCTAGTAAAGGTTTCTCCATCATGTTGTTTCTCTTTTAGGAGATCTAAGGTGTCTGTATCTTTCTCCAAATTGAAGAAGTAGGATACAAACTTTTCTGATAGGTCTGCAAAAGTTTTTATGGACCCCTTTTCGAGAGTCATGAACCAATCTAAGGCATGGCTTGCTAGGCTTCGTGGGAACAAGGGAAAAAGGTAGTTATCATTGTACATGACTTCTTGACACTGGGAATAAAACTCCTGCAAGTGAGCCTTGGGGTCCTTGTTTCCCTTGTATTTGTCAAATTTTGGTATCTTGAAATGTTTAGGGAAGGGAATTAATGAGATGGAGGGATCAAACGGATATGGGCATATGTCTTCAAATTTAAATGACTATTTTGTACCCCCAGCTTGAAGGTCCTTAAGTGCAGCTTTGATTTCCAACAAATTCGAGCTAGCTGGTGGCAGGTTGGGGGGATATTGATGATAGGATGATGAAGGATCCTGCTGAAAGGGCGTCAGATTGTTGAAATACAAACTTGGATGATTGGATGATGACATGGCTTGCTGGTAAGATGGGGGATTTTGTTGATATGGGGGCTGTTGTTGTGGGGTATAATATGGATTTGTTTGATAAAAGTGCACGGTAGGTTGTTGGGGAACTTGGATGGGACATTGCACATTGGTTTGTTGGTATTGAGGGTATTGTTGTGACTGTTGGGAGGTCGCATAAAGTGGTTTTTGGGGAAATTGTTGTTGATTATGATAGTAATAGTGATGGGGATGTTGTTGTTGTGATGTTAAGTGTTGTATGGGTTGAGGTTGGATATTGTGTTGTGGTTCAGCTTTCAAACACAAAATGGATGTGAGAAAGGGGGATATGGTCTGAGCGACAGGTCGAGATGGATTGCGTTGTGATTGGTAGGATGGTTGTTGTGGAGAGGCCAAAGTATTGTGTATAGGTTTTTGCGGATGAGATGGCGGAGGTAGCGTAGAAGTGTTTTGTAAAGGGGGTTGTTGGGCATCGCTCAGAATGTTCAGCTGGGGTGTGCCTTGTGGAGGTAATTGAGGCGGGATGTTAGATTGGTGAACCTGTTGAGGTGGTAGATTTTTAGTCCCATGAGGTGGGAGCGATATGGCAAAGGAGGTGCCCCCAATGTTGACTGGAGGTTGGTTCGGAGGAGGGGGTGCGGTTAACGTTAATGGCAGAGGTTGTGGAACGTTTTGTGGCATACCATAAGCAAAAGGATTATTGGGATCAGGAACTTGAGGTCCTCCTATAGCTGAGGTCCGGGCGTGTGGGGGATAGTTAACCTGATAAAGAACGGCATTTCCAAATTCAGGTCGATGCCAACCCTCAACTGGAGGAACATTGGAGAAGTATGAACCTTCAGGTGCATTTTGGGACCCTTGGAGTATGTTAGATGGGGCACCCCTATATTTGGACCAGTCAACATTCGAGGGGGGTTTGACACCCTTCTCAATTAGGTGGGCCAAGATTTCTTCCCCATGTTTCTCAAGCAAATGGTCAGTCATTTGCACATTGGCGGGATTACTAAAATGTTCCGCAAGTGTGAGTTCAGGTTGATTAACCATACTCTCTTCACCATGTGGTGAGTTATTTTGATTCTTAGTGTTAGAATGCGATGAAGTACCATTATGAGGATTGTGAGAGACATTGATACCCTTGTTAGGATCTGATGAGATGTTGATTGTGTTTTTGGGATCTTGAGGATTATTTGATTGGGCATTTTGGGCTTGATGGTCGGCCATTTTCTTTGCCTATGATCGGGTCTGAATGGGCATGCAAATGCGGGATGAGTAGATTAATGCTTTTGTCAAATGATTTGATTACGATTGGATAAGGTGTGATTTGGATGGGGTTTGGAATTGGATCAGATTTTGTTGGGATATATTGGATCGGATTGGATTTCGATTGGATTGGATTTAGATTGGATTGGATTGGATTTGGATTGGATTGGATTTAGATTGGATTGGATTGGATTTGGATTGGATTGGATTGGACTTGGATTGGGCACGACTGGATTAGATTGGATTGGATTGGATTGGATTGGATTTGGCATTATTAGATTAGATTGGATTGGATTAGTTGGTTGATTTGGACAATTTGATCAAATGATCGGTTTGGATAGATTTAGACTATTGGATGGGTATGGTTGGATGATGAAAGACATGAGAGAGAGACCTTAAGTTTGATCAAAGGCAGTTACCCTTAGTGACCTAGAGCTTTGATTGATTAAGAGGATGATCACGGCACCGAATCCACCTTAAGATAGGAATGGATTGATTGGGCCGAGGAGGATAACTTACGCCACCAAATTCACCTCAAGATGGAAGCAAATTGATTGGGGTCAAAGTTAAAGACTAATAATCAAGTTCAAGCGCTATGGTCAATTTGGGTAACTGCTTTGTAATACAAGGTTAGGACGGTTTGGTTATGGGTGGTGTTTGGGGATGCAAATGGTAAGAAATTATGGTGGATTAGGGAGAAATTAAAATGAACAAGGGATTAAAGATAATTGTGGAGAATGTATGGGGATTTAGAATGGTCGAACGAAAGTTTGGAATAATGAGATGGAGGTTTCAAATGGTCAAACGGGGGTTTTTTGGAGGTTTAAAGTGACAAAACGAAGGCTTGGATGATGAGATAATGGTTGGGAATGGTTAAATGATGGTTTAGAGGCTAAATGGATCCAAATGGGGTGATTTCAGTTGTTCAGGAGGGCAAATTCGCCCCTCTGCAGTAAACCAGGGGCGTAATCGCCTCACTGCGGTAAAAACAGGGGCATAATCGCCTCACTGCGGTAAAATAGGGGTGTAATCGCCTCTTTGTGGTAAAAATAGGGGCGTAATCGCCTCACTGCGGTAAAATAGAGGCTTGGTTTGATGCAAATGACTATGGCAAGGACTTTAAAATGACAATGATAAGGCCAAATTGTCAAAAGTTCACTGGTTTCTCACAAGAAAACACTCTCAAGCAAATACAACCCTATGATTAGTGTTAAGGGTATGGCCAAAGTGGTCTTAATCTAGGATGCACAAGGTGTCTAGGGAGTCTTCAATATACTCTCGGTACATGAGGCACAACCGTGAACACCAGCCCATCACAAGCGTGAGTTGGGAACCCCAGCGAGATACTGAAGGGCTCGGACCAACTCTTCACGTCTATCTAGGTATCACCCTAGCTTCGACGCTCCACCAATTACGACATGACTGGATTGGGGTATAGCTTTCACTCTCCCCCCTTTGTATACCCCGCTGGTACGCGTGGTTGGAATCATCCCTTGGGGTGATGAAATCCCCAAGCAGGTCCCACTATAAAGAAATCACTAACTGTTTCCAACTACAACCCAGGCTCACACGAAGTGCAAGGGGAAAGCGAAAACAAGCTAAATGCTCCCTTTGGGTAACACAAAAAGACAAGCACAGCAAGTAATGAATATTACTCCCTCTAATTAAACTATGTTCTTAGATTAATGCAAACAACAAGGATAGTTTAAAAGGTTTGAGCAAATGGGTAGCCCTGCAAGAAAATGTTAGATGTTTTATCCCGCTTTCTCCATTAACTTCACAAGAATATGTTGCAAGAAGTTAGCAAAAAAAACACATGTATCCTTGCAAGAACAATGTTAATGAGAAAATAGCAAAAAAAATTGAAGCCAAGATAATAATTTTACCTTCCAGGGGGCACAGTTGCCTTTCTGCAGCAAAACAGGGGTGTAATCACCTCACTGCGGTAAAAACAGGGGCGTAGTCACCCAACTGTGGTAAAAACAGGGGCGTAGTCACCCCACTGTGAAAAAGTGAGCACAAATCTCAGCCCAAGGGGCGTAATCGCCTCGCTGCAGTAAAGTGTTAGCACAAAAACAACTTTCAGCCCAAGAGGGCACATACGCCCCACTACAGAAAAGTATTAACACAAGAACAATTTCTAGCCCAAGAGGGCGCAGACACCCCACTGTAAAAAAATATTAACACAAGAACAATTTCTAGCCCAAGAGGGCGCAGACGCCCCACTGCAGTAAAGTGTTAACACAAGAACAATTTCTAGCCCAAGAGGGCGCAGATGCCCCACTGCAGTAAAGTGTTAGCACAAAAACAAGTTTCAGCCCAAGAGGGCACAGACGCCCCACTGTAGTAAAGTGTTAGCACAAAAACAAGTTTCAGCCCAAGAGGGCGCAGATGCCCCACTGCAGTAAAGTGTTACCACAAAAACAAGTTTCAGCCCAAGAGGGCACAGACGCCCCACTGCAGAAAAGTGTTAGCACAAAAACAAGTTTCAGCCCAAGAGGGCGCAGACGCCCCACTGCAGAAAAGTATTAGCACAAAAAAAAGTTTCAGCCAAGGTGGGCGCAGTCGCCCTTCTGCAGAAAAGTATTAGCACAAAAATAAGTTTCAGCCAAGGTGGGCGCAGTCGCCCTTCTGTAGAAAATTATTAGCACAAAAACAAGTTTCAGCCAAGATGGGCGCAGTTGCCCCACTGCAGTAAAAATAGGGGCATAATCACCTCACTGTGGTAAAAACAGGGGCGTAGTCGCCCCACTGCGGTAAAACAGGGGCGTAATCGCCCCACTGCGGTAAAAACAGGGGCGTAGTCACCCCACTGCGACGTGTTCCTATAAAAGTCTCAACAACAACAAACGTAAAGAATAGGAACCCGTTTGTCAGTCCCACCGGGCGTGCCATAAATGTATACCTTAGAATTTTACCCTACTCTAATGTGCAAAATAACTAAAAATGCGAATGATAAAAGACCAAGGACACCTCCAGATTAGCCTAAAGAGTGATATAACGAAAAGGAAAATGAATAAAATGAAATATAAATGATTTCACCTTCCTTACTGTTGATATCTCTTTGATTGGCCCTTGCTTGGAAAGATTTGTGTGCTCCTTAGATGATTGCTTGAGTGACTAGATGCAAGATTAGATGTGCAAAATGATTAAAAGAGATGGCTAAATCATGGAAAATGATTGAGAATGCAAATTGGCAGCATGTAGTTATGAAAATCCAAAGAGTTGTAAATGCCCTTGAGGAGGGGGTATTTATAGGAAAATTTGAATTCTCTAGAGAATTCAACGGTCAAGATTGATCCAACAAGGTCAAGATGAAGGGCTATGGTGGTTTGAGAACCCACAAGCCCTCACATCTTGACATATGGAGGGTGAAGTGGCCAAGGGGATATGAGATGGAGGTGAGTTGTCAAAAAGGTACATGAGGTGGAGGAAGGGCATGCACCTTGGGGAGTGAGGAGATTTCCTCAAAAAGGGATTCCTTGTCCCCAAGTGGGAATGAAAGGGACATTTGAGGAATTTTGGAATTCTTCTAAAATCTACACGGGAAAAGGAAAGGTGGTTGGGGATATAAATGTGAATTAAAAATTCACATTCCTAGGAGGATCTAGAGGATAAAAGGTGGGCTCCAAAAAGGTGGGACTTGGTCACATGTGGAGATTGTGACAAGTCCAAAGTTCTAGAAGCCTTGGAAGGATGGAATGTGAATTAAAAATTCACATCTAAAGGAGGGGAATCTAGGACAAATAAATGTGAATTAAAAATTCACATGGGAAAGGGGGTCAATGCCAAAAGAAGGTAAATGCAAAGGGTTGGCTAAAAAGTGGTGCTAAATCTAGCTAATGACCTTGGTTAAGGTTGTGCAAACATTGGATTAGGCTAATTAATGGAAGATTAGAGGCAAATGGAAAATGTAGGAGGATGTGACATTAATCTCTAATTAAGAGGATGCACATCATAATCATGAATTAATTAAATTAATTCAGATTAGGGCAAGGTTATGGAGGATGTGACAAGGAGAGAGAAAGTGAGGAATTTTAAATTGATTTTAAATCAAAAAGGGGGAAAATGATTAAATAAATTAGCGTATTTATTTAATTTAGAGAGGAATAGGGTGAAATACAAAGTATTAATTATTAAATTAAATACTTTACCGATATGAGACAAAAGGTGTAATATTAATTTAATAAATTAATATTAATACGATAGATAGAAAGGTAGTAAATTTAATCATATGGAAGTGATTAAATTTAGATGTCTACAGGGAGTATCCCTAAGCCACTCATATATCCCTTTACTACTTCAACCACCTATCTACTTTGATCTTTCTTATACACCTACTTGTAGCCAATGAGATTTCTTCCCTCCCACAAACTATAAGATCATATTTGTCACATTTATTTAAGGCTATCATCTTCCCCTACATAGAATACATCTAAGATTAACTATCCTCATGTAGCATCGTAAATTGTCATCGCTTAAAATTTCACACTAGGTTAGGCACTCACTTTTGTGTGTGTTCCTAATTATTCTTTTGGTATGTTTGTTTTGCCACACTTTTGGAAAAATTAGTTAAATCAGGGACTCTATTTTTGGGTTTGTTCAAAAAAAAAAATGCCTGGACACTAGCACAACACACTAACATCCTGGCCATTCACAGCAAAATTTTAAATTCAAAAAATCGGCCTTCTTATTATTAATGATGCAACCTTATTTTTCAACCTCTCTAAATGGTTATATTGATATGTTCTTGAACTCATATACATGTAACTTCTTCTCTTTTTCACTAGGTCTAGAGAAATTTTTAATCAAGTTAGCAATAAGCAAGCAAGAAAAGAAAAATGATGGGAGACATTAAAATAAATATAAAGTCTATAATCTATCAACTGATGAACTCCATTATTGCAATAAATTCATGTTTAAGTATCTTGTGATGTTTCTTATCTATTGTTATTAATATTATTGTATGTCCTAACACTTGTTGGATCTTAAGGAAGCCTCTTCATCCTCCTTGTGTGAGATTATTATAGTTGCATCAACCCAACAAGAGTTTCATATCTGAGTGGTAAATATATTATTATTTTGTCATTATCATTATCATTTTTTTTCCCTCTACTCCCCCAAGAGCATGCACTCTTTAACATATATCATTATTATTATTGTGGAGGTGGGAACACCAACATAGGGTTCGACCAAGGAAAGCCCCTATACACCACAACCCTTCCCTTGTTTCCACTTTGCAAGTTTCTAGGTTGTTTTCGTGGAAGGAGGATTTGACATCTCATCTCTTTTAGAGAATTTTTAACCCTAGCTCTTATTTTCTTCATTCATCATTGATAAACTAGCGCATATTTATTATTCAGGAATATTCACATACTACATTTCAATTTTCTTTGTCATAGGTGTTCATACATTACCAAATCTATACAAGCAAAAAAACCTAATTTTTGGCATCTTTCATATACATGTATAGTGCACTGGAATATTTGTGATTATCTAGCATCCAAAACATTCAACGCCAATTTTTGGTGCCAAGTTTCTCTCTATTGATCTTCTCAGATCTATTTTCTATTTTCATCAATTTGTTCTGTAATATTTGTATTTTGTTGCATTTAGTCAATTTGGTCACAATCAACCTAATTCATCACATCATCTTATCAATCCTTACACTTTATATAAAAGGGACCAAAACCCTCAACCAAATTAACACTTATCATTTAGTTTAAGACATTCAACCCAAACCTTCCTCCTTTCCTATTAAACATTTTGGTGAACCCAAATTAGCTTGCATTTTTAAAATGTTTGATTTAATTGTATATATTATTTAGTATTATTTACTTGGTTAAGGTATTAGATTATTGAATATCTTATTTACTATTTGCAATCATTTTATGTTTAATTTTGATTATTATTTTTTGATTCTCTTATGTTATTGTAGAATGGAAACCTAAAAAACCTTCTATTCTTCTAACATACCATCAACATATTCATCTTATCATCAATTTATTATATCTTTAAATTCTTAAGAACATTTTTCTGTCCTAAAACTTATACTTTATTTATGAGTTTCATGACTTGGTGTTCTCAATCTAACACTCTTGTGAGAAGAAGTTATCAAATCATGGCTTCCCACACTTTGGATAGCTTTGGTGTTGAGCCTAAGTTTTTTTTCTCATTCACCCAAGGAACTTTTGGAGCACAATCATCTTTGGATATCATTCCTACCTTTCCAATGATCTCTGAGTCGCAATCCCCTCATGATTTTCTTTGGCTTGACAACTCTATGGCCTATGTTCCTAAGGCTTGAATTAAAAACTAAACATGAAATTATATGGTCTCCAAAAATTCTTGAGTACAAAAAATTTGGTTGGAGAGGCTATCCCTATCATAGATAATCTTAGGGCCGGTATTGGCATGGTATGATGGTTTATAGGTGGCATTGTTGTTCTTGCCACCAAGGTTCAAACCCCGTTAGGGTGTTATTGTTGAATGGTTGTATCCGGTTCATAGCTCCGGTCAAAAGCGTTTACCCCTTGAATAAAAAAAATCATAGATAATCTTAGGATATTTTTACTTAATGATTCACAAGGTGTAGAAGTTTTGCATATCCTAGCTCACATAGTGGATTCAAATGTTATGGCATTAGCTAGTTGTGTGAAAGTGTAAATATATACTTTACAACACCCTAAATGAGGCACCATTAAGTATACTTCATTTAGAGGGGCCCTAACTTAATGTGAATGTGTGAAACACATTACAACATTAAATCAAGGTGATTGATGGAGAAATGGACATAAAAAATGTCACTCTTTCTCAAACTAACCACTCAAGAATGTCCTAGGGGTCTTAATTGGATTGACTAGCAACCTCACAAGGTGAGTCAATTCTCAATTAGGAGGACTTAGGAGGGGGATTTTTCAGCTTTAAAGTGGTTCTCTACCAAGAAAAATCTTGGAAGAGACAAATAAGCATTGAACAGGTACAAACCCTAGTTATGCAAGCTAAATGAGAGATGAAAATAATGAAATTATGCAATAGAGAGATAGGATATGTGTTCCTGGGAAGTCTGGAGATGTTGTGAGGATTCCAGAAATGAAAAGAATCTACCAAGAAGTGCTATGGAGGACTAATATTCCTAGAGTGGCATATTAGTCCAGCTGTTATTTTTCAGGGAGGATGTAGAGTCTTTAGATGTGAGAACCGAATACAAAGGAGTCTCTTAAAAATATGCTTGGGAGGACTAAGATGGCCAAGGTGGCGTATTAGTCCCATTCTGAATTTATAAAAACTTAAATGTGATCTTGAGCTCCAAGGTCTTGACTTGCTTTCTTTCCGTTCTCAGGTTGCGAAACTTCTACATTTGGCTTGTAGGTGAGTTTCCATGAAGATGACAACTTTGCAATGCAACTTTGCAACTTTTACAACTTTGCACTCCAAATGATCTTCAAGACTTCAACATAGATCTAAAATCACAAATATGCAAGATGGGAAAAAATTGTTGTTTGTTAGTGAATGGGGGTTTTCCTTGGTCAAACCCCTTTTTTGGTAATTAAACCTTGAAATGAAATAGAAATAATGAAGGAAATGGTGAATGAACAACACGCAATGCTACAACTCACCAAACACTTGTAAAGTTTGCAAACTTGTGTGCAATGGCTGCAATGGATATGGATCTTGAACCAAAGATATGATCTTTGAATTTTTTGCTTTAATCAAAACCCTAGATCACAAATGTTAGCACAACACACATGATGCAAGAGATCTTTGATAGGATGCTTGAATCTTGATGATGGCTCCAAATGCTTGATATAATACTCTTGAATGCCTGAATACTTGAATGCTTGGATGCTTAGATTGCTTATTATCTTATTGGGAGAAAAATGAGAGAAGGAAACTTGTATTTATACTTACCTCTGCTTAATATCCTAAAATTACATCACACCAAGCCGACATATGAATTCATTAAATAAAGGAGGCTAAGTCCTGCCAGAATTTGAAATTAAATCCCGAAAATGACTCAAGGAGGACTAAGATGTCCTAGGTGACATCCTAGTCCCAAGTATTAAAAGCTTGGGGCACAAACACCAAAAAGGGGCTCAATTAGGATGCCTCAAAATTAGGGTCTCGAGACCTTTGGAGTACAAAGACGCCCTAGGTGACATTTTAGTCCTGACCCAAAAATCAAGGATAATCCAATGAAATCATTAAATTATCATTTATACATTGGAGAATGTCGGGATTAGTGAGAAAAAAATGTAATTCATGGGGCTTGTGGACACAAAATAGGACCAGTTAAGCCATAAATGAGGATAAATAAAGCAAGGTAGGCCCAAACAAGTGTGAAAATGCAAGGGTATGCATTTTACTATACTACATTTATCCCCCACTTTAGTGAGAGGATGAACTTGCTTCAAACTAACATTAAAGTAGCCAACCACACAATCAAGAGGGGTTCAAATGTACAAATGTTAGTAAGATAGGATGAAAAAAATCAAGAGGGTGGCCAAGCCCCAAGGATCAAGATCCTATGTCAAACCAACACAGGAATAAAGGAACATGCTTGTGGATGATATATGAAGCCATAAATAGATTGCAAAAATACACCATCAAAGACAAGAAAAAGGAAAAATAAAAAGGAAAAAGGAAAACTGCAATGGATCAAGCTTCAACTAGCCATCCAACATGGTGGACTGGGTCTAGGTTGTTTGTCCAAAAAGAAATTTTACAAGTGGAATGCACTATCCACTATGAAAACAAAATGTACGCTCACAAGGGCTAGTGGGAGCTAGGTGTCTACTAGGTGAGCCCTAGGGCACCATATCAAATCCATACCTCCATGGCTTTAATAAGGTACAAAAATACATGCTCACATGGGCTAGTGAAGCTAGTTGTTCACTAGGTGAGCCCCAGGAAATCCATATCAAAATGATACCTCCATGACTTTAATAAGGACAAAAGAAAAATGCAACATTAAAGAGAGGGATGTTCAAAGGGATTTTTCTTAGTTCATGTGAGGTCTTAGTCTTAGGGGACATTGTGCTTGATGTCTCCAAGAGAGGACCAATCAAAGGATAAAAAATTCACCACTTAGGGGATGCAATACATCACATCACTGCTAAGGGGAATATAATATGCTGATATAGGTCACACTCTTGAAGGACATTACTCCCAATGTCACCACAAAGAGGAAAACACATTGTGTGAAATAAGAAAATCGCATCAAGTAACATGAAAAAGGAAAACAATGCAAATGAAATAATGCCAATGTATGCCCCCACTTTAAAGAAATTGATAACACCATGTTGTGAGCAATTACTTTAAAGTAGCCAAAAGATGAAAAAGGAAAAGAGAGTTGCCCCCCAGAAACACATAAGGGATCTATGGATTTGGGGTCAGTAACTATTTTTGTTGCAATAATATTAGAGAGCTCAGAACTTTCATCATTCCCCAAATACACATAGAACTGGAAGTATGACACAAAGAGAGCAAAAATAAAGAAAATCCTTTTGGGTCAACATGGAAGAGACATAGGGTGTCTCAATGCCTTGCGTCATCCCCAAAAGGAAAATACAAGACAAAAAATGAAAAGAAAGAAAAGATAATGAAAAATATTTTGGGTCAACATGGAAGAGATATAGGGTTTCTTGATGCCTTGTGTCATCCCCAAAGTTATTGATGGGGAAATGGACATACAAAATGTCACTCTTTCTCCAACTAATCACTCAAGAAAATCCTAGGGGTCCTAAATAGATTGAATATCAACCTCGCAAGGTGAGTCAATTCTTAATGAGGAGGACCTAGGAGGGGGCTTTATCAACTTTAAAGGGGTTCACCACCAAGAAAATGCTTGGAAAAGACAAATAAGCATTCAACTTACAAACCCTAGTTATGCAACCTAAATGAGAGATGAAAATAATGAAATTATGCAACAAGGAGATATGATATGTGTGCTTAGGAAGTATGGAGATGTTGTGAGGATTCTAGAAATGCAAAGAAGCTACCAAAAAGTGTTATGGAGGACTAAGATGCCTAGAGTGGTGCATTAGTCCCGCTGTTATTTTCAGGGTGGTTGCAAATTCTTCATATGTCGAAACCGGATCTGAAGGAATCTCTAAAAAATATGCTCAGGAGGAATAAGAAACCCAAGGTGGTGTATTAGTCCCATTCTGAATTTTTGAAAACTCTGAATGTGATCCTAAGCTCCAAGGTCTGCAATTGCTTCCTTTTTGATCTTAGGTTCTGAAACTTCTAGATTCGACCTGTAGGTGAGTTTTCATCAAGATGACAACTTTACAATGCAACTTTGCAACTTTTACAACTTTTCACTCCAAATGATCTTCAAGAATTTAACCTAGATTTGCAATCACAAATATGCAAGATGGGAAAAACTTGTTGTTTGTTAGTGAATGGGGGTTTTCCTTGGTCAAACCCCTTGTTTGGTAATTAAACCCTGAAATGAAATAGAAACAATAAAGAAAATGGTGAATGAACAACATGCAATGCTACAACTCACCAAACCCTTGTAAAGTCTACAAACTTGTGTGCAATGGTTGCAATGGATATGGATCTTGAACCAGAGATATGATCTTTGAATTGCTTGCTTGAATCAAAACCCTACATCACAAATGTTAACACAAAAACACACAAGATGCAAGATCTTTGATAGGATGCTTGAATCTTGATAATAGCTCCAAATGCTTGATAGAATACTCTTGAATGCCTGGATACTTGAATGCTTGGATGCTTAGATTTCTTGTTAGCTTGTTGGTAGAAAATGAGAGAAGGAACCTTGTATTTATACTTACTTATGCTTAATATCCTTAAATTACATCACACCAAGCTAACATATGAATTCATTAAATAAAGGAGGCTAAATCTTGCTAGAATTTGAAATTAAATCCTGAAAATGACTCAAGGAGGACTAAGACACCCTAGGTGGCATCTTAGTCCCAAGTCCTAAAAGGGGCCCAATTAGGATGCCTCAAAATTAGGGTCCCAAGACCTTTAGGGGATAAAGATGCCCTAGGTGGCATTTTATTCTTGACCCAAAAATCAAGGACACTCCAATAAAATCATTGAATTATCTTTATGCATCATAGAATGACAAGCTTAGCTAGAAAAGATGTAATTCATAGGGCTTGTGGATGCAAAATAGGACCAATTAAGCCATAAATAAGGATAAATAAAGCAAGGCAGTCCAAAAAAAGTGTGAAAATGCAAGGGTATGCATTTTACTACACTACACAAAGCATAATTAGGCTCATTTTAATATTAACTATTCCCAAATTAAGTATGAAAAGGGATACTTTTTTTGACACTACAATTTATATAAAGGTTGATAGTCTATGATGAGGGAAACTTGACACATTTCACCACATTATGTAGATGTTTTACAACCTTAGGAGGATTAGTTTAGGGTATAATTGATATTTTGGTGTAGTGTCGTAATTTGTCACCCTTGACAATTTCACACTATGTTTTTGTCTCCCTAAATAATTGAGCCTAATTGGGTCTCTAATTTCCTAAAATTATGCATTTTATAGCCCATTTGTACCACTTTTTGATAAATTGCAAGCATTGAACAAATAGAAGTAATTAATTATTTTGCCTTGACATATTGTGTCCTGTAAAATAGGGCCAAGACCCATACACCCATGGGAATATGGGCCCCCCTATTCTGCTAGGGACCAATTTTTAATATTTCGGATTGGCCATTTTAACATTCAAAATTTAAATTTCAAATGTCGGTCATTGTGATTTAATTCTCAACAAAATAGAGAAATACCTATAAATACCTAGTTATTGCATCATTTGAAATCTAATTAAAAATATATTAGAAAACTTATGATCAAGAGCAGAATTTCAGAGTATTATTGTAGCAATTCAAGATCCTAACATCATCTCAAATCTTATGTGAGTTTATGTGTTCATGTTATCATTACATTTTGTGAAGGCTAACACTTTTATAGGTCTCTAAAGCATTCAAGAAAATCAAGCAAGAAAGATAAAGAAATTGAGGTGATTTGCATGACTTCAATCCTTCAAGGAAGCCATTTAAGTGTGGTGAGTTGTAGTACTTTGTGATTTCATCATTCCTTCCATTCAATTATCCATTTATCTTTGACAAGTGGAAACACTTACATGGGATTTGACTAAGGAAAGATCCTAAATGACCCAACACTTTCCCTCTCTTTAAATGTGTGGGTTGCAGGTTTGAAGAGGATTCAAGAAATATTGAAGACAAGTTGTTCACTATTGCACTCAAAGTCCTAAATCTTGTCAAGCCATGAAAACTCACCTACAAAATTATCTGACAACTTTGTAGATGGAAATCAAAAGTTTAAATTTGTTATTAAAAAGGACACCAAAAATAGAGTTTGACACCCTATTAGAGACCCATATGCCCCTAGGCATCCCAATCATCCTATTTAGCTTAGAAACAACTTTTCATAATAGGTACACTTGGTCTCCTACACTTTCTAGATCTGCTTGTAAATTGTTGTTTTAGTCTATTATTTATCAAGAATTTTCATTTTATGTTTTAGTTCACATAGTCTAATTAGGTTAATTAAGCCAAATCAATTTCAATCTATTTCCATTCCCCCAAAAGAAGGAGATCCGGGTCTAATTGGCTCACCTTCATGGTTGATAGTTAATCTATTCACCTTTTTGATCTCTATCTTTAATGAAATATAGGAAAAGGGCCCCTTGCAAATCTAGGTTATTTTCATTTAGGACCTAGGACACACCCACACACCCTTTTTCTCCATTTCATTCTTGTGAACCTGACATTTTTCCATCATAAAATTTCTAAAATTGGTATTCTTTCAAACCCTAGAACTAGGTTTTTCTCTACATGTTGGAAATATTACATTTGTTAATGAATTAGTTATGGTGGTTGTGACTTTGGTATTTATACAATTGCATATACATCTATGGCAGTTACTCATAACTTTGCTTTATATTGTATCTATTCCATAATGTTCGTATTACATTAAATACAATCAATCAAGTATTTGCTAACATTTGGTATTAGAGCCTATTCAATTGTGGTGCTTATGCTTTAAGGAAGTGAAGTGGAAGATATGGCATAGAAACCTTGCTTGACAGTGGCGTAGAAATGGATTGGAAGTCGCATAGTAACCTAGGTTTTAGCAACAAGCTTGGTGGAATTTAATGTATGGCATTTAAGTATATGCAAAAATGGAATCTATGCAATGGCATTTAAATCTACAAATCTAGAATCTATGTGTGACTTTTGACTCTATAGATCAAGCAAGATAAATACTCATTACAATTTGGTGTACATGCTTTCAGAGCTCCTATTTATGGATGTGAAGATGCATTGATAATGGTGCTTAATATTTGATGTCTATGAAGAGTGTGGCTAGTTTCCAGAGGAGATGTGACGACAACAACTATAGTTTTTAGGAGAATTGTTAAGAGCTATGTAAAGTGCATTTTTTAGTTCCAATGGCACATATAATGACATAAGGTGCACATATTTCTTCACATTATAGAAAAATATAAAAGCATAGATAAGGTTTGTGGGAGAGATTTGGTGAAAGACGTTCATTTAGTATTTCATTATTGTCCCTTCTTTGAATGCAATTTATATCATTTTATTGGGTATAGATCTATGTTCGAGAGGCAAGATTTCAATAACCATTCTTTGAAGATCACCACATAATTTTTTTTTCTCAGATTTTAGGGCCATCAACTTGCCATTAATTGGGCTCTTCCATTTGAAAGTAAACAATTATCACTTGTTGTCTAATTCAATGGAACCTTAGGGTTTCATTTAAACAAGGAGGTGATACACCATAGTTTGAATGCAAATATGGTGTAGTGGGTGACAAAAGTAAGTTAGTCTATCTTCAAAAGTATTGTCCCCTATCTTGAGAGAAATATTGAAATAAGTTTGTGCATGGAGATATATCAATGTTGATTCGTACATTAATTTGGAAAGTCAATTTCAGAAGGCCACCATCATTTTTATTATTCTTAGAAGAGCTACCATCTAGTTTCTATTTTACAATCAAGAGGATGAGGACCCACCAAATCATCCATTCCAGAGTGGATAATCATTCTTTTCCAACATATGAAGATTATTGGTTATTTTCATGCATTACTTATTAGTTGTAACATGGAGTATCTTGTAGGAAAGTTTATCAATGTTGCTAATGGATCTTCAAACAACTATGCTTGGACTTTCGGTGCCATCTTTGCTATTACTGATGACACCTCCAAAGACTCATCCTAGATATCATGGATAAAGTGCAACAAGGTCATACTAGAGGCTGGTGGCACTCGAGGATGGAGGAATTTCCATAATCTCAAGTTAGCTTCTCACTTTGAGATGATGTTTGTATGACAAATTTTTTTGGATTTGTTTTCTTTGTTATTGCTGACAGTTTTGAAGATACATGTATTGCAAAGTTTCTTTTTGGAGATAGGTAAGGGGTTTGGTGAAGATCTCAGTATGGATTGTTTCCTAGATAGTTCACAAGACTATGACCAAGGATTACACCTTTACGAGGGTTGAGGAGACAACTTGGAGGATGGTTGTCCAGTAATTACAGTTAGGGATGAAGGTCTATACCTTTAAGAGGGTGGAGGAGATAGCCTATAGAGGGTGGTTTTCCAATAACTATAGTCTATGGTTCGGGAGTTCATGGAGCAAGAACTAAAAAATTCAGCTAAGAGCTTCTGGAGGAGTTCTACCTGATTCAAGATTTGTTTCGTCAAGGAAGATCTTCAAAAAGATGTATATACATTTTGTAATTAGAAAGTTTTATTATATAAGCCTTAAGGGGGGGCCCTTGGAAAAGTGAATAAGAACTTTTAGGAGATACATTTGTAGGAACAATTGAAAAAATGGTCACTGTCAAACTAGTTTGCAAATAGAAAAAAAAATTTAAATAGAAATCTAAACACTTAGTTTTCATTTTTCAAAACCCTATGAAGGACTCAGACACCCCTGGGTTCCTTTGTCCTTGCACAGTTGAATCAACAAACTTTTTCACAATTTTTTGTCTCTTTCTACTCAATTTGTTGGTTCTTGTAGATCTTTGTTTTGGAATTCATAATTGCATCTTTTAGGCATCTTGCATATAGTTCATAAAGGTTACATAAAGTACATTATTTGGTTCCAAATTTTCATTTAAAATCATCATCTTCAGGCCTTTGCATCTTAGAATCAGCTAATTATTACATTTTAGATCTAAAAAATTGTACTCAAAATTTGTCAAACATTTTCAACATTATTGCATACTTGTATTTTGCATCAATTTGGCATAAAATAAGAAAATTATAGAAAATTATTTATTATTACAACTGTTTGCAAGTAGAATCAAAATCCTTAAGTAGTGTAATACATAGTCATATTTTGAATTTTTAGAACCTCTATCTAGGACTCAGATGTTCCTGGGTGCCTCTATCCTATTATTTTTCCATAGTATAGCTTATGCGACAAAATACTCCTAGTAGCCTCTATCGAGATACACTATCTGAGTCCTAGAATACTAAATTGGGAGCTAAATATAGTGTCATAAATTATCACCCTTGACAATTTAACACTATGTTTTGCTCCCCTTAAGTGATTGGATTTATTTGTGCCCCCAATTTCTTAAATTATGCATTCCATGGCCCATCTTAGCACATATCAATAAATTAAATGTGCAAGACCTAAACATACATTTAATGTTTTTTCCCTAGCATTTTGGATCCAAAATATTGAGGGATGTGCATGCACTAGGCCATCATTGTGCCCTAGTCCCCTTAATGTGGCCCCAAAATTCAAAGTATTGGAAGTAGTAATTTAATATTTGAAATTCAAATTTTGATTGTTAGCTATCACGATTTAATTTTTGGGAAATTAGAGTAATTTCATATAAATACCTAATCATTTCATTATTTGAGAACTAACATGCAAAATTTAGCAAGAATTAGAAATCAAGAGAATTATAAAGCAATTATTATCAATTCAAGAATAGTCAAGAGCAAGATTAGTGTAGCATTATTTTCATTCAATCATCATGTCAAGCCTTCATCATGTTTTCATGTAAGTTTGTTCATGTTTATACACTTGTATGTATTCAAAGAAACCCAAGCCAAGTTACAATAAAACCTTGAGGAGATGTGATTGACTTCTATCCTTTAAGGAAATCAGGTTTGAGTGGTGATTTGCAATCTATTTTTTAGTAATCATTCATTTTTTATTTTAGCCTCTATCCCTCAAAAGGATAAGCTCTCTTTTACCAAATTTTCCATTGCAGAGGTGGAAACACCAACATGGGGTTTGACTAAGGCAAGCCCCTATATGGAAAACCCTTCCTCTCCTTTTGAATATGCAGTTACAGATATGAAGAGGATTAAAGGAATATTTGAAGGAATTCAACTAATTCATGCATCTAAACCCTATAACTTGACAAGATATAGAAATTGCAATATCTCGACAACACACAAAGATCTAACAATGAGATCTAGAAGGGAGAAGCTACAAACTAGATACCTGAGGACTGTAAAATTATATTTCAGTTTTAAATACATGGACTAGGGTATCCTTGTGCCCTATTCCACTTAAAATTAGCTCAAATTTAAGCTATAGGTGCATACATGTCTGCTCTTTCAAGTTCTAAGTTCTTAAATTTGATTGTCAGTTTCAATTTTATTGTATTTACATCATAATAGTGCATTTTCATAGTTATTTTTCTACATCATTGATTTTTCATGTCAAATCCAATTTACAAACCTTAAGGAAATTTGGATCTAAGGTTCATTGGCTCACCTTTTAGGTTGTAAGTTTATCTCACATCCTTGTTGATCTAAATTTTAATTTTTTGTAAGCGAAAAGTAGTTAATCCTACTTAAACCCAAGGATCACTTTTCCTACATTAAAAAATCCATAGTTTGATTTCCCATGTTCTATTTTCCAAGAATATTTATAACATGGATAATTAATACATAGTTAGGTCCAAGAGCATAGGGGAGAGTGAAACCTAGTGTGAAATTGTCAAGGGCAAAAATTTTTGATGCTACACCTTTATCATTCACACAAACCACCTAGCTAACATTAGAGTCGATGAGGTCCTATATTTGGTGCTTAAGACACATACATCACTATATAGCATGTCTAGGTGTTCAATGATATCAAGAAAAAATGCCTTCAGATCATAAGAAGGAAGCAAAGGCTTGGTAGTGTCTATGGGGTGAATAGGAGGAAGTTGAATTAAGTTATTCTTAAGTAGTTGTAGCATAATGGAATGAAGAGATTATGAAAGTTGAGAGAATTATAAATTCTTTGATTTAAATTGATAGACAATTGTAGAAGAAGATGTTGCAACCACAACCTATGTTTGGATATTGTTGAAAGAAGAATAATTAATTTTGATAATTTTTTTTGTTTCTTGAATGATTTATAATTTAAGGTAGCAACCTTTGATTGTGGTGCAGTCATGAACGAAGGGCCCAAAAAGAACTATCCAACCATGCAACTTAGAGTCAACATAGTGGAAAACATCATAAGAAATAGACAACAAACATAGATCTTCATTGAATCAGCAATTTGAAATCTTACATGCATCATATACCTTATATGTGAAACTTGACTATGGCTCATAGGCTTATTGCAGGAGCCTTATTCGAACAACTGATTCTAATTACTTGCAAAATATCTATCTAACTACTAATTTCCTATCATGATTATTTTAAAATGAATTAAAAATAATCTTAAATATGATTCTCTAGCTCCAATAATGGTCCATGTCAGCCTCAAGGGTTTACAAACCCCAATGAATGATCAAGTGTGTAGGCTAGCCTTAAAACATGAAAGATAATCCTTCATGAAGTGAATCATATTATGGATCTTCAAGAAAGGTCCCCTTGGACCCAAAATTATTGAATGCTTGACATTCAGCTCTACACACTCCAAAATAGGTCAGCATAATGAATTCAAAACCATGTTATCCCCAAATGCTCTGATTGAGAAATGACTATGAATTCTGAGAGTGATAACTTTCTACAAACGAATACAATCAACTTGAAATATACATATGATGTATATGACATCATTTATAAAGTCTATCCTTCTTTGCGAGATGAGAAATGATAATGTAGTGAAATATGAAATGAACTTCTAAAAAACTATAGACTAAAATGAAAGAAAAGAAATGTTTTAGTTGATACAAGATTGCTTTACAACTAAGGATGCTCCTACATCAAACACCTAGGGCTAGAAGAAAAGTGAGTCCCTCACTTTCTAGGGGCTAGAGGAAAAAAAAAGTGGACCACCTCAACCTAAGAAATACATGATGAATCCTCTACTAATCTGCCTTTCCAATTTACCAAATATTCATGGCATTTCTTGTTCTTAGTGATCCTCCCAGTTTTGGTATCCAAGATCTACTCAATCTCCTCTAGTGGTTGATGTAGTAATTACTTCTTCAAATAAACTTCAATGCTACTGCCACTTGAATTTCCTTCATGATACTCATATATGTCTACAATATTGAAAATATAGGTGATATATTAAGTGTCTCTCATAACTCCACTTCATATGCATTTCCAGAATCAAACTTCCTAAGAATTTTACATGGTCCATACTTCCTCATCTTCAACTTATTGTATGTTTAGGGCATTGGAAACCTTTCCTTCCTGAGATAAACCATAACTTCATCTCCAATAGAGAATTCCTTATCTCTTTGTTTCTCATCTACCTTCTCCTTGTACTTATTATTCATTTCCACCAAGTTTTTTTGGACCTAGTTATGCAATGTTTCCATGAATATTGCAATTCTTCTACTTTTGCACTCCTCTTATTGTCCATACTGATGTCTTTGATCTCCACAACTTCTCTATGATGTATTCTTATCACAATCTCAAATGGTGTCTTCCCTATATTCTGATTTACTGAATTATCATATGCAAACTCTACTTGCAAGAGAACTATATCCCAATTTCTTGACTTATCTCAAACAAAACATCTTTACAAGTTACCCAAACTTTTGTTTACGACCTATTTATGTCCATTTATTTGTGGTTGATATGTGGAACTAAACTTTAGGTCTATATTTATATTCTTCCACAATGTCCTCCAAAAGTATCCAATAAACTTGGTGTCCCTGTTTGAAACTATACTCTTTGTTAACCCATGCAATCTCACAATTTACTTGAAAAGTAAGTAAGCAACATGCACAACATCATTAGTCTTCTTGCAAGGAATGAAATGTGTCATCTTAGAAAATTCATCTACTATGATCATTATAGAATCATATCCTCTTTGTGTTCTTGGTAATCCTAATATGAAATCCATACTTATATCTTCCCAAGGTCTCTTTGATACTATCAAAGGTTTATACAATCTAGTATTCTAACTACTCCCTTTTGCCACTTAACAAACTCTGCAATTGTCAACATACTTCTTGAAATCCTTATATATTTGCAGCCAAAAATAGTGTTCACTCACCAAGGCTACTATCTTATCCACTCAAAATTATCTTGCTATTCCTTCACTATGCTTCTCCTTAATCAGATTCTCTCTCATTCAACTCCTTGGAATGCACAACTAATTTCTTTTGAACATTATACCTTCCTAAATAAAATAGTCCAACCACTAACTCATGTCTACCACTATTGGTTCCTTACATGGGTTCCATGCTTTAGAAATATTTTGATCATCTTCATACATATGCTTCAGTTCTTCAAAACCTAGTACTTCTACCTTTGTTCTTGTCAAAAAATTCCTTCTCCTACTCAATGTGTCTATAATTTTGTTTGACTTGCCACTCCTATGCTTCAACACAAATGTATAACTCTGCAAGAACTCAACCAATCTCATATGTCTCTAGTTCAACTTCCCTTGACTATTCAAATACTACAAAGCTTGATGACCAGTGTGCAACACAAAATTTTTAGGAAACAAATAATGTCTTTGGGTGAGTGGAGGATCATGGGGGTTCAAAAAGTGGTGATATGACAAAAAAGTGGCTGATGACGTTTTTATCCGAATTTGATGAAACAAAAAGGGTTTATTGAGAAATTTGTCATCTTTCCACCAATATAGGATATGCCTTATTTTGAAATTAATAGATAATTATTATTGATTTTCTACCTGCATTGTGACTAAACTCCTGATTGATTGGCTAATTGAAAACTATCTATAATTCTCAAACGGTTTCATATTTTTCAAATCCAAAAGATGCAACACATTCTATGCTTCCCATACTATAGGTTAAAATAAAAAATAAATGAATTTCATAAATTTTTTACCAAGTTATAATGGTCAGACAAACAAGTTTTAATATTTTTAAAAATTTATAATAAAAAAATTCATAACTAATTATTTACTTACAAAAAAAAAATGTGGCACATCTCAGCATGTGTCCTCTACTTATATTGATTTTTTTTAAAAAAAAAAAATTTCTTGAACTTAGGTTGGTCAAGCATATACCTAATTTCTTTTTTTTTTCCTGAAAATTAGATACTACTATATTGAAATTGTGACATAGATTTTAGGAACCCGAAATGCTAGGCTCTCTTCCTAGGGTTTTCCAACTAGAAAGAGAGATATTATGGGTTCTAAAATACTTATGCACATTCAAATTTGGATGTATGCAATGTGATATGATGTAAATGAACTAATCTAAATGCAATTGACTGAATAAAATGGTCTAAAATGAATGCAAAAGTGCAATTTAAGCTATGTTTGAAAACACACTATGATATGCAAACAACTATGAAAGATGAAGAAATTGAAAGAAATATGCAGAACAGAAGGTACAGGGTCAAATCTGAGTGCACCTAGATGTTGTATGAGATTTTTGGAGTGTCTGGAATGCTAATGATTTTTTTTGTTTTTTCATAGTGGGACTCATTCACCAAGGGTGGTGAATTAGTCCTCCTAGTGTTGAAAAAGTGTCAGGAACTGATTTCTGACAGCCAGGAGTTGATTTCTAATAAAATTGTAGATTTTCAGATTTCAAGTGGGACTCATTCACCAAGGGTGGCGAATCAGTCCTCCCCAATATTTTTGGAAAATTAGGAGACAACACTGCTACTCTAGATCTGGCAATGTCTAAATATTAGGTTGTTAGGGTCAATTCTGTAGAAAACGGACAAAAAACACTCAAAATTATTGAAAAGATGATGAGTTGATTTGAAGAGCCTAGTTGACTTGAATTCCACTTTTCAACACCTTTAAACCTATTAAATCTACAAAACAAAGCTCCAAATACACATGCACAAAGGGAAAAAATGTTGGAGGGTTAGTGAATAGGGGTTTGCCTTGGTAAAACCCCATTTTGGTAATCAAACACAATAGAAATGAATGAAATGCAAAAGAAATGATAAATGAATAACATGAAAGCATTAAAAACTTACCAAATCCTTGAATATGCAAATCTGAAGTGATGTCAATGGCTGCTCCAAAGTTCTTGGAAAGTGCTTGAATTGATGATGTAGAATGCTTGAGTGCTTGAAGATTGCTTGAATGAGGAGATTATGTAGGGCATGTAAAATGAGGTTAAAATCACATATTTATACAATTCTTGTGCCTTAGTATCCATTCATACCTCATCACAGGCTGACATGAAGTGAATTTGAGTAAAATCTTGAAAGAAATTTTGAAATATTTTGAATTTGGGGCCAAGGGGGACTCATTCGTCACCCTTGGCGATTGAGTCCCACCTAGGACCCAAAACCAAGTGTCTGAAATAATGTTATGTTTAATGTTGTTTGTCAGGATAAGACCCATAAATACACTTAATATAAGCATATGAGGGCATAAAAAGACAAAATAAAGCATGAGAAGGGTGTAAATAGTAAAAATATGCCTAGAAAAGCATGAAATCTTGTTACAAGACTTTACAACACTTCAAAATAGGACTTATTAATGAATGAAAAGGTGGTTTTTAGGTGAATTGCATTAAATAGAGTCTATAAGAATGTATAAATGTCTTACAACACTTCACAACACCTTCACAAGACGTCGTTCTTTGAGTTTTAACACCAAAATAAGCATGTTCAAGCCAAGATACATCATAAAATTAAAGCAACATAGCTCCAACATTATGAAACAAGACCTAAAAGACCATGAAAATGACAAGGGTCCATTTTTTGATGGCACAAAAATTTCAAATTTTCACTAAACAAATTTACATTTTTCCAAAAAAGGACTAGTATCTTAGAAACTACATTCAAATTTCTACAAATTTTGTTCTTACATATTTTTTAAATTATGTTAACAACCGATTCAAATTATTATGTCATGTTTCCTAACCCTATTTTTATGAACTTTCATTACCACTTAATTTCCTAGTTTGGACCCCCATGATCTTGCACTGAGCCGTCCACTTCTTCAAGGCTTGAACTATGGCATAGAATTCCTGATCATAAAATTAATAGCTTCTTTTGGCATCACTCAAATTCTCACTAAAATAATTTATAAGTCTCCCTTGTTGACTCAACACAACTCCTATTGCATTCCCACTTGCATCACAATTGAATTGAAATACTTTTTCAAAATTAGGTAATGCTAACACTGGTTGCTTTGCCACCTTTTGCTTCAACAATTCAAAACTTCTCTATGCTATGGATGTCCACTTAAATTCCTTCCTATCTCCTCCCATTGTCTTCATCATAGGTGTGCAAATACTACTAAATATTATGATAAACTTCTGATAGAAACTAGCCAATCCATGAAATGATTTTACCTCTCTAATGTTTATTGGTGTAGGCCACTCAACAATTTCTCTAACCTTCTCAAGGTCCATTTTCAATCCTTCAACATAAATGACAAAATGCAAGTTCACCAACTTTGTCTTCATAAAGCTACACTTCTTGATATTTATTAGTAGCTTCTCTTCTCTCAACCTCTAATACTTGTCTGATGTGCCACAAGTGTTCTTCTCTAGTCTTATTGAAAATCAGAATATCATCAAAGTAAACAATGATAAACTTAACCAAAAAATTTCTTCATTAATTCACTCATTAGCCTCTTGAAAGTGTTATGTGCATTAGTCAATCCAAAAGGAATCACTAACCATTCATACAATCCTTCATTATTCTTGAATGCAGTCTTCCACTTATCTCCTTCTCTAATTCTGATTTGATGATATCCACTCTTTAGGTCAATATTGTGAAATACTTTTCTCCTCTCAAATAGTCCATAATGTCATCCATCTTAGTAGCAAGAATCTATACTTGACTATGATCCTATTGATTTCTCTAGAATCTATACACATCATCCATTCTCTATCTTTCTTTGGTGCAAGTACAATAGGTACCACACATGAGATTAAGATTTCTCTAATTAATCATTTCTTCAATAGCTCTTGTATCTACTGATTCAATTCTACATTTTCTGTAGGTGTCATCCTATGTGCTACTTTTTTAGGAAAAATTTCTCTCGGTATTAAATCTATATGTTGGCTAATGCTCTAGACTAGCAGCAATCCATCTAGTACATTCTCTAGTACGATGTCTCCATACTTTATCAATAGTTCTAGTACTTTTGTTTATGGTGGATCAACATCCTTTGTTGCCTCTGGTCTACCACCCTTCTTTGGAATCAATGCAAAACACAAGTTCCCATGCCTCAATCATACCAAAAACTTTCTTCCATCTACCAAACATAGTCTGGAAGTGCTAAAAACTTCATGTTTGTCCTCTTCTTCCAAAGGTATCAACTTAATTCTCTTTCCATTTGAAGTCACAGTATAGGTATTTTTCTTCCTTCATGAATTACTTTCCTATCATATTTCCATGGTCTTCCTAACAGTAAATTTCATGCATCCATAGGAAAATATCACACACTACTTCATCCTTATATAATCCTATATGAAATTTCACCAAACATTTCTCATCCACCAATATTTTATGCTCACCTTGAATCCATGCTATCCTTTAGGGGTTTGGATGTTTCAATCTCTTCAAATTCAACGTGGTTACCATTTCTTCTGAAACTTGATTATCAATGCTACCACTATCAATGATAACTTTACATACATTTCCTCTAGACTTACATCTTGTTCTAAATGAAATCTTTCTTTGTAGTGGCTCTTTAGTCACTTCTTCATGCGTCAAAGGTCATCTTATTATGAATGGTTTTCCTTTCTCTAGCTTCCCAACTAAATTAGGGGATCCAACAGGTTCTTTCTCCATATAAGCTACTCTTCCAGTATGTGAGTAGTTTTCTTACTGGTACTTCCTTGATGGTATTCAAATGCTCTATGTCCTTCACCTCCACACTTGAAACAAGTTCCTCTGAATGGTCTCTTCTTAGACCTTCCTTAATTTCTCCTATATCCTTCATTATGGTAAGAGTTATGACCTCCTTTATCACTACAGTAGAAATTTATATCTTCTCTTTATCTAAGATATGAATTACAATCATTTTCTTCACTATGGTAGGGTTTTCCACCTTTGTTCTACTTTGCATGTGGTCTTATTTCTTCATATTGTGATCCACTCCTCTAGAATTTTCATCTTGTACTTCTTTGCCTTTGTTCAAACTTGGTCAAATTTTCTTCTATCTTCAGTGAAAACTAGTATGCTTCCTCAACTGATGTCAAATTCACCAGGCACAACTCTTCCTGGATGTTTGTTCTTAGTCCATTGATGTACCTCACCACCTTTTCTTTTATTTCTTCACTATGTCTAGTTCCGATAATCATCTTCTAGAATTCCTTAGTATACTCCTTCATAGATCTCTGCTTTTTCCTTAGGCTCTCCAATCTTTTCAATAATTCTAGTTCATAGTTAGTTAGTATAAATTGATTCTTCAACTTTATCACAATTATATCCCACTTCTTTATTTTATCCTTTCCTCTTCTATTTCTATCTAATTGAACTTCTTTCCACCATATAGAAGCATGTCCTTCCAACTTAGTTTTTGCAAATATTACTGTAATTGAGGATTTCTTTTAGGTTAGATTAGGAATGTTAGCAGTAAATCAATAAAGACAATGAAACCCAAAGTAATTACAAAACACAATGGAAGCGAATGAAAGAACGATTATACCTGAAAACCGAGACCTCCATGATTTACTTTTGTAACACCTTCTTACTTGCTGGATGATGCTTTGCCCTCAGATTCGTTGTGTGAGCAATCTGCAAATGTCTAAGTCCTACACCAAGCTTTGAAGGATTTATGCAATGTCTAAATGCCTATGTCTATGACTATGATTGCCAATGTCTATGCCTAAAAAATGATAAACTTGATCAAATACAAATAATAATTGCAATGAGAAGCCTAAGTGTGCAAGTAAATAAGTAATACGCCTATAATATGTCTACTCGTGTGTGTAATCGAAAAGTGAGAGGAAAATGGCATTTTATAGAAAATGCCATTTTGAATGGACGGGTGAGATTAATTCATGACGAGAACCTAAAATGAAAGGTCCAGATTAAATCTGAGAATTCCTAATTAGGGTTAGGGAAAATTCTTTAATCGAATGGTCAAAATAATATCTCAGATAATTGGATCGACGGTGGAGAATAAATGAGATAAACTAATTAGAAAATAAGGATTTTTGAAAATCAAGAATATAAAGACTGCCTGGTTTGTGAGATTCGAAAAATCAAGAAGATAAGAGCTAGACTAAAGATCAGATTTGGAAAATCAAGAATCTGCCCGATTACTTGATTTTTAGAAGATTAGTTACTATTTTGAATTAAATTAATTCAAAATAATGATTTTGTGAGACAATAAATAATCTTTTTCAGATTATTTACCAAAATGGACTCACAGTTAAGAATGAGATGACATTTTAAATATTTTAATTTATTTAAAATGAGAGGAATATTAATTTTGACAATTAAATAATTAAAGATAATTATTTAATTTAGCAGATAAGATTAATTAATTAAATAAATTAATCAAATTCATTTAATTATGACAGTTAGTGACATATTAAATAAATAAATAAAAGTTATTTATTTAATAATCAGGAAGAAATATATGAGAAAGAGGAATTAAATAAATTAAAAAAATTATTTAATTATGGGAAGACTTAGACAATTAATGACATATTTAATAAATAAATAAAATTTATTTATTTAATAATCATGAATAATAAAAGGACATGAATTAATTAAATAATTATGAATTATTTAATCAATAGTTTAATGTGGACCAAGGACATAATTAAATGTCATAATTATGCTAGGACGAAAGTGGTAAAAATGAAGTTTGCAGGCGTAGGTCATTTTTAAGTGTCTACATTTTGCCCCTCTTTGTCATAATGTAGCATGTCGCATTGTGACAAAGAAAATAAGTCAAAAATATGCCCCAGTAAAGGTACGAAGTATCATTTCCCACTCGGAAAATTTTCAAATTTTGGGTCGGTGGTAGAAAAATTTGTAAAGGAGCCCGATAAATCAATTTGATGACCAAAAAAATAATGGCGCAGTCGGTTTCAAATTCTGAAATGTTTAAAGCAGCTAACGAGGAAGTCAAATGTGGTCAAATGAGCCTTCAGTAATGACCTTGTTTGAGAAATTTCATTTTGACTTTATAAATAGGTTGACAAAGGGGTAAAAGTCAATTCATTTCCACTATTTACCTTGCAAATTTTGAGAGCTCAGAGCGAAAAGAAGCACAACAAGGATGGTGATTCCAGTGTCAGAGCATCGTGGCGAGATTGTACGGACATTCAGACGGCCAGAGGGCTCAGAGCCAGTGGTAAGTACCCTTGTCTTGCTTTGTAACTTTTTCATTTTGCGTGTCAATTTTAAGTTTCTAGGGTAGATAACAACTGCGCCGCGACGCAATTGCATTCATGTAAGCCGCAATCGTCAGCGCATTCGACGCATTTGATGCATCGCGACATGAATGCTAAGCTAATTTTAGGGTGGGTGAGGCGATGCGACACATTTGATAAAAATTGCGACGCAATCGCCTAACCAAGTTGCATATGAGTTTCAGAATGCCGCAATTGTTATTTTGTGCTGCAATTGCACATTTTAACGATGCATTCGTCATATTGTGTCGAAAGTGTCAAAATTCGTGATGCAATTGCCTTAACGCGACGCATCCGGGCAACTGATCGACGCAACTGTAATGTTGCGACGCAATTGAAAATTTTTGAGACGTATTCAAAAATTTGCGACACAATTGACATAATGCGACACATTTGACTCTTTGTCTTATTGAAACTGATTTTGGTACTTGTGAAACTGTTAATGCTTTTGATATTTGATAGTTGTCTAGAAAATACTGATATATTGTTCACTTTTTTGTAGAGACAGCTTGCCCCTATCTATACGTGAGAGAGCAGGCTGACCACGTTTTGGTTTGCCGACCAATTGAGCCCACGAGAGCAGTGCCGATTGATGCGACTAGGGTTGTTCTATGTTGCCTACATGCCTACCATTCGGGCAAACAGGGGATTGCTGACCGTGCTATGCAAGCGATGGCATTCAGAGACTTGCTCGTTCCACCTGCCGATAGGTGAGGCTACGATTACTCTGGAGGATGTCTACCAGATCCTGCGAGTACCTATCCGAGAGGAGCGAATTGTGTATGATCCTCAGTATGGCGAGCAGACCTTTCGAGCTTACTACCACAACTAGGGTGCAGGACTAGGAATCCAGGGTTATGAGATCAGGTGGGAGTTTATGGCAGATCATTTTGGTCACTTTGATGCATTCCTGGTGACTCTGATTGGGGGGATCTTGATTCTTGACCATCGAGGACATAGATTTCCCATTGGCTGGGGAGACGTCTTGGTGGGCATAAGATGAGACAAGACTGTTTATGCTTGGGGTCCTTGCTTACCGGGGACACTCTACCATTAGCTTCATGATATTGCGTATAGGAGAGAAGAGAGTATCTCTTGTGGGACTACGCTGATGATGATATGGGCCTGGGAGCACATATCCATATTCCGTCCACATCACAGTTGGCCGATGGTATGCCTTATGCTTACTACTATGCTGGTGCCTTACAACAGACCTGGATGGGTGAGACAGGTTGGTGACGACACAGAATTGACATGATGGTGTCTTTCATTTGGAGACCATACAGAGATTGTGGGCAGTGGGATGATGAGGCAAATCACCTGAGTCTGTGCAGGTAGTACAAATATTTGATTGGCCAAACGATGCAGACGTCTTTGATTATTGAGATGTATCTACCACAGCGTGTCCTGCGGCAGTTCAGAGAGCAGTAGGGTGTACCTATAGGGACAATCGAGTACGCCAGGTCCTCCAAAGAGTATGCTTGGGGACCAGCCATTCTAGTGGCCTTTGCAGAGCAGCAGATTGACGGGCTAGTAGCCCAGGCATGGGGATGGAGGGGAGGAGTAGCTGATCCTGGGATGACAGCTGATTAAGACTTATGGTGGCAGACACATAGGCCAATGTCATTGACGGATCTAGATGGGCCACCACCAGTTGACAGATGATCAATGATTCCTCATGTGCCATGGGCAAAGCGAGGTGGAAGGGGGAGAGGGAGAGGCAGAGACAAAGGCAGGGGTGGTGACGGAGGTAGGGGTGGAGACGAAGGCAGAGATGGAGGCAGGGGTGGAGATGGAGGTAGGGGTGGAGACGGCGGCAGAGGTGGGGATGATGGCGGAGATGGCCAGAGGCGATGGTGGGATGGGCAAAGACAGGTCCAGAGGGTGCGCCCATGAGTGGTGAGGGTAGCATTAGACGCTATCCCTGAGGTTGGCGAGGAGGGGGAGAGAGAGGAGCAGCCCCGATAGGAGGGAGAGGGTGAGGAGGAGGTGGTAGAGGATGTGGCGGAGGACGTGGCAGAGGAGGTGGAGAGGCAGGAGGAGGATGTGGTGGAGGAGGTGGAGAGGCAGGAGGAGGATGTGGCAATGGAGGTGGAAAGGTAGGAGGAGGATGCGGCAAAGAGGCATGAGGATGTGGAGGTGGTTGACGATGATGATGATGAGGACGATGCTATGGATGAGGCCGAGAAACTCCTCACATGGCAGATGGTGGAGGGAGAGGGGGAGATACCCTCTAGTTTAGGATTGCCCCAGGATGCCATGACAGATCAGAGGGTGGCCGATCTACACCAGAGATTGGATGATAGCATGGTGCAGGTTAGGTCATTGCAGTCAGCGCTGGAGGTAGCCCAGGTAGAGTGGGATCAGGCGGTGATCCGCTAGCAGGGCGCGGCTCAGTGGTGCACAGAGTTCACAGCTTTATGCACAGGGCCCGTAGGGGATATGGCTCACAAGTTGGCCAGGGTGAGCACTAGATTGGGGTAGTACAGGACCTTGTATGAGTAGGCAGTGCCACTTGAGCGACAGGATCCGACGTTGTCACGGTCATAGACGCGGACAGGCAGTGGCCATAGATCAGGTAGTGCCAGTGGCAGTAGGAGTCATACTAGCGTCGGAGGGTCTACCTTGACAGGACACACCTTAGGCCACAGGTCCCATCACTCATGTCGGCACACCTCGAGTCACCATTCGGGTCACAGTCATGGATTGACTGGTTCAGTGCAGAGGTTGGTATAGGTACAACCACGAGTGGTTGATCCCTCTACTTCTCAGAGTCCGGTTGTAGTGACATCACAGGTGTCCGTTACCGCAGAGATGGTGCCTTCATTCGCAATTCCACTAGTGGCATAGGCAGAGGTTGTGACAGGTCCACCTATTGGTTCAGTCCCAGTTTTAGAGTTGCAGCTGCCACATTCTTCACCCTGAGGGGATGATAAGAGTCTACCCTAGGGGCATTTTTTTATTATGACACACTATGTATAGATTATTGAGCCAGCGAGCTCCATTTTTGGGACATCCCTTGACTTTATCCTGTGACATTGTACATTTTTGAGATGATACTATATAATGATGCAGTTTTGATGTAGCCTATATGTCTTATGTGATGCTCTTTGATTTATGCATATGATGTGATGTCCTCTGTATGATGCTTAATTTATGATGCCATGTATGTCTTATGATGCTTATTTGTGATGTTGATGCCATGACGATGCAATGTTTATTTATATGAGATGATAATGATAATGATGTGCATAATGTATTTTAGTAAAAGATGTAATGTTGATGATTATGTTAATGCAATGTTTGTGATTATGTAGATGATTTGATGCTATGGATGTTGTATGTATGGACCTAATGCAATGTTTATATGATCATGTATGCATTTATGTTTTTGGATGTCACAGGATATCATCATGAGATGGACGGAGAAGACGACGGGACTAACGAGGGAAGATGACCAGACCGAAGAAGAGAAGATGACTAGACTAATGAAAATGCATGTTAATTCCTAGACCAAATCATTCAAAGCTTTACAGTAGGACTTTAATATTTATTGCTCTTAATCATCATTGGGCAGACTATTGTAATGGCCAAGAAACACCATGATATGACATAGATCAAGGTGTGCAAGGTCATACCATCACATAAGACAAGCAGTCACAGACAAGGATGATCATGACTCATACTAAGAGCATGATTGCCCCCGTCTTTTTGTCATAATCAATCACAAGCAGAGAAAGACAAGGACAAATCATGAAACATCGTTGCTTCTCTAAATCCTGTTTCCAGGACATCTTTGAGAAACTAGCAGCATGATTGTCAAAAATACAAAAATAGAGCCCTTACCATGATATGTCATTGTTTTTCTAAATCCCAAAAATTAGGACCTCGCTGAGAAACTAGTAGTCATGCGTGTCAATCCTCATGATACGTTGCTGCTTCTCTAAATCCTGCTTAGTGGGATCTCGCTGAAAAACTAATATCATGATAAAAACTAAAAGACAATTGTCAAGTGTTTGCCAAGTGCGTCTGGATATCCATTGTTCTGATGTCAAGATCTCAGGTTTAATGATGATGAGATGCCCAAGTGTTAAAGCTTTGATGCTTCTCAAACAACAAATGTCCAAATTTGCCAATTTCAGGAAAGACACATCCTGAATAATATGAATACCTAGAGAATTGTTCTCCAAATGCCATGTGACGGTGATGATGATGATGCCTAGGAAGGACACATCCTGAGGCATAAATGACACAGTTGGTTATTCAAAAGGACACATCTAAAAATACTGATGTCGAGATGAGTGATCCTTAGATGTCAAGAGGATCTCGTGAAATGCCAAATGATAGTGACAATGCCTAGGAAGGACACATCCTAAAGCATGAATGACTGAGGCTATCATTCAGAAGGACACATTTGAAGATTAACCTAAAGTTGATAGTTTGACAGGTTATGATGATTTGACCTGCTTTGATTGAGTTTGACTTGTGGTTGACTATATGTTGATTTTGTCATGATGATATGATTGACCTGCTGATGAGATTATCATGCTGAATAAATGAATGTTTTACTTTGTTTTAGGAGTTTTCCCATTTGGAAAATGATTCGCTTTGCCCTAAAGATATTCTGACGTGTGTGCCAGTATAGTGTTATGAACCCTAATGGACTGACCTAGTGTGGCCTCGGGGGCTCATCAACAGATGGCTTTGCCTACGTCATACACTCAGAGACCTCGTAGTTCGATATGACCAATGACTTTGTCCAAAGGACAAAAGTTTGAATCATGATTTTATTCTAACAAACCTAAATGGACTGACCTAATGTCTTGGGGACTCAAATGTGAGTCTTTCCTACGTAGCAAGTGCGCAGAGACAACGTAGTTCAGATAAAGGACAAAAACTGATTGACCTGACTGACTTTGACAAGAGATGACACTGCATTTGCGTTCTTCGAGTAGTTTGATATTTTTTGTTTGTAGTTTTCTTTAGGACATTTTATGATTTTTAGGTCTTTCTTCAGGACATTTTATGATGTTTTTGATCTTTTTTCAGGACTTTTTGCGATGTTTTTGGTCTTTTTTCAAAACTTTTTGCCATATTTTTTGGTCTTTTTTCAGGTCTTTTTGCCATGTTTTTTGGTCTTTATTTTGGGTCTTTTTGCCATGTTTTTGTCCTTTTTTAAGGTCTTTTTGCCATGTTTCTTGGTCTTTTTTCAGGACTTTTTGCCAATTACCAAGATCATGTGCGACATCCACTATAGTTTCATGAAAGGAATTTTGCCCCCAGTCAGGTCCAAGACTTAGCCATTTTTAAGGAACATTGATGAGATGTTGCTGGTTTACTAGATGAACAGTCATCAGAACTTGATGTCAATCATTTATCCACTATGACAGGTAGGGTAGAGTGTGGTGGCGATTTGCGTAATAATGGCGAAAATACCTTTCATCCTAGGCCAAGGTAGACAAAGTGATAGTAGATGGAAGAGCAATGACTGACTACACATGGTGCCTATTTGCCAGGTTTTCACTATTGAACGAATCATTTTTCTCTTTACTATTTTCTTGACTTTTTTTTGTTTGTATTTTGTGGTTTTTCAACTCAATCCTCTAATGCTATGTGTAGAACCTTTGGAGATGTAAACTGTTGATGGGCTCTACCAATTGTTCTCCATCTAGTGTGGCCAGCTGAGAAGCTCCAAAACCATAAGAAGATATGATAATGTAGGGACCCAACGAGTTTGGTTCAAACTTTCCCAGCTTTTCTCTGTCAGCTTGGTTCTTGGGGTTTTGCATGAGAACTAGGTCACTAATGTCAAACTGTCTAACCATAACCTTCTTATTGTAGCTGTGATAAAGACGGTTCTGATATGCTTGGAGATGGTTCAGTGAATTTTGCCTTCTTTCTTCCAGCATTTCCAGCTCGTGCAAGCGTGATTGTCAATACTCCTCTTCATTAGTTAGACCTTTCAGGGAGACTCGTAACGAAGGAATTTCAACCTCAATGGGCAAGATGGCCTCAGCACCGAAGACTAAGGAAAATGGAGTGGCTCCTGTAGGCGTATGAATGCTAGTTCGGTAAGCCCATAGAGCAGGGTTGAGTTGTATGTGCTAGTCACGGCCAATGTCATTGACAATCTTTTTGAGGATTTTGACAATGGTTTTATTGGATGCCTTAGCTTGACCGTTTCCTTGTGGGTAGTAGGGAGATGAAAAATGGTGTTGAATGTGAAATCGCTCACATAACTCCCAAACGTCTTGGTTTTTAAACAGACGTCCGTTGTCAATGATGATGGATTGCGGAAGGCCATACCAGCAAATGATGTAGTTAAGGATGAACTTTGATATTTGTTTGCCGGTAATATATATCAATGGGATGGCTTTGATCGACTTCGTAAAATACTCAGTGGTGGTGATAATGAATTTATGGCTATTGGATGAGGTTGGATAAATTTTACCCATGAGGTCGAGTCCCCATTGAGCAAAGGGCCAAGGAGAGGTGATTGGTCAAAGTTCTTGTGCTGGAGCATGGATCAAATCATTGTGAATCTGACATTTGTGACAAGTTCTCACATATTCAATTGCATCCTTTTCAATTGTTGGCCAATAATACCCAAGTCTCGTTACTTTCTTAGCTAGAGTAGGACCACTCGAATGAGATCCGCATATACCATCATGTACTTCGTGTAAGGTCGTACGTGCTTCGTTGGTGTCGAGACATCTAAGGAGGGTGTCGTCAAAACTACGGCAGTACAGGGTGTCACTGACAATGGCATACTTTGCAGATTTTTGGATGAAGGACTTCCTTTGGTTATTGGACAGGTTCAGTGGAAGGGTTTGAGATTTTAGGTAGTCGTAAATGTCCTGATACCAGGGAGAGTTGGGACCAACAAGTTCACAAACCATTTCTGATTCTGGGATATCATATGTCAGGATTAAAAGCTGTTCTACTAAGAACTCAAATTGTGACACATTTTGAGGGATGTCTAAGAGAGAACCAATAGTAGCCATTGCATCAGTTGCCTTATTCTATGTCCTAGGGATTTGTTCAAAAGCAATCAATTGGAAGTATGTCAGGAAACTATCCACCATCCTCTTGTAGGGAAGCAACTTCTCATCCTTTGTTTCATAGTCATCATTCACTTGGTTGATAACGAGTTGGGAATCCCCGAATACAAGCAACATTTGAATTTTCCATTTAATTGCCATTTTGAGACCTGTGACTAGTGCTTCATACTCGGCAATGTTATTTGTACAAGGGAAGGCGATCTAGAATGCCTTAGGAATTGAATCCCCCTGTGGTGTGATAAACAAGATTCCAGCATCTGAGCTGTGACCAGTACGAGACCCATCAAAATATAGCTTCCATGGTACCGCCGGTTCCGCATGAAAAATGGACTCATCGGGAAAATCAGTTACTAGTGGATGAGTGACTTGAATTGGTGCATCTACCAGTCGATCTGCTATTACCTGTCCTTTTATTGCCTTATGCTCGACATATTGTTTGTCATACTCGCTTAGTATCATGACCCATTTTGCCAACCGGCCTGTTAATGCCACCCGACTTAAGAGATATTTCAGTGGATCAATCTTGGCGACTAGCTGTGTCTAGTGACTGAGCATATAGTGTCTTAGTTTTTGGGATGCAAAAAAAATAGCAAGACATGCATGTTCAATGTTTGTATAGTTCAACTCATACCCTATCAGTATGTGGCTGATGTAATAGATGGCTCATTCTTTTCCTTCATGATCATTTTGTGCCAGCAATGCCCCCAGTGCTGAACTAGTAGTCGAGATGTATAGGGTCAATGGATTTCCATGAATTGGAGGCATGAGGACTGGTGTTGATAGTAGGTAATCTTTGATTTGCTGAAAGGCTGCTTGACATTTATCTGTCCATACAAAGGGGATACCCTTGCGCAACAGATACTGGAATGGGTGACACTTATCTGCTAATTGGGCTATGAAACGCCAAATAGATTGTACTCTACCTTGTAAAGTTCTGAGTTCACTGATTCCTTTGGGCAGAGGCATGTCTATGATAGCTTTGACCTTTGTTGGATCAACCTCTATTCCTCTTTGGGAAACTATGTATCCCAAGAGTTTTCCTGATGTGACCTCGAAAACACACTTCTTAGGATTTAGCTGGACTTTGTACTCTTCAAATCTCTTGAAAATTGTGTTGAGTACCTTCAGATGATCTTTCCTAGTTACTGATTTGGCCAATAGGTCATCTACATAATCTTCCATTATTTTATGCATCATGTCATGGAAGATTGTGGTCATAGCCCTTTGGTATGTGGCACCTGCATTTTTGAGACCAAATGGCATGACATTCCAACAATATGTACCCCATGGGCAAGTAAATGTTGTTTTGTGCTGGTCTTCAAGAGCAATGCGAATCTGATTATAGCCAGAGAAACCATCCATGAGGGATAACATCTCATATCCCACGGTGAGGTCAACTATGATGTCAATGTTTGGCAAAGGAAAGTCATCCTTCAGGCATGCTTTATTTAGGTCTCGAAATTTTGTACATACGCAGATTAGCCCATTTGGCTTTGTCACTGACACCAAGTTAGAAATCCATTCAGCATAATCAATAGACCGTATGAATCTGATATCCAGTAATTTCTTTAACTTGGCCTTGACCAATAGAGCAACTTGAGGGTGCATTTTGTGCAACTTCTGCTTGACTGGTTTAACATTAGGTAATAGTGGCAGATGGTGCAGAACCAATTTTGGGTCCAGTCCTGGCATGTCTGCATAGGACCATGCGAAGTTGATTTTTTGTTTTGCAAAGAATTTATGAAATTCTGATCTCTCGTCTTTAGTTAATGATGCAGCAAAGAGGACCATCTTGGGATCTTTTGTAGTTGATATGTTATCCTCTATTGTGTCTTCAATAAGCATAGCCGATTTCTCCTGTTGCATGGGGAGAAAGTCCAGTCCTCCATCTTTGGGTGCCTCAGAGAGGTTTTCACCCATAGATACGTCCTTTATTTTTACTATTTTATCGTCAAGAGGTGCCTTTCGGTTTTCACCTAGAGACGTTTCACTTTTTGTTTTATTCTTATTTTTACTTTTGCGACTAGAGGACAGAATAGTCTCGCCGAAGTATGTCGTGCAGTCTAAATCAATGGTGAATCTTAATTTGTGGTCCCCACTAGGTATGGCTTCTTGTAATCCCATAAATTCAGCAATTGCCTCATCATTCTGAAATGTATCTAGCGTTGGTGGTCCTTGTTGGTCCCAATCGACTAGCTTAGGGTAAACTAAGGTAATGCCATCATCAATGTTAGTGAATTGAGGTGAAGATGCAGACAACATGCAGACAGATTCAGTGATGTTGTAGATGAGATTATCATCATCCAACTTTACATCAGACTCTATCAAATATTCTCCTTCACTAGTGTCATATTCATTGTCAAAATAAGGGGTGAAGGTTTTAGAGCCCTGGTTGTCAATGTCTTCTGATACTTCAGATGGATTAGACTGAGGGGGTTCAGATGATGGGTGTTGTACGTCATGGGAAGTGATAATGGGACGTTGACTATTTGGTGCTTGTTCAATTTTGAATGTTTTCCAAAACCCTTGTTCAGAGGTCAGTTCCCCTAGTTCGACAAACAAATTATCAAGACAACAGTCACTTAGGGATCGTTCTGAGCCAAATTCCCACTCTTGGGAGTTAGTTTCGGTGAGGGTTTCCTTAGTGGTCTCGACACTTTTCGAAGCATGTATTCGCTCACTCGAAAGCCCAATGATACATTGATCGTCATTGTCAGGTGATCCAAACCCTAATCCAAGATACTTCAAAATTTGAAAAGTTTCTATGGGTTCCCTTCTGAAACATGGCTGACCATATATCTTTGGAGATTTGGGTATTGTTGTTATGCTGTATACTGTATTTAGTTTGATTTCTCTGCAGCCAAGGTCCTGGATTTTGACAGTGGATTCAATCTGAGTGTTAGTGGAAGGTGGTGGTATGGCGGAAGACGTGGATGTAGTGGATGTGGAAGATGGTGTGAGTGTGGATGGGTTGATGTATTTGGATGACAAGGAGCCATGTGCTTCTCGGTTAATAAGTACTCAGATTTCAGAGATACCCCTTAAGTTTGTACAATATTGGAAAGGGTCGGGGTTTCCATATATGGTTATTTTCGTGCCGTTAAATGGAAATTTCATGCATTGGTGATATGTGGATGGAACGGCTTTTAAGGCATGAATCCATGGACGGCCAAGCAAGATGTTATATGGTAGTTCCAAATCTAGGACCTGGCAGGTTGTGTCCACAATGACCGGTCCCACTCTGATAGGGAGAGAGATAATGCCCCGTGAAGAGCGTTCCTAGTCATCGTATGCTTTGATCACTATACTCTTTTTTGGGTCTACGCACACATCAGAGAACCCTAGAGCCTTAACCAGTTTGAGGGAGCATATATTCAATCCTACTTAGCCATCTACTAAAACCCATCTAACTTTGTGCTTGTGGACAAAAGTTTCTATGTGCAGTGCATCATTGTGGTTGGTTTTAGGTGATGAGTAATCTTGCTCCGAGAATGTGATGTGGTGAGGCGTAGTGAGATATCCCACCATAGTTTCAAATTGATTGCAATCAATGTCCTTCGGGATTGACGACTCAAGCAAGGTTTTATCTAGGATATCTTTGTGTGCGGGAGATATACGAAGCAGCTCAAGTATAGAGATTTGTGCGGGAGTCTCTCCTAGCTGGTCGATGAGGTTGAATTGACTTTTGGGTTTCCATTGCTTTGTGGTCAAGACAGGTTTTGGCTGTTTAGCATATGGGCCTAGTATGGTGACTTTGGCTTGTCTAGCAGGAAGTGGACCAGCTATGGTGACCTTGCCACTGCGAGTAGTAGCATTACATTGGGGTGCTCTTCTAACCGTAATGGTATTGATGTATTCATTGTCAGTTCAGACATTGTTTATAATAGGTCCACTAGAATAGGTGTACTTGACTCAGGAAAAGTTACCTTGATTATTGTGCATTTATGGTCCTAACATGGAAGCCTTATGAGAACCATGGTCCTGCAGTGGATTCTTATGGATAGTATGATCTAAATTGGAGGTGAATTGAGATCCACCTACTTCAATGACACAACTTTCGATAAGGTCTTGTATTAGGTTTTTCAATTGTTGACAGTTAGAGGTTGTATGTCCTTTTCCTCGATGGTATTCACAAAATGCATTGTCATTCCACCACGCTGGTTTGAATTGTCCTGGGTCATATGGTTTTGGTTCTTGGAGTGTAATGACCCCATTCTGGAGACATTTCTTAAGGACTTCTTCAATAGGTTCACCCAAAGAAGTGTATGTGCGACCTTTAGGAAATTGTCTCGTCTGACGGTATTGTCCCTAGTTATTTTGACTATTCTGATTGTTGAAAGGGACATTAGGAAGGGTTGTCGATGTCATTGTTGGTTGGTGTTGTTGTTGAACCCCTTTTAGGGCTAGTACAGGACCCACAATGTTTACAGTCTTGGCGTCAACAACACTGTCATTTGTAACGTGTTTATTTTTTACCCAGTATTTATTCTTGTCGGTGGTTGGATTGACATTTATGTTTTTGGAACCATATCATAATTCTCCTTTTGCGATAAGGGCTTTCTCAATTTGGACCCCTTTTTTGACTAAATATGTGAAGTTTGTGCAACAATGTATTTGCAATGCATATTTTAGGGGCCCTAGAAGTGTTTGGACAAATATGTCGACTTTCTCCCTTTCAGGGATGTCAATGTGACATTGATTAGCAAGGCTTCTCCATTTTTGAAAAAATGGGATAAATGTCTCTCCAACATCCTCTTGCGTGAGAGTGCACAAGCTAGTGATGGAGGTGTCCATGTCAATGTTGTATGCGTAGTTTTTGATGAATTTTTGTTTAAGCTCATCCCATGTCTGGATATCCTTTTGTGTGGAAAACCATTCAAGGACTTGACCTGCCAGACTTTTAGAAAAAAGTCTCATCAAGTATGTTTGTTCATAGGTGATGTCCATACAATTGGTTGCAAATTCGCGAACATGTTCAATGGGGTTTGTCTTGCCTCTGTATTTTGTGAAATTAGGTGACACATATCCCGAAGGGAATGGAGGCATGTATATGCTCATGTCGAATGGGTATACATTTAGGTCATATGATATTTCCAATTTCTGACCTGAAATGTATACATTTTGAATAGTTGTTTCTACCCCCATCAGTCTTGTTTGGAGGGCATCCATAACAGGATCATTTATGTTTCCGTACGTTGTATTGCTTGGTACACCATAGGGTCCTATTTGTTGTGCATGAATATTGGTGTATTGTGGCGATATGGATTGTTGTGGTATGTATGACATTTGCAGATTGCCATGTTGTTGATATTGAAAGTTATGATTGGGTGCATGTTGGTGAGTATGAACGTTAGATGAGTAGGTTGGGATGTGTCCCCTAGCCATGTGTGTCATTATTTGGGGAATGTGATGACCATGAATGTTATGATGTGTTAATGGTGCCATGGGTTGTGTTACTTGGCCACCTTGTGCGAATTGTTGGGTTTGCACAAGGGGAATGTTTGTATTTGTACCTTGGGAGGAAATGACATGTGACTATGTTGTCGTGTTAACATTTGGTTGTTGTCCTTGGATAAAGATGTATCCTTTGCTTCCTCCCGAAGGATTTTGTGAA
The DNA here is from genome assembly GCA_007258455.2 of Sequoia sempervirens. NCBI lineage: Eukaryota > Viridiplantae > Streptophyta > Pinopsida > Cupressales > Cupressaceae > Sequoia > Sequoia sempervirens. The sequence continues at coordinate 588,859,125 of VDFB02270651.1, read as the reverse complement.
TTACTATTGAGCGGATATGTCGAAGGTGTGCTCATGGTAGTAGATGTAGCTGTCAAGGGGGGATTGTTGTGACTTGATGATGCCCCTGTTGTATTTACTGTAGTGGTAGAGAGAGGGTTTGAATAATTTTCCCACATTGTCGGGGAACCAAAGGTGGTGCCAGCCGATTGTGACAATTTTGTGGATGGTGTGGGCATTGTGGCCAATTGTGATCCTCCAATAGATGTAGTATTTATTGTGTTGGATGTGTTTGGGATGTTGGAGGTAGCATGTACTGTCGTTGTGGTGTCAAAGAAAGTATTGCTCGTAGTTTTTGGAAGTTGACCACTATGTGACATGTTATGTGCATTGTTGTTATTAGGGTCAGGAGGTGTCACATTTATCGTGTTAATGTCAAATCCTTGAGGTAATTTGGCTCCTTCACTCAAGAGTATAGCCAAGTATCTGTCTCTGTCATAATGGACCATTGTTTCAACGAATTGAGAGGCCTCTGGGTCTTGTGCTATTGCCTCTAAGTTTTCCTCAAGTATTTGACCATATTCATCTTTTTGCAAGAATTTGTCACATGGACTATTTGATGAGTGTGGTGTCGTTGTTAAAGGTTGATTGTTTATTTTTCCAAATGGATCGTCCAAGGTCCAGTTTGGGTCATACATTGGATTGTTGACAGTGGACGTGGGGTCTTGCCTAGAGTTTGCATTTGTCTTTGTTGTTTTTGAAGTCTAGTTTCCACCATGAATGAGATTGCTCAAATAAAAAGGAATGACAACTAAATGTAGTGATGACACTATGCAAGGTCTAAATTCCAAATGACGACTAGGATGACTAATGTTTTTGGATTTTTGTGAATAGGATATGCATTGTGAAGATTTAAAATGCAATTTAAGATAAGGTTACCTAAGCACTTCTAAGCTCAAACTTTGTTTTCAATTTTGGTTTCTAAAGGACTTTGTTGAAAATGACAAGGTGACAAGGTCTAAATGACTACTGAGTTTCCCTAACTAGACTTTTGAGTTGGAAAATCTCACAAAAGAGGACAATGACTAAAAAGGGGTTGGATAACGTATTCCAAAAGAGCCTAATTTTGAAAACAATGATGTTGCAAATTGTGCTAAGATTTACCTAATCCTAAGGATGCAAAAATGTGAACCTAGGGACAACCTAATGTCGAATGTATGCAACCAAAAAGAAAAATAAAGGATGAAATCTATGGTGATGAATGCAAACTAATGGTCAAGACTTTGAGCAATTTCAATTTTGGTTTCTGACAAAAACTTCTTGGAAACAGTGTTTGACAAATTATTGACAAGATGAAGACTTCGGATTTGACTTTGTATGAAGTTTTAAATAGTGACAGGCAAATGCATCGTTTGAGGTGTCAATTGCATTGGGATTTTGTGAATGCGGCTCAAGTTCAGCAAATGCGACTTAGAAACAGAACAATGCGACTCAGTTTATCAGATGCGACTCAATAACAGTTAGTTGCATCTCAATTTTGCATATTCGGCTTTGAAGTGTTCATATGCATTGCAATAGATACAAATGTGGTGTTTTAAATGTCAACTGTAGTTTAATAGAGCAATTGCAGTGCAAAAAATCAATTATGGTTCAATAGATGCGACATGGTTTTGTTTCAAATTAATTTTCTTGTCGTTTTGATTGCAAGTTTGATCTGTTTGGTGTTCATGATTTATTTAAAACTGTGATGAAACCAGAAAGCACTTGAAAAACACAGTGTTTTGAAAAGTAACCAAACACACATAAGATAAGCACCATCCTAGGTTAGGCCATGACAGTATTCGCTAGATTCCACGCGGGTTTCCCCAACCACATATCTGTAGCGTGTGAATTCAGAAGCTTGGCTGCACAGGCTCCCCCTTACAGTGCACTCTCTTATTAGACCAACCAAGCTTCCAACCCCCATGAAACTCCCATGGTGAGCTTATCACCTCTACTACAAACTGCGAAAGTGTGGATGCCTTCACACCGACCGGTGCTGCACTAGCAAATAGAGGCTTTTTGGCTTACTATACAAAGGTTTTTAGTTTAGGACCCCCGTTCGAGTGGCCATACATGGGGCAAGAGATTAATCACCATTAAGGTGGCACTCCAGCCTGAAGAGGTTAAGCTCAATAGGGTTTAAGGGAGTACAACTCCATCCGTATGACACATCCGCACAAGCAATCTTAGGTTTTCCCTTAAGATTTACATTTATATACTGGTCAGGGGTAGCTTGGCTTTAGCTCCATTGCCGGTTTGAGTCATGTTGGGGTGATGAAATCCCCAGGCAGGCCCAATTTCTAGAGTTGGTAATCATTTCTCTTACACCCAAGATCGATCTAAAGCGCGAGGGGAGAGGATACTCCAATATACCAAATCATGGGTAAGAATAGATAAAAACGGGTCTGGGTTTTTGATCACCAAGTTTTCACAAGGTGAGAGCATACTCCCCTACCACTTTTCAAACACACTCAAACATAGAAAACATAGGTTCGTTTTAATTGCACCAAAAATAAAATGTGAGTTACACTACTAAAAATGCAAACACATTGTTTTAGTATTTGGCCTTTGACAAGCGAACCTACAAGACAATCCGTTAGTAGTTTTATCATTTGTCTTCAACCCATGAAGAATAACCACCAGCAAGTTGCACATCACAATTAGTAATAGAAACCCTATGCTAGGTAGAATGCAGGAAATAAATAGGATAAAAGAAATGCAGAAAACAACAAAAAACCAAATGCAAAATGACAGAAAATTTTACCAGACGATTGCATCGTGACAGAGCGATTGCATTGCTCTGTGTATCAGATGCGTTCCAATGCTTCAAATGCGGCTTTCCCGAGGTCGATTGCATCACGACAGAGCAATTGCAGCTTTTCTATTGTCGAATGCGTCATGACGCATTAGATGCATCATGATTTAAAAAAAAAAGGGGTTGCGTCACTCCATACCTGTACCTGCAAAACAGTAGAAAACACAAAAACAAAAAAAAATGGTATGGAAATAACCAGAAAAAAAAATGGAGTCGGGTTCACCAATGTAACTGAGGATTTCTTTTAGGTTAGATTAGGAATGTTAGCAGTAAATCAATAAAGACAATGAAACCCAAAGTAATTACAAAACACAATGGAAGTGAATGAAAAAATGATTATACCTGATCACCGAGACCTCCATGATTTACTTTTGTAACACCTTCTTACTTGCTAGATGATACTTTTCCCTCAGATTCGTTGTGCGAGCAATCTACAAATGTCTAAGTCCTACACCAAGCTTTGAAGGATTTATGCAATGTCTAAATGCCTATGTCTATGACTATGATTGCCAATGTCTATGCCTAAACAATGCTAAACTTGATCAAATACAAATAATAATTGCAATGAGAAGCCGAAGTGTGCAAGTAAATAAGTAATACGCTTATAATATGTCTACTCTTGTGTGTGTAATCAAAAAGTGAGAGGAAATGGAATTTTATAGAAAATGCCATTTTGAATGGATGGGTGAGATTAATTCATGATGAGAACCTAAAATGAAAGGTCCAGATTAAATCTGAGAATCCCTAATTACGGTTAGGGAAAATTCTTTAATCAAACGGTCAAAATAATATCTCAGATAATCAGATCGATGGTGGAGAATAAATGAGATAAACTAATTAGAAAATAAGGATTTTTGAAAATCAAGAAGATAAAGACTCCTTGATTTGTGAGATTCGAAAAATCAAGAAGATAAGAGTTGGACTGAAGATCAGATTTGGAAAATCAAGAATCTACCTGATTACTTGATTTGTAGAAGATTAGTTACTATTTTGAATTAAATTAATTCAAAATAGTGATTTTGTGAGACAATAAATAATCTTTTTTAGATTATTTACCAAAATGGACTAACAGTTAAGAATGAGATGACATTTTAAATATTTTAATTTATTTAAAATGAGAGGAATATTAATTTTGACAATTAAATAATTAAAGATAATTATTTAATTTAAAAGATAAGATTAATTAATTAAATTAATTAATCAAATTCATTTAATTAGGACAGTTAGTGACATATTAAATAAATAAATAAAAGTTATTTATTTAATAATCAGGAAGAAATATATGAGAAAGAGGAATAAAATAAATTAAGAAATTTATTTAATTATGGGAAGACTTAGACAATTAATGAAGTATTTAATAAATAAATAAAATTTATTTATTTAATAATCATGAAGAATAAAAGGACATGAATTAATTAAATAATTATGAATTATTTAATCAATAGTCGAATGTGGACCAAGGACATAATTAAATGTCATAATTATGCTAAGACGAAAGTGGTAAAAATGAAGTTTGCAGGTCTAGGTCATTTTTAAGTGTCTACAATTACTCTTTATGGATCTTCAATTTATTCATATTCAAAATATTCTTCCATATCATTGATCTAATCAATTAATTCCTCAAGATTTAAATTTCTTGCATAATTTTGAATTTCAATTCTAGGTCACTTACCAATCTTGGATATAGTTATCAACATCTTCACTTGATTTGAATATTCTTCTTCTTGGGCTTCTTGACTGCAATTCACAACATGATCTAACTCATCATCGCTTTCATCCTCATGCCTAGGGTCTAGACCTTTCCTTCTATCTTCTTCTAAAACATATAATTGAACTCATATTACTCACATCATCTCTAACATTTCACCCATTCTTCCATTGACATTCACCACAGTAGGCACTCTCCTTGGTGGCAACTCTCTCCTTGGATTTAGTGCAACTTCCTCACAGTCTGTGATCAATTGAAAACATATCCAGTCAGCCTTAGGTTAGTGATATATTCACCACAAGGAACACCTTTAAGACTTACAACTCACTCTAATACCACTTGGTGCAGTCACAAATAGAGGGCCTTGAAATTACTATCTGACAATGTATCTTAGATTCAACATAGTGGAAAATATCACAAGAAATACTCAACAAACATAGTTTTTCATTAAATCAACAATAAAAAAATATTACATGCATCATATGCCTTATATTCCGAACAACTAGGTCTTACAGGCCTATTGTAGGGGCATTACAACACTACAACTAGCCAAAGGCCTTATTCAAATGACTGCTCCTAATTACCTATTATGAATATTTTACAATGAATTATAAATAATCTTAAATATGATTCTCTAGCTCCAATGATGGTCCATGTCAACCTCAAGGGTAACTTACAAACCCCAATAAATGATCAAGCATGTAGGTCAGCCTTAAAAAATGAAAGATAATCCTTCACAAAATGAAACATATTGTGGATCTCCAAGAAAGATCCCCTTAGACCCAAAATGCTTGTATAATGTCTCATTAAGCTTTGTATGCTCTAAAATAGGTCTGCACTGTAATGAATTTAGGACTAGGTCGATCCCAAACACTCTAAATGAGAAATGACAATGAATTATGAGAGTAATAAATTTCTACAAACAAATGCAATCAACCTGAAATCTAGATATGATTTAGATGACATCATGTAGAAACTATATCTTGCTCTGCGAGCTGAGAAATGACAATGTGGTGAAATGTAGAATGAACTACTAAAATAACTATAGTCTAAAATGAAAGAAAATAATTTTTTTTGGTTGATACAGGATTTCTATACAACCAGGGATCCTCCTGCATTAGATTGACCAACATGAGTTGATGAGGAAAAGCCCTCATACTAGCAAACTAAAAGTTGGTAATCACAAAGAGTTGTGCAAAGATGTGTGAATGAAGAATATTACATCAACAATAATTTTCTCAAATGTGTGGTAGGTTTCCAAAGAAAAATCATTACACATCAACTTTCAGAAGAGAATATGGCAGTTGATAGAAGAGGGATTTATTGCACCCTATAAAGTTACTTACCTTCTCCTTCACTCCTTTATTACAATAAATTTTTTTGTCAATGTGACTTAAGGTTCAATATTGGCTTAGAAATGTTTCAGGAATTGATTTACAAGTTGTTGAAAATAATGAATTGAGTTATTAGGCAATTAAAAAAGAAATCTAAGTCCATGTCTTTTAATGACCAGGCATAGATTTTAGCTAATACAACATACTCAAAGATAAAACACTACGTAAAGTGGGAAAGGGAAACACATGGTTACTAGGTTCTCCTTTTCTATTGTACTTCTCAATGCGAGGTGTTTCAATATTTTGTAGTATTGGATTTTTAGGATAGTGAATGATAATTAGATACACTTATAATATGATGGAGGATTAGATTATGATTGGATTTGATTCATATTTGATAATTGTTGTTGTAAAGATTTCAAATTTTGTAAGATTTGGTTAATTGTAGGATTAATTTAGGTCAATTGGTTTGAGAATTGGTAGAATATGATGGACTAGATCTAGCAATAGGGGTTTGGTATTATGGTAAGTAAATTTTGTATGAGGTTGGCTATCAACTTGTTGGAACATATGTGGATTGAAATTTTAAGAAGTAAATGGGAGGCTAGAGGAATGTGGGACAAAGCTATATTGGTTTATATGATTCCCTAACTAGTGTTAATACTATTACCAAATTGGGTAGTAATGGTTATAATAAAAGAAGTGAATGTTGGAATAGGATATTTCATTAAGGTTATCTACAACTACATCCCTATTAATTAATTGAGGTTAACTAAGCTTAATTGGCCCCTTTAATTCAAATCCAAGCCTAATTAATTATAGATTTTGAGGGATAAATCTCTATATTCTTATATGATATTACACAACACTTGACTTTTGAAGGTGCGTGTCCTATGATAGTGAACTAGGACCCATTTTTCACCTGGTGAATGGGTCCTCACTAGGTCCTATGACCCTAATTTTACATAACATTTAACATCCCTCGAAGTGTGTCCTAGTTAAGTGTGCTAGGACCCATTCACCCTATCTCAAATGGATTCTCACTTAACCCTAGGACCCCCCCTTGGGATATGTTTTTTGTATTATTTTAATGATTTGCAATCCTAGATCTAATGTTGGCTTGTGTTATTTGAATTTTGGGAATTAATCTTAAGATAAGTATAAATATAAGGTTTTTTCACATAGTTTCATCTAAGACTTTTAAGAAACCTAACAATTTCAAGTCTATAAGAATTATAGAAAACTTATGATCAAAAGAACATTCACAAGAGTATTTCTAAGGAATTCAAGGGAAGATTATTGAAGTTTATTGCAACAATCAAAGGTCATATCATCATGTAAAATTCATGCATGTTTTTGAGCTAATGTGATGATGTAGTATTGGTGATCAAGTTCAAGTGTTCAAATCCATTATCTTATGTCAAATTCATGACCAAGATCTACACTCATTGAGGCCATTTCATGCTATGTTTCAAATTTGCAATCCAAGGTTTTAACAAGGTTTGGTGAGTTGTTACATGTTTTTCATTCATCATTCCTTTATGCATTGTTTCAATTCAAGGTTTAATTACCAAAACAAGGTTTGACCAAGGAAAACCCCTATTCCATAATAAACAAAAAAAGTTCTTCTCCTTGATGTGTGATTGCAAGTTTTAGGTTGAAGATCAACTGGAAAGAAAAAGTTGCAAAGTTACAAAGTTGTCAAATTTGTCACCTTTCTTGCAAAATCATAGAAATTGAGCTACAAAATTTATTTATGAGTTTCTGATAGTCTTCGACTAGGATTTGGAAATGAAAACATTGAAGAACAGAACCCAAAATTAATTTTCCAGAACCCTAGCTAAGACCCATTCGTCATAGAGTGAATGAGTCCTTAGTGAAGCCCGAAAAAGCACATTTCACAAAAGGTACACAACATTTTACCCTCTTAAAACCTACCTTTTGACTAGTATATCAATTAGGTTTTTTTTCTAATATTCATTTATGCATAGTTGAATGAAATAACTAGTGAAGAGAGAGGTTAACCATCTTGATTACATTTTGGTTTATACCCCCTTCTCCCCCTCTCTCTTTTCCTTTTGTTTCATAAATTTTTCATGTTCCCTTAAGGATGATTTCACATTAGCTAATGAGTCTAAATTTGAGATATCTTTAGGGAATGAATACACGATAGCTTTCATTTTTCAATAATAGCTTATATGAGGGTTTATGAAGCACATACAAGATTTAGGTTTAATAATTCCACAATAAATTTTAGCACTAGGAATTTTAGTGTGTTTTTGGTATTGCATTTATATCTATTCAACATCCCTTATTCTTAGTGCATCTCTTTATCTCTTTATGGCTACTAGGTATGAGAGTTCTCTATAGTTTATGTGCTTGGACTAGATGGTGGAAGGAAGAAGACAACATGAAGGTCATGGGGTTTTGTGGCTACAATTTAACATTATTTTCCTCTCTTGTCCTTGCATCTCTGGGATGTTCGAGTTGCATATTTTGGTGTTTGGATTAGGGTTTTTGTAGCATGGGGAAGTGGAATGACTACCCTCTATAGCTTCCATTCTATTCATATGTTGTATTGATCTTTATTATAAGATAAATCGTTAAATTTTGGTAATATTTTAGGCACCCCATTATTTGCTTGGTGATACCCACCTTCAGTATATGAATTGGTTTGATACGTGTATGAAAGACTTATTGAATATATGTTCAAATTCATTCTCTTTTTTTTGTATACATTTGAAGATTTTTTATTTTACATTGAAACTATGGTGAAATTTCCCTATAAATTGTATGTTTTGAAAATAATTTTTTTCAATAATCATTTGGCCACCAGATGCTACGTTTTTACTTTTATGAATTTCACTTTTGAAAATGTAGTGTGGAAAAAAGGATCCCTTTTTCCACACTTAATTTGTGAATAATTAATAATAAGATGAGCCTAATGTTTCCTTAGTTTAGTGTTGTAATATGTTTTACATATTCACATTAAGTTTAGGGCCCTTCTAAATTAAATGGACTTAATTATGCCTTGTTTTAGTGTTGTAAGGTGTATCTTTACACTTTCACATTAATCTAGGGATTTATTAATTGATTTCTTAGGTTAATTTACCTTTATTGCCCCTGTTAATTCAAATCCAATTCTAATTAAATGCAAATATTGATGGATAAAACTTGACATTCATAAATGCCACTACACAACACTTAATTTTGGAAAATGTTTGTCCTAGGTAGGTGACCTAGGACCCATTCACCACATGGTGAATGGGTCCTCACTAGGTCCTAGGACCCTATTTTTGCATAACATTTCACCTTGTCTGATTTGTGTCCTAGGTAAGTGGCCTAGGACCCATTTGCCACATGGGTTGTCACTTAGACCTAGGAACCCTCTTTGAAATATTTTTTTGGCAGTATTTTAATGATTTCAAATCCACAATTCAATGTCAACTTGTGATATTTGAATTTTGAGAATTAATCTTAAGGGTATGTGTAGGATCATGATGGGCCAAAAAGTGGTGATATGATGGGTATGTGGCTGATGACTTTTTTTTTACCCAAAATTGATGAAACGAAAAGGGTTTTTAATTGAGATTCTCAACTTTCCACCAATATAAATTATGCTTTACTTTGAATTTAATAAATAATTATATTAATTTTCTATTTGAATTACGACTAAAGTCCTGATTGATAGCGTGATTGAAAAACATCTATAGCTTTCAAATGGTATCACATTTTTTGAATCTGAAACATGTGTCACATTCTATGTTTCGCATACTATAGGATTAAAAATAAAAAAAATTGTCGACTGGATCATATGCAGTGAAGTTTGGTTACAAGCTAAAGGAACAAGTAGAGGCAAGGAAAAACTGGCTGAGCAAACTACTTTGGGGGAGACATTGTCTACCTAAAGTGGGGGTTTTTGCTTGGCTGGAAATCCAAAAGAAGATCTTATCTAAGGACAGATTAGCCACTTTCAGAATTCAGGGCCCAGGGAGATGCATTTTATGTAAAAAGGATAATGAAACCTCATATCACTTGCTTCTCAACTGCCCTTTATCAATGCAATTTTGGCAACATTTCATGAGAAAACTCAATCGGAAAAGCCCCCTACCAAAATGTCTACTTACATGGTTCAATATGTGGCCTCTACCAAGAAGGAAGGCAGTTTTTTATAGTATTTGGCCCATTTCCCCTTCAATAGTAATATGGGAAATATGGAAGGAGTGTAACAGAAGGATCTAGTTCAAAACAAAGAAATGAAGCCAACAAAGCTGTGTGAGAAAATCGAAGGTATGATCACTAAAACAATTAATGAAGTAGTCAAATCAAACTCGGGGAGAAAGGTACATTCTCGAATTGGGATGATCAGATGAAGCATGCATTCAAGGGGCTCTTTATTCCTAAAATTTTAGGACTAGGATGCATGGCTTCCCAGCTAAAGAGAAGGGATGTCAAATGGGAACCTCTAGATATAGGTTGGATTAAGATCAATTTTGATGGGTCATCTCGAGGTAACCCAAGACTAGGCGGGGCTGGATGTGTAGCCAAAAATGAGAAGGGGGAGACAATGGTAGAGAATTCTAAACCTCTAGGAATCTGTACAAACAATGAGGCAGAGTTCCAAGCAGCTTCAATGGGAATTCAGTTAGGTATTCATCTAAAGGAAAATAAGATTCAGTTAGAAGGAAACTCCCTAATTACTATAAACTCGATAAGACATAGCATATGTCCCAATTGGAAACTGAATCACTGGCTCCAAGAAATATTACGCCTTTTGAGTGGTTTTGAAGATTACAAAGTATCCCATATTTTCAGAGAAGGGAACCAAAGAGCAGACTTCTTGGTGAAAGAGGCGGTAAGCAATAACTAAGGATATGATACTCAAATACTTGAGAAATTTTGAAATTCAACATCTAAAATTCTAGGGGATAGGCCCACATATGTCTGTAGCGGCGTCATTTTTCTATTGGTGTAGGTTTTACAACTCATTCCTAGTATGTGCTCTCATGGATTCCATGTCACTGGGCAAGTAACTCTTGGGGCCCACCATGGCTCCAACATGGCTAAGATTAGTGCTTGGTAAATCGACATTCTTGAATCCAAAAGGACAGGCTTAATCATGCGAAGTACTTGGAAGGACATATAATATGGCTTGGCCATTAGCGATGAGTTGGATAATTATTTTGAAAGCCAAAAAGATCTCATTTGTAATAGTTGAGCAGCCAAAGGCCTTACTTCCCAATAATGAATGGCCATGCATTGGTTTCAGTGTGGAACACATACTTATTACCTAAAGGAAGTCTCTCAAAATATTGGTTTTATATTTACTTGACAAATCGATAGGTGGGTCATAGGTGCCTTTCTTCTCCAACAGGTGTTAGCAGTCAACACGTAGCTTATAATGGAGACTCTGTTGGCTCTTAGCTTGGACAAAAAATAATAGGCATTTAGAGGCGAAATCTCTAATAAGCATCTCCAAGGGATGCTTTGGTCTCCACATCTGGTAAACCTGTGGGCAGTAAAGTGAGTTCTGGGTCCTGAGTTTCTGTGAGCCTATCATAGAGCAAGGTCCAATTCTAAAATTCTTGCTATGTTTTTGGTAGTACTACTGCAGATGGAGGTGTCAAAGGAATTAGCCAAAAAGCTAACTTAGATGACCTTCAAGCATGCCTGTGTAGTAGAAATAGATGTGGCTTTGGACAATGTGGATGAAAATAAACTGATTCCCATGCCTCATAACTACTATATGATTTGCATGCATGGCAGGGAGGTCATGAAGTTTCCCTTGATTAGAACCATAGAGCCTAAAATCTATGAAAAGATTTGGGATGTATGGGAGCGTAGCATCCTTTTCTTGCTTCATACTGTGAAGTTGGTCTCCAATTTTCCTCGAGGTTGGCTCTACGCTATTTGGAGGATGAAGAGCTAGTGAATGCGATTGTGGTTAGTGATGAGGAAGATTGGGAACTAGGGTTGGGAGAGGAATGGCATAAAAATGATGAGCAGGATCTAGAACAGAAGGCCAAGAGCCTAGCTCATGCTAATTGTAGTCCAAATTGCCTAGTAATTGTAGATTTCAAAGCCTAGCAAAAGCACTTTAACTCTGACAAGGTCAGCGATGAATAGGGTTGGTCGTCTGGTGTTCAAAGGTTTTTTGTATAAAGTTTGTGTTCACTCTAGCTATATTTTTAAAGATTTCTCCAGTCTGTCTGCCCAGTGGGCTTGCAAGCTTCAATAGGGTTTTTTGGGTGTCAATTCATCTTACCTGCAGTATGGTTTAGGTCATTACATGTATCATTTCTAGGATTTTGTATGTGGTTCTGGAAATTTTTCTCTAAAAATATTAAGTTAGGTGGTCAGCAGGGTGAAGGATAGTATGCAGATGTCCATGACCAAATGTACACTCTATTGTAACATCTTTTAGAAATCAATATAGGGTGCTGCCCCAGAAAGCAGTTATTTAAAGCTAAAAAATAAATAAAAAATTGAATTTCATGAAGTTTTGACCAAATTAAGGTGGCCAGACATACAAGTTTTTATATTTTTTGAAAGTTGTAATAAAAAATTCATAATTAATTATTTACTTAGAAAAAAATTACAAAAAAATATGCATAACATTGGGACATGAGTCATCTACTTATATCTAAAATCTTAGAAAAAAATATTATCATTTTATTGTGGTTAGGGTGGTCAGATAGACACATACTTCTTATTTTTCCCCTAAAACTTAAGTACTACTGCATTGAAATTTCAAATTTTCACTAAATAGATTTCTTTTTCTTTTAAATAAACCTAGTAGTTTAGAAACTACATTCAATTTGCTACAGATTCTATTCTTACATATTTTTGAAATAATATAGATAAGTTATTCAAATTTTAACGTCAAGTTGCCTAACTCTAATTTTTTTGAATTTTTCGCCACTTAAGGGCTTGTTTTTTCCATGATGATCCTACACATACCCTTAAGATATGTATAAATACAAGCTCATTTCACTAAGTTAATCCTAGAAGTTTTAAGCTAAGATCCTAAGATTTCACAAGAGCATTCAAGAGAATTTCTAAGGAATTCAAGGGAAGATTTAAAAAAGGTTATTGCATCAATCAAGATTCCATTTTTCATGTCAAAGATGTATTGAATCATGCATGTTGTTTGAGCTAATGTGTTGATGTATCATTCAAGATCAGTCAAGCATATGAATAGAATTATTTAATATGAAGTTCATGATCAAGATCTGCATTCATTGAGGCCACTTCATGCTAGTTTACAGATTTGTGATCTAAGGTTCAAATAGGGATTGGTGAGTTGTTACATTGTATTTTTTATTCATCATTCCTTTCATTCTTTTATTCATTTCAAGGTTTAATTACCGAAACAGGGTTTGACCAAGGTAAGCCCCTATTCCCTAACAAAACAACATTTTTCTCTCTTTGATGTGGGTATGTGTAGGATCATGATGGGCCAAAAAGTGGTGATATGATGGGTATGTGTAGGGTATGTGGCTGAAAACATTTTTTGTACCCCAAATTGATGAAATGAAAAGGGTTTTTAAAGGAGATTCTCAGCTTTCCACCAATATAAACTATGCTATACTTTGAATTTAATAAATAATTATTATTCATTTTCTATTATAATTACAACTAAAGTCCTGATTGATAGGCTGATTGAAAAACATCTATAGCTTTCAAACGGTATCACATCTTTTGAATCTGAAATATGTGTCACATTCTATGTTTTGCATACTATAGGATTAAAAAAAGAAAAATGAATTTCATGAAGTTTTGACCAAGTTAAGGTGGTTAGACATACGAGTTTTTATATTTTTAAAAATTTGTAATTAAAAAATCATAATTAATTATTTACTTGGAAAAATTGCAAAAAAATATGCATCACATCTAGACATAAGTCCTCTACTTATATCTAAAATCTTATAAAAAAATATTATCCTTTTATTGTGGTTAGGGGTGTGTGTAGGATCATGATGGGCCAAAAAGTGGCGATATGATGGGTATGTGTAGAGTATGTGGCTAATGATTTTTTTTACCCAAAATTGATGAAACGAAAAGGGTTTTTAAAGGAGATTCTCAGCTTTCCACCAATATAAATTATGCTTTACTTTGAATTTAATAAATAAATATTACTCATTTTCTATTTGAATTACAACTAAAGTCCTAATTGATAGACTGATTAAAAAACATCTATAGCTTTCAAACGGTATCACATTTTATACTTCACATACTATAGGATTAAAAAAAAAATGAATTTCATGAAGTTTAGACCAAGTTAAGGTGGTCAGGCATACGAGTTTTTGTATTTTTTGAAATTTGTAATATAAAAATCATAATTAATTATTTACTTGGAAAAAAAATTCAAAAAAAATATGCAGCACATCAGGACGCGTCCTCTACTTATATCTAAAATCTTATAAAAAATATTATCATTTTATTGTGGTTAGGGTGGTCAAACAGACACCTACTTCTTATTTTATGCCTGAAATTTAAGTACTACTGCATTGAAATTTCAAATTTTCACCAAATAGATTTAAAAAAAAAAAAAACCTAGTAGTTTAGAAACTACATTCAATTTTCTATGGATTCTATTCTTACATATTTTTGAAATAATATAGATAACTTATTCAAATTTTTACATCAAGTTGCCTTAACTTTGATTTTTCTAAATTTTTCCACTTAAGGGCCTATTTTTTCATGATGATCCTGCACATACCCTTAGGGTGGTCAGACAAACACCTACTTCTTATTTTTTCCCTGAAATTTAAGTACTACTGCATTGAAATTTAAAATTTTCACCAAATAGATTTTTTCTTTTTTTAAATAAACCTAGTAGTTTAGAAACTACATTCAATTTGCCACAGATTCTATTTTTACATATTTTTGAAATAATATAGATAACTTATTCAAATTTTTATGTCAAGTTGCCTAACTTTGATTTTTCTGAATTTGTTGCCACTTAAGGGCTTGTTTTTTCCATGATGATCCAGCACATACCCATGTGTGATTGCAGATTTTAGGTTGAAGATCCTTTGGAGAAAAAAAATACAATGTTTTCAAGTTGTCACCCTTCTTACAAATTCACTAAAACTCTTCTAAAAAATTTATTTTTGGCTGTCTGATAGTGAAAATCGGGATTCTAGGAGTGTAGACATAGAGGAAAAAAAGCCAGAAATAGTATTTTTGGAGCCCTAGCCAGGACCCATTCACCATAGGGCGAATGAGTCTTCAATGAGCCATGAAAAATCACTTTCTACAAAAGGTACACAACATTTATCCCTTCAAAACTCTCCCTAAAGTATGTAGGTTTCATCAGTGTTATGTTTAAGCTTCTAAATGCACTTTATAGCTTGTAATTTGGAGTTTATTTGATGGTTTCAATCTCTCTCCCTAGAGTGCTATTTAGCTTAGACCCTTTTCCTAGCAAAAAGGGAAATATGAAGATTCATATCTTAGGTTTGTTGGAAGAATGAAGAAGAACATATCTTTATGTAGCTTTTATGTTGTCATTGATGTCACCATGTTATATGAGTTGCAACTACAAGTTCAAGTTCAAGTTTGATCTGGTATTCTGAACTGGTATCTAAACTGGTATGTAGTTACTATCCTCTGGTATTTTGGTATGCAATCCGCCGCTAATGATTATTGTTGCTTGTAGTTTTAGGAAATGGTTTTTGGATGTTGGAACCTTGTATGTTTAGAATATCATGTGCTCATGTGCTCGTATGGTGAGTTGGCATCATTTTGTTGTTGCATTTTGCTATTACATCTATCCACATCTAACCTAATGTATAGTTGATGTTGTAATGGATTAATTTTGTGTTGCAGATGTATGTGTGACCTATCTTAGGTCCATGCCAACATATTGTAGCATACTACATGCTTGAATTATTTTTGGAAATATTTTTTACATGCTTGAAGTTGACAGTTATCTTTTTGTTGAATAAGGGTTGCATCTAATTAGGCCAACCTAATTGATGCTTGCGGATGAATCAGATATATATATTGGATTGTTTTGAGATTGTGGTAGTAGTGAAGAAGTGCAAAGTTGAGATAGAGAAGAAGACAAGTATGCGAAGATGATGAAGTGTGTTAAGTTAGTTTATTGAGCATCAAAGGAACTGAATTAGCACTTGTTAGGTGTAACTTTATCAATTCATTTTCTAGGTGTAAGCCACTTTGTTATTGTATCTTTTGTAGGTAGTGATCCTCCCATTTTGGATAGTGAGTCTTGGCAGTGAGCCACCCTTTGTAATATCTTATAACTGGTTATACTATATTGTGAGCTAACCCTCACCATGGTTTTTCCCATTTTGGGTTTTCCACATAAAAATATTGGTGTTCATTTTTTGTGTTCTTTCATGTTCTATTAATTCTCTTTCTTATCTTTACTGTTATATGCATTGGAGTAATTGGATGGTGTTTGTTTAATAAGTTTAAGAAGATACTGATTCACCCCCCTCTTAGTATCTTGGGTACTCAACAATTGATATCAGAGCTTGGTTCCCTCAAAGAAGCCTAATAGCTTGAGGAAAATTCTAAAGATTGAACAAATGGATGATAAAGAAGAACTCCAGGCTACTCTTGAAGATCTTGACAAGGCTGAAAGTGAAAATAGAGATTTGAAAAAAATATTGATGAGGCAAATGAATGCATTTGGAAATTGAAAATAGTGATTGAAAAAATTCAAAGAAATACATAGAGAAGTGAGTGAGCAATTGAAACAAGCAAATGAAGAGGTCACCAGATTGAAGGTGCAAGTGGAAGAAAATAAGAGAATTGAAAATTGCCTAAATATAGTGGTGAAAAGAAAGTCTAATGAATGCACAAGACTTGAAAAAGAAGTGGTAAACCTAAAAGTAGATCTAGAATTTGTGAAGATAATTTCAAGACAAGACCCACCACACTTGAAGAGTTTATTGTAGGATAGAAACCAACTAAAGACAAAGGTGGTCTGGGAGTAGAAGTCGGTGAAAACTCAAAGGCTGTGCAGACCTCAAACACAGTGGACAATCAGAAGACTAAAAAATAAAGGAAAACAAACAAGAAATCCAAGGAATTTTTCTAGAAGACCGCCTATCAGACAACCGAATGCTCAAAGGTACCCATCTTTCAATGATGTTTTCTTTTCATGTAATAAATTTGGTCACAAGGAAATAGAGTGCAAAAGTATAATGAATCAGTATACTAGTCCTTTCTTTGGACGATGTTTTGCATGTAATAAAGTTGGACATAGAGCTAGTGAATGCAAAACTCTGATGATGAATTGGTTTAATGGAGGTAGAATGAATCAATATTTTGTTGGTTGCTGCTATACAAGTAATAATCTTTGGCACAAAGCAAATTAGTGCATGTCAAGGGTTAATAGAGGTCATAAAAGTTAGAGAAATGTTGTTTGCTACAAATGCAATAAACCCAGACACATTTCAAGAGTTTACAAAAGTAAAAAGGGAAAGCGATTTGATTTGGTAAAGAAGAATGAACCAGTGAAGAAAATTGACAAGAATGAGGTTAAGCAAGAAATGAACAAGATATGGTAGAAGAAAGAAGAGCCAAAAATGTCAGATATGTCTATGTTCGGGCCATCCGACACAAACAATTCCTCTGGCAATTAGACCCAACATGGTCTTAGTGGGAGCTTTAATAGAATTTTTTTGAACCCCCTGGATATTTGGTGTGTCATGATTTGGCATGAAGATATGTTGTAAGGAATGGATAGACAAAGGTTCTGTAAAAGGAACCAGAAGAAAATTTGTAGGCATGATAATTTGCAGAGAAAATTAGATTTTTTCTATGCAGTGGAGAGGGTTTTTATTAGCTTTTTGAAATCTGTTGTATTTAATGTGAATTAGGGAAAATTGTTGATTTATAAAGTGGATTTGTAATGCATTTTGATCACTTGTGCATTTGAAGAAAACAAAGAGCGATTTGGAGCATTCTTGAGGCAATTTGAAGAGTGAGCTATGCAAACCATAGTTTTGGTTTTTCATGAAGGAAAAAGGTTTTTTTTTTTTTGTACAGTTGTGGGTTTGTGTGAATCATCTTTTTGAAATCATTTGAGCTTGAATTGTGAAAATGGAAACACCTGTAGTCGTTAATGTGTCAGAAAGACCTAGACTATCCTATAAGAAATATTCTATGAAGGTTTTTGAAGATAACCCTCTGGGCACCTTCTCATCGATTCCTCATGGAGTTATGCCTATTGAAGACACTAGGATGTGTATTCGAGTTAATACTAATGAATTCAATCACAAAAAAATGATAGACATATGGAAGAATGAGCTCACCGAGGATGATTTCTTGAAAAAACCCGAGCATTCAAATATTGTTGTGAAGAAGTTGGATCGATGGAATTACTTTCCTAACTTTAGCTCCACTATTGATGATAAATATGTTAAACCAGCTCTTAAAATAATGCATGATGTGTTTTTTGTGGACTAAAATATTTCATCTTATAACCAAGGAAGCAATTAAGGTAGCTACAAGACTCTATGATACCAGACCAGTACCAGTGTTGAAGTCTATAAAGAATGAAATGGTGATGGAACTCACTAGTGCTACATTTGATAGAAGGTCTCTTGCTACAAATAAAATTACTAATCCTGCTATGAACTTTGTATTTGCTACAAAAATTTACACCAGTTATGATATGGCAATTAATGGTGTAGATTATGATTTTCGTGAACTTCTCTGGTAGCAGTTGTTTGAGAATTTGAAGATGACAAGGGAGAAGAAGTATGCATTTAAAATTTGTTATTTGATTGTGTGTTTACTATTCTATTTCCTTAGGAGACTTCTCGAAAGAGATGATGTGGTGATTTGGGACACATCCAGACTGGTTGCACATCAGATAATTCTCTAACAACATTCTTTGTTGTGTTCAAGAGTAACATGAATGAAAGAGAAAGAATTCCAAAGAAAGTTGAGAAGTACAAGAATGATATCATTTTCCATGTCTCCTTCGATGAGTGCATGATTGAAGCCATTGAACCCCAGATTGTATCGATTCAACCATTGGCCTATGAGATTATAGAGGATGAATTTCAAGGTTATGTGCAAGTTTTGTTGAAATTTCCTAAAGATGCTAATGAAAGAGTTGGCACTTATGCAGAAAAATCTATGGAAGTTCACTTGGAGCATATAAAGCATGTGATAAGAAAGAAGGTAGATGAAATTCTTAGAAAGTATGGCTTCACTGATGAGTAGATAGAACAAGGAAGAGCCATGGGAGAGAAAATGGCTAGAGAATTTCCACGACCAAGGAGATCTGGTAGAACTACTTCTTCAAAACTAGTCGCAACTCCTACAAGAAGGTAGAACTTAGTGTTCCTAATAAAGGTAAAGGTATGACTCCTTTCAGACCCAATACTAGATCTAGGAAAAGGAAAGAGACTCCTCTGATGATACCTGTCAAGAGAGGAAAGAAAGAAAAGGCTACCAGGGAAAAGAATCTTAGCATCACTGAACAACAAAAGGAAGAGGAGGAAGAACCTACAACAAAATTGGTAAGAAAGAAGAGAGGAAGCATGCCCTCTGGTGAAGGTGCTTCAAAGGAAGCTAGTGTTGGTTCTAAAATATTTCATATTATGTTATCCTCTAAAGAAGATGAAGAACATGATTTTGGTGTTCATGTGCCTACCAAACCAGAATCAAAGAAAGAAAAGGTGTCAAAAGAAGCCTCTCCATACCAGGAAGAACAAAATGAATCTCTAGTAAGACCTAGTTCCCCTTTCAAATTAGAGGCATTAGTTAATACCTTGATACATTTTGAAGATATATTGACACCTACAATAGAGTATTATACTCAAGTAGGTAGAGAGGACATGAAAACTTTAATTTTGGCTATCATTCAATATGTCATTACTATGGACGCTAGTTGGGATGATGTTAATAATAATGTGCTTGAGAAAATGTGTGAATCCTTGATGAAAAGGAGATCAAATGTCATTGAATTGGAAGAGAAGATCATAAATGATGCATTTGAGAAACTTAGGTCCTCTTTGACCCCAAATAATTTGGAAACCTTGAAGAAGGTATGTTCAAAGATGTTTCAGATGAAGAAAAGAGTAAATACTCTGATGACAAAGGAAAAGAAGCAGATAAAGAAAATAAGGAAAGAAACTACAAAATCCATCAGGGGTATAGCTAAGAAATATGACATGTTTGGTGCACTCCCATCTAGTTCTGCACCTATGTCAGGAGAAGAAGTTTTTGTAGAGGTTAAGGAAGACATTCCTTTGGGTACATGTGATACAAACATTCCTCTAGAAATAAATGATATAGATATCCTTCCAGATATAGGTGTTTCAAATGATCCTCCAAAGATGAAGAAATAGAATGAGGAAGAAGCTAAACCAGGGAAGCATGATGTTGTCCCTCTAGAGAATGTTGAAGAAGAAAAGGATAAAGATGAAGGTGAAAAAGATAAATCTGAAGGAGAAAAAGATAAAGATGAAGATGAAGGGAATGATGAAGAAGGAAACAGAGACAAAGTTGAAGAAGAAGAGAAAGTAGAAGAAGAGAAGGTAGAGGAGAAAGAAAGAGTAGAGGAAGAAGAAAGAAATGGGGAATCTGTCAAGAAGAAAAGAATATCAAAGGTAGGTTGTATAATCTCAAAGGTCTCCCAAAGAATCCTCCTCCGGAAATGATGTTTTGAAAGGCTTGTTATCCAAATAGATCAAGTTCTAGCTAGTGATTCCTCCAGAAATTCTACAAATCCTCATGATTCAAGGTCGTGTGGACTTGGATAAGATTTATCCTATTCATAAATTGGTGTTAGGGGATGCATTGCATGCATTTGAAAGAAGAGAAATTTTGGAAACAAATCAGAAAGGTTCACAAAGCTTATTGATGATGCTATCAAAGTTTTGCAAGAGGCCACACCCGACACATCAATGGATACATCTCTCACTCTGAGAGAGAATTTGAAACTTCTATTAGACTCCTTTAAGGAGTATGCCTCTGGACTTGGTCAGAAGAAGAAAGAGGTTGAAGAGAAATTGGCAGAGAAAAGACTTTTGTCACTTCATGATAAGTGTGCTTTGGCATACACCAATGTTGAAAAGAATCTAAAATTTGTGTAGGCTTGTGAGTCTAAAACAAATGTTGTATTTTCTTACTACATAAAGTGGCCGGATGCCACTCAAAGTATTAAAGATCTCATGGACTCCATTGAGTCCCAGTTAATTGTTGTCTCTAGTACATACAACACATCCAAAGATAGAGACATAACAACTTGGAATGCTATCTCTGCTCACAGAGACAAATTCTTTATTTTACTGAAGTAGAAGGAAGATATCATCAAAAGATTCGGTCAGTTTGGTGACCTTGTAAGAATGGAGTACACTCTGGTTGCCAATGACTTGGTGAATGCAAAGAAATTAGAGAAGATTAATCTGACTCCCAGTACTCTGGATGATGTAGAGGAAAGTCTGATGGAATTGGAATCTCTGAATAGAATGTTGATTGCTACTAAGAAGAGTTGGGAGAATGGTAAGGTAGCTTGGTAAGGTATTCTTAAGGAGCTTCAAGGCTCACAATCCTCTGGGTAATGTTTTTTAGTTTTCATATTTTTGGACCACCCTTTGTCCTTGATGTCAAAGGGGAGAGAATGTCATAAGGGTTCATAGGGGGAGAAAATGTTGTCAAGAGGAAAGGGAAAGAGTGTGTTGTACATAGAAGGTTTTGTATATTCTTTTGAAACATGTTGCCATCAATGAAAAAAGGAGAGACTATTGGAAGAATGAAGAATAACATCTCTTTATGCAAATTTTGTGTTTTCATTGATGTCACCATGTTATATGAGTTGCAACTGCAAGTTCAAGTTCAAGTTTGATCTGGTATTCTAAATCAATATCTAAACCGGTATGCAATTACTATCCTCCAATATTTTGGTCCACAATCCTCTGCTGATGATTATTATTGCTTATAGTTTTTGGAAATGATTTTTGGATGTTGGAAGCTTTTATGTTTATAATCTCATGTGTTCAGGTGCTCATATGGTGAGTTGGCATCATTCTGTTGTTGCATTTTTGTATTAGGTCTATCTCTGGCCAACCTAATGTATAGTTGATGTTGTAATGGATTAATGTTGTATTGTGGATTTATGTGTGACCTATCTTAGGTCCATGCCAACATATTGTAGCATACTACACACTTGAATTGTTTTTGGAAATATTTTGTACATGCTTGAAGCTGACAATTATATTTTTGGCGAGTAAAGGTTGCATCTAATTAGGACGACCTAATTGATGCTTGTAGATGAATCAACTATATATATTGGATTGTTATGATATTGTGGCAGTAGTGAAGAAGTGTGAAGTTGAGATAGAGAAGAAGAAAAGTATGCAAAGATGATGAAGTGTGTTAAGTTAGTTTATTGAGCATCAAAGGAACTAAATCAACACTTGTTAGGTGTGACTTTATCAGTTCATTTTCTGGTTGTAAGCCACTTTGTTATTGTATCTTTTGTAGGTAGTGAGCCTCCCATTTTGGAGAGTGAGTCCTAGCAGTGATTCATGCTTTGTAATATCTTATATACGGTTATACTATATTGTGACCTAACCCTCATCGTGGTTTTTCCCATTTTGGGTTTTCCATGTAAAAATCCTAGTGTTCATGGGTTGTGTGCTTTCATGTTCTATTAATGATGTTGCTTATATTTACTTTTATATTCATTGAAGTAATTGGATGGTGTTTTTTCATTAATTTTAAGAATATATTGATTCACCCCCCTGCTCAGTATCTTGGGTATTCAAAAAGGTTGACTCTCCAAAGGGTTGTTGGTCAATGTTTGATGTGGATCTCATTTCCTAATTAATTGAGGAAGAATAGGAACCCTTTGTATCTCTTTGGATCTACCTTTCCATTTTGGGACACCCTACCCTATTTTTCTATGTTTCATTTTGGTGAACCTGATTTTTCAACATCCTAATTTCTGATTTGGAGTGAATTCAAACCCTAGATCTAGGATTTTCATAAGTTTGCATTGCATTGCATTACTTTGCATCTCATTTAGGGTTGTCAAAATTTCATTAATTTTCATTGCATATAGGGGTTTAAATAGGCATTTTTTCATTATTTAAATCTAAAAAATTCAAAAAAATTCATGCATATTACATTAATTTTGCATAGTGTTTGCATATTAGTGTGCATTTCATCATTTATATTCAAAAATTGAGTCAAAATTGCATTTCAAAAAGTTTCATATAGGTCATCATTTGTCCTTCATTTCACTTGCATTTAGACATCAAATTTTGGAAAAAATTTCCATTGAAGTTACAATTTGAAATCAGGCATAGAAAACACATAAAACAACTCAAAAATTGTATTTTTCACATTTTCAAATCCCTAATTTGGGACCCATTCACCTAGGGAAATGAGTCCATGTATAGACATTTTAGGAAAATTTCTAGGTACCTTTTAGTCTCTAGTTTGCATTTTTTTTGTTGTTTTCATATCTTAGAATTGATTTTCTAAAACAGTTTGTTTTTGCATTCAATTTATTGCTTATTTAGTTAGAATTTGCAACATTGGAAAAAAAACATTTCTTGCATATTTTATTTACAAGTAGTATTAGATTTCTGCACTTTTCTTTCATTTCTACATCATTGCATCATTAGATACATTATTTTACATTTTGCAATCATTAGAAAATGAAAAGAAAAAATCAAAAGCATCAAACAAAACAAATAAAAACTAAATGGTTAACCTTGAAGAAAGCATATCATTCAAACCATTTAGTTGTGATGAATTTGACATGTTAGATGAAGCCCTTGAGGACTTAATCTCACCTATATTACCCACTAAAGTTTTGTTGCAAGAGGATACAAGCATAGATAATCATGAAAACCATAATTATTCTTCTCCTGATGCCTCTCCTATTGGTGATGAAGGTATCTTGGTGAAAGAAGATACAATCATTGAGAATCATGAAAGTATTTTTGTTCCCTCTCCTCCTTCCCCTTGGGAAGATATTATGACACAAGAAGATGAGATCATTGCCACTACTTTACCTAGTCTCTATTCATCTCCCATCACCTCCCCTACTTGTGAGAATGCTTTAGTGAAAGAGGATGTAATCATGGAAAATTATCACATTTGTGAAGAGGATATGTTGGTGTTAAGAGATCCAATGATTGAGAGTTATAGCATTATTACTCTCTTTCCTAATGTCCCTGACATTTGGAAAGGTCTGTTTGAACAAAAGGACCAAATCATTGGTAAGCATGAAAATCATAGTTTTTCTTCTCTTGATGCCTCCCATTTTTGTGATGAAGATAATTTATAAAATATAACCATGGCATGTGATGAACCTCTTGTTTACCCCTCTCCTAAAATATCTCCTACTAGAGTAGATATTATGGCACAAGAGAATGAGACCTTAGAAAAAAGGGATGAAATCATGGACAATCATAACAATCAAATTTGGCCTTTTCCTAATACTACTATTGGTGAAGAAGATATTTTAGTGTTAGAAGATCCAATCGATGAGGGTCATGAGAATCCTAGGGAAAAATTTATTGAATAGGAGAATTCCATCATTGATAAGCAAGAAAATCCAACCATTGAAAACTCCCTTACTTGTGATGAAGTTATTTTAGAAGAACCAACCTTTGAATGTCATGAACATCTAGTTTGTTGCTCTCTTAAAAAATCTCCTACTAGGGAAGATATCATGGTGCATGAAAATGAGAACATTGACACATGTCTTTCAAACAATAGTAATACGGCCTCCTTAGCTGAAGATGATGAAATGACATTAGACTCCCCTTCACTAAGAGATCATGAAAATAAGGAAAAGAATTTTGATGTTATGAGCATTAGATATCCCTTGAAGTGATATCCCAAGCTTGAACTTATCATTTATGCACCCTCACAAAAAACACAAGTTAAAAATGAACCCATTCTTATCTCAAAACCACCTAAGAGGCAACTCGATAATGATAATGTTTTGCAAAAACCAAGTTAAAATACTATTTCTCATACATATAATACTAAGAAAAATCCACAACCAAGACAAACAAATCCAACATCCCTCCCATTACCTCAAACTACAAACTTCAAAAACAAAGTGTATACAATCAAGGTTGACCCTAAACTTGAAAGTTTGCATGACGAGAAAGAAAAAGAAAATCATATTGAAGAAGTCAAAATTTTATTGTAAGATGCTTGGAGTTCCTTTTATTTCACACCTACATTCATGGGAGAATACAAGATCATAACAAAAAGGTATGTGCAGGATCATCATGGAAAAAACAGGCCCTTAAGTAGCAAAAAATTTAGAAAAATCAAAGTTAGGCAACTTGACATAAAAATTCGAATAAGTTATCTATATTATTTCAAAAATATGTAAGAATATAATTTGTATCAAATTGAATGTAGTTTCTAAAATACTAGGTCTTTTTTAAAAAGAAAAAATCTATTTGGTGAAAATTTGACATTTCAATGCAGTAGTACTTAAATTTTAGGGAAAAATAAGAAGTAGGTGTCTGTCTAACCACCCTCACCACAATAAAATGATAATATTTTTTTATAATATTTTAGATATAAGTAGAGGACTCATGTCCCAATGTGATGCATATTTTTTTGTAATTTTTTTCCAAGTAAATAATTAATTATAATTTTTTATTACAAATTTTAAAAATATAAAAACTCATATGTGACCACCTTAACTTGGTCAAAACTTCATTTTTATTCTTATAGTATGTGAAGCATAGAATGTGACACATGTTTTAGATTAAAAAATGTGATACCGTTTGAAAGCTATATATTTTTTTTCAATTAGCCTATCAATTACGACTTTAGTCATAATTCAAATAGAAAATGAATAATAATTATTTATTAAATTCAAAGTAAAGCATAATTTATATTGGTGGAAAGCTGAGAATCTCCTTTAAAAACCCCTTTTGTTTCATCAATTTTGGGTAAAACAAGTTATTAGCCACATACCCTACACATACCCATCATATCACCACTTTTTGGCCCATCATGATCCTCCACATACCCAAAATATTCTGAAAAGGGAAAAGAAAAAGTGGTAATGTCAATAAAAAATTCAAAATCATCCACTTCAAGCACTATAGAAGAAAAGAAAACATACACAACAAACTTTGTTGAAGTTGATTATGAACTACCACCGAATATGAAAGAAATTAAAAAATCTTTATGGAAGAGGTTATGAAATTATGAAACAACTTGGGTATAGTGGAAAAGGATGTGGTGCTAGAGAACAAGGTATTTGTGTCCCTATAGAGCCTAAGATGCAGGAAATGACTAATGGTCTTGGTTATTGTACCTCGAAAGAAACAAACAATCCTTCACTCAATATCAACACTCTTACAAAAGATTCTTCCAAGAAAACTTTAACTTTGGTGCATCTTGAACTGATAGATACTACATGTGGGAATATCTTATTAGATATGCATCAAGTTGATACTTTGTTTACTCATCATAATCAATAAGAATAGTTGTTGCTCCTTGAAATGTAATAGTTGTAGGATAATAGCATACTCACTATTGCATGTTTTACATTCATTGAAAATCATTTTATTTTTGTAAGGAGTGGCATATCATCATTCATCTCGGCTCATCCTTATCCTGCACTTAGTGGGGGCAAGGGATTAGACAACCTTGTTCTAGTCCTAGTACTTGATGTTGTCCCTTTAGCTATTTGTCCTCCTTCTGCATATACCAAACAATATTGGGATGCAAACGACTTGCTATAGGTTTAATCGCATGTGCCTTAGTAGTATTTTGCATTGTTTTCTTTTTCATGTTTCTTTATGTGATTGCATGTACATAATGTGATCACCTATATTGTTTCATTTGTTGTATCTCTCACTCTTTTTGTGCATTCATCTAGTTGTTGGTCAATGTTTGATGTGGATCTCATTTCCCAATTAATCGAGGAAGAATAGGACCCCTTTTTCTCTCTTTGGATCTACCTTTCCATTTTGGGACACCCTACCCTATTTTTCTATGTTTCAGAAAATATAAAAAAATATTTATTATATCCTTGAATATTATGAAAATAAATCCATATGGTTTATGTATGAAGATATAATGATGCATGGTTAATGAAATTTATTGTGTGATAATATTATTTATCATGACTATAAGATAGAAAATTAATCCATCTGGTGTGGGATCTGCCGTGCACCCTCATTATTCATGTTATGTATAGTTTTATGCATTTTTCATGAAGTTGTAGGAATTTATAAACCAAGGATAAGATGGATTTCATAAAATTGTATGTAGAGTTAAAATTAGAAAAGAAGAGATTGAAATAAGAGGGTATGTGCAAGATCATGATGGGCCAAAAAGTGGCAATATGATGGGTATGTGGCTGACAAGTTTTTTTTACCCAAAATTGATGAAGTGAAAAGGATTTTTAAAGGAGATTCTCAGCTTTCCACCAATATAAATTATGCTTTACTTTGAATATAATAAGTAATTATTATTCATTTGCTATTCAAATTATGACTAAAGTCCTGATTGATAGGCTGATTGAAAAACATTTATAGCTTTCAAACGGTATCACATTTTTTTAATCCAAAACATGTGTCACATTCTATGCTTTGCATACTATAGGATTAAAAAACAAAAAAACAAAATTCATGAAGTTTTGACCAAGTTAAGGTGGTCAGACATATGAGTTTTTATATTTTTGAAATATTGTAATAAAAAATTCATAATTAATTATTTACTTGGTAAAAAATTACAAAAAATATGCATCACATCAGGACATGAGTCCTCTACTTATATCTAAAATCTTATAAAAAAATATTATCATTTTATTGTGATTAGGGTGGTCAGACAGACACCTACTTCTTATTTTTCCCTGAAATTTAAGTACCACTGCATTGAAATTTCAAATTTTCACCAAATAGATTTTTTTTTAAAAACAAACCTAGTAGTTTAGAAACTACATTCAATTTTCTACAGATTTTTTTCTTACATATTTTTGAAATAATATAGATAACTTATTCAATTTTTTACTTCAAGTTTCCTAACTCTAATTTTTCTGAATTTTTTGCCACTTAAGGGCCTATTTTTTCCATGATGATCCTGCATAGACCCAAGATAGAATTAAAATGAATGGGGAGTTTAATAAATAAAGAATAAGGAAAGGTAGCTCATGATAAATTTTGGTATTCACAAGAGGATATATGTAGAGAGTTTCATGAAGGATAGGTATATTGTGTTGGTTTTTACAATACCATGGATCTTGGGATAGAATTGTGTATCGATACAAGTTTCATTAAGGGCCTCCATGATATGGAGGGATAATTTGGACTGCCCTTTTGTGGATACCCATGATGACACTCTTTTTCTAGTACATAGGACAACCATATATTCCTTTTGTACCTTGGATTACATATATAATGTATGCTTGTGATCTCTTGTATATGATGAGTGTTGTATTACTCTTAATCCTTTATATCATGGATGTGTGTCATTACTTATATGATCCATGTACAAGATTAATGGTGTTGGGTGATATTGTCATGGATATTTATTTGGGTGAAACAATGTAAATTTTGTATTTTTCATGAGTATACATTAAATAGTTGTTGTTTACTATTTACATATGCTTTATTTATGAGCCTATGGTGATATATGATTGAGATGTGAATACTATGTGCTTGTACAACCTTGTGGTTTATTTGAGTGTATTGGACCACCTAATTCAATTATCTCCTAATTTGGAGGTGTGGGCCTAAGGATTTGACATGTTGGGTGGTATTGAACTATCATTGGTAACTCATGCATTTCTTGGAGAATCTTGGATTTGGTATCATTTTCATTTTACAAGTTCTTATATAATGTATAAATTTAGAGCCTTGATGTGTTGATCGATAAAATTATATGTTTTTTAATGGATAATGATGTAATTTATGATAATCCAATCTTATAGGTGATGTAAAATATTTATCTGGATTATTATTATTTGACTAAAATTGTATTCCAATTGAGTACATGTCTATTCTTAAATGGTTTATCATGTTTATTTTACTTAAAAAATGTGATTTAAAAGTATGCCTTCTTATCCCTTACAATTAGTATTTTTGTAGTCTTATAAGGATTTATGCCTCCTCTCATATCTTTGTATGATACCATGGAATTTAGTATTTCTTGCACCTTTCCTTGAACATTTCTCATGTGAAGCTTGTAATTTTCTTATATTTGTTGTGCTTAACAAAGTAAGTTCCATAACAAGGGATTGGAAATATTTTCATGGTGTCTTAGAACTTCAATCTTGGCCAATGTGGAGCTCACATGTGCTTGAATAATTGGACTCAATGTTTTTGCACAATATGAAAAATGAGAGAGTCATGCACTGTCAACTAAGAAAGACAAGATTTATAGTCCCCCCTTATGAAAGTTTACTTAATTACAATTTTATCATCATACCCTAAAACTAAAATATAGGGTTTCAATATTCTAGTGTTCTTATACCATTTTCATGATAGCAAGCCTACATTAGAAATACATTTTAGGATGATTCACATTTTTTTATTTTGAAGTCTAAAATGCACATTATTTATTAACCTTTTAAGGTCAAGTTCATATTTATTTAGAGTTTAGACTTACCTTATGGATGTAGACACATAATTCGGCATACTTGGTGTCAAATAATTATCTTAAAATCTTGTTCAGTAAATCTTTGTATGTTAATGGTTTAATTGAAATATGAAGACATTTCATTTGGAATAAAAGTACATGTCACAATATTAGGAGGTATAGGTCATGCATACTCACTAGAATACTATTATTTATGTGTTCCTACTTTTTGGTGTATGATTGGGTACATGAGGTCTTATCTTAGTAGGATGTTTATTTCCATATAGAAAGTATTGTTCCTTGATATATTTCCTTTCTTGTGTATGTTAGTAGGAAACCTTAATTTTTTATTATTTAGACTCTTATTCTTACTAAGTAGTTTCAATTTATCTATGGTGTGCCAGCTTGATGACTTGGATACCTAACAATGATTCTAGTTATGTTTGGGTGGACCTAGTGTAGTCATGATGGTGCTAGTATAGGCACTTTTAGTAGGGTATTTATAAAGAATTTATTTTGAAATAAAATTCTAATGTTTAAGGATATATTATAAGTAATCATGTAATCTCTTACAACTAATACATATGATTTTGAAATATATGTTGTATCATTCATATGTATAGTTTCTAGAAGGAAAGTGATGCAATATCAACATAAAATGAACCTTGCATTGCATTCTGTAATGAAATAACTTGCACAATAGAAGAAGATGATATGAAATATGTTGTAAAGACTTGATAATAACTGATAATAACAAGCCAATTCAAGGGGGAAACCTCCAAATATCTCTAATGAGAACACAATTTACAATATGATGATGAAATAAGACTCACTCCCTCTTATATATACCTATTTATGCCTAGGATATCAGCCAGGCCGACTTAGATAGCCCTATATAAGCCTAAGGCTGACCTAAATAACTAAATAACAATATGATAATGATAATATAACTTGAATAAGACTTAATATAGCCACAAGATGACTATTCATAACCTAATGTACACCAATATTAAGGGAATAACATGCCCCCCTCTTTAAAGAAGCATTTTCCTCAATGCTAACCAATTGTGAATTCTTTTAAATGAACTCCTCATCCTCCCATGTGGCATCTTCAATTGGTAAATTCTTCCATTGGATGAGATACTCAATGAGAGTTCCATTCCTTAGGTTCTTCATGCATGTTTAACGAATGCACTCTGGTTCCAAAATGATTCTTCCTTCTTCATCAATCTCTAGTAGTACTATTTGAGTTGGAATATTATGCCCAATTACCTTCTTCAAACAAGAAACATGAAAAAATAGATGTATCTTTGTTGTTGGTGGCAACTCTAGCTTGTAGACAACACTACCAATCTTTTGCATGATTTGGTATGGGCCATAATACCTTGGAGACAACTTATTATTATTTTTTTGTTGCTTCAATGAGATTTTATTATAAGGTTGCAATCTTAATAAGACACAGTCCCCAACTTCAAAACTTCTTTCACTATGATGTTGATCCACCTACTATTTCATTCGATTTTTTTCCATGACTAAATTCTCCTTAGTCCTAAAAATACCTATTTTTGATGAAGCAAGTGGTCCTCTATTTCTTGAACTCTCGGTGACACCTTCAATGATGATGTGATGGAAGAAGGATGATATCCATAGAGTGCCAAAAAAGGAGACATTTTTTATGAGCTATGAAAAGAAGTGTTATACCACCATTCTGCTAGTGGTAGCCAATCTACCCATTGAGACTGTTTCTATGAAGTGAAACAATGTAGATATCCTTCCTAACAATTATTGACAACCTTAGTTTTCCCATCTGATTGAGGGTGGTACGAAGAGATATGAGCCAATTGAGTACCCAAACATGAGAATAAATATTTCCAAAAGTTACTAGTGAAGATAAGATCATTATCACTGACAATAACCCTAGGTGTACCATGTAGCTTTTTTATATTCACCAAAAAATATTTTTCCACTCACTTGTTGTAAAAGGATTTGATAATGCAATGAAATATGCATATTTAGTGAGGCAATCAATTACTACCATGATGAAATTATGAACTCTAGATTTGGGAATCCTTGTGATGAAGTCCATGGATACCTCTTCCCAACGTTGGCTAGGAATAGATAACAACTACAAGAGACATGGTGTCTTAATTGTCCCCCCTTTATTCCTTTAACAAACCAAACATTCAACCACAAATTTTTGAACGTCACCTTTTAGCCCTTCCCAAAAAAAATATTGCTTGACCCTCAATGTTATTGATTCAAAAAAGCTTACACAATCAAATCTAGAAACAACTATTCATATTGCTTGACCCTGTCATATGTATTCAAAAATATTGAATGACCACCAAATAGAGACTCATGCAGTTTTACGAGAATCTTGTGTTTAAGAGTGGAATTATTGTAGAGATACAAATGCTCTTTATACCAAAGAATATCTCCCTTCCAACAAAACTTATCTGAACTACTAGGGCCACTCTTTAATTTTTGGATGTGATTACTTTTCGCAACATCATTTTTCCACTTGTCTTTGGCCTCTTCCAGCCAATTTTCTTGTAATATTGAAAGGGCACACAATAAGACTTCATCTTTCTCATCCTTCCTAGAAAGTGCATCTGCCACAATATTTTCCTTTCCTTTCTTACATACAATCTGAAAGTCATATCCAAACATCTTAGTGACCCATTTTTGTTGCTCTTCAGAAGATAATCTTTGTTCCAAAAAATATTTTAGGCTATCATGATTTGTCTTAACCTTTAAGTGTCTACCCATGAGATAAGGCCTCCATTGTTTAACTGCATGAAGAATTGCTAGCATTTTCTTCTCATAAAATAGGTTTGAGTTGATTCTTCCCCTTTAATTAGCAACTCGCAAAAAGAAATTAGTTGACCCTCCTACATGAGTACTACTCCTATACCATTTCCTAAAGCATCATATTCCAAAATAAAGTCCTTGGTGTAGTTTGGAGTGGAAAGCATTGGAGTTGTATAGATAGCCTCCTTCAATCTCTCAAGTGGTGCAGTGGAAGACTCATTCCAATGAAAAGAGTCCTTCAATAAAGTTGTGAGAGGAGTTGCTATATGGCCATAATTCTTCACAAATATTCTATAGTATCCTGTCAATCCCAAAAAACCCCTCAATTTCTTAATAGTTTTTGGAATAGGCCATTCCATTACAGCCTTAATTTTGTTAGGTTCCGCCTTTACTCCTTCATGTGAAACTATGTGTCCCAAATAATCCACCTCATTAAGACCAAAAGCACACTTGGGTGGATTAGCATAGAGTTGATGATATTTGAGTATTTGTAATGCTTGATCTATATGTTGCAAGTGTTCTTCCCATGTATTGCTATAAATCAATATATCATCAAAGAACATTAATACAAACTTCCTCGAGAATTTCTTAAAAATGGAATTCACCAAACTTTGAAATGTAGATGGTGCATTGGTCAGAACAAATGGCATTACCAAAAATTCATAATGACCCTCATAAGTTTGAAATGTTTTCTTACAAATATCTTCTTCCTTAATCTGAATTTGGTGATAACCATATCTAAGATCTAACTTGATAAAATACATAGCTCCATTCAATTCATCGAGCAAATCATCAATGACTAGAATAGTAAACTTAATTTTAATGGTGTACATGTTGAGCACTCTATAGTTCAAGCACATGTGCCAAGTTTCATCCTTTTTATCTACCATCACCATGGGTGAGGAGTAAGCACTTTGGCTATACCTGATAATTCCCGCCTCTAGCATCTCCTCAATAATTTTTTCAATCTCACCTTTTTTTATATGTGGGTACCTATAAGGCTTGATGTTGGGTGGTTGGATCCCTGGAACTAGTTGTATGGAATGATTATGATCCCTCTTATGAGGAATTCCTTTAGGAATATCTCCAAAAAACATGGAGTGACGATAAATTATTATTTTAAAATTTGGATGGGTTGGAGCCTTAGGCTGAGAGACTTCTAATGAACATAATTGGGCCACAAATCCATCAACTCCCTTCTTAAGCAACTTTGCATTTGATGAGAGCTTACCATCTATGGAGACCTTGCCTTCAATCCTCTTAGCTCTGTCATCTTTCCTTCTAATTGAAACCTCATGAATAGTTCTTGGAAGTACATCTCAATTGTTCCCAAAGTAGTAAGCCATTGTACTCCCAAAATAATATTTGTGGCCCCCATGGATATTGCATACATTGGGATATCAAGGTTATAATATCCCATGGATAATTTAATGCTATGGCACTTCCCATAACAAATAATTATACTACCATCTACAATGAAAACTTGAAACTCCAGAGCTAGATATATAAAACAATTTAGATGAGTAGCAAACTTTTTGTTGATGAAATTATGAATACTACCTGAGTCGATCAACATTGTTACTTCTTGCTTCTTTAATAAACCCACTACCTTGATAGTTTGTGGAGCACTGAAACCTGAGAGTGCATGAAAAGAAATAATTGGATGAGAATCATGTGATTCCTTATTTGAATCCCTTTCATCCTCTAATATGGGTTCCTCCTCTTCTTCCTCACTTGGAACTTTAATATAGAACAATTTCTTTTCACTACATTTATGTCCTCAACTGTATTTTCTCACAATTGAAACACAACCCTTTTGATATTTTCTCCTCAATTTGTTGTGGAGTCAACCTAGTAGGTTGAGAAAGATAGGGTGTTGAATATTCTTTCTCTCTTGTCACATTATCCCCTTGCTTCTTAGGAATCAAATACTTCTCCTCTAACCTATATGCTAATATAAAAGACTCATTTATAGAGCTAGGACTAAACGTATATACCTCATGTTGAATGTGATCCTTGAGATCACCCAAGAATAAATCATTCAAGTTCTCCTCTATAATTGTATCCACTCTTAAGAATATATTTTGGAATTGTTGAATATAATCCTTAATTGATCCTATTTTTTGAAGTTTAGCAAGTTGGCTGAAGAAGCTTCCTATCACACTATTAGTATATTGTGCTTGGAATTCCTTTGTAAAAACTGACCATGAGGCAGTGAGACCCTTTTTCCTTTGATGAGTATAAATCTAATGATACCAAATGAATTAATCTAGTTCTAGATATATGGAAGCCATCATGATATTTTATCCATTTGGGACTTGATGTACTTCAAAAAAATTATCCATTTGGCTTATCCATGTTAGAGGATCCTTGCTATCGAACTTGCACATATCCACCTTTGGAAAAAATTTCCTAGATCCCATAGGAGTATTGAAATTTTGGTCAAGATTAGCTGATCTAGAAGTTTCACCATGGTTTCTTGAGAACTCCTTTCTTGGTTCATTCATATAGGCATATAACATGCTTCATATGTTCAATATATCTCCTCCTAGGTCATGCACATATCCATCTTCATTGAGGAAATGTATTCCTTGGCCTTACTAATTTCCTCATTTGGATTAATATCCTCTATTGTTACCTCATCCTTATTAGGGGTTTTCCCTAGTGTGACAACATTCTTTGTGCCCCTTGTTTTAGGCCCCATCATGTTGGAAGGAAATAATTTTAAAATAAATCACATAAATTAAAATTAAATTCTCTGAAAATTTTACTATAACTTAATAGGGCCAAGATACCACTTACCAAGAAAAAACTCCAAGAAATTAGTAGATTTGTAGCCTTGAGAGTGAATTTTTTGGAAACCCTAAATTTGTAATAACTCACTTATTTATGCTTCAATTTCTCCAAATTTTGGCATGCAAGCTCCTCTTTTACGCCAACAAACACTCAATAAAAATTAGGCTCCAATTCAACAAGATGTGAGAGATATGTAGCTTCTAAATAAATTGTGTAGAAACCCTAATTCTGCAATAATTCACTCAAATCTGCTCCAATTGCTCTAAAACATACTTTTTGGCTTCTTTAATATGGTCTTCAAAAACCCTTTAAAATTTAAGAAAAAATTCACCAAAATATGTTGTCCCCAAAATTGCCTCCAATATTGAGAAGAAGCCTTACCTCTATGGTGCTAAGATCATGCTCTATTATCACTTGTAATGAAATAAATTGCACAATAGAAGAAGATGATATGAAATATGTTGCAAATACTTGATAATAACTGAGAATAACAAACCACTTCAAGGGGGCAACCTCCAAATATCTCTAATGAGAACACAATTCACAATATGATGATGAAATAAGACTCAATACCTCCTATATATACTTATTTATTCCTAGGATATCACCTAGAATGACTTAGATATCCCTATATAAGCCTAAGGCCAACCTAAATAACTAACTAACAATATAATAATGATAATATGACTTAATTAAGAGTTAAGATAGCCACAAGCTGGCTATTCATAACCTGATGTACACCAATATTAAGGGCATAACATATTCCCTTATTTGTGTGTATATTAAATTACAAGAGTAGTATACCTTCTTACTCCCTAACTATAGTTAAACAAGTATTTCAATCATTTCATGCTATTAAGAAATTTTGCATCAAGTGTATAAGACATTAGTTTAGTAAGTGTATGCAATTTTATTGTGGGATATTTATGTTGATGCATGAAACATATATGTCACATTAATGGAATAGATTATTTTGGAAATGGTTTAGATACCTAAATTACATTCTTTCCCATGTTTAGTGAGGGAATCTAAGTGTGATTTTAGGCAATTTGAACACTAAAAAATAAAATAAAATATTTTTTTTGGTGGGTTATATGTATGGACTATATTTTATTATGCTCTATTGATAAGGAAGTAAATATGTGATAGTGGTTGTTGCACTAAAATAATTTTAACTTGTAATAAATGCCAATATCACATGAGATATAGGGTAGGGTTGAAATGCTAGCAGTGCATGGTTCTTGTGTGCAATATATGCAATTTAGGGGTTCAACAACATAGACACACACAAAACAAAACAAAAACAAAAACAAAAACACACACATACACACACACACAGAGGATCTTGTAAACATCATTTTTTAAGTTCATTCTATTCTAAAGAAAGCATTGTAATGTAGAAACCACTTTATAGTTCGATGTATCCATATGTAGCTAAATGTTTTTAGGGAACATGAAACTATTTTTTATATCACTTTTGTTGATTTGATGTCATTTATGTTTTTTCAGTGATGTATTAATCTACAAATACTTTAAGTCCTACAAAGAAAATCATATAATGGTAGTGGGGTTTTTTTCAACATTTAGTGATATTTTATATAGATCTAGCTATGTCTACAAAACTTATTTGATTGATGAGTGTAGTTACTATTTAAATATTTAAATAGCCATCTCCTTTTCTTTATGACATTGAATCAGTTTCCTAATGATTAACCACTAGTTGGTTCAATCGTCAAAATATTTTGGTTTATTCATAACTCTCTTTCTGCCACCCAACGAATTAGGAATAGTTTAGGTCCTATTCATTATTATACCTTATTTTTAATATTTCTTGAATTTCACATGTCATTAATTGATATACATTTAGAGAGTTAAACTAGTATGGATTCAAGGATCCACCTATTGTAAGTGATGTTAAGGGAATTTATTTGTTTGAATATAACTCATTGACATCATTAGTTCTATGTGCAATCTCATCTTTGTCCACCTCATTGAGGTCTTAAAGGTCTAGCTACAATTGCCAAAATACTATGATGAAAGTAATCATTTTAGGGGTTTATAATGGTTTGGGCATGTTGGTGACCTAAATTTATGGCTATATTTCTCTTTCACTTCCCTATCAAGTGAGATTAGGAAAACATAATACTAAATTTAATAAGGCCCAAAGAATAAGAAGAGTGACCTATTTTTTTACACTAGCTCTATTTTTTTATTATTCCTAATCATAAGCCATGGCCTATTGTTCTAAAGTTAACATCTATTGTCTTGGAAATTATATCTAATCTCTAGATTTAAAGGAACATCAACTAAGATCGCCAACACATAGAAAATAATTAATTAAGACTAAAAAATCTACTTCATGGAAATTGGGAACAACCTCATAACAAATAAAGATTTACATACAATGTTTTACTATAATTGTAACACAAAAATAACTAAATTAAAAGTTTATTCCTTTATAATTCTAACATATATATCTATTATAGATACTATTACTATGACTAAGCTAGATTAATATGATATGACAAAAATATAGTGTGCCTCTCTTGCTTTCTATGCTTTTATAAAATTCTTGCCTCTAATTTTTTTTGACAACCTAAATAAGAGAAATATCGAATTTATTCTCTAACTAAAGAAAACAAAATACAATAGTATCATGTAAATCATGCACAAACACTAATTTTTTTTTTTTGAAATTAAGACAATATTTAATTCTATAACAATATTTATCTGCTCACTAATCCATATAATTTTATTTTTAAGTAATAACAAATTGACTTATTTTATTTTTTCAATTAAATAATTTTATAAGTAAAATATGTAGAATGAATAATAAAAATAGTACAAGTTGAAATAGTACTTGCAAATCAATTTAAATTTGATTATTCTAGTTGTTTGAAAATAAGTATTAATTAATTTTAAATAAATACCAATTGATTAAATAAGGAAAATTAATTACCATCCCTAAATTATTCAATTATCTTAATGAATTAATTCAACTAAGGTATTTTCTTCACAACACTCAGTTATAGGTTGAACATGCTTTACAAACCAAATATTATTACACCTTCTAGATACATGATTATGCCATTAACATAATCTCGACATACCTTATTGGCATTGTTGGGTAATAATCACAAGTGAGGCAATCTAATTATCAAGGATTCAAATAAAACATTAATGTATAAGAAGCATTCCATTCTCTAAACAAGTACACTCACATACATGTGAATCAATAATGATAATCTTGTATAGACTAATCAATTAATGTGTATTATAAATCTACATTCAAATTATAATAGAATATGAAAAATATCATGTCCAAGCATCTACAAGAAGTTGAAAATTGAAATATTACAAACCACTAAATTTGTTAAAAATACTTTACTAACATGAAATGTTGGAAGCTAATTGCATTCCTCTTGTAAATACAATAAATTCCAACAATACACATAAACGCCATTGTACTCAAATCTCAGAAACAAATAAATTTTAAAAATATAAATATAAATCAATACCACATAATAAAATCAAAATTACATTAAAAAAATTCAAAATTAAAAATGTAAGAATTTTTTTTATAGAATAAAATTAAAAAAATTATATTCTTAACTAAATAGGAGTTGACTAGTACAAGTCGAAATATTGAAAATAAGATAAATCCCATGTTGGATTAGAGGCAGAGACAAGAAATAAAAAGAGGAAAGCAAAAGCAATTTGCAATTTCATGCATAAATAAAACACCCAAAATAGATAAAGCTTCCGCTCTTTCATTCACACATAAAATCATACAGATTTAACAGAGCTTGAGCTCTTGATATGTTTATCAGAAATAAAAATAGACCCATGTTTGCTATATGAGCTTCCCACAGAAAAACATACAAACTGATGTTCTATCTTCCAGTTCTTTTTCTTTACCCACAAGAAAATAATACAAAGCTTCTCCCATAAGCTATGCAAGAGCCCAACAAAAGAGAGGAAAAACCCAAAAAGCATTAATTACAAAATAAATGATGATTTAATAGCTAGCAAGCAAAAATATGTAGGTTTATATTTTGCATTAAATTCAAATCAAAAGCAATCCTATACACATGGAAAGAGAAATGATTGCTAGAAAAATATATGGAGGAGGAATAAATGCAGCTGTTGGGAATAATTTCCAACACTCCCCCTTAATCACAACTAGCTGGCATTCTTCTCAAAAAATTTGGAGCATCTGTCTTCACCTATAATTCTAAAAATTTGAGCGCATCTGTCTTCACTTACTGTTTTGAAAGTTCTGGCACATCTATCTTCACTTACTATTTTGAAAGTTTTGGTGCATCTATCTTCACTTACTGTTTTGAAATTTTTGACGCATTTGTCTTCAGCTACAGTTCTAAAAGTTTTGGCACATTTGTCTTCTACTATAGTTCTAAAAGTTTTGACACATTTATCTTCAGATACAGTTCTGAAAGTTTTGGCGCATTTGTCTTCAGCTACAGTTTGGAAAGTTTTAGTGCATTTGTCTTCAACTATAGTTCTAAAATTTCTGGCGCATCTATCTTTAGCATAGACACCCAAACAACTTCTCAAATATTCAAATGCATATTTTTCCAATGGTTTAGTAAAGATATCAAAAAATTGATGTTGAGACCTGCAAAATTCCAAAAATATCTCTCCATTGTTAATCAACTCTCTAATGAAATGATATCTGGTGTCAATATGTTTGCTTCTCTTGTGATTCACTACTAGATTTTTAAACAATGCTATGGCTGATTTGTTGTCACAATGTATTTTTGTTGCATCTTCTTCTTCATG
Source organism: Sequoia sempervirens (assembly GCA_007258455.2). Taxonomy (NCBI): domain Eukaryota; kingdom Viridiplantae; phylum Streptophyta; class Pinopsida; order Cupressales; family Cupressaceae; genus Sequoia; species Sequoia sempervirens. The sequence continues at coordinate 588,819,290 of VDFB02270651.1, read as the reverse complement.
CTTCAACTCTTTCAACACTCTTCTTATCCAAATTGCTTGGCATGTTGCCCTTGTTTCTGCTACATATTCTACTTTTGTTGAAGAAAGAGTGAGTGGGTTGTTTCTTTGAGGCCCATGATACAACCCCTGTTCCAAAATGAAAAACACAACCTGATGTTCCTTTTTGTCGTCAATGTTTCCAACACAATCATTATGTGTGTATCCTATTAGCTTGAACTCATTTGAACATGAATATTGAATTCCATAATTTCTTGTTCCACTCACATATCTTCAAATTATTTTTCCAGCTTTCCAATGTGAGTCTTTTGGAGACTCCATGAACCTTGAAATCAAACTTAAACCATACATTATGTCCGGCCTTTTGGCTGTTAGGTACATGAGGCTACCAACAAGTTTCTTATACAAAAATTTGGATCTAGATTGGATCCTTTGTCATCTTTTCTTAGCTTTAAACCTGCAACAATTGGTGTTGGTGTTGATTTACTTTTCAACATATTAAACCTTTTCAAAATATCATTAGCATACTTTGCTTGAGAAATGAATATACCATTTTGATTTTGATTCACCTCAATTCCTAAAAAGTATTTCATGAGGCCTAAATCAGTCATTTCAAATTCCTTTTTCATAGCTCCTTTAAAAAAATAATGGATAATTCACCCGTGATTATCAAATCATCAACATATAAGCATGCAATCAAAATTTCACCATTTTCATTCATCTTTGTGTATAAAGTAGGCTCACTATTTCACCCATAGAAGCTATTTTGTAGAAGATAAGAATCAATTCTATTGTACCAAGCTCTTGGGGCTTGCTTGAGACCATATAGAGCTTTTTTGAGCTTATAAACTTTATCTTCTTTACCTAAAATTTCATACCCAGATGCTTGTTCCACATAAACTTCTTCTTCAAGATGGCCATTTAAGAATGCTGATTTTACATCCATTTGATAAACAAGCCACTTGTTTTGACCTGCTATGGCAAGTATCATTCTCACGATGTCTAGATGAGCTACAGGAGCAAATGTCTCATTGTAATAAATTCTAGGCTACTGTGAACATCCCTTTGCCACTAGTCTGGCCTTATGTTTCTACACATCACCATTTTCAATCAACTTTGTTTTGTAAACCCACTTAACTCCTATAACATCTTTTTCTTTTGGAAGGCTCACTAACTCCCATGTTTGATTCTTTTCAATTGAATCAATTTCTTCATCCATTTCATTTACCCATTTTTGTTGTTTAATTGCTTCTTCAAAATGAATTGGATCATCTACAAGTGAATATAAAGCAAAAAGATAAGTTTGACCTGCATTATTTTCACCTTCATTATGCTCATAAATCTCTCCAATACTTATGATTTTTTGTCTTCTTAAGCTTGCCAATGTAGGATTTGACATGCCACTTGATAAGGAACCTGTGGAATGTGGATTTTTTGCGCTTGCATTACAAATCCCTAATGTAGATGGTGTTAGTTGTGCAATTTTTGGAGTGTTTACTTGTATATGTGAGGCTTCCCTTACACTTGACGATGGTGTCACTTGTGGACCACTTTATTGAGCTTGAATAGGTGTGGAAGGTGTCACATTTGAAGGAGTATTTGCTGGTATAAAAGCTTCATTTTTCTCTTGAGGTTGCTTGTTGATATGTTAACTATTTTTTCTACGCTTCCATCCCATGCTTCATCTTCTACGAACTGTACATCTCTACTGATTATAACCATTTTTTTGATTGGATTATGCAACTTGTAAGCCTTTGATTCATCACTATATCCAACAAATATGCATTTTTCTCCTTTGTTGTCTAATTTTCTTCTCAATTCATCTAGTACATGTGCATATGTAACACATCCAAACACTTTCATGTGAGCAACATTATGTTTTCTTCCACTCCAAGCTTCTTCCAGAATCATATTCTTGACACTTCTTGTTGGACATCTATTAATTATATAAGATGCACATGATATAGCTTCAACCTAGTATTCATTTGGAAAATTTTTGGCTTTCAACATGCTTCTAGCCATTTCCATGATTGTTCTATTTTTCCTTTCAACTACCCCATTTTGTTGAGGTGTGTATCTAGTTGTGAATTGCTTGTGAATTCCATGTTCCTTGCAAAATCTTAGAAGGTCATTTGAGATGTATTCACCACTTCTATCTGTTCTCAATCCTTTGATGTAATGACCACTTTTTTTTTTCAACAAGAGCTTTGAATTGACAAAAATATTCAAACACCTCACTCTTATGCTTTAGAAAGTAAACCCATGTTTTCCTTGAGTAATCATCAATGAATGTCAAAAAATAGAATCTACCACCTATTGAAGGTGTTTGCATTGGCCCACTTAAATCCAAATGGATGATCTACAAAGGTGACTTAGCTCTCATTGGCATACCTATTGGAAATGATTCTCTAAGTTGCTTTCCTAATATGAACCCTTCACATAATCTTTTTGGTTTCTCTATTAGAGGAAATCCCTTGACCATGCTTTTCTTATGAAGTAAATTTAGGGCTGCAAATTTTAAATGCCCAAATCTTAGATGCCAAAGCCAATTTTCATCTTTTATTTCTACTTGAAAGATTGTTTGTATGACTGTTGCATTTTCTTCTTTACCCACTTGTGGAGACATTGAGTGGTGTGTTTGAGCATAGTCTACACTCAAATATGGTTTTATCCTTAGGGGAAACATCCTATTGTTGGTCATTTGAACCTTGGAAATGAGCTGATTGCTAGGAAGTTTATCTAAAATTGT
>VDFB02270651.1:588717955-588816444 GCA_007258455.2 Sequoia sempervirens | reverse complement strand
TATTTTGGCAATTGTAGCTAGACCTTTAAGACCTCAATGAGGTGGACAAAGATGAGATTGCACATAGAACTAATGATGTCAATGAGTTATATTCGAACAAATAAATTCCCTTAACATCACTTACAATAGGTGGATCCTTGAATCCATACTAGTTTAACTCTCTAAATGTATATCAATTAATGACATGTGAAATTCAAGAAATATTAAAAATAAGGTATAATAATGAATAGGACCTAAACTATTCCTAATTCGTTGGGTGGCATAAAGAGAGTTATGAATAAACCAAAATATTTTGATGATTGAACCAACTAGTGGTTAATCATTAGGAAACTGATTCAATGTCATAAAGAAAAGGAGATGGCTATTTAAATATTTAAATAGTAACTACACTCATCAATCAAATAAGTTTTGTAGACATAGCTAGATCTATATAAAATATCACTAAATGTTGAAAAAAACCCCACTACCATTATATGATTTTCTTTGTAGGACTTAAAGTATTTGTAGATTAATACATCACTGAAAAAACATAAATGACATCAAATCAACAAAAGTGATATAAAAAATAGTTTCATGTTCCCTAAAAAAAATTAGCTACATATGGATACATCGAACTATGAAGAGGTTTCTACATTACAATTCTTTCTTTAGAATAGAATGAACTTAAAAAATGACGTTTACAAGATCCTGTGTGTGTGTGTGCGCGCACACACACGTGTGTGTGTGTGTTTGTGTGTGTGTATGTGTGTGTTTTTGTTTTTGTTTTTGTTTTTGTGTGTGTCTGTGTTGTTGAACCCCTAAATTGCATATATTGCACACAAGAACCATGCACTGCTAGCATTTCAACCCTACCATATATCTCATGTGATATTGGCATTTATTACAAGTTAAAATTATTTTAGTGCAACAACCACTATCACATATTTACTTCCTTATCAATAGAGCATAATAAAATATAGTCCATACATATAACCCACCAAAACAATTATTTTATTTGATTTTTTAGTGTTCAAATTGCCTAAAATCACACTTAGATTCCCTCACTAAACATGGGAAAGAATATAATTTAGGTATCTAAACCATTTCCAAAATAATATATTCCATTAATGTGACATATATGTTTCATGCATCAACATAAATATCCCACAATAAAATTGCATACACTTACTAAACTAATGTCTTATACACTTGATGCAAAAAATTTTAATAGCATGAAATGATTGAAATACTTGTTTAACTATAGTTAGGGAGTAAGAAGGTATACTACTCTTGTAATTTAATATACACACAAATAAGGGAATATGTTATGCCCTTAATATTGGTGTACATCGGGTTATGAATAGCCAACTTGTGGCTATTTTAACTCTTAATTAAGTCATAGTATCATTATTATATTGTTAGTTAGTTATTTAGGTTGGCCTTAGGCTTGTATAGGGATATCTAAGTCGTTCTAGGTGATATCCTAGGAATAAATAGGTATATATAGGAGGTACTGAGTCTTATTTCATCATCATATTGTGAATTGTGTTCTCATTAGAGATATTTGGAGGTTGCCCCCTTGAAGTGGTTTGTTATTCTCAGTTATTATCAAGTATTTGCAACATATTTCATATCATCTTCTTCTATTGTGCAATTTATTTCATTACAAGTGATAACAGAGCATGATCTTGGCACCATAGAGGTAAGGCTTCTTCTCAATATTGGAGGCAATTTTGGGGACAACATAATTTTGGTGAATTTTTTCTTAACTTTTAAAGGGTTTTTGAAGACCATATTAAAGAAGCCAAAAAGTATGTTTTAGAGCAATTGGAGCAGATTTGAGTGAATTATTGCAGAATTAGGGTTTCTACACAATTTATTTAGAAGCTACATATCTCTCACATCTTGCTGAATTGGAGCCTAATTTTTATTGAGTGTTTGAAGGCGTAAAAGAGGAGCTTGCATGCCAAAATTTGGAGAAATTGAAGCATAAATAAGTGAGTTATTACAAAATTAGGGTTTCCAAAAAATTCACTCTCAAGGCTACAAATCTACTAATTTCTTGGAGTTTTTTCTTGGTAAGTGGTATCTTGGCCCTATTTAGTTATAGTAAAAATTTTAGAGAATTTAATTTTAATTTATGTGATTTATTTTAAAATTATTGCCTTCCAACATGATGGGGCCTAAAACAAGGGGCACAAAGAATGTTGTCACACTAGGGAAAACCCCTAATAAGGATGAGGTAACAATAGAGGATATTAATCCAAATGAGGAAATTAGTAAGGCCAAGGAATACATTTCCTCAATGAAGATGGATATGTGCATGACCTAAGAGGAGATATATCGAACATATGAAGCATGTTATATGCCTATATGAATGAACCAAGAAAGGAGTTCTCAAGCAACCATGGTGAAACTTCTAGATCAGCTAATCTTGACCAAAATTTCAATACTCCTATGGGATCTAGGAATTTTTTTCCAAAGGTGGATATGTGCATGTTTGATAGCAAGGATCCTCTAACATGGATAAGCCAAATGGATAATTTTTTTGAAGTACATCAAGTCCCAAATGGATAAAATATCATGATGGCTTCCATATATCTAGAACTAGATTAATTCATTTGGTATCATTGGATTTGTACTCATCAAAGGAAAAAGGGTCTCACTACCTCATGGTCAGTTTTTACAAAGGAATTCCAAGCACAATATATTAATAGTGTGACAGGAAGCTTCTTCAGCCAACTTGCTAAACTTCAAAAAATAGGATCAGTTAAGGATTATATTCAACAATTCCAAAATATATTCTTAAGAGTGGATACAATTATAGAGGAGAACTTGAATGATTTATTCTTGGGTGATCTCAAGGATCACATTCAACATGAGGTATGTATGTTTAGTCCTAGCTCTATAAATGTGTCTTTTATATTAGCACATAGGTTAGAGGAGAAGTATTTGATTCCTAAGAAGCAAGGGGCTAATGTGACAAGAGAGGAAGGATATTCAACACCCTATCTTTCTCAACCTACGAGGTTGACTCCACAACAAATTAAGGAGAAAAGATCAAAAGGGTTGTGTTTCAATTGTGAGAAAATACAGTTGAGGACATAAATGTAGTGAAAAGAAATTGTTCTATATTAAAGTTCCAAGTGAGGAAGAAGAGGAGGAACCCATATTAGAGGATGAAAGGGATTAAAATAAGGAATCACATGATTCTCAGCCAATTATTTCTTTTCATGCACTCTCAGGTTTTAGTGCTCCACAAACTATCAAGGTAGTGGGTTTATTAAAGAAGCAATAAGTAACAATGTTGATCGACTCGGGTAGTATTCATAATTTCATCAACAAAAAGTTTGCTACTCGTCTAAATTGTTTTATATATCTAGCTCTGGAGTTTCAAGCTTTCATTGTAGATGGTAGTATAATTTTTTTTTTTTGGAAGTTCCATAGCATTAAATTATCCATGGGATATTATCACCTTGATATCCCAATGCATGCAATATCCATGGGGGCCGCAAATATTATTTTGGGAGTACAATGGCTTACTACTTTGGGAACAATTGAGATGTACTTCCAAGAACTATTCATGAGGTTTCAATTAGAAGGAAAGATGATAGAGCTAAGAGGATTGAAGGCAAGGTCTCCATAGATGGTAAGCTCTCATCAAATGCAAAGTTGCTTAAGAAGGGAGTTGATGGATTTGTGGCCCAATTATGTTCATTAGAAGTCTCTCAGCCTAAGGCTCCAACCCATCCAAATTTTAAAATAATAATTTATCATCACTCCATGTTTTTTGGAGATATTCCTAAAGGAATTCCTCATAAGAGGGATCATAATCATTCCATACAACTAGTTCCAGGGATCCAACCACCCAACATCAAGCCTTATAGGTACCCACATATAAAAAAAGGTGAGATTGAAAAAATTATTGAGGAGATGCTAGAGGCGGGAATTATCAGGTATAGCAAAAGTGCTTACTCCTCACCCATGGTGATGGTAGATAAAAAGGATGAAACTTGGCACATGTGCTTGAACTATAGAGTGCTCAACATGTACACCATTAAAATTAAGTTTACTATTCTAGTCATTGATGATTTGCTCGATGAATTGAATGGAGCTATATATTTTATCAAGTTAGATCTTAGAAATGGTTATCACCAAATTCAGATTAAGGAAGAAGATATTTGTAAGAAAACATTTCAAACTCATGAGGGTCATTACGAATTTTTGGTAATGCCATTTGGTCTGACCAATGCACCATCTACATTTCAAAGTTTGGTGAATTCCATTTTTAAGAAATTCTCGAGGAAGTTTGTATTAGTGTTCTTTGATGATATATTGATTTATAGCAATACATGGGAAGAACACTTGCAACATATAGATCAAGCATTACAAATACTCAAAGATCATCAACTCTATGCTAATCCACCCAAGTGTGCTTTTGGTCTTAATGAGGTGGATTATTTGGGACACATAGTTTCACATGAAGGAGTAAAGGCGAAACCTAACAAAATTAAGGCTGTAATGGAATGGCCTATTCTGAAAACTATTAAGAAATTGAGGGACTTTTTGGGATTGACAAGATACTATAGAATATTTGTGAAGAATTATGGCCATATAGCAACTCCTCTCACAACTTTATTGAAGGACTCTTTTCATTGAAATGAGTCTTTTGCTGCACCACTTGAGAGATTGAAGGAGGCTATGTGTACAACTCTAATGCTTTCCACTCCAAACTACACCAAGGACTTTATTTTGGAATATGATGCTTCAGGAAATGGTATAGGAGTAGTACTCATGTAGGAGGTTCAACTAATTTCTTTTTGTGAGTTGTCAATTAAAGGGGAAGAATCAACTCAAGCCTATTTTATGAGAAGAAAATGCTAGAAATTTTTCATGCAGTTAAACAATGGAGGCCTTATCTAATGGGTAGACACTTAAAGGTTAAGAAAAATCATGATAGCCTAAAATATTTTTTGGAACAAAGATTATCTTCTAAAGAGCAACAAAAATGGGTCACTAAGATGTTTGGATATGACTTTCAGATTGTATGTAAGAAAGGAAAGGAAAATATTGTGGAAGATGCACTTTCTAGGAAGGATGAGAAAGATGAAGTCTTATTGTGTGCCCTTTCAATATTACAAGAAAATTGGCTGGAAGAGGCCAAAGACAAGTGGAAAATGATGTTGCGAAAAGTAATCACATCCAAAAATTAAAGAGTGGCCCTAGTAGTTCAGATAAGTTTTGTTGGAAGGGAGATATTCTTTGGTATAAAGAGCATTTGTATCTCTACAATAATTCCACTCTTAAACACAAGATTATCGTAAAACTGCATGAGTCTCTATTTGGTGGTCATTCAAGATTTTTGAATACATATGACAAGGTCAAGCAATATGAATAGTTGTTTCTGGATTTGATTGTGTAAGCTTTTTTGAATCAATAACATTGAGGTTCAAGCAATATTTTTTTTGGGAAGGGCTAAAAGGTGACGTTCAAAAATTTGTGGTTGAATGTTTGGTTTGTTAAAGGAATAAAGGGGGGACAATTAAGACACCATGTCTCTTGTAGTTGTTATCTATTCCTAGCCAACATTGGGAAGGGGTATCCATGGACTTCATCACAAGGATTCCCAAATCTAGAGTTCATAATTTCATCATGGTAGTAATTGATTGCCTCACTAAATATGCATATTTCATTGCATTATCAAATCCTTTTACAACAAGTGCAGTGGAAAAATATTTTTTGGTGAATATAAAAAAGCTACATGGTACACCTAGGGTTATTGTCAGTGATCATGATCTTATCTTCACTAGTAACTTTTGGAAACATTTATTCTCATGTTTGGGTACTCAATTGGCTCATATCTCTTCATACCACCCTCAATCAGATGGGAAAACTAAGGTTGTCAATAATTTTTAGGAAGGATATCTACATTGTTTCACTTCATAGAAACAAGTCAATGGGTAGATTGGCTACCACTAGCAGAATGGTGGTATAACACTTCTTTTCATAGCTCATAAAAAATGTCTCCTTTTTTGGAACTCTATGGATATCATCCTCCTTCCATCACATCATCATTGAAGGTGTCACCGAGAGTTCAAGAAATAGAGGACCACTTGCTTCATCAAAAACTGGTATTTTTAGGACTCAAGGAGAATTTAGTCATGGAAAAAAATCAAATGAAATAGCAGGTGGATCAACATCATAGTGAAAGAAGTTTTGAAGTTGGGGACTGTGTCTTATTGAGATTGCAACCTTATAATAAAATTTCATTGAAGCAACAAAAAAAGAATAATAAGTTGTCTCCAAGGTATTATGGCCCATACCAAATCATGCAAAAGATTGGTAGTGTTGTCTACAAGCTAGAGTTTCCACCAACAACAAATATACATCTATTTTTTCATGTTTCTTGTTTGAAGAAGGTAATTGGGCATAATATTCCAACTCAAATAGTACTACTAGAGCTTGATGAAGAAGGAAGAATCATTTTGGAACCAGAGTGCATTCGTTAAACATGCATGAAGAACCTAAGGAATGGAACTCTCATTGAGTATCTCATCCAATGGAAGAATTTACCAATTGAAGATGCCACATGGGAGGATGAGGAGTTCATTTAAAAGAATTCACAATTGATTAGCATTGAGGAAAATGCTTCTTTAAAGAGGGGGACATGTTATTCCCTTAATATTGATGTACATTAGGTTATGAATAGTCATCGTGTGGCTATATTAAGTCTTATTCAAGTTATATTATCATTATTATATTGTTATTTAGTTATTTAGGTCAGCCTTAGGCTTATATAGGGCTATCTAAGTCGGCCTGGCTGATATCCTAGGCATAAATAGGTATATATAAGAGGTAGTGAGTCTTATTTCATCATCATATTGTAAATTGTGTTCTCATTAGAGATATTTGGAGCTTTCCCCCTTGAATTGGCTTGTTATTATCAGTTATTATCAAGTCTTTACAACATATTTCATATCATCTTCTTCTATTGTGCAAGTTATTTCATTACAGAATGCAATGCAAGGTTCATTTTATGTTGATATTGCATCACTTTCCTTCTAGAAACTATACATATGAATGATACAACATATATTTCAAAATCATATGTATTAGTTGTAAGAGATTACATGATTACTTATAATATATCCTTAAACATTAGAATTTTATTTCAAAATAAATTCTTTATAAATACCCTACTAAAAGTGCCTATACAAGCACAATCATGACTACACTAGGTCCACCCAAACATAACTAGAATCATTGTTAGGTATCCAAGTCATCAAGCTGGCACACCATAGATAAATTGAAACTACTTAGTAAGAATAAGAGTCTAAATAATAAAAAATTAAGGTTTCCTACTAACATACACAAGAAAGGAAATATATCAAGGAACAATACTTTCTATATGGAAATAAACATCCTACTAAGATAAGACCTCATGTACCCAATCATACACCAAAAAGTAGGAACAATTAAATAATAGTATTCTAGTGAGTATGCATGACCTATACCTCCAATATTGTGACATGTACTTTTATTCCAAATGAAATGTCTTCAGATTTCAATTAAACCATTAACATACAAAGATTTACTAAACAAGATTTTAAGATAATTATTTGACACCAAGTATGCTGAATTATGTGTCTACATCCATAAGGTAAGTCTAAACTCTAAATAAATATGAACTTGACCTTAAAAGGTTAATAAATAATGTGCATTTTAGACTTCAAAATAAAAAAATGTGAATCATCCTAAAATATATTTCTAATGTAGGCTTGCTATCATGAAAATGGTATAAGAACACTAGAATATTGAAACCCTATATTTTAGTTTTAGGGTATGATGATAAAATTGTAATTAAGTAAAATTTCATAAGGTGGGACTAAAAATATTGTCTTTCTTAGTTGACAGTGCATGACTCTCTCATTTTTCATATTGTGCAAAAACATTGAGTCCAATTATTCAAGCACATGTGAGCTCCACATTGGCCAAGATTGAAGTTCTAAGACACCATGAAAATATTTCCAATCCCTTGTTATGGAACTTACTTTGTTAAGCACAACAAATATAAGAAAATTACAAGCTTCACATGAGAAATGTTCAAGGAAAGGTGCAAGAAATACTAAATTCCATGGTATCATACAAAGATATGAGAGGAGGCATAAATCCTTATAAGACTACAAAAATACTAATTGTAAGGGATAAGAAGGCATACTTTTAAATCACATTTTTTAAGTAAAATAAACATGATAAACCATTTAAGAATAGACATGTACTCAATTGGAATACAATTTTAGTCAAATAATAATAATCCAGATAAATATTTTACATCACCTATAAGATTGGATTATCATAAATTACATCATTATCCATTAAAAAACATATAATTTTATCGATCAACACATCAAGGCTCTAAATTTATACATTATATAAGAACTTGTAAAATGAAAATGATACCAAATCCAAGATTCTCCAAGAAATGCATGAGTTACCAATGATAGTTCAATACCACCCAACATGTCAAATCCTTAGGCCCACACCTCCAAATTAGGAGATAATTGAATTAGGTGGTCCAATACACTCAAATAAACCACAAGGTTGTACAAGCACATAGTATTCACATCTCAATCATATATCACCATAGGCTCATAAATAAAGCATATGTAAATAGTAAACAACAACTATTTAATGTATACTCATGAAAAATACAAAATTTACATTGTTTCACCCAAATAAATATCCATGACAATATCACCCAACACCATTAATCTTGTACATGGATCATATAAGTAATGACACACATCCATGATATAAAGGATTAAGAGTAATACAACACTCATCATATACAAGAGATCACAAGCATACATTATATATGTAATCCAAGGTACAAAAGGAATATATGGTTGTCCTATGTACTAGAAAAAGAGTGTCATCATGGGTATCCACAAAAGGGCAGTCCAAATTATCCCTCCATATCATGGAGGCCCTTAATGAAACTTGTATCGATACACAATTCTATCCCAAGATCCATGGTATTGTAAAAACCAACACAATATACCTATCCTTCATGAAACTCTCTACATATATCCTCTTGTGAATACCAAAATTTATCATGAGCTACCTTTCCTTATTCTTTATTTATTAAACTCCCCATTCATTTTAATTCTATCTTGGGTCTATGCAGGATCATCATGGAAAAAATAGGCCCTTAAGTGGCAAAAAATTCAGAAAAATTAGAGTTAGGAAACTTGAAGTAAAAAATTGAATAAGTTATCTATATTATTTCAAAAATATGTAAGAAAAAAATCTGTAGAAAATTGAATGTAGTTTCTAAACTACTAGGTTTGTTTTTAAAAAAAAATCTATTTGGTGAAAATTTGAAATTTCAATGCAGTGGTACTTAAATTTCAGGGAAAAATAAGAAGTAGGTGTCTGTCTGACCACCCTAATCACAATAAAATGATAATATTTTTTTATAAGATTTTAGATATAAGTAGAGGACTCATGTCCTGATGTGATGCATATTTTTTGTAATTTTTTACCAAGTAAATAATTAATTATGAATTTTTTATTACAATATTTCAAAAATATAAAAACTCATATGTCTGACCACCTTAACTTGGTCAAAACTTCATGAATTTTGTTTTTTTGTTTTTTAATCCTATAGTATGCAAAGCATAGAATGTGACACATGTTTTGGATTAAAAAAATGTGATACCGTTTGAAAGCTATAAATGTTTTTCAATCAGCCTATCAATCAGGACTTTAGTCATAATTTGAATAGCAAATGAATAATAATTACTTATTATATTCAAAGTAAAGCATAATTTATATTGGTGGAAAGCTGAGAATCTCCTTTAAAAATCCTTTTCACTTCATCAATTTTGGGTAAAAAAAACTTGTCAGCCACATACCCATCATATTGCCACTTTTTGGCCCATCATGATCTTGCACATACCCTCTTATTTCAATCTCTTCTTTTCTAATTTTAACTCTACATACAATTTTATGAAATCCATCTTATCCTTGGTTTATAAATTCCTACAACTTCATGAAAAATGCATAAAACTATACATAACATGAATAATGAGGGTGCACGGCAGATCCCACACCAGATGGATTAATTTTCTATCTTATAGTCATGATAAATAATATTATCACACAATAAATTTCATTAACCATGCATCATTATATCTTCATACATAAACCATATGGATTTATTTTCATAATATTCAAGGATATAATAAATATTTTTTTATATTTTCTGAAACATAGAAAAATAGGGTAGGGTGTCCCAAAATGGAAAGGTAGATCCAAAGAGAGAAAAAGGGGTCCTATTCTTCCTCGATTAATTGGGAAATGAGATCCACATCAAACATTGACCAACAACTAGATGAATGCACAAAAAGAGTGAGAGATACAACAAATGAAACAATATAGGTGATCACATTATGTACATGCAATCACATAAAGAAACATGAAAAAGAAAACAATGCAAAATACTAGTAAGGCACATGCGATTCAACCTATAGCAAGTCGTTTGCATCCCAATATTGTTTGGTATATGCAGAAGGAGGACAAATAGCTAAAGGGACAACATCAAGTACCAAGACTAGAACAAGGTTGTCTAATCCCTTGCCCCCACTAAGTGCAGGATAAGGATGAGCCGAGATGAATGATGATATGCCACTCCTTACAAAAATAAAATGATTTTCAATGAATGTAAAACATGCAATAGTGAGTATGCTATTATCCTACAACTATTACATTGCAAGGAGCAACAACTATTCTTATTGATTATGATGAGTAAACAAAGTATCAACTTGATGCATATCTAATAAGATATTCCCACATGTAGTATCTATCAGTTCAAGATGCACCAAAGTTAAAGTTGTCTTGGAAGAATCTTTTGTAAGAGTGTTGATATTGAGTGAAGGATTGTTTGTTTCTTTTGAGGTACAATAACCAAGACCATTAGTCATTTCCTGCATCTTAGGCTCTATAGGGACACAGATACCTTGTTCTCTAGCACCACATCCTTTTCCACTATACCCAAGTTGTTTCATAATTTCATAACCTCTTCCATAAATATTTTTAATTTCTTTCATATTCGGTGGTAGTTCATAATCAACTTCAACAAAGTTTGTCGTGTATGTTTTCTTTTCTTCTATAGTGCTTGAAGTGGATGCTTTTAAATTTTTTATTGACATTACCACTTTTTCTTTTCCCTTTTCAGAATATTTTGGGTATGTGGAGGATCATGATGGGCCAAAAAGTGGTGATATGATGGGTATGTGTAGGGTATGTGGCTAATGACTTGTTTTACCCAAAATTGATGAAACAAAAAGGGTTTTAAAGGAGATTCTTAGCTTTCCACCAATATAAATTATGCTTTACTTTGAATTTAATAAATAATTATTATTCATTTTCTATTTGAATTACAACTAAAGTCCTAATTGATAGGCTAATTGAAAAAATATATAGCTTTCAACGATATCACATTTTTTAATCTAAAACATGTGTCACATTCTATGCTTCACATACTATAAGAATTAAAAAATGAATTTTTGACCAAGTTAAGGTGGTCAAACATATGAGTTTTTATATTTTTAAAATTTGTAATAAAAAATTATAATTAATTATTTACTTGGAAAAAAATTACAAAAAAATATGAATCACATTGGGACATGAGTCCTCTACTTATATCTAAAATATTATAAAAAAATATTATCATTTTATTGTGGTTAGGGTGGTTAGACAGACACCTACTTCTTATTTTTCACTAAAATTTAAGTACTACTACATTGAAATTTCAAATTTTTACCAAATAAATTTTTTCTTTTTAAAAAAGACCTAGTATTTTAGAAACTAGAATCAATTTGATACAAATTCTATTCTTATATATTTTTGAAATAATATAGATAACTTATTCGAATTTTTATGTCAAGTTGCCTAACTTTGATTTTTCTGGATTTTTTGCCACTTAAGGGCCTATTTTTTCCATGATGATCCTACACATACCGTTTTGTTATGATCTTGTATTCTCCCATGAATGTAGGTGTGAAATCAAAGGAACTCCAAGCATCTTACAATAAAATTTTGAATTCTTCAATATGATTTTCTTTTTCTTTCTCATCATGCAAACTTTCAAGTTTAGGGTTAGCCTTGATTCTATACACTTTGTTTTTGAAGTTTACAGTTTGAGGTAATCGGAGGGATGTTGGATTTGTTTGTCTTGGTTGTGGATTTTTCTTAGTATTATATGTATGAGAAATAGTATTTTAACTTGGTTTCTGCAAAACATTATCATTATCGAGTTGCCTCTTAGGTGGTTTTGAGATAAGAATGGGTTCATTTTTAACTTGTGTTTTTTGTGAGGGTGCATAAATGATAAGTTCAAGCTTGGGATATCACTTCAAGGGATATCTAATGTTCATAACATCAAAATTCTTGTCCTTATTTTCATGATCTCTTAGTGAAGGGGAGTCTAATGTCATTTCATCATCTTCATATAAGGAGGTCGTATTACTATTGTTTGAAAGACATGTGTCAATGTTCTCATTTTCATGCACCATGATATCTTCCCCAGTAGGAGATTTTTTAAGAGAGCAACAAACTAGATGTTCATGACATTCAAAGGTTGGTTCTTGTAAAATGACTTCATCACAAGTAAGGGAGTTTTCAATGGTTGGATTTTCTTGCTTATCAATGATGGAATTCTCCTATTCAATAAATTTTTCCCTAGGATTCTCATGACCCTCATCGATTGGATCTTCTAACACTAAAATATCTCTTCACCAATAGTAGTATTAGGAAAAGGCCAAATTTGATTGTTATGATTGTCCATGATTTCATCCCTTTTTTCTAAGGTCTCATTCTCTTGTGCCATAATATCTACTCTAGTAGGAGATCTTTTAGGAGAGGGGTAAACAAGAGGTTCATCACATGCCATGGTTATATTTTATAAAGTATCTTCATCACAAAAAGGGGAGGCATCAAGAGAAGAAAAACTATGATTTTCATGCTTACCAATGATTTGGTCCTTTTGTTCAAACATACCTTTCCAAATGTCAGGGACATTAGGAAAGAGAGTAATAATGCTATAACTCTCAATCATTGGATCTCTTAACACCAACATATCCTCTTCACAAATGTGATAATTGTCCATGATTACATCCTCTTTCACTAAAGCATTCTCACAAGTAGGGGAGGTGATGGGAGATGAATGGAGACTAGGTAAAGTAGTGGCAATGATCTCATCTTCTTGTGTCATAATATCTTCGCAAGGGGAAGGAGGAGAGGGAACAACAATACTTTCATGATTCTCAATGATTGTATCTTCTTTCACCAAGATACCTTCATCACCAATAGGAGAGGCATCAGGAGAAGAATAATTATGGTTTTCATGATTATCTATGCTTGTATCCTCTTGCAACAAAACTTTAGTGGGTAATATAGGTGAGATGAAGTCCTCAAGGGATTCATCTAACATGTCAAATTCATCACAACTAAATGGTTTGAATGATATGCTTTCTTCAAGGTTAACCATTTAGTTTTTATTTGTTTTGTTTGATGCTTTTGATTTTTTCTTTTCATTTTCTAATGATTGCAAAATGTAAAATAATGTATCTAATGATGCAATGATGTAGAAATGAAAGAAAAATGCAAAAATCTAATACTACTTGTAAATAAAATATGCAAGAAATGTTTTTTTTCCAATGTTGCAAATTCTAACTAAATAAGCAATAAATTGAATGCAAAAACAAACTGTTTCAGAAAATCAATTCTAAGATATGAAAACAACAACAAAAATGAAAACCAGAGACTAAAAGGTACCTAGAAATTTTCCTAAAATGTCTATACATGGACTCATTTCCCTAGGCGAATGGGTCCCAAATTAGGGATTTGAAAATGTGAAAATAACAATTTTTGAATTGTTTTATGTGTTTTCTATGCCTGATTTCAAATTGTAACTTCAATGGAAATTTTTTCCAGAATTTGATGTCTAAATGCAAGTGAAATGAAGGACAAATGATGACCTATATGAAACTTTTTGAAATGCAATTTTGACTCAATTTTTGAATATAAATGATGAAATGCACACTAATATGCAAACACTATGCAAAATTAATGTAATATGCATGAATTTTTTTGAATTTTTTAGATTTAAATAATGCAAAAATGTGTATTTAAACCCCTATATGCAATGCAAACTAATGAAATTTTTACAACCCTAAATGAGATGCAAAGTAATGCAATGCAATGCAAACTTATGAAAATCCTAGATCTAGGGTTTGAATTCACTTCAAATTAGAAATTAGGATGTTCAAAACTTAGGTTCACCAAAATAAAACATAGAAAAATAGGGTAGGGTGTCCCAAAATGGAAAGTAGATCCAAAGAGATACAAAGGGTTCCTATTCTTCCTCAATTAATTAGGAAATGAGATCCACATCAAACATTGACCAACAACCCTTTGGAGAGTCAACCTTTTTGAATACCCAAGATACTTAGCAGGGGGTGAATCAATATCTTCTTAAAATTAATGAAAAAACACCATCCAATTACTTCAATGAATATAAAAGTAAAGATAAGCAACATCATTAATAGAACATAAAAGCACACAACCCATGAACACTAGGATTTTTACATGGAAAACCCAAAATGGGAAAAACCACGATGAGGGTTAGGTCACAATATAGTATAACTGGCTATAAGATATTACAAAGCATGACTCACTGCTAGGACTCACTCTCCAAAATGGGAGTCTCACTACCTACAAAAGATACAATAACAAAGTGGCTTACAACCAGAAAATGAACTGATAAAGTTACACCTAACAAGTGTTGATTTAGTTCCTTTGATGCTTAATAAACTAACTTAACACACTTCATCATCTTTGCATGCTTTTCTTCTTCTCTATCTCAACTTCACACTTCTTCACTACCGCCACAATATCAGAACAATCCAATATATATAGTTGATTCATCTACAAGCATCAATTAGGTCGTCCTAATTAGATGCAACCTTTACTCACCAAAAATATAATTGTCAGCTTCAAGCATGTACAAAATATTTCCAAAAACAATTCAAGTGTGTAGTATGCTACAATATGTTGGCATGGACCTGAGATAGGTCACACATAAATCCACAATACAACATTAATCCATTACAACATCAACTATACATAAGGTTGGCCAGAGATAGACCTAATACAAAAATGCAACAACAGAATGATGCCAACTCACCATACGAGCACCTGAACACATGAGATTATAAACATAAAAGCTTCCAACATCCAAAAATCATTTCCAAAAACTATAAGCAACAATAATCATCAGCAGAGGATTGTGGACCAAAATATTGGAGGATAGTAATTGCATACCAGTTTAGATACTAATTTAGAATACTAGATCAAACTTGAACTTGAACTTGTAGTTTCAACTCATATAACATGGTGACATCAATGACAACACAAAATTTGCATAAAGAGATGTTATTCTTCATTCTTCCAATAGTCTCCCCTTTTTTTCATTGATGGCAACATGTTTCAAAAGAATATACAAAACCTTCTATGTACAACACACTCTTTCCCTTTCCTCTTCACAACATTTTCTCCCCCTATGAACCTCTTATGACATTCTCTCCCCCTTTGACATCAAGGACAAAGGGTGGTCCAAAAATATGAAAACTAAAAAACATTACCCAAAGGATTGTGAGCCTTGAAGCTCCTTAAGAATACCTTACCAAGCTACCTTACCATTCTCCCAACTCTTCTTAGTAGAAATCAACATTCTATTCGGAGATTCCAATTCCATCAAACTTTCCTCTACATCATCCAGAGTACTGGAGTCAGATTAATCTTCTCTAATTTCTTTGCATTCGCCAAGTCATTGGCAACCAGAGTGTACTCCATTCTTACAAGGTCACCAAACTGACCAAATCTTTTGATGATATCTTCCTTCTACTTCAGTAAAATAAAGAATTTGTCTCTGTGAGCAGAGATAGCATTCCAAGTTGTTATGTCTCTATCTTTGGATGTGTTGTAAGTACTAGAGACAACAATTAACTGGGACTCAATGGAGTCCATGAGATATTTAATACTTTGTGTGGCATCCAGCCACTTTATGCAGTAAGAAAATACAACATTTTTTTTAGACTCACAAGCCTACAAAAATTTTAGATTCTTTTCAACATTGGTGTATGCCAGAGCACACTTATCATGAAGTGACAAAAGTCTTTTCTTTGCCAATTTCTCTTCAACCTCTTTCTTTTTCTTCTCACCAAGTCCAGAGGCATACTCCTTAAAGGAGTCTAATAGAAGTTTCAAATTCTCTATCAGAGTGAGAGATGTATCCATTGATGTACCGGGTGTGGCCTCTTGCAAAACTTTGATAGCATCATCAATAAGCTTTGTGAACCTTTCTGATTTGTTTCCAAAATTTCTCTTCTTTCAAATGCATGCAATGCATCCCCTAACACCAATTTATGAATAGGATAATCTTATCCAAGTCCACACGACCTTGAATCATGAGGATTTGTAGAATTTCTGAGGAATCACCAGCTAGAACTTGATCTATTTGGATAACAAGCCTTTCAAAACATCATTTCCGGAGGAGGATTCTTTGGGAGACCTTTGAGATTATACAACCTACCTTTGATATTCTTTTCTTCTTGACAGATTCCCCATTTCTTTCTTCTTCCTCTACTCTTTCTTTCTCCTCTACCTTCTCTTCTTCTACTTTCTCTTCTTCTTCTTCAACTTTGTCTCTGTTTCCTTCTTCATCATTCCCTTCATCTTCATATTTATCTTTTTCTCCTTCAACTTTATCTTTTTCACCTTCATCTTTATCCTTTTCTTCTTCAACATTCTCTAGAGGGACAACAGCATGCTTCCCTGGTTTAGCTTCTTCCTCATTCTATTTCTTCATCTTTGGAGGATCATTTGAAACACCTGTATATGGAAGGATATCTATATCAATTATTTCTAGAGGAATGTTTGTATCACATGTACCCAAAGGAATGTCTTCCTTAACCTCTACAAAAACTTCTTCTCCTGACATAGGTGCAGAACTAGATGGGAGTGCACCAAACATGTCATATTTCTTAGCTATACCCCTGATGGATTTTGTAGTTTCTTTCCTTATTTTCTTTATCTGCTTCTTTTCCTTTGTCATTAGAGTATTTACTCTTTTCTTCATCTGAAACATCTTTGAACATACCTTCTTCAAGGTTTCCAAATTATTTGGGGTCAAAGAGGACCTAAGTTTCTCAAATGCATCATTTATGATCTTCTCTTCCAATTCAATGACATTTGATCTCCTTTTCATCAAGGATTCACACATTTTCTCAAGCACATTATTCTTAACATCATCCCAACTAGCGTCCATAGTGATGACATATTGAATGATAGCCAAAATTAAAGTTTTCATGTCCTCTCTACCTACTTGAGTATAATACTCTATTGTAGGCTTCAACATATCTTCAAAATGTATCAAGGTATTAACTAATACCTCTAATTTGAAAGGGGAACTAGGTCTTACTAGAGATTCATTTTGTTCTTCCTAGTATGGAGAGGCTTCTTTTGACACCTTTTCTTTCTTTGATTCTGGTTTGGTATGCACATGAACACCAAAATCATGTTCTTCATCTTCTTTAGAGGATGACATAATATGAAATATTTTAGAACCAACACTAGCTTCCTTTGAAGCACCTTCACCAGAGGGCATGCTTCCTCTCTTCTTTCTTGCCAATTTTGTTGTAGGTTCTTCCTCCTCTTCCTCTTGTTGTTCAGTGATGCTAAGATTCTTTTCCCTAGTAGCCTTTTCTTTCTTTCCTCTCTTGACAGGTATCACCAGAGGAGTCTCTTTCCTTTTCCTAGATCTAGTATTGGGTTTGAAAGTAGTCAAACCTTTACCTTTATTAGGAACACTAAGTTCTACCTTCATTGCAGGAGCTGCGACTAGTTTTGAAGAAGTAGTTCTACCAGATCTCCTTGGTCGTGGAAATTCTCTAGCCATTTTCTCTCCCATGGCTCTTCCTTGTTCTATCTACTCATCAGTGAAGCCATACTTTCTAATAATTTCATCTACCTTCTTTCTTATCACATGCTTTCTATGCTCCAAGTGAACTTCCATAGATTTTTCTGCATAAGTGCCAACTCTTTCATTGGCATCTTTAGGAAATTTTAGCAAAACTTGCACATAACCTTGAACTTCATCCTCTATAATCTCATAGGCCAATGGTTGAATTGATACAATCTAGGGTTCAATGGCTTCAATCATGCACTCATCGGAGGAGACATGGAAAATGATATCATTCTTGTACTTCTCAACTTTCTTTGGAATTCTTTCTCTTTCATTCATGTTACTCTTGAACAGAACAAAGAATGTTGTTAGAGCATTATCTAATGTGCAACCAGTCTGAATGTGTCCCAAATCACCACATTATCTCTTTTGAGAAGTCTCCTAAGGAAATAGAATAGTAAACACACAATCAAATAACAAAATTTAAATGCATACTTCTTCTCCCTTGTCATCTTCAAATTCTCAAACAACTGCTACCAAAGAAGTTCACGAAAATCATAATCTGCACCATTAACTGCCATATCATAACTGGTGTAAATTTTTGAAGAAAATACAAAGTTCATAGCAAGATTAGTAATATGCTTTGTAGCAAGAGACCTTCTATCAAATGTAGCACTGGTGAGTTCCATCACCACTACATTCTTTACAGACTTCAACACTGGTACTGGTCTGGTATCATAGAGTCTTGTAACTGCCTTAATTGCTTCCTTGGTTACAAGATGAGATCTTGTAGTCCACAAAAACACGTCATGCATTATTTTAAGAGTTGGTTTAACATATTTATCATCAATAGTGGAGCTAAAGTTAGGAAAGTAATTCCATTGATCCAACTTCTTCACAACAATATTTGAATGCTTAGGTTTTTTCAAGAAATCATCCTCGGTGAGCTCATTCTTCCATATGTCTATCATTTTTTTGTGATTGTATTCATTAGTATTAACTCGAATACACATCCTAGTTTCTTCAATAGGCATAACTCCATGAGGAATCGATGAGAAGGTGCCTAGAGGGTTATCTTCAAAAACCTTCATAGAATATTTCTAATAGGATAGTCTAGGTCTTTCTGACACATTAACAACTATAGGAGTTTCCATTTTCACAATTCGACCTCAAATGATTTCAAAAAGATGATTCACACAAACCCACAACTGTACAAAAAATAAAAATACCTTTTTCCTTCATGAAAAACCAAAACTATGGTTTGGATAGCTCACTCTTCAAATTGCCTCAAGAATGCTCCAAATCGCTCTTTGTTTTCTTCAAATGCAAAAGTGATCAAAATGCATTACAAATCCACTTTATAAATCAAAAATTTTCCCTAATTCACATTAAATACAATAGATTTCAAAAAGCTGATAAAAACCCTCTCCACTGCATATAAAAAACCTAATTTTCTCTGCAAATTATCATGCCTACAAATTTTCTTCCGGTTCCTTTAACAAAACCTTTGTCTATCCATTCCTTACAACATATCTTCATGCCAAAGCATGACACACCAAATATCCAGGGGGTTCAAAAATTTTCTATTAAAGCTCCCCCTAAGACCATGTTGGGTCTAATTGCCAGAGGAATTGTTTGTGTCAGATGGCCCGAACACAGACACATCTGACATTTTTGGCTCTTCTTTCTTCTACCATATCTTGTTCATTTCTTGCTTAACCTCATTCTTGTCAATTTTCTTCACTGGTTCATTCTTCTTTACCAGATAAAATCACTTTCCCTTTTTACTTTTGTAAACTCTTGAAATGTGTCTGGGTTTATTGCATTTGTAGCAAACAACATTTCTCTAACTTTTATGACCTCTATTAACCCTTGACATGCACTGATTTTCTTTGTGCCAAAACTTATTACTTGTATAGCAGCAACCAACAAAATATTGATTCATTCTACCTCCATTAAACCAATTCATCATTAGAGTTCTACATTCACTAGCTCTATGTCCAACTTTATTACATGCAAAACATCGTCCAAAGAAAGGACTAGTATACTGATTCATTCTACTTTTGCACTCTATTTCCTTGTGACCAAATTTATTACATGAAAATAAAACATCATTGAAAGATGGGTACCTTTGAGCATTAGGTTGTCTAATAGGCGGTCTTCTAGAAAAATTACTTGGATTTCTTGTTTGTTTTCCTTTAGTTTTTAGTCTTTTGATTGTCCACTGTGTTTGAGGTTTGCACAGACTTTGAGTTTTCACCGACTTCTACTTCCAGACCACCTTTGTCTTTAGTTGGTTTCTATCCTACAATCAACTCTTCAAGTGTGGTGGATCTTGTCTTGAAATTATCTTCACAAATTCTAGATCTACTTTTAGGTTTACCACTTCTTTTTCAAGTCTTATGCATTCATTAGACTTTCTTTTCACCACTATATTTAGGCAATTTTCAATTCTCTTATTTTCCTCCGCTTGCACCTTCAATCTGGTGACCTCTTCATTTGCTTGTTTCAATTGCTCACTCACTTCTCTATGTATTTCTTTGAATTTTTTCAATCACTATTTTCAATTTCCAAATGCATTCATTTGCCTCATCAATATTTTTTTCAAATCTCTATTTTCACTTTCAGCCTTGTCAAGATCTTCAAGAGCAGCCTGGAGTTCTTCTTTATCATCCATTTGTTCAATCTTTAGAATTTTCCTCAAGCTATTAGGCTTCTTTGAGGGAACCAAGCTCTGATATCAATTGTTGAGTACCCAAGATACTAAGAGGGGGGTGAATCAGTATCTTCTTAAACTTATTAAGCAAACACTATCCAATTACTCCAATGCATATAACAGTAAAGATAAGCAAGAGTATTAATAGAACATGAAAGAACACAAAAAATGAACACCAATATTTTTATGTGGAAAACCCAAAATGGGAAAAACCATGGTGAGGGTTAGCTCACAATATAGTATAACATGTTATAATATATTACAAAGGGTGGCTCACTACCAAGACTCACTATCCAAAATGAGAGGATCACTGCCTACAAAAGATACAATAACAAAGTGGCTTACACCTAGAAAATGAATTGATAAAGTTACACCTAACAAATGCTAATTCAGTTCCTTTGATGCTCAATAAACTGACTAAACACACTTCATCATCTTCACATACTTTTCTTCTTCTCTATCTCAACTTTGCACTTCTTCACTACTGCCACAATCTCAAAACAATCCAATATATATAGCTAATTCATTCGCAAGCATCAATTAGGTCGGCCTAATTAGATGCAACCCTTATTCAATAAAAAGATAACTGTCAACTTCAAGCATGTACAAAATATTTCCAAAAACAATTCAAGCATGTAGTATGCTACAATATGTTGGCATGGACCTAAGATAGATCACACATACATCTGCAACACAAAATTAATCCATTACAACATCAACTATACATTAGGTCAGCCGTAGATAGATGTAATAAAAAAATGCAACAACAAAATGATGCCAACTCACCATACGAGCACATGAGCACATGAGATTCTAAACATACAAGGTTCCAACATCCAAAAACTATTTCCTAAAACTACAAGCAAAAATAATCATTAGCGGAGGATTGTATACCAAAATACCAGAGGATAGTAACTACATACCGGTTTAGATACCAGTTCAAAATACCAGATCAAACTTGAACTTGAACATGTAGTTGCAACTCATATAACATGGTGACATCAATGACAACATAAAAGCTACATAAAGATATGCTCTTCTTCATTCTTCCAACAAACCTAAGATGTGAATCTTCATATTTCCCTTTTTGCTAGGAAAAGGGTCTAAGCTAAATAGCACTCTAGGGGGAGAGATTAAAACCATCAAATAAACTCCAAATTACAAGCTATAAAGTGCATTTAGAAGCTTAAACATAACACTGATGAAACCTACATACTTTAGGGAGAGTTTTGAAGGGATAAATGTTGTGTACCTTTTGTAGAAAGTGCTTTTTCATGGCTCACTAAAGACTCATTCGCCCTATGGTGAATGGGTCCTAGCTAGCGCTCCAAAAATACTATTTCTGGCTTTTTTTCCTCTATGTCTACACTCCTGGAATCCCGATTTTCACTATTAGACAGCCAAAAATAATTTTTTTAGAAGAGTTTTAGTGAATTTGTAAGAAGGGTGACAACTTGACAACATTGCATTTTTTTTTCTCCAAAGGATCTTCAACCTAAAATCTGCAATCACACATGGGTATGTGCTAGATCATCATGGAAAAAACAAGCCCTTAAGTGGCAACAAATTCAGAAAAAATAAAGTTAGGTAACTTGACATAAAAATTTGAATAAGTTATCTATATTATTTCAAAAATATGTAAAAATAGAATATGTGGCAAATTGAATGTAGTTTCTAAACTACTAGGTTTATTTAAAAAAAGAAAAAATCTATTTGGTGAAAATTTGAAATTTCAATGCAGTAGTACTTAAATTTTAGGGAAAAAATAAGTAGGTGTTTGTCTGACCACCCTAAGGGTATGTGCAGGATCATCATGGAAAAAATAGGCCCTTAAGTGGTGAAAAATTTAGAAAAATCAGAGTTAGGCAACTTGATGTAAAAATTTGAATAAGTTATCTATATTATTTCAAAAATATGTAAGAATAGAATCCATATAAAATTGAATGTAGTTTCTAAACTACTCGGTTTTCTTGTTTTTTTTAAATCTATTTGGTGAAAATTTGAAATTTCAATGCAGTAGTACTTAAATTTTAGGTATAAAATAAGAAGTAGGTGTCTGCTTTGACCACCCTAACCACAATAAAATGATAATATTTTTTATAATATTTTAGATATAAGTAGAGGACTCGTCCTGATGTGCTGCATATTTTTTTGAATTTTTTTTCCAAGTAAATAATTAATTATGATTTTTATATTACAACTTTTAAAAAATACAAAAACTCGTATGCCTGACCACCTTAACTTGGTCAAAACTTCATGAAATTCAATTATTTTTTTTTAATCCTATAGTATGTGAAGTATAAAATGTGATGCATGTTTTGGATTCAAAAAATGTGATACCATTTGAAAGCTATAGATGTTTTTTAATCAGTCTATCAATCAAGACTTTAGTTGTAATTCAAATAGAAAATGAGTAATATTTATTTATTAAATTCAAAGTAAAGCATAATTTATATTGGTGGAAAGCTGAGAATCTCCTTTAAAAACCCTTTTCGTTTCATCAATTTTGGGTAAAAAAAATTATTAGCCACATACCCTACACATACCCATCATATCGCCACTTTTTGGCCCATCATCCTACACACACCCCTAACCACAATAAAAGGATAATATTTTTTTATAAGATTTTAAATATAAGTAGAGCACTTATGTATGGATGTGATGCATATTTTTTTGCAAATTTTTCCAAGTAAATAATTAATTATGATTTTTTAATTACAAATTTTTAAAAATATAAAAACTCGTATGTCTAACCACCTTAACTTGGTCAAAACTTCATGAAATTCATTTTTTTAATCCTATAGTATGCAAAGCATAGAATGTGACACATATTTTAGATTCAAAAAATGTAATACCGTTTGAAAGCTATAGATGCTTTTCAATCAGCTTATCAATCGGGACTTTAGTTGTAATTATAAAAGAAAATGAATAATAATTATTTATTAAATTCAAAGTATAGCATAGTTTATATTGGTGGAAAGCTGAGAATCTCCTTTAAAAACCCTTTTCATTTCATCAATTTGGGGTACGAAAAAAGTTGTCAGCCACATACCCTACACATACCCATCATATCACCACTTTTTGGCCCATCATGATCCTACACATACCCACATGAAAGAGAGAAAAATGTTGTTTTGTTAGGGAATAGGGGCTTACCTTGGTCAAACCCTGTTTCGGTAATTAAACCTTGAAATGAATAAAAGCATGAAAGGAATGATGAATAAAAAATACAATGTAACAACTCACCAATCCCTATTTGAACCTTAGATCACAAATCTGTAAACTAGCATGAAGTGGCCTCAATGAATGCAGATCTTGATCATGAACTTCAAATTAAATAATTATATTCATATGCTTGACTGATCTTGAATGATACATCAACACATTAGCTCAAACAACATGCATGATGCAATACATCTTTGACATGAAAAATGGAATCTTGATTGATGCAATAACCTTTTTTAAATCTTCCCTTGAATTCCTTAGAAATTTTCTTGAATGCTCTTGTGAAATCTTAGGATCTTAGCTTAAAACTTCTAGGATTAACTTAGTGAAATGAGCTTGTATTTATACATATCTTAAGGGTATGTGTAGGATCATTATGGAAAAAACAAGCCCTTAAGTGGTGAAAAATTCAAAAAAATTAGAGTTAGGCAACTTGACGTTAAAATTTGAATAACTTATCTATATTATTTCAAAAATATGTAAGAATAGAATCTGTAGCAAATTGAATTTAGTTTCTAAATTAATAGCTTTATTTAAAAGAAAAAGAAATCTATTTAGTGAAATTTTGAAATTTCAATGCAGTAGTACTTAAATTTTAGGGAAAAAATAAGAAGTATGTGTCTATCTGACCACCCTAACCACAATAAAATGATAATATTTTTTTCTAAGATTTTATATATAAGTAGATGACTCATGTCCCAATGTTATGCATATTTTTTTGTAATTTTTTTTTAAGTAAATAATTAATTATGAATTTTTTATTACAACTTTCAAAAAATATAAAAACTTGTATGTCTGACCACCTTAACTTGGTCAAAACTTCATGAAATTCAATTTTTATTTATTTTTTACCGTTAAATAGCTTCTTTCTGGGGCAACACCCTATATTTATTTCTAAAAGATGTTACAATAGAGTGTACATTTGATCATGGACATATGCATACTATCCTTCACCCTGCTGACCACCTAACTTAATATTTTCAGAGCAAAATTTCCAGAGCCACATACAAAATCCTAGAAATGATACATGTAATGACCTAAACCAGACTGCAGGTAAGATGAATTGACACCCAAAAAACCCTATTGAAGCTTGCAAACCCACTGGATAGACAGACTGGAGAAATCTTTAAAAATATAGCTAGAGTTAACACAAAATTTATACAAAAAACCTTTGAACACTAGATGACCAACCCTATTCATCGTTGACCTCGTCAGAGTCGAAGTGCTTTTGCTAGGCTTTGAAATCTACAATTACTAGGCAATTTGGACCACAATTAGCATGATCCAGGCTCTTGGCCTTCTGTTCTGGATCCCGCTCCTCATTTTTATGCCATTCCTCTCCCAACCCTAGTTTCCAATCTTCCTCATCACTGACCAAAATCTCATTCACTAGCTCTTCATCCTCCACATAGTGTAGAGCCAACCTCGAGGAAAATTGGAGACCAACTTCACAGTATGAAGCAAGAAAAGGATGCTACGCTCCCATACATCCCAAAGCCTTTCATAGATTTCAGGCTCTATGGTTCTAATCAAGGGAAACTTCATGACCTCCTTGCCATGCATGAAAATCATATAGTAGTTATGAGGCATGGGAATCAGTTTATTTTCATCCACATTGTCCAAAGCCACATCTATTTCTACTACGTAGGCATGCTTGAATGTCATCTGAGTCAGCTTTTTGGCTAATTCCTTTGACACCTCCATCTGCAGCAGTACTACCAAAAACATAGCAGGAATTTTAGAATTGGACCTTGCTCTATGATAGGCTCGCAGAAACTTAGGACCCAAAACTCGCTTTACTGCCCACAATTTTACCGGATGTGGAGACCAAAGCATCCCTTGGAGATGCTTATCATATATTTTGCCTCTAAATGCCTGTTATTTTTTGTTCGAGCTAAGAGCCAATAGAGTCTCCATTATAAGCTACGTATTGACTGCTAACACTTGTTGGAGAAGAAAGGCACCTGTGACCCACCTATCGATTTGTCAAGTAAATATAAAACCAATATTTTGAGAGACTTCCTTTAGGTAATAAGTATGTGTTCCACACTGAAACCGATGTCTGGCCATTCATTATTGGGAAGTAAGGCCTTTGGATACTCAACTATTACAAATGAGATCTTTTTGGCTTTCAAAATAATTATCCAACTCATTGCTAATGGCCAAGCCATATTATATGTCCTTCCAAGTACTTCACACGATTAAGCCTGTCCTTTTGGATTCAAGAATGTCAATTTACCAAGCACTAATCTTAGCCATGTTGGAGCCATGGTGGGCCCCAAGAGTTACTTGCCCAGTGACATGGAATCCATGAGAGCACATACTAGGAATGAGTTGTAAAACCTACACCAATAGAAAAATGACGCCGCTACAGACATATGTGGGCCTATCCCCTAGAATTTTAGATGTTGAATTTCAAAATTTCTCAAGTATTTGAGTATCATATCCTTAGTTATTGCTTACCGCCTCTTTCACCAAGAAGTCTGCTCTTTGGTTCCCTTCTCTGAAAATATGGGATATTTTGTAATCTTCAAAACCACTCAAAAGGCGTAATATTGCCTGGAGCCAGTGATTTAGTTTCCAATTGGGACATATGCTATGTCTTATTGAGTTTATAGTAATTAGGGAGTTTCCTTCTAACTGAATCTTATTTTCCTTTAGATGAATACCTAACTGAATTCCCATTAAAGCTGCTTGGAACTCCACCTCATTGTTTGTACAGATTCCCAGAGGTTTAGAATTCTCTGCCATTGTCTCCCCCTTCTCATTTTTGGCTACACATCCAGCCTCTCCTAGTCCTGGGTTACCTCGAGATGACCCATCAAAATTGATCTTAATCCAACCTATATCTGGAGGTTCCCATTTGACATCCCTTCTCTTTAGCTAGGAAGCCATGCATCCTGGTCCTGAAATTTTAGGAATAAAGAGCCCCTTGAATGCATGCTTCATCTGATCATCCCAATTCGAGAATGTACCTTTCTCCCCGAGTTTGATTTGACTACTTCATTAATTGTTTTAGTGATCATACCTTCGATTTTCTCACACAGCTTTGTTGGCTTCATTTCTTTGTTTTGAACTAGATCCTTCTGTTACACTCCTTCCATATTTCCCATATTACTATTGAAGGGGAAATGGGCCAAATACTATAAAAAACTGCCTTCCTTCTTGGTAGAGGCCACATATTGAACCATGTAAGTAGACATTTTGGTAGGGGGCTTTTCCGATTGAGTTTTCTCATGAAATGTTGCCAAAATTGCATTGATAAAGGGCAGTTGAGAAGCAAGTGATATGAGGTTTCATTATCCTTTTTACATAAAATGCATCTCCCTGGGCCCTGAATTCTGAAAGTGGCTAATCTGTCCTTAGATAAGATCTTCTTTTGGATTTCCAGCCAAGCAAAAACCCCCACTTTAGGTAGACAATGTCTCCCCCAAAGTAGTTTGCTCAGCCAGTTTTTCCTTGCCTCTACTTGTTCCTTTAGCTTGTAACCAAACTTCACTGCATATGATCCAGTCGACAATTTTTTTTATTTTTAATCCTATAGTATGCGAAACATAGAATGTGACACATGTTTCAGATTCAAAAAATGTGATACCATTTGAAAGCTATAGATGTTTTTCAATCACGCTATCAATCAGGACTTTAGTCGTAATTCAAATAGAAAATTAATATAATTATTTATTAAATTCAAAGTAAAGCATAATTTATATTGGTGGAAAGTTGAGAATCTCAATTAAAAACCCTTTTCGTTTCATCAATTTTGGGTAAAAAAAAAGTCATCAGCCACATACCCATCATATCACCACTTTTTGGCCCATCATGATCCTACACATACCCTTAAGATTAATTCTCAAAATTCAAATATCACAAGTTGACATTGAATTGTGGATTTGAAATCATTAAAATACTGCCAAAAAAATATTTCAAAGAGGGTTCCTAGGTCTAAGTGACAACCCATGTGGCAAATGGGTCCTAGGCCACTTACCTAGGACACAAATCAGACAAGGTGAAATGTTATGCAAAAATAGGGTCCTAGGACCTAGTGAGGACCCATTCACCATGTGGTGAATGGGTCCTAGGTCACCTACCTAGGACAAACATTTTCCAAAATTAAGTGTTGTGTAGTGGCATTTATGAATGTCAAGTTTTATCCATCAATATTTGCATTTAATTAGAATTGGATTTGAATTAACAGGGGCAATAAAGGTAAATTAACCTAAGAAATCAATTAATAAATCCCTAGATTAATGTGAAAGTGTAAAGATACACCTTACAACACTAAAACAAGGCATAATTAAGTCCATTTAATTTAGAAGGGCCCTAAACTTAATGTGAATATGTAAAACATATTACAACACTAAACTAAGGAAACATTAGGCTCATCTTATTATTAATTATTCACAAATTAAGTGTGGAAAAAGGGATCCTTTTTTCCACACTACATTTTCAAAAGTGAAATTCATAAAAGTAAAAACGTAGCATCTGGTGGCCAAATGATTATTGAAAAAAATTATTTTCAAAACATACAATTTATAGGGAAATTTCACCATAGTTTCAATGTAAAATAAAAAATCTTCAAATGTATACAAAAAAAAGAGAATGAATTTGAACATATATTCAATAAGTCTTTCATACACGTATCAAACCAATTCATATACTGAAGGTGGGTATCACCAAGCAAATAATGGGGTGCCTAAAATATTACCAAAATTTAACGATTTATCTTATAATAAAGATCAATACAACATATGAATAGAATGGAAGCTATAGAGGGTAGTCATTCCACTTCCCCATGCTACAAAAACCCTAATCCAAACACCAAAATATGCAACTCGAACATCCCAGAGATGCAAGGACAAGAGAGGAAAATAATGTTAAATTGTAGCCACAAAACCCCATGACCTTCATGTTGTCTTCTTCCTTCCACCATCTAGTCCAAGCACATAAACTATAGAGAACTCTCATACCTAGTAGCCATAAAGAGATAAAGAGATGCACTAAGAATAAGGGATGTTGAATAGATATAAATGCAATACCAAAAACACACTAAAATTCCTAGTGCTAAAATTTATTGTGGAATTATTAAACCTAAATCTTGTATGTGCTTCATAAACCCTCATATAAGCTATTATTGAAAAATGAAAGCTATCGTGTATTCATTCCCTAAAGATATCTCAAATTTAGACTCATTAGCTAATGTGAAATCATCCTTAAGGGAACATGAAAAATTTATGAAACAAAAGGAAAAGAGAGAGGGGGAGAAGGGGGTATAAACCAAAATGTAATCAAGATGGTTAACCTCTCTCTTCACTAGTTATTTCATTCAACTATGCATAAATGAATATTAGAAAAAAAACCTAATTGATATACTAGTCAAAAGGTAGGTTTTAAGAGGGTAAAATGTTGTGTACCTTTTGTGAAATGTGCTTTTTCGGGCTTCACTAAGGACTCATTCACTCTATGACGAATGGGTCTTAGCTAGGGTTCTGGAAAATTAATTTTGGGTTCTGTTCTTCAATGTTTTCATTTCCAAATCCTAGTCGAAGACTATCAGAAACTCATAAATAAATTTTGTAGCTCAATTTCTATGATTTTGCAAGAAAGGTGACAAATTTGACAACTTTGTAACTTTGCAACTTTTTCTTTCCAGTTGATCTTCAACCTAAAACTTGCAATCACACATCAAGGAGAAGAACTTTTTTTGTTTATTATGGAATAGGGGTTTTCCTTGGTCAAACCTTGTTTTGGTAATTAAACCTTGAATTGAAACAATGCATAAAGGAATGATGAATGAAAAACATGTAACAACTCACCAAACCTTGTTAAAACCTTGGATTGCAAATTTGAAACATAGCATGAAATGGCCTCAATGAGTGTAGATCTTGGTCATGAATTTGACATAAGATAATGGATTTGAACACTTGAACTTGATCACCAATACTACATCATCACATTAGCTCAAAAACATGCATGAATTTTACATGATGATATGACCTTTGATTGTTGCAATAAACTTCAATAATCTTCCCTTGAATTCCTTAGAAATACTCTTGTGAATGTTCTTTTGATCATAAGTTTTCTATAATTCTTATAGACTTGAAATTGTTAGGTTTCTTAAAAGTCTTAGATGAAACTATGTGAAAAAACCTTATATTTATACTTATCTTAAGATTAATTCCCAAAATTCAAATAACACAAGCCAACATTAGATCTAGGATTGCAAATCATTAAAATAATACAAAAAACATATCCCAAGGGGGGGTCCTAGGGTTAAGTGAGAATCCATTTGAGATAGGGTGAATGGGTCCTAGCACACTTAACTAGGACACACTTCGAGGGATGTTAAATGTTATGTAAAATTAGGGTCATAGGACCTAGTGAGGACTCATTCACCAGGTGAAAAATGGGTCCTAGTTCACTATCATAGGACACGCACCTTCAAAATTCAAGTGTTGTGTAATATCATTTAAGAATATAGAGATTTATCCCTCAAAATCTATAATTAATTAGGCTTGGATTTGAATTAAAGGGGCCAATTAAGCTTAGTTAACCTCAATTAATTAATAGGGATATAGTTGTAGATAACCTTAATGAAATATCCTATTCCAACATTCACTTCTTTTATTATAACCATTACTACCCAATTTGGTAATAGTATTAACACTAGTTAGGGAATCATATAAACCAATATAGCTTTGTCCCACATTCCTCTAGCCTCCCATTTACTTCTTAAAATGTCAATCCACATATGTTCCAACAAGTTGATACCCAACCTCATCCACAATTTACTTACCATAATACCAAACCCCTATTGCTAGACCTAGTCCATCATATTCTACCAATTCTCAAACCAATTGACCTAAATTAATCCTACAATTAACCAAATCTTACAAAATTTGAAATCTTTACAACAACAATTATCAAATATGAATCAAATCCAATCATAATATAATCCTCCATCATATTGTAAGTGTATCTAATTATCATTCGCTATCCTAAAAATCCAATACTACAAAATATTGAAACACCTCGCTTTGAGAAGTACAATAGAAAAGGAGAACCTAGTAACCATGTGTTTCCCTTTCCCACTTTACGTAGTGTTTTATCTTTGAGTATGTTGTATTAGCTAAAATCTATGCCCGGTCATTAAAAGACATGGACTTAGATTTCTTTTTTAATTGCCTAATAACTCAATTCATTATTTTCAACAACTTGTAAATCAATTCCTCAAACATTTCTAAGCCAATATTGAACCTTAAGTCACATTGACAAATTTTTTATTGTAAGAAAGGAGTGAAGGAGAAGGTAAGTAACTTTATAGGGTGCAATAAATCCCTCTTCTATCAACTCCCATATTCTCTTCTGAAAGTTGATGTGTAATGATTTTTCATTGGAAACCTACCACACATTTGAGAAAATTATTGTTGATGTAATATCCTTAATTCACACATCTTTGCACAACTCTTTGTGATTACCAAATTTTAGTTAGCCAGTATGAGGGTTTTTCCTCATCAACTCATGTTGGTCAATCTAATGTAGGAGGATCCCTGGTTGTATAGAAATCCTGTATCAACCAAAAAAAAATATTTTCTTTCATTTTAGACTATAGTTATTTTAGTAGTTCATTCTACATTTCACCACATTGTCATTTCTCAGCTCGCAAAGCAAGATATAGTTTCTACATGATGTCATCTAAATCATATCTAGATTTTAGGTTGATTGCATTTGTTTGTAGAAATTTATTACTCTCATAATTCATTGTCATTTCTCAATCAGAGTGTTTGGGATCAACCTAGTCCTAAATTCATTATAGTGTAGACCTATTTTAGAGCATACAAAGCTTAATGAGACACTATACAAGCATTTTGGGTCTAAGGGGATCTTTCTTGGAGATCCACAATATGTTTCATTTCATGAAGGATTATCTTTCATTTTTTAAGGCTGACCTACATGCTTGATCATTTATTGGGGTTTGTAAGTTACCCTTGAGGCTGACATGGACCATCATTGGAGCTAGAGAGTCATATTTAAGATTATTTATAATTCATTGTAAAATATTCATAATAGGTAACTAGGAGCAGTCATTTGAATAAGGCCTTTGGCTAGTTGTAGTGTTGTAATGCCCCTACAACAGGCCTGTAAGACCTAGTTGTTCGGCATATAAGGCATATGATGCATGTAATATTTTTGATTGTTGATTCAATGAAAAACTATGTTTGTTGAGTATTTCTTGTGATATTTTCCACTATGTTGAATCTAAGATACATTGTCAGATAGTACTTTCAAGGCCCTCTATTTGTGACTACACCAAGTGGTATTAGAGTGAGTTGTAAGTCCTAAAGGTGTTCCTTGTGGTGAATATATCACTAACCTAAGGCCGACTGGATATGTTTTCAATTGATCACAGATTGTGAGGAAGTTGCACTAAATCCAAGGAGTTGCCACCAAGGGGAGTGCCTACTGTGGTGAATGTCAATGGAAGAATGGGTGAAATGTTAGAGATGATGTGAGTAATATGAGTTCAATTATATGTTTTAGAAGAAGATAGAAGGAAAGGTCTAGACCCTAGGCATGAGGATGAAAGCGATGATGAGTTAGATCATGTTGTGA
This sequence comes from Sequoia sempervirens, assembly GCA_007258455.2. Taxonomy (NCBI): domain Eukaryota; kingdom Viridiplantae; phylum Streptophyta; class Pinopsida; order Cupressales; family Cupressaceae; genus Sequoia; species Sequoia sempervirens. The sequence goes on along the minus strand of VDFB02270651.1, from coordinate 588,783,886 downwards.
ATTGTAGTAAAGAAGCCCAAGAAGAAGAATATTCAAATCAAGTGAAGATGTTGATAACTATTTCCAAGATTGGTAAGTGACCTAGAATTGAAATTCAAAATTATGCAAGAAATTTAAATCTTGAGGAATTAATTGATTAGATCAATGATATGGAAGAATATTTTGAATATGAATAAATTGAAGATCCCTAAAGAGTAATTGTAGACACTTAAAAATGACCTAAGCCTGCAAACTTCATTTTTACCACTTTCGTCCTAGCATAATTATGCCATTTAATTATGTCCTTGGTCCACATTCGACTATTGATTAAATAATTCATAATTATTTAACTAATTCATGTCCTTTTATTCTTCATGATTATTAAATAAATAAATTTTATTTATTTATTAAATACGCCATTAATTGTCTAAGTCTTCCCATAATTAAATAAATTTCTTAATTTATTTAATTCCTCTTTCTCATATATTTCTTCCTGATTATTAAATAAATAACCTTTATTTATTTATTTAATATGTCACTAACTATCATAATTAAATGAATTTGATTAATTTATTTAATTAATTAATCTTGTCTGCTAAATTAAATAATTATCTTTAATTATTTAATTGTCAAAATTAATATTCCTCTCATTTTAAATAAATTAAAATATTTAAAATGTCGTCTCATTCTTAACTGTCAGTCCATTTTGGTAAATAATCTGAAAAAGATTATTTATTGTCTCACAAAATCACTATTTTGAATTAATTTAATTCAAAATAGTAACTAATTTTCTAAAAATCAAGTAATCGGGTAGATTCTTGATTTTCCAAATCTGATCTTCAGTCCAACTCTTATCTTCTTGATTTTTCGAATCTCACAAATCAAGCAGTCTTTATCTTCTTGATTTTTGAAAATCCTTATTTTCTAATTAGTTTATCTCATTTATTCTCCACCATCGATCCGATTATCTGAGATATTATTTTGACCGTTTGATTAAAGAATTTTCCCTAACCGTAATTAGGGATTCTCAGATTTAATCTTGACCTTTCATTTTAGGCTCTCATCATGAATTAATCTCACCCGTCCATTCAAAATGGCATTTTCTATAAAATGGCATTTTCCTCACTTTTCGATTACACACACACGAGTAGACATATTATAGGCATATTAATTATTTACTTGCACACTTAGGCTTCTCATTGCAATTATTATTTGTATTTGATCAAGTTTAGCATTGTTTAGGCATAGACATTGGCAATCATAGTCATAGACATAGGAATTTAGACATTGCATAAATCCTTCAAAGCTTGGTGTAGGACTTAGACATTTGCAGATTGCTCGCACAACAAATCTGAGGGAAAAGCATCATCCATCAAGTAAGAAGGTGTTACAAAAGTAAATCATGGAGGTCTCGGCGATCAGGTATAATCGTTCTTTCATTCGCTTCCATTATGTTTTGTAATTACTTTGGGTTTCATTGTCTTTATTGATTTACTGCTAACATTCCTAATCTAACCTAAAAGAAATCCTCAGTTACATTGGTGAACTTGACTCCATTTTTTTTTTCTGATTATTTTCGTGACGGTTTTTTTTTTTTTTTGTGTTTTCTGCTTTGTAGGTACAGGTATGGAGCGACGCAACCGCTTTTTTTTCTTTTTTTAAAAATTGTGACGCATCTGATGTGTCGCGACGCATTCGACAACAGAAAAGCCGTAATCACTCTGTCGTGACACAATCGACCTCGGGAAAGCCGCATTTGAAGCATTGGAACGCATCTGATACGCAGAGCAACACAATCGCTCTGTCCCGACACAATCGTCTGGTAAAATTTTCTGTCATTTTGCATTCAGTTTTTTGTTGTTTTCTACATTTCTTTTATCCTGTTTATTTCCTGCATTCTGCCTAGCATAGGGTTTCTATTACTAATCAGGATTTTCAGCTTGTTGGCGGTTACTCTTCATGGGTTGAAGAAAAATGATAAAACTACTAACGGATTGTCTTGTAGGTTCACTTGTCAAAGGCCAAATACTAAAACAATGTGTTTGCATTTTTAGTAGTGTAACACATATTTTATTTTTGGTGCAATTAAAATGAACCTATGTTTTCTATGTTTGAGTGTGTTTGCAAAGTGGTAGGGGAGTATGCTCTCACCTTGTGAAAACTTGGTGATCAAAAACCCAGACCCGTTTTTATCTATTCTTACCCATGATTTGGTATATCGGAGTATCCTCTCCCCTCGTGCTTTTGAGCGATCTTGGGTGTAAGAGAAATGATTACCAACTCTAGAAATTGGGCCTGCCTAGGGATTTCATCACCCCAACATGACTCAAACCGGCAATGGAGCTAAAGCCAAGCTACCCCCAACCGGTATATAAATGTAAATCTTAAGGGAAAACCTAAGATTGCTTGTGCGGATGTGTCATACGGACAGAGTTGTACTCCCTTAAACCCTGTTGAGCTTAACCTCTTCAGGCTGGAGTGCCACCTTAATGGTGATTAATCTCTTGCCCAGTGTATGGCCACTCGAACGGGGGTCCTGAACTAAAAACCTTTGTATAGTAAGCCAAAAACCCTCTATTTGCTAGCGCAACACCAGTTGGTGTGAAGGCATCCACACTTTCATAGTTTGCAGTAGAGGTGATAAGATCACCATGGGATTTTCATGGGGGTTGGAAGCTTGGTTGGCCTAAGAAGAGAGTGCACTATAAGGGGGATCCTGTACAGCCAAGCTTCTAAATTCACACGCTACAGATATGCGGTTGGGGAAACCCGCGTGGAATCTAGCGAATACTATAATGGCCTAACCTAGGATGGTGCTTATCTGATGTGTGTTTGGTTACTTTTCAAAACACTATGTTTGTCAAGTGATTTCTAGTTTCATCACAGTTTTAAACAAAACACCAACACCGAACAGATCAAACTTGCAATCAAAACGACAAGAAAATCAATTTGAAACAAAACCGTGTCGCATCTGTTGAACTACAATCAATTTTCTGCACCGCAATTGCTCTGTTAAACCACAGTTGACATTTAAAATGCCGCATCTGTATGTATTGCAATGCATATGAACACTTCAAAGCCGCATATGCAAAACTGAGATGCAACTGACTGTTATTGAGTCGCATCTGATAAACCGAGTCGCATTGTTCTATTTCTGAGTCGCATTTGTTGAACTTGAGCAGCATTCACAAAATCCCGATGCAACTGACACCTCAAACGATGCATTTTCCTATCACTATTTAAAACTTCATAGAAAGTCAAATCTGAAGTCTTCATCTTGTCAATAATTTGTCAAACACTGTTTCCAAGAAGTTTTTGTTAGAAACCAAACTTGAAATTGCTCAAAGTCTTGACCATTAGTTTGCATTCATCACCATAGATTTCATCCTTTTTTTTTTTTTTAGTTGCATACATTCGACATTAGGTTGTCCCTAGGTTCACATATTTTGCATCCTTAGGATTAGGTAAATCTCAGCACAATTTGCATCATTGTTTTAGAAATTAGGCTCTTTTGGCCTATGTTATCCAACCCCTTTTTAGTCATTGTCCTTTTTGTGAGATTTTCCAACTCAAAAGTCTAGTTAGGGAAACTCACTAGTCATTTAGACCTTGTCACCTTGTCATTTTCAACAAAGTCTTTTAGAAACCAAAATTGAAAACAAAGTTTGAGCTTAGAAGTGCTTAGGTAACCTTATCTTAAATTGCATTTTAAATCTTCCAATTGCATATCCTATTCACAAAAATCCAAAAACATTAGTCATCCTAGTTGTCATTTGGAATTTAGACCTTGCATAGTGTCATCACTACATTTAGTTGTCATTCCTTTTTATTTGAGCAATCTCATTCATGGTAGAAACTAGACTTCAAAAACAACAAAGACAAATGGAAAACTCTAGGCAAGACCCCACGTCCACTGTCAACAATCCAATGTATGACCCAAACTGGACCTTTGATGATCCATTTGGAAAAACAAAAAATCAACCTTTAACGACGACACCACACTCATCAAACAATCCATTTGACCAATTCTTGCAAAAAGATGAATATGGTCAAATACTTGAGGAAAACTTAGAGGCAATAGCACAAGACCCAGAGGCCTCTCAATTCGTTGAAACAATGGTCCGTTACGACAGAGACAGATACTTGGCTATACTCTTGAGTGAAGGAGCCAAATTACCTCAAGGATTTGACATTAACACGATAAATCTGACACATCCTGACCCTAATAACAACAACGCACATAACATGTGACATAGTGGTCAACTTCCAAACACTATGAGCAATACTTTATTTGACACCACAATGACAGTACATGCTACCTCCAACATCCCAAACACATCCAACACAATAAATACTACATCTATTGGAGGATCACAATTGGCCACAATGCCCACACCATCCACAACACTGTCACAATCGGCTAGCACCACCTTTGGTTCCCCGGCAATGTGGGCAAATTATTCAAACCCTCTCTCTACCATGATAGTAAATACAATAGGGGCATCATCAAGTCACAACAATCCCCCCTTGATAGCTACATATACTACCATGAGCACACCTTCGACATATCCGCTCAAAAGTATTTCACAAAATACTTTGGGAGGAAACAAAGGACGCATCTTTATCCAAGGACAACAACCAAATGTTAACACGACAACACAGTCACATGTCATTGCCTCCCAAGGTACAAATACAAACATTCCCCTTGTGCAAACCCAACAATTCGCACAAGGTGGCCAAGTAACACAACCCATGGCACCATTAACACATCATAACATTCATGGTCATCACATTCCCCAAATAACGACAAACATGGCTGGGGGACACATCCCAACCTACTCATCTAACGTTCATACTCACCAACACGCACCCAATCATAACTTTCAATATCAACAACATGGCAATCCGCAAACGTCATACATACCACAACAATCCATATCACCACAATACACCAATATTCACGCACAACAAATAGGACCCTATGGTGTACCAAGCAATACAACGTACAGAAACACAAATGATCCTGTTATGGATGCCCTCCAAACAAGACTGATGGGGGTAGAAAAAACTATTCAAAACATATACATTTCAGGTCAGAAATCAGAAATATCATATGACCTAAATGTATACCCATTCGACATGAGCATATACATGCCTCCATTCCCTTCGGGATATGTGTCACCCAATTTCATAAAATACAGAGGCAAGACAAACCCCATTGAACATGTTCACAAATTTGCAACCAATTGTATGGACATCACCTATGAACAAACATACTTGATGAGACTTTTTTCTAAAAGTCTAGCGGGTCAAGCCCTTTAATTGTTTTCCACACAAAAGGATATCCAGACATGGGATGAGCTTAAACGAAAATTCATCAAAAACTACTCATACAACATTGACATGGACACCTCCATCACTAGCTTGTGCACTCTCATGCAAGAGGATGCTGGAGAGACATTTATCCCATTTTTTCAAAAATGGAGAGGCCTTGCTAATCGATGTCACATTGACATCCCCGAAAGGGAGAAAGTCAACATGTTTGTCCAAACACTTCTTGGGCCCCTAAAATATGCATTGCAAATACATTTTTGCACAAACTTCACAGATTTAGTTGAAAAAGGGGTCCAGATTGAGAAAGCCCTTATCACAAAAGGAGAATTACTATATGGTTCCAAAAACACAAATGTCAATCCAACCACCGACAAGAATAAATACTGGGTAAAAAATAAACACGTTACAAATGAAAGTGTTGTTAACGCCAAGACTGTAAACATTGTGGGTCTTGTAGTGGCCCTAAAAGGGGTTCAACAACAACACCAACCAACAACGACATCAACAACCCTTCCTAATGTCCCTTTCAACAATCAGAACAATCAAAATAACTAGGGACAATACCGTCAGATGAGACAACTTCCTAAAGGTCGCACATACACTTCTTTGGGTGAACCTATTGAAGAAGTCCCTAAGAAATGTCTCCAAAATGGGGTCTTTACACTCCAAGAACCAAAACCATATGACCCAGGAAAATTCAAACCATCATGGTGGAATGACAATGCATTTTGTGAATACCATCGAGGAAAAGGACATACAACCTCTAACAGTCGACAATTTAAAAACCTAATACAAGACCTTATCGAAAGTTGCGTCATTGAAGTAGGTGGATCTCAATTCGCCTCCAATTCAGATCATACTATCCATAAGAATCCACTGCAAGACCATGGTTCTCATAAGGCTTCCATGTCAAGTCCACAGATGCACAATAATTAGGCTAACTTTTCCTGAGTCAAGTACGACTATTCTAGTGGACCTATTATAAACAATGTCTGAACTAACAATGAATACATCAATACCATTACGATCAGAAGAGCACCCCAATGTAACGCTACTACTCGCAGTGGCAAGGTCGCCATAGCTGGTCTGCCTCCTGCTAGACAAGCCAAAGTCACCATACCAGGCCCATCTGCTAAACAGCCAAAACCTGTCCTGACCACAAAGCAATGGAAACCCAAAAGTCAATTCAACCTCATCGACCAGCTAGGAAAGACTCCCGCACAAATCTCTATACTTGAGCTACTTCGTATATCTCCCACACACAAAGATATCCTAGATAAAACCTTGCTTGAGTCGTCAATCCTGAAGGACATTGATTGCAATCAATTTGAAACTATGGTGGGATATCTCACTACACCTCACCACGTCACATTCTCAGAGCAAGATTACTCATCACCTAAAACCAACCACAATGATGCACTACACATAGAAACTTTTGTCCACAAGCACAAAGTTAGACGAGTTTTAGTAGATGGCATAGCAGGATTGAATATATGCTCCCTCAAACTGGTTAAGGCTCTAGGGTTCTCTGATGCGTGCGTAGACCCAACAAAGAGTATAGTGATCAAAGCATACGATGACGAGGAATGCTCTTCACGGGGGGTTATCTCTCTCCCTATCAGAGTGGGACCGGTCATTGTGGACACAACCTGCCAGGTCCTAGATTTGGAACTACCATATAACATCCTGCTTGGTCGTCCATGGATTCACACCTTAAAAGCCGTTCCATCCACATATCACCAATGCTTGAAATTTCCATTTGACGGCACGAAAATAACCATATATGGAGACCCCGACCCTTTCCAATATTGTACAAACTTAAGGGGTATCTCTAAAAATTGAGTACCTATTAACTGAGAAGCACATGGCTCCTTGTCATCCAAATACATCGACCCATCCACACTCACGCCATCTTCCACATCCACTACATCCATGTCTTCCTCCATAGCACCACCTTCCACTAATACTCAGACTGAATCCACTGTCAAAATCCAGGACCTCGACTGTAGAGAATTCAAACTAAATATAGCATACAACATAACAACAATACCCAAATCTCCAAAGATATATGGTCGGCCATGTTTCAGAAGGGAACCCATAGAAACTTTTCAAATTCTAAAGTATCTTGGATTAGGGTTTGGATCACCCGACAATGACGATCGATGTATCATTGGGCTTTCAAGTGAGCAAATACATGTTTTGAAAAGTGTCGAGACCACTAAGGAAACCCTCACCAAAACCAACTCCCAAGAGTGGGAATTTGGCTCAGAACGATCCCTAAGTGACTGTTGTCTTGATAATTTGTTTGTCAAACTAGGGGAACTGACCTTTGAACAAGGGTTTTGGAAAACATTCAAAATTGAACAAGCACCAAATAGTCAACGTCCCATTATCACTTCCCATGATGTACAACACCCATAATCTAAACCCCATCAGTCTAATCCATCTGAAGTATCAGAAGACATTGACAACCAGGGCTCTAAAACCTTCACCCCTTATTTTGACAACGAATATGACACTAGTGAAGGAGAATATTGGATAGAGTCCGATGTAAAGTTGGATGATGATAATCTCATCTACAACATCACTGAATCCGTCTGCATGTTGTCTGCATCTTCACCTCAATTCACTAACATTGACGATGGCATTACCTTAGTTTACCCTGAGCTAGTTGATTGGGACCAACAAGGACCGCCAGCGCTAGATACATTTCAGAATGATGAGGCAATTGCTGAATTTATGGGATTACGAGAAGGCATACCCAGTGGGGACCACAAATCAGGATTCACCATTGATTTAGACTACACGACATGCTTCGGCGAGACTATTATGTCCTCTAGTTGCAAAAGTAAAAATAAGAATAAAACAAAAAGTGAAACGTCTCTAGGTGAAAACCGAAAGGCACCTCTTGACGATAAAATAGTAAAAATAAAGGACGTATCTATGGGTGAAAACCTCTCTGAGGCACCCAAAGATGGAGGACTGGACTTTCTCCCCGTGCAATAGGAGAAATTGGCTATGCTTATTGAAGACACAATAGAGGATAACATATCAACTATAGAAGATCCCAAGATGGTCCTCTTTGCTGCATCATTAACTAAAGACGAGAGATCAGAATTTCATAAATTCTTTGCAGAACGAAAAATTAACTTCGCATGGTCCTATGTGGACATGCCAGAACTGGACCCAGAACTGGTTCTGCACCATCTGCCACTATTACCTAATGTTAAACCAGTCAAGTAGAAGTTGCGCAAAATGCACCCTCAAGTTGCTCTATTGGTCAAGGCCGAGTTAAAGAAATTACTAGATGTTGGATTCATACGGTCTATTGATTATGCTGAATGGATTTCTAACCTGGTGTCGGTGACAAAGCCAAATGGGCTGATCCGCGTATGTACAAACTTTTGAGACCTAAATAAAGCATGCCCGAAGGATGACTTTAATTTGCCAAACATTGACATCATAGTTGACCTCACCGTGGGATATGAGATGCTATCCCTCATGGATGGTTTATCTGGCTATAATTAGATTCGCATTGCTCCTGAAGACTAGCACAAAACAAAATTTACTTGCCCATGGGGTACATATTGTTGGAATGTCATGCCATTCGGTCTCAAAAATGTAGGTGCCACATACCAAAGGGCTATGACCACAATCTTCCATGACATGATGCACAAAATAATGGAAGATTATGTAGATGACCTATTGGCCAAATCAGTAACTAGGAAAGATCATCTGAAGGTACTCGACACAATTTTCAAGAGACTTGAAGAGTACAAAGTCTGGCTAAATCCTAAGAAGTGTGTTTTCGGAGTCACATTAGGAAAAATCTTGGGATACATAGTTTCCCGAAGAGGAATAGAGGTTGATCCAGCAAAGGTCAAAGCTATCATAGACATGCCTCCGCCTAGAGGAATCAGTGAACTCAAAACTTTAGAAGGCAGAGTACAATCTATTTGGCGTTTCATAGCCCAATTGGCAGATAAGTGTCACCCATTCTAGTATATGTTGTGCAAGGGTATCCCCTTTGTATGGATAGATAAATGTCAAGCAGCCTTTCAGCAAATCAAATATTACCTATTGTCAACACCAGTCCTCATGCCTCCAATTCATGGAAAGCCATTGACCCTATACATCTCGACTACTAGTTCAGCACTGGGGGCATTGCTGGCACAAAATGATCATGAAGGAAAAGAATGATCCATCTATTACATCAACCACACACTAATAGGGTATGAGTTGAACTATACAAACATTGAACGTGCATGTCTTGCTATTGTTTTTGCATCCCAAAAACTAAGACACTATATGCTCAGTCACTAGACACAGCTAGTCGCCAAGATTGATCCACTGAAATATCTCTTAAGTCGAGCGGCATTAACAGGCCGGTTGGAAAAATGGGTCATGATACTAAGCGAGTATGACATACAATATGTCAAGCGTAAGGCAATAAAAGGATAGGTAATATCAGATCAACTGGCAGATGCACCAATTCAAGTCACTCATCCACTAGTAACTGATTTTCCCGATGAGTCCATTTTTCATGCGGAATCGACAGTACCATGGAAGCTATATTTTGATGGGTCTCATACTAGTCATGGCTCAGGCATTGAAATCTTGTTTATCACACCATAGGGGGATTCAATTCCTAAGGCATTCTGTATCACCTTCCCTTGTACAAATAACATTGTCGAGTATGAAGCACTAGTCACAGGTCTCAAAATGGCAATTAAATGGAAAATTCAAACGTTGCTTGTATTCGAGGATTCCCAACTCGTTATCAACCAAGTGAATGATGACTATGAAAAAAAGGATGAGAAGTTGATTCCCTACAAGAGGATGGTGGATAGTTTCCTGACATACTTCCAATTGATTGCTTTTGAACAAATCCCCAGGACACAGAATAAGGCAACTGATGAAATGGCTACTATTGGTTCTCTCTTGGACATCCCTCAAAATGTGTCACAATTTGAGTTCTTAGTAGAACAACTTTTAATCCCAACATATGATATCCCAAAATCAGAAATGGTTTGTGAACTTGTTGGTCCCAACTCTCCCTAGTATCAGGACATTTATGACTACCTAAAATCTCAAACCCTTCCACTGAACCTGTCCAATAACCAAAGGAAGTCATTCATCCAAAAATCTGCAAAGTATGCCATCGTCAGTGACACCTTGTACCACCGTAGTTTTGATGACACCCTCCTTAGATGTCTCGACACCAATGAAGCACGTACGACCTTACGCGAAGTACATGACGGTATATGCAGATCTCATTCGAGTGGTCCTACTCTAGCTAAGAAAGTAACGAGACTTGGGTATTATTGGCCAACAATTGAAAAGGATGCAATTGAATATGTGAGGACTTGTTGCAAATTTCATATTCACAGCGATTTGATCCATGCTCCAGCACAAGAACTTTGACCAATCACTTCTCCTTGTCCCTTTGCTCAATGGGGACTTGACCTTGTGGGTAAAATTCATCCAACCTCATCCAACGGCCATAAATTCATTATCACCACCACTGAGTATTTTACGAAGTGGATCGAAGCCATCCCATTGACATATATTACCGACAAACAAATATCGAAGTTCATCCTTAACTACATCATTTGCCGGTATCGCCTTCCGCAATCCATCATCACTGAAAACGGACGTCCGTTTAAAAACCAAGACACTCGGGAGTTATGTGAGCGATTTCACATTCAACACCATTTTTCATTTCCCTACTACCCACAAGGAAACAGTCAAGCTAAGGCGTCCAATAAAACCATTGTCAAAATCCTCAAAAAGACTATCAATGACGTTGGTCGTGACTAGAAAATACAACTCAACCCTGCTCTGTGGGCTTACCGAACTAGCATTCGTACACCTACAGGAGCCACTCCATTTTCCTTAGTCTTTGGTGCTGAGGCCATCTTGCCCATTGAGGTCAAAATTCCTTCATTACGAGTCTCCCTGAAAGGTCTAATTAATGAAGAGGAGTATCGACAGTCACGCTTGCACAAGCTAGAAATGCTGGAAGAAAGAAGGCAAAATTCACTAAACCATCTCCAAGCATATCAAAACCATCTTTGTCATAGCTACAATAAGAAGGTTATGGTCAGACAGTTTAACATTGGCAACCTAGTTCTCATGCAGAACCCCAAGAACCAAGCTGGTTGGGTCCCTACATTATCATATTTTCTTACGGTTCTGGAGCTTATCAGCTAGCCACACCAGATGGAGAATAATTGACAGAGCCCATCAACAGTTTACATCTTCGAAGGTTCTACGCATAGCATCAGAGGATTGAGTTGAAAAACTGCAAAATACAAAAAGAACAAAAAAAAGAAAAAAAAAGTCAAGAAAATAGTAAAGAGAAAAATGATTCGTTCAATAGTGAAAACTTGGCAAACAGGCACTTTGGACAAGTACCATGGTGAAAACCTGGCAAACAGGCACCATGTGTAGTCAGTCATTGCTCTACCATCTACTGTCACTTTGTCTGCCTTGGCCTAGGATGAAAGGTATTTTTGCCATTATTATGCAAATTGCCACCACACTCTACCCTACCTGTCATAGTGGATAAATGATTGACATCAAGTTATGACGACTGTTCATCTAGTAAACCAGCAGCATCTCGTCAATGTTCCTTAAAAATGGCTAAGTCTTGGACCTGACTGGGAGCAAAATTCCTTTCATGAAACTATAGTGGATGCCGCACATGATCTTGGCAATTGGAAAAAAGTCCTAAAAAAAGACCAAAAAACATGGCAAAAAGACCTGAAAAAAGGACAGAAACATGGCAAAAAGACCTGAAAAAAGACCAAAAACATCGCAAAAAAGTCCTAAAAAAATATCAAAAACATCATAAAATGTCCTGAAGAAAGACCTAAAAATCATAAAATGTCCTGAAGAAAACTACAAACAAAAAATATCAGAGTGCTCGAAGAACGCAAATGCAGTGTCATCTCTTGTCAAAGCCAGTCAGGTCAATCAGTCTTTGTCCTTTGTCCGAACTAAGTTGTCTTTGCGCACTTGCTACGTAGGCAAGACTCACATTTGAGTCCCCGAGACATTAGGTCAGTCCATTTAGGTTTGTCAAAATAAAATCATGATTCAAACTTCTATCCTTTGGATAAAGTCATTGGTCATATTGAACTATGAGGTCTCTCAGTGTATGACGTAGGCAAGGCCATCTATTGATGAGCCCTCAAGGCTGCACTAGATCAGTCCATTAGGGTTCATAACACTATACTAGCACACACATCAGAATATCTTCAGGGCAAAGCGAATCATTTTCCAGATGGGAAAACTCCTAAAACAAAGTAAAACATTCATTTATTCAGCATGATAATCTCATCAGTAGGTCAATCATATCATCATGACAAAATCAACATATAGTCAACCACAAGTTAAACTCAGTCAAAGCAGGTCAAATCATCATAACTTGTCAAACTGTCAACTTTAGGTTAATCTTCAGATGTGTCCTTCTGAAAGATAGCCTTGGTCATTCATGCTTTAGGATGTGTCCTTCCTAGGCATCGTCACTATCATTTGGCATTTCGTGAGATCCTCTTGACATCTAAGGATCACTCATCTCGACATCAGTATTTTTAGATGTGTCCTTCTGAATAACCAACTGTGTCATTTATGCCTCAGGATGTGTCCTTCCTAGGCATCGTCATCATCACCGTCACATGGCATTTGGAGATCAATTCTCTAGGCATTCATATTATTCAGGATGTGTCTTTCCTAAAATTGGAAAATTTGGACATTTGTTGTTTGAGCAACATCAAAGCTTTAACACTTGGGCATCTCATCATCATTAAACCTAACATCTTGACATCAGAACAATGGATATCCAGACGCACTTGGCAAACACTTGACAATTGTTTTTTAGTTTTTATCATGATATTAGTTTTTCAGCGAGATCCCACTAAACAGGATTTAGAGAAGCAACAACGTATCATGACGATTGGCACACATGACTACTAGTTTCTCAGCGAGGTCCTAATTTTTGGGATTTAGAAAAAAAATGACATATCATGGTAAGGGCTCTATTTTTGTATTTTTGACAATCATGCCGCTAGTTTCTCAAGGATGTCCTGGAAATAGGATTTAGAGAAGCAACGATGTTTCATGATTTGTCTTTGTCTTTCTCTGCTTGTGATTCATTATGACAAAAAGACGGGGGCAATCACGCTCTTAGTATGAGTCATGATCATCCTTGTCTACGACTACTTGTCTTACGTGATGGTACAACCTTGCACACCTTGATCTATGTCATATCATGGTGTTTCTTGGCCATTACAATAGTCTGCCCAATGATGATTAAGAGCAATAAATATTAAAGTCCTACAGTAAAGCTTTGAAGGATTTGGTCTAGGAATTAACATGCATTTTCATCGGTCTGGTCATCTTCTCTTCTTTGGTCTGGTCATCTTCCCTCATCAGTCCCGTCGTCTTCTCTCGTCCATCTCACGATGATATCCTGTGACATCCAAAAACATAAATGCATACATGATCATATAAACATTGCATTAGGTCCATACATACAACATCCATAGCATCAAATCATCTACATAATCACAAACATTGCATTAACATAATCATCAACATTACATCTTTTACTAAAATACATTATGCACATCATTATCATTATCATCTCATATAAATAAACATTGCATCATCATGGCATTAACATCACAAATAAGCATCATAAGACATACATGGCATCATAAATTAAGCATCATACAAAGGACATCACATCATATGCATAAATCAAAGAGCATCACATAAGACATATAGGCCACATCAAAACTGCATCATTATATAGTATCATCTCAAAAATGTACAATGTCAAAGGATAAAGTCAAGGGATGTCCCAAAAATGGAGCTCGCAGGCTCAATAATCTATACATAGTGTGTCATAATAACAAAATGCCCCTACATTAGACTCTCATCATCCCCTCGGGGTGAAGAATGTGGCGGCTGCAACTCTAAAACTGGGACTGAACCAATAGGTGGACCTGTCATAACCTCTGCCTGTGCCACTAGTGGAACTGCGAATGAAGGCACCATCTCTGTGGTAATGGACAGTTGTGATGTCACTGCAACCGAACTCTAAGAAGTAGAGGGATCAACCACTCGCAGTTGTACCTGTACCGACCTTTGCGCTGAACCAGTTGACCCATGACTGTGACCCGAATGGTGACTCGGGATGTGCTGGTGTGAGTGATGGGACCTGTGCCCTGAGGTGTGCCCTGTCGAGGTAGACCCTCCGACGCTAGTATGACTCCTACTACCACTGGCACTACCTAATCTGTGGCCACTGCCTGTCCGCATCTATGACCGTGACAATGTCGAATCCTGTCGCTCAGGTGGCACTGCCTGCTCATACAAGGTCCTGTACTACCCCAATCTAGTGCTCACCCTGGCCAACTCACCAGCCATATCCCCTACGGGCCCTGTGCATAAAGTTGTGAACTCTGTGCACCACTGAGCTGCATCCTACTGGCGGATCACCACCTGATCCCGCTCTACCCGGGCTACCTCTAGCACTAACTGCAATGACCTGACCTGTGCCATGCTATCATCCAATCTTTGCTGTAGATCGGCCACCCTCTGATCTATCATGGCATCCTGGGGCAATCCTGAACTGGAGGGTATCTCCTCCTCTCCCTCCACCATCTGCCATCTGAGGAGTCTCTCGGCCTCATCCATAGCATCGTCCTCATCATCGTCATCGTCAACCACCTCCACATCCTCATGCCTCTCCGCCACATCCTCCTCCTGCCTCTCCACCTCCATCACCACATCCTCCTCCTGCCTCTCCACCTCCTCCACCACATCCTCCTCCTGCCTCTCCACCTCCTCCGCCACCTCCTCCGCCACATCCTCTGCCACCTCCTCCTCACCCTCTCCCTCCTGTCAGGGCTGCTCCTCTCTCTCCCCCTCCTCACCAACCTTGAGGATAGCATCTAATGCTACCCTCGCCACTCGTGGGTGCACCCTCCGGACCTATCTCTGCCCATCCCGCTGTCACCTCCGGCCATCTCCGCCATCATCCCCACCTCTGCCGTCATCTCCACCCCTACCTCCATCTCCACCCCTGCCTCCATCTTTTCCTCCGTCTCCATCCCTACCTCTGTCTCTACCTCTGCCGCTCCCCCTGCCACCTCGCCCCAC
This sequence comes from Sequoia sempervirens, assembly GCA_007258455.2. Taxonomy (NCBI): domain Eukaryota; kingdom Viridiplantae; phylum Streptophyta; class Pinopsida; order Cupressales; family Cupressaceae; genus Sequoia; species Sequoia sempervirens. Next base: position 588,768,400 of record VDFB02270651.1, on the reverse strand, counting down.
CTATGGAACACGAGGAATCACTGATCGTCTGTCAACTAGCGTTGGCCCATATAGATCCATCAATGGCATTGGCCTGTGTTTCTGCCACCATAATTCATAATCAGCTATTGTCCCAGGATCAGCTGCTCCTCCCCTCCATCCCCATGCCTGGGCTACTAGCCCGTCAATCTACTGCTCCACAAAGGCCACTGGAATGGCTAGTCCCCAAGCATACTCTCTGGAGGACCTGGCATACTCGGCTGTCCCCACAGGTACACCCTGTTGCTCTCTGAACTGCCGCAAGACACGCTATGGTAGATACATCTCAATAATCAAAGACGTCTGCATCGTTCGGCCAATCAAATATCTGTACTACCTGCACAGACTCAGGTGATCTGCCTCATCATCCCACTGCCCACAATCTCTGTATGGTCTCCAAATGAAAGACACCATCATGTCAATCCTATGTCACCACCAACCTGTCTCACCCATCCAGGTCTGCTATAAGGTACCGGCATAGTAGTAAGCATAAGGCATACCGTCGACCAACTGTGATGTGGACAGAATATGGATATGTGCTCCCAGGCCCATATCATCATCAGCATAGTCCCACAAGAGATGTTCTCTTCTCTCCTATACGAAATATCATGAAGCTAATGGTAGAGTGTCCCCGGTAAGCAAGGACCCCAAGCATAAATGGTCCTGTCTCGTCTCATGCCCACCAAGACGTCTCCCCAGCCAATAGGAAATCTGTGTCCTTGACGGTCGAGAATCAAGATCCCCTCAATCAGAGTCACCAGGAATGCATCGAAGTGACCATAATGATCTGCCATGAACTCCCACCTGATCTCATATCCCTGGATGCCCAGTCCTGCACCCTAGTCGCGGTAGTAAGCTCGAAAGGTTTGCTCGCCATGCCGAGGATCCTAGACAATCCGCTCCCCTCGGATAGGTACTCACAGGATCTGGTAGACATCCTCCAGAGTAATCATAGCCTCACCTATCGACAGGTGGAACGAGCAAGTCTCTGAATGCCATCACTCGCATAGCGCGTTCAGAAATCCCCTATTCGCCCAAATGGTGGGCATGTAGGCAACGTAGAACAACCCTAGTCGCATCAATCGACACTGCTCTAGTGGGCTCAATTGGTCAGCAAACCAAAACGTGGTCAATCTACTCTCTCGTGTATAGATAGGGGCAAGTTGTCTCTGCAAAAAGGCGAACAATATATCAGTATTTTCTAGACAACTATCAACAATATCAAAAGCATTAATGGTTTCACAAGTACCAAAATCAGTTTCAATAAGACAAAGAGTCAAATGCGTCGCGTTATGTCAATTGTGTCACAAATTTTTGAATGTGTCTCAAAAATTCTCAATTGCGTCGCAACATTACAGTTGCATCGATCAGTTGCCCGGATGCGTCGCGTTAAGGAAATTGCATCATGAATTTTGACACTTGCGACACAATATGACGAATGCATCGTTAAAATGTGCAATTGCGGCATTCCGGAACTCATATGCGACTTGGTTAGGTGATTGCATCGTAGTTTTTATCAAATGCGTCGCATCGCCTCGCCCACCCTAAAATTAGCTTAGCATTCACGTCATGACGCATCAAATGTGTCGAACGCGCTGATGATTGCAGCTTACGTGAATGCAATTGCGTCGCGGCGCAGTTGTTATCTACCCTAGAAACTTAAAATTGACACGCAAAATGAAAAAGTTACAAAGCAAGACAAGGGTACTTACCGCTGGCTCTAAGCCCTCTGGCCGTCTGAATGTCCGTATGATCTCACCACGATGCTCTGACACTGGAATCACCATCCTCGCTGTGCTCCTTTTCGCTCTGGGCTCTCAAAATTTGCAAGGTAAATAGTGGAAATGAATTGACTTTTACCCCTTTGTCAACCTATTTATAAAGTCAAAATGACATTTCTCAAACAAGGTCATTATTGAAGGCTCATTTGACCACATTTGACTTCCTCGTTAGCTGCTTTAAACATTTCAGAATTCGAAACCGACTGCGCCATTGTTTTTCTGGTCATCAAATTGATTTATCGGGCTCCTTTACAAATTTTTCTGCTACCGACCCAAAATTTGAAAATTTCTCGAGGCGGCAATGATACTTCGTACCTTTAATGGGGCATATTTTTGACTTATTTTCTTTGTCACAATGCGACATGCTACATTATGACAAAGAGGGGAAAAATGTAGACACTTAAAAATGACCTAGGCTTGCAAACTTCATTTTTACCACTTTCGTCCTAGCATAATTATGACATTTAATTATGTCCTTGGTCCACATTCGACTATTGATTAAATAATTCATAATTATTTAATTAATTCATGTCCTTTTATTTTTCATGATTATTAAATAAATAAATTTTATTTATTTATTAAATACGTCATTAATTGTCTAAGTCTTCCCATAATTAAATAAATTTCTTAATTTATTTAATTCCTCTTTCTCATATATTTCTTCTTGATTATTAAATAAATAACTTTTATTTATTTATTTAATATGTCACTAAATGTCATAATTAAATGAATTTGATTAATTTATTTAATTAATTAATCTTATCTGCTAAATTAAATAATTATCTTTAATTAATTGTCAAAATTAATATTCCTCTCATTTTAAATAAATTAAAATATTTAAAATGTCATCTCATTCTTAACTGTCAGTCCATTTTGGTAAATAATCTGAAAAAGATTATTTATTGTCTCACAAAATCATTATTTTGAATTAATTTAATTCAAAATAGTAACTAATCTTCTAAAAATCAAGTAATCGAGCAGATTCTTGTTTTTCCAAATCTGATCTTCAGTCCAACTCTTATCTTCTTGATTTTTCGAATCTCACAAATCAGGCAGTCTTTATCTTCTTGATTTTTGAAAATCCTTATTTTCTAATTAGTTTATCTCATTTATTCTCCATTGTCAATCCAATTATCTGAGATATTATTTTGACCGTTCGATTAAAGAATTTTCCCTAACCCTAATTAGGGATTCTCAAATTTAATCTGGACCTTTCATTTTAGGTTCTTGTCATGAATTAATCTCACCTGTCCATTCAAAATGGCATTTTCTATAAAATGCCATTTTCCTCTCACTTTTTGATTACACACACACGAGTAGACATATTATAGGCATATTACTTATTTACTTGCACACTTAGGCTTCTCATTGCAATTATTATTTGTATTTGATCAAGTTTAGCATTGTTTAGGCATAGACATTGGCAATCATAGTCATAGACATAGGCATTTAGACATTGCATAAATCCTTCAAAGCTTGGTGTAGGACTTAGACATTTGCAGATTGCTCGCACAACGAATCTAAGGGCAAAGCATCATCCAGCAAGTAAGAAGGTGTTACAAAAGTAAATCATGGAGGTCTCGGCGATCAGGTATAATCGTTCTTTCATTCGCTTCCATTGTGTTTTGTAATTACTTTGGGTTTCATTATCTTTATTGATTTACTGCTAACATTCCTAATCTAACCTAAAAGAAATCCTCAGTTACAGTAATATTTGCAAAAACTAAGTTGAAAGGACATGTTGCTATATGGTGGAAAGAAGTTCAATTAGATAGAAATAGAAGAGGAAAGGATAAAATAAAAAAGTGGGATATAATTGTGATAAAGTTGAAGAATTAATTTATACTAACTAACTATGAACTAGAATTATTGAAAAGATTGGAGAGCCTAAGGCAAAAGGAGAGATCTATGAAGGAGTATACTAAAGAATTCTACAAGATGATTATTGGAACTAGACATAGTGAAGAAATAAAAGAAAAGGTGGTGAGGTACATCAATGGACTAAGAACAAACATCTAGGAAGAGTTGAGCCTAGTGAATATGACATCAGTTGAGGAAGCATACTAGTTTTCACTGAAGATAGAAGAAAATTTGACCAAGAAGTTTGAACAAAGGAAAAGAAGTGCAAGATGAAGATTCTAGAGGAGTGGATCACAATATGAAGAAATAAGACCACATGCAAAGTAGAACAAAGGTGGAAAACCCTACCATAGTGAAGAAAATGATTGTAATTCATATCTTAGATAAAGAGAAGATATAAATTTCTACTATAGTGATAAAGGAGGTCATAACTCTTGCCATAATGAAGGATATAGGAGAAATTAAGGAAGGTCTGAGAAGAGACCATTCAGAGGAACTTGTTTCAAGTGTGGAGGTGAAGGACATAGAGCATTTTAATACCATCAAGGAAGTACTGGTAATAAAACTACTCACATACTGGAAGAGTAGCTTATATGGAGAAAGAACCTGTTGGATCCCCTAATTTAGTTGGGAAGCTAGAGAAAGGAAAACCATTCATAATAAGATGACCTTTGACGCATGAAGAAGTGACTGAAGAGCCACTACAAAGAAAGATTTCATTTAGAACAAGATGTAAGTCTAGAGGAAATGTATGTAAAGTTATCATTGATAGTGGTAGCATTGATAATCAAGTTTCAGAAGAAATGGTAACCACGTTGAATTTGAAGAGATTGAAACATCCAAACCCCTAAAGGATAGCATGGATTCAAGGTGAGCATAAAATATTGGTGGATGAGCAATTTTTGGTGAAATTTCATATAGGATTATATAAGGATGAAGTAGTGTGTGATATTTGCCTATGGATGCATGAAATTTACTGTTAGGAAGACCATGGAAATATGATAGGAAAGTAATTCATGAAGGAAGAAAAATACCTATATTGTGACTTCAAATGGAAAGAGAATTAAGTTGATAACTTTGGAAGAAGAGGACAAACATGAAGTTTTTAGCACTTCCAGACTATGTTTGGTAGATGGAAGAAAGTTTTTGGTATGATTGAGGCATGGGAACTTGTGTTTTGCATTGATTCCAAAGAAGGTCGGTAGACCAGAGGCAGCAAAGGATGTCGATCCACCATAAACAAAAGTACTAGAACTATTGATAAAGTATGGAGACATCATACTAGAGAATGTACTAGATGGATTGCTACTAGTCTAGAGCATTAGCCAACATATAGATTTAATATCGAGAGAAATTTTTCCTAAAAAATTAGCACATAGGATGACACCTGCAGAAAATGTAGAATTGAATCAGTAGATACAAGAGCTATTGAAGAAATGATTAATTAGAGAAATCTTAATCTCATGTGTGGTACCTATTGTACTTGCACCAAAGAAAGATAGAGAATGGACGATGTGTATAGATTCTAGAGAAATCAATAGGATCATAGTCAAGTATAGATTCTTGCTGCTAAAATGGATGACATTATGGACTATTTGAGAGCAGAAAAGTATTTCATAATATTGACCTAAAGAGTGGATATCATCAAATTAGAATTAGAGAAGGAGATAAGTGGAAGACTACATTCAAGACTAATGAAGGATTTTACGAATGGTTAGTGATGCCTTTTAGATCAACTAATGCACATAACACTTTCAAGAGGCTAATGAGTGAATTAATGAAGAAATTTCTAGGTTAAGTTTATCATTGTTTACTTTGATGATATTTTGATTTTCAATAAGACTAGAGAAGAACACTTGTGGCACATCAGACAAGTATTAGAGGTTGAGAGAAGAGAAGCTACTAATAAATATCAAGAAGTGTAGCTTTATGAAGACAAAGTTGGTGAACCTGCATTTTGTCATTTATGTTGAAGGATTGAAAATGGACCCTGAGAAGGTTAGAGAAATTGTTGAGTGGCCTACACCAATAAACATTAGAGAGGTAAAATCATTTCATGGATTGGCTAGTTTCTATCAGAAGTTTATCATAATATTTAGTAGTATTTGCACACCTATGATGAAGACAATGGGAGGAGATAGGAAGGACTTTAAGTGGACATCCATAGCATAGAGAAGTTTTGAATTGTTGAAGCAAAAGGTGGCAAAGCAACCAATGTTAGCATTACCTAATTTTGACAAAGTATTTCAATTCAAGTGTGATGCAAGTGGGAATGCAATAGGAGTTGTGTTGAGTCAACAAGGGAGACTTATAAATTATTTCAGTGAGAATTTGAGTGATGCCAAAAGAAGCTATTAATTTTATGATCAAGAATTCTATGCCATTGTTGAAGCCTTGAAGAAGTGGATGGCTCAGTGCAAGATCATGGGGGTCCAAACTAGGAAATTAAGTGGTAATGAAAGTTCATAAAAATAGGGTTAGGAAACATGAAATAAGAATTTGAATCGGTTGTTAACATAATTTAAAAAATATGTAAGAACAAAATTTGTAGAAAATTGAATGTAGTTTCTAAGATACTAGTCCTTTTTTGGAAAAATGTAAATTTGTTTAGTGAAAATTTGAAATTTTTGTGCCATCAAAAAATGGACCCTTGTCATTTTCATGGTCTTTTAGGTCTTGTTTCATAATGTTGGAGTTATGTTGCTTTAATTTTATGATGTATTTTGGCTTGAACATGCTTATTTTGGTGTTAAAACTCAAAGAACGACGTCTTGTGAAGGTGTTGTGAAGTGTTGTAAGACATTTATACATTCTTATAGACTATATTTAATGCAATTCACCTAAAAACCACCTTTTCATTCATTAATAAGTCCTATTTTGAAGTGTTGTAAAGTCTTGTAACAAGATTTCATGCTTTTCTAGGCATATTTTTACTATTTACACCCTTCTCATGCTTTATTTTGTCTTTTTATGTCCTCATATGCTTATATTAAGTGTATTTATAGGTCTTATCACGACAAACAATATTAAACATAACATTATTTCGGACACTTGGTTTTGGGTCCTAGGTGGGACTCAATCGCCAAGGGTGGCGAATGAGTCCCTCTTGGCCCCAAATTCAAAATATTTCAAAATTTCTTTTAGGATTTTACTCAAATTCACTTAATGTTAGCCTGTGATAAGGTATGAATGGATACTAAGGCACAAGATTTGTATAAATATGTGATTTTAACCTCATTTTACATGCCCTACATAATCTCCTCATTCAAGCAATCTTCAAGCACTCAAGCATTCTACATCATCAATTCAAGCACTTTCCAAGAACTTTGGAGCAGCCATTGACATCACTTCAGATTTGCATATTCAAGGATTTGGTAAGTTTTTAATGCTTTCATGTTATTCATTTATCATTTCTTTTGCATTTCATTCATTTCTATTGTGTTTGATTACCAAAATGGGGTTTTACCAAGGCAAACCCCTATTCACTAACCCTCCAACATTTTTTCCCTTTGTGCATGTGTATTTGGAGCTTTGTTTTGTAGATTTAATAGGTTTAAAGGTGTTGAAAAGTGGAATTCAATTCAACTAGGCTCTTCAAATCAACTCATCATCTTTTCAAGAATTTTGAGTGTTTTTTGTCCGTTTTTTGCAGAATTGACCCTAACAACCTAATATTTAGACATTGCCAGATCTAGAGTAGCAGCGTTGTCTCCTAATTTTCCAGAGATATTGGGGAGGACTGATTTGCCACCCTTGGTGAATGAGTCCCACTTGAAATCTGAAAATCTACAATTTTATTAGAAATCAACTCCTGGCTATCAGAAATCAGTTCCTAACACTTTTTCAACAGTAGGAGGACTAATTCACCACCCTTGGTGAATGAGTCCCATTGTGAAAAAAAAATAAAAATCATTAGCATTCCAGACACTCCAAAAAGCTCATACAACATCTAGGTGCACTCAGATTTGACCCTGTACCTTCTGTTCTGCATATTTCTTTCAATTTCTTCATCTTTCATAGTTGTTTGCATATCATAGTGTGTTTTCAAACATAGCTTAAATTGCACTTTTGCATTCATTTTAGACCATTTTATTCAGTCAATTGCATTTATATTAGTTCATTTACATCATATCACATTGCATACATCCTAATTTGAATGTGCATAAGTATTTTAGAACCCATAATATCTCTCTTTCTAGGTGGAAAACCCTAGGAAGAGAGCCTAGCATTTCGGGTTCCTAAAATCTATGTCACAATTTCAATATAGTAGTATCTAATTTTCAGGAAAAAAAAGAGAAATTAGGTATATGCTTGACCAACCTAAGTTCAAGAAAAAAGTATTTTTAAAAAAAAATCAATATAAGTAGAGGACACATGCTGAGATGTGCCACTTTTTTTTTTTGTAAGTAAATAATTAGTTATGAATTTTTTTATTATAAATTTTTAAAAATATTAAAACTTGTTTGTCTGACCACTATAACTTGGTAAAAAATTTATGAAATTCATTTTTATTTATTTTTAACCTATAATATGGGAAGCATAGAATGTGTTGCATCTTTTGGATTTGAAAAATATGAAACCATTTGAGAATTATAGATAGTTTTCAATTAGCCAATCAATCAGGAGTTTAGTCACAATGCAGGTAGAAAATCAATAATAATTATCTATTAATTTCAAAATAAGGCATATCCTATATTGGTGGAAAGATGACAATTTTCTCAATAAACCCTTTTTGTTTCATCAAATTTGGATAAAAAAGTCATCATCCACTTTTTTGTCATACCACCACTTTTTGGACCCCCATGATCCTCCACTCACCCAAAGACATTATTTGTTTCCTAAAAATTTTGTGTTGCACACTAGTCATCAAGCTTTGTAGTATTTTTATAGTCAAGGGAAGTTGAACTAGAGACATATGAGATTGGTTGAGTTCTTGCAGAGTTATACATTTGTGTTGAAGCATAGGAGTGGCAAGTCAAACAAAATTATAAACACATTGAGTAGGAGAAGGAATTTTTTGACAAGAAAAAAGGTAGAAGTACTAGGTTTTGAAGAACTGAAGCATATGTATGAAGATTATCAAAATATTTCTAAAGCATGGAACCCATGTAAGGAACCAATAGTGGTAGACATGAGTTAGTGGTTGGACTATTTTATTTAGGAAGGTATAATGTTCAAAAGAAATTAGTTGTGCATTCCAAGGAGTTGAATGAGAGAGAATCTGATTAAGGAGAAGCATAGTGAAGGAATAGCAAGATAATTTTGAGTGGATAAGATAGTAGCCTTGGTGAGTGAACACTATTTTTGGCTGCAAATATATAAGGATTTCAAGAAGTATGTTGACAATTGCAGAGTTTGTTAAGTGGCAAAAGGGAGTAGTTAGAATACTAGATTGTATAAACCTTTGATAGTTGCAAAGAGACCTTGGGAAGATATAAGTATGGATTTCATATTAGGATTACCAAGAACACAAAGAGGATATGATTCTATAATGGTCATAGTAGATGAATTTTCTAAGATGACACATTTCATTCCTTGCAAGAAGACTAATGATGTTGTGCATGTTGCTTACTTACTTTTCAGGTAAATTGTGAGATTGCATGGGTTAACAAAGAGTATAGTTTCAAACAGGGACACCAAGTTTATTGGATACTTTTGGAGGACATTGTGGAATAATATAAATATAGACCTAAAGTTTAGTTCCACATATCAGCCACAAATAAATGGACAGAAATAGGTCGTAAAAAAAAGTTTGGGTAACTTGTAAAGATGTTTTGTTTGAGATAAGTCAAGAAATTGGGATATAGTTCTCTTGCAAGTAGAGTTTGCATATGATAATTTAGTAAATCAGAATATAGGGAAGACACCATTTGAGATTGTGATAAGAATACATCATAAAGAAGTTGTGGAGATTAGAGACATCAGTATGGACAATAAGAGGAGTGCAAAAGTAGAAGAATTGCAATATTCATGGAAACATTGCATAACTAGGTCCAAAAAAACTTGGTGGAAATGAATAATAAGTACAAGGAGAAGGTAGATAAGAAACAGAGAGATAAGGAATTCTCTATTGGAGATGAAGTTGTGGTTTATCTCAGGAAGGAAAGGTTTCCAATGCCCTAAACATATAATAAGCTGAAGATAAGGAAGTATGGACCATGTAAAATTCTTAGGAATTTTGATTCTAGAAATGCATATGAAGTGGAGTTACGAGAGACACTTAATATATCACCTATATTTTCAATATTGTAGACATATATGAGTATCATGAAGGAAATTCAAGTGGCAGTAGCATTGAAGTTTATTTGAAGAAGTAATTACTACATCAACCACTAGAGGAGATTGAGTAGATCTTGGATACCAAAACTGGAAGGATCACTAAGAACAAGAAATGCCATGAATATTTGGTAAATTGGAAAGGCAGATTAGTATAGGATTCATCATGTATTTCTTAGGCTTAGGTGGTCCACTTTGGTTTTCCTCTAGCCCCTGGAAAGTGAGGGACTCACTTTTCTTCTAGCTCTAGGTGTTTGATGTAGGAGCATCCTTAGTTGTAAAGCAATCTTGTATCAACTAAAACATTTCTTTTCTTTCATTTTAGTCTATAGTTTTCTAGAAGTTCATTTCATATTTCACTACATTATCATTTCTCATCTCGCAAAGAAGGATAGACTTTATAAATGATGTCATATACATCATATGTATATTTCAAGTTGATTGTATTCATTTGTAGAAAGTTATCACTCTCATAATTCATAGTCATTTCTCAGTCAGAGCATTTGGGGCTAACATAGTTTTGAATTCATTATGCTGATGTATTTTGGAGTGTGCAGAGCTGAATGTCAATCATACAATAATTTTGGGTCCAAGGGGACCTTTCTTGAAGATCCATAATATGATTCATTTCATGAAGGATTATCTTTCATTTTTTAAGGCCAGCCTACACACTTGATCATTCATTGGGGTTTGTAAACCCTTGAGGCTGACATGGACCATTATTGGAGCTAGAGAATCATATTTAAGATTATTTTTAATTCATTTTAAAATAATCATGATAGGAAATTAGTAGTTAGATAGATATTTTGCAAGTAATTAGAATCAGTTGTTCGAATAAGGCTCCTGCAATAAGCCTATGAGCCCTAGTCAAGTTTCACATATAAGGTATATGATGCATGTAAGATTTCAAATTGCTGATTCAATGAAGATCTATGTTTGTTGTCTATTTCTTGTGATGTTTTCCACTATGTTGACTCTAAGTTGCATGGTTGGATAGTTCTTTTTGGGCCCTTCGTTCATGACTGCACCACAATCAAAGGTTGCTACCTTAAATTATAAATCATTCAAGAAACAAAAAAAATTATCAAAATTAATTATTCTTCTTCCAACAATATCCAAACACAGGTTGTGGTTGCAACATCTTCTTTTACAACTGTCTATCAATTTAAATCAAAGAATTGATAATTCTCTCAACTTTCATAATCTCTTCATTCCATTATGCTACTACTTAAGAATAACTTAATTCAACTTCCTCCTATTCACCCCATAGACACTACCAAGCCTTTACTTCCTTCTTATGATCTGAAGGCATTTTTTCTTGATATCATCGAACACCTAGACATGCTATATAGTGATGTATGTGTCTTAAGCAACAAATATAGGACCTTATCGACTCTAATGTTAGCTAGGTGGTTTGTGTGAATGATAAAGGTGTAGCATCAAAAATTGTCACCCTTGACAATTTCACACTAGGTTTCACTCTCCCCTATGCTCTTGGACCTAACTATGTATTAATTATCCATGTTATAAATATTCTTGGAAAATAGAACATGGGAAATCAAACTATGGATTTTTTAATGTAGAAAAAGTGATCCTTGGGTTTAAGTAGGATTAACTACTTTTCGCTTACAAAAAATTAAAATTTAGATCAACAAGGATGTGAGATAAACTTACAACCTAAAAGGTGAGCCAATGAACCTCAGATCCAAATTGCTTTAAGGTTTGTAAATTGGATTTGACATGAAAATTCAATGATGTGAAAAAATGACTATGAAAATGCACTATTATGATGTAAATACAATAAAATTGAAACTAACAATCAAATTTAAGAACTTAGAACTTGAAAGAGCAGACATGTATTCACCTATAGCTTAAATTTGAGCTAATTTTAGGTGGAATAGGGCACAAGGATACCCTAGTCCATGTATTTAAAACCGAAATATAATTTTACAGTCCTCAGGTATCTAGTTTGTAGCTTCTCCCTTCTAGATCTCATTGTCAAATCTTTGTGTGTTGTCGAGATATTGCAATTTTTGTATCTTGTCAAGTTATAGGGTTTAGATGCATGAATTAGTTGAATTCCTTCAAATATTCCTTTAATCCTCTTCATATTTGCAACTGCATATTCAAAAGGAGAGGAAGGGTTTTCCATATAGGGGCTTGCCTTAGTCAAACCCCATGTTGGTGTTTCCACCTCTGCAATGGAAAATTTGGTAAAAGAGAGCTTATCCTTTTGAGGGATAGAGGCTAAAATAAAAAATGAATGATTACTAAAAAATAGATTACAAATCACCACTCAAACCTGATTTCCTTGAAGGATAGAAGTCAATCACATCTCCTCAAGGTTTTATTGTAACTTGGCTTGGGTTTCTTTGAATACATACAAGTGTATAAACATGAACAAACTTACATGAAAAAATGATGAAGGCTTGACATGATGATTGAATGAAAATAATGCTACACTAATCTTGCTCTTGACAATTCTTGACTTGATAATAATTGCTTTATAATTCTCTTGATTTCTAATTCTTGCTAAATTTTGCATGTTAGTTCTCAAATAATGAAATGATTAGGTATTTATATGAAATTTCTCTAATTTCCCAAAAATTAAATCTTGATAGCTAACAATCAAAATTTGAATTTAAAATATTAAATTACTACATCCAATACTTTGAATTTTGGGGCCACATTAAGGGGACTAGGGCACAATGATGGCCTAGTGCATGCACATCCCTCAATATTTTGGATCCAAAATGCTAGGGAAAAAACATTAAATGTATGTTTAGGTCTTGCACATTTAATTTCTTGATATGTGCTAAGATGGGCCATGGAATGCATAATTTAAGAAATTAGGGGCACAAATAAATCCAATCACTTAAGGGGAGAAAAACATAGTGTTAAATTGTCAAGGGTGATAATTTATGACACTATATTTAGCTCCCAATTTAATATTCTAGGAATCAGATAGTGTATCTCGATAGAGGTTACTAGGAGTATTTTGTCGCATAAGCTATACTATGGAAAAATAATAGGACAGAGGCACCTAGGAACATCTGAGTCCTAGATAGAGGTTCTGAAATTCAAAATATGACTATGTATTACACTACTTAAGGATTTTGATTCTACTTGCAAACAATTGTAATAATAAATAATTTTCTAGAATTTTCTTATTTTATGCCAAATTGATGCAAAATACAAGTATGCAATAATGTTGAAAATGTTTGACAAATTTTGAGTACAATTTTTTAGATCTAAAATGCAGTAATTAGCTAATTCTAAAATGCAAAGGCCTGAAGATGATGATTTTAAATGAAAATTTGGAACCAAATAATGCACTTTATGTAACCTTTATGAACTATATGCAAGATTCCTAAAAGATGCAATTATGAATTCCAAAACAAAGATCTACAAGAACCAACAAATTGAGTAGAAAGAGACAAAAATTTGTGAAAAAGTTTGTTGATTCAACTGTACAAGGACAAAGGAACCCAGGGGTGTCTGAGTCCTTGATAGGGGTTTTGAAAAATGAAAACTAAGTGTTTAGATTTCTATTTAATTTTTTTTTTCTATTTGCAAACTAGTTTGGCAGTGACCTTTTTTTCAATTGTTCCTACAAATGTATCTCCTAAAAGTTCTTATTCACTTTTCCAAGGGCCCCCCCTTAAGGCTTATATAATAAAACTTGCTAATTACAAAATGTATATACATCTTTGTGAAGATCTTCCTTGAAGAAACAAATCTTGAATCAGGTAGAACTCCTCCAGAAGCTCTGAGCTGAATTTTTTAGTTCTTGCTCCATGAACTCCCAAACCATAGACTGTAGTTATTGGAAAACCACCCTCTATAGGCTGTCTTCTCCACCCTCTTAAAGGTATAGACCTTCATCCCTAACTGTAATTATTGGAAAACCATCCTCCAAGTTGTCTCCTCAACCCTCGTAAAGGTGTAATCCTTGGTCATAGTCTTGTGAACTATCTAGGAAACAATCCATACTAAGATCTTCACCAAACCCCTTACCTATCTCCAAAAAGAAACTTTGCAATACATGTATCTTCAAAACTGTCAGCAATAACAAAGAAAAAAAATCCAAAAATTCTTGTCATACAAAACATCATCTCAAAGTGAGAAGCTAACTTGAGATTATGGAAATTCCTCCATCCTCTAGTGCCACCAACCTCCAGTATGACCTTGTTGCACTTTATCCATGATATCTTGGATGATTCTTTGGAGGTGTCATCAGTAATAGCAAATATGGCACCGAAAGTCCAAGCATAGTTGTTTGAAGATCCATTAGTAACATTGATAAAATTTCCTACAAGATACTCCATGTTACAACTAATAAGTAATGCATGAAAATGACCAATAATCTTCATATGTTGGAAATGAATGATTATCCATTTTGGAATGGATGATTTGGTGGGTCCTCATCCTCTTGATTGTAAAATAGAAACTAGATGGTAGCTCTTCTAAGCATAATAAAAATGATGGTGGCCTTCTGAAATTAACTTTCCAAATTAATGTACGAATCAACATTGATATATCTCCATGCACAAACTTATTTCAATATTTCTCTCAAGATAGGGGACAATACTTTTGAAGATAGACTAACTTACTTTTGTCACCCACTGCACCATATTTGCATTCAAACTATGGTGTATCACCCCCTTGTTTAAATGAAACCCTAAGGTTCCATTGAATTAGACAAGTGATAATTGTTTACTTTCAAATGGAAGAGCCCAATTAATGGCAAGTTGATGGCCCTAAAATATGAGAAAAAAAAATTATGTCGTGATCTTCAAAGAATGGTTATTGAAATCTTACCTCTCGAACATAGATCTATACCCAATAAAATGATATAAATTGCATTCAAAGAAGGGACAATAATGAAATACTAAATGAACGTCTTTCACCAAATCTCTCCCACAAACCTTATCTATGCTTTTATATTTTTCTATAATGTGAAGGAATATGTGCACCTTATGCCATTATATGTGACATTGGAACTGAAAAATGCACTTTACATAGCTCTTAACAATTCTCCTACAAACTATAGTTGTTGTCCTCACATCTCCTCTGGAAACTAGCCACACCCTTCATAGACATCAAATATTAAGCACCATTATCAATGCATCTTCACATCCATAAATAGGAGCTCTGAAAGCATGTACACCAAATTGTAATGAGTATTTATCTTGCTTGATCTATAGAGTCAAAAGTCACACATAGATTCTAGATTTGTAGATTTAAATGCCATTGCATAGATTCCATTTTTGCATATATTTAAATGTCATACATTAAATTCCACCAAGCTTGTTGCTAAAACCTAGGTTACTACGTGACTTCCAATCCATTTCTACACCACTATCAAGCAAGGTTTCTACGCCATATCTTCCACTTCACTTCCTCAAAGCATAAGCACCACAATTGAATAGGCTCTAATACCAAATGTTAGCAAATACTTGATTGATTGTATTTAATGTAATACGAACATTATGGAATAGATACAATATAAAGAAAAGTTACAAGTAACTGCCATAGATGTAGATGCAATTGTATAACTACCAAAGTCACAACCACCATAACTAATTCATTAACAAATGTAATATTTCCAACATGTAGAGAAAAACCTAGTTCTAGGGTTTGAAAGACTACCAATTTTAGAAATTTTATGATGGAAAAAATGTCAAGTTCACAAGAATGAAATGGAGAAAAAGGGTGTTTGGGTGTGTCCTAGGTCCTAAATGAAAATAAACTAGATTTGCAAGGGGCCCTTTTCCTATATTTCATTAAAGATAGAGATCAAAAAGGTGAATAGATTGACTATCAACCATGAAGGTGAGCCAATTAGACCCGGATCTCATTCTTTTGGGGGAATGGAAATAGATTGAAATTGATTTGGATTAATTAACCTAATTAGACTATGTGAACTAAAACATAAAATGAACATTCTTGATAAATAATACACTAAAACAACAATTTACATCAGATCTAGAAAGTGTAGGAGACCAAGTGTACCTATTATGAAAAGTTGTTTCTAAGCTAAATAGGATGATTGGGATGCCTAGGGGAATATGGGTCTCTAATAGGGTGTCAAACTCTATTTTTGGGGTCCTTTTTAATAAAAAATTTATACTTTTGATTTCCATCTACAAAGTTGTCAGATAATTTTGTAGGTGAGTTTTCGTGGCTTGACAAGATTTAGGACTTTGAGTGCAATAGTGAACAACTTGTCTTCAATATTTCTTGAATCCTCTTCAAACCTGCAACCCACACATTTAAAGAGAGGGAAAGTGTTGGGTCATTTAGGATCTTTCCTTAGTCAAATCCCATGTAAGTGTTTCCACTTGTCAAAGATAAATGGATAATTGAATGGAAGGAATGATGAAATCACAAAGTACTACAACTCACCACACTTAAATGGCTTCCTTGAAGGATTGAAGTCATGCAAATCACCTCAATGTCTTGATCTTTCTTGCTTGATTTTCTTGAATTCTTTAGAGACCTACAAAAGGGTTAGCCTTCACAAAATGTAATGATAACATGAACACATAAACTCACATAAGATTTGAGATGATGTTAGGATCTTGAATTGCTACAATAATGCTATGAAATTATGCTCTTGATCATAAGTTTTCTAATATATTTTTAATTAGATTTCAAATGATGCAATAACTAGGTATTTATAGGTATTTCTCTAATTTGTTGAGAATTAAATCACAATGACCGACATTTGAAATTTAAATTTTGAATGTTAAAATGGCCAATCCAAAATATTAAAAATTGGTCCCTAGCAGAATAGGGGGGCCCATATTCCCATGGGTGTATGGGTCTTGGCCCTATTTTACAAGACACAATATATCAAGGGAAAATCATTAATTACTTGTATTTGTTCAATGCTTGCAATTTATCAAAAAGTGGTACAAATGGGCTATAAAATGCATAATTTTAGGAAATTAGAGACCCAATTAGGCTCAATTATTTAGGGAGACAAAAACATAGTGTGAAATTGTCAAGGGTGACAATTTACGACACTACACCAAAATATCAATTATACCCTAAACTAATCCTCCTAAGGTTGTAAAACATCTACATAATGTGGTGAAATGTGTCAAGTTTCCCTCATCATAGACTATCAACCTTTATATAAATTGTAGTGTCAAAAAAAGTATCCCTTTTCATACTTAATTTGGGAATAGTTAATATTAAAATGAGCCTAATTATGACTTGTGTAGTGTAGTAAAATGCATACCCTTGCATTTTCACACTTTTTTTGGACTCCTTGCTTTATTTATCCTTATTTATGGCTTAATTCATCCTATTTTGCATCCACAAGCCCTATGAATTACATCTTTTCCAACTAAGCTCATCATTCTACGATGCATAAAGGATAATTCAATGATTTTATTGGAGTGTCCTTGGTTTTTGGGTCAGGAATAAAATGCCACCTAGGCCATCTTTATCCCCTAAAGGTCTTGGGACCCTAATTTTGAGGCATCCTAATTGGGCTCCTTTTAGGACTTGGGACTAAGATGACACCTAGGGTGTCTTAGTCCTCCTTGAGTCATTTTCGGGATTTAATTTCAAATTCTAGCAAGATTTAGCCTCCTTTATTTAATGAATTCATATGTTAGCTTGGTGTGATGTAATTTAAGGATATTAAGCATAAGTAAGTATAAATACAAGGTTCCTTCTCTCATTTTCTCCCAACAAGCTAACAAGAAATCTAAACATCCAAGCATTCAAGTATCCAGGCATTCAAGACTATTCTATCAAGCATTTGGAGCTATTATCAAGATTCAAGCATCCTATCAAAGATCTTGCATGTTGTGTTTTTTTGTGTTAACATTTGTGATGTAGGGTTTTGATTCAAGAAAGCAATTCAAAGATCATATCTCTGGTTCAAGATCCATATCCATTGCAACCATTGCACACAAGTTTGTAGACTTTACAAGGGTTTGGTGAGTTGTAGCATTGCATGTTGTTCATTCACCATTTTCTTTATTGTTTCTATTTCATTTCAGGGTTTAATTACCAAACAAGGGGTTTGACAAAGGAAAACCCCCATTCACTAACAAACAACAAGTTTTACCCATCTTGCATATTTGTGATTGCAAATCTAGGTTAAATTCTTGAAGATCATTTGGAGTGAAAAGTTGTAAAAGTTGCAAAGTTGCATTGTAAAGTTGTCATCTTAACGAAAACTCACCTGCAGGCTAAATCTAGAAGTTTCATAACCTGAGATCAGAAAGGAAGCAATTGCAGACCTTGGAGCTCAGAATCACATTTAGAGTTTTCAAAAATTCAGAATGGGACTAATACACCACCTTGGGTTTCTTATTCCTCCTGAGCATATTTTTTAGAGATTCCTTCAGATCCGGTTTCGACATACGAAGAATTTGCAACCACCCTGAAAATAACAGTGGGACTAATGCACCACTCTAGGCATCTTAGTCCTCCATAACACTTTTTGGTAGTTTCTTTGCATTTCTGGAATCCTCACAACATCTCCATACTTCCTAAGCACACATATCCTATCTCCTTGTTGCATAATTTCATTATTTGCATCTGTCATTTAGGTTGCATAACTAGGGTTTGTAGGTCGAATGCTTATTTGTCTTTTCCAAGCATTTTCTTGGTGGTGAACCCCTTTAAAGTTGATAAAGCCCCCTCCTAGGTCCTCCTCATTGAGAATTGACTCACCTTGCGAGGTTGATATTCAATCTATTTAGGACCCCTAGGATTTTCTTGAGTGATTAGTTGGAGAAAGAGTGACATTTTGTATGTCCATTTCCCCATCAATAACTTTGGGGATGACACAAGGCATCAAGAAACCCTATATCTCTTCCATGTTGAACCAAAATATTTTTCATTATCTTTGCTTTCTTTTCATTTTTTGTCTTGTATTTTCCTTTTGGGGATGACGCAAGGCATTGAGACACCCTATGTCTCTTCCATGTTGACCCAAAAGGATTTTCTTTATTTTTGCTCTCTTTGTGTCATACTTCCAGTTCTATGTGTATTCAGGCAATGATGAAAGTTCTAAGCTCTCTAATATTATTGCAACAAAGACAGTTATTGACCCCAAATCCATAGATCCCTTATGTGTTTCTGGGGGGCAACTCTCTTTTACTTTTTCATCTTTTGGCTACTTTAAAGTAATTGCTCACAACATGGTGTGATCAATTTCTTTAAAGTGGGGGCATACATTGGCATTATTTCATTTGCATTTTTTTCCTTTTTCATGTTACTTGATGCGATTTGCTTATTTCACATGATGTGTTTTCCTCTTTGTGGTGACATTGGGAGTAATTTCCTTCAAGAGTGTGACCTATATCAACATATTATATTCCCCTTAGCGGTGATGCGATATATTGCATCCCCTAAGTGGTGAATCTTTTATCCTTTGATTGGTCCTCTCTTGGAGACATCAAGCACAATGTCCCCTAAGACTAAGACCTCACATGAACTAAGAAAAATCCCTTTGAACATCCATCTCTTTCTTGTTGCATTTTTCTTTTGTCCTTATTAAAGTCATGGAGGTATCATTTTGATATGGATTTCCTGGGGCTCACCTAGTGAACAACTAGCTTCACTAGCCCCTGTGAGCATGTATTTTTGTACCTTATTAAAGCCATGGAGGTATGGATTTGATATGGTCCCCTAGGGCTCACCTAGTAGACACCTAGCTCCCACTAGCCCTTGTGAGCATACATTTTGTTTTCATAGTGGATAGTGCATTCCACTTGTAAAATTTCTTTTTGGACAAACAACCTAGACCCAGTCCACCATGTTGGATGGCCAGTTGAAGCTTGATCCATTGCAGTTTTCCTTTTTCCTTTTTATTTCTCCTTTTTCTTGTCTTTGATGGTGTATTTTTGCAATCTAGTTATGGCTTCATATATCATCCACAAGCATGTTCCTTTATTCCTATGTTGGTTTGACATAGGATCTTGATCCTTGGGGCTTGGCCACCCTCTTGATTTTTTTCATCCTATCTTACTAACATTTGTACATTTGAACCCCTCTTGATTGTGTGGTTGGCTACTTTAATGTTAGTTTGAAGCAAGTTCATCCTCTCACTAAAGTGGGGGATAAATGTAGTGTAGTAAAATGCATACCCTTGCATTTTCACACTTGTTTGGGCCTGCCTTGCTTTATTTATCCTCATTTATGGCTTAACTGGTCCTATTTTGTGTCCACAAGCCCCATGAATTACATTTTTTTCTCACTAATCCCGACATTCTCCAATGTATAAATGATAATTTAATGATTTCATTGGATTATCCTTGATTTTTGGGTCAGGACTAAAATGTCACCTAGGGCGTCTTTGTACTCCAAAGGTCTCGAGACCCTAATTTTGAGGCATCCTAATTGAGCCCCTTTTTGGTGTTTGTGCCCCAAGCTTTTAATACTTGGGACTAGGATGTCACCTAGGACATCTTAGTCCTCCTTGAGTCATTTTCGGGATTTAATTTCAAATTTTGGTAGGACTTAGCCTCCTTTATTTAATGAATTCATATGTCGGCTTGGTGTGATGTAATTTTAGGATATTAAGCAGAGGTAAGTATAAATACAATTTTCCTTCTCTCATTTTTCTCCCAATAAGATAACAAGCAATCTAAGCATCCAAGCATTCAAGTATTCAGGCATTCAAGAGTATTCTATCAAGCATTTGGAGCCATCATCAAGATTCAAGCATCCTATCAAAGATCTCTTGCATCATGTGTGTTGTGCTAACATTTGTGATCTAGGGTTTTGATTAAAGCAAAAAATTCAAAGATCATATCTTTGGTTCAAGATCCATATCCATTGCAGCCATTGCACACAAGTTTGCAAACTTTACAAGTGTTTGGTGAGTTGTAGCATTGTGTGTTGTTCATTCACCATTTCCTTCATTATTTCTATTTCATTTCAAGGTTTAATTACCAAACAAGGGGTTTGACCAAGGAAAACCCCCATTCACTAACAAACAACAATTTTTTCCCATCTTGCATATTTGTGATTGTAGATCTATGTTGAAGTCTTGAAGATCATTTGGAGTGCAAAGTTGTAAAAGTTGCAAAGTTGCATTGCAAAGTTGTCATCTTCATGGAAACTCACCTACAAGCCAAATCTAGAAGTTTCACAACCTGAGATCGGAAAGAAAGTGAGTGAAGACCTTGGAGCTCAAGATCACATTTAAGTTTTTATAAATTCAGAATGGGACTAATACACCACCTTGGGCATCTTAGTCCTCCCAAGCATATTTTTAAGAGATTCCTTTGTATTCGGTTCTCACATCTAAAGACTCTACATCCTCCCTGAAAAATAGCAGCTGGACTAATATGCCACTCTAGGAATATTAGTCCTCCATAGCACTTCTTGGTAGCTTCTTTTCATTTCTGGAATCCTCACAACATCTCCAGACTTCCCAGGAACACATATCCTATCTCTCTATTGCATAATTTCATTATTTGCATCTCTCATTTAGCTTGCATAACTAGGGTTTGTACCTATTCAATGCTTATTTGTCTTTTCCAAGAATTTTCTTGGTAGAGAACCACTTTAAAGCTGAAAAATCCCCCTCCTAAGTCCTCCTAATTGAGAATTGACTCACCTTGTGAGGTTTCTAGTCAATCCAATTAGGACCCCTAGGACATTCTTGAGTGGTTAGTTTGAGAAAGAGTGACATTTTTTATGTCCATTTCTCCATCAATCATCTTGATTTAGTGTTGTAATGTGTTTCACACATTCACATTAAGTTAGGGCCCCTGTAAATGAAGTGTACTTAATGGTGCCTCATTTAGGGTGTTGTAAAGTATACATTTACACTTTCACACAACTAGCTAATGCCATAACATTTGAATCCACTATGTGAGCTAGGATACGCAAAACTTCTACACCTTGTGAATCATTAAGTAAAAATATCCTAAGATTATCTATGATAGGGATAGCCTCTCCAACCAAATTTTTTGTACTCAAGAATTTTTGGAGACCATATAATTTCATGTTTAGTTTTTGAATTCAAGCCTTAGGAACATAGGCCATAGAGTTTTCAAGCCAAATAAAATCATGAGGGGATTGCGACTCAGAGATCATTGGAAAGGTAGGAATGATATCCAAAGATGATTGTGCTCCAAAAGTTCCTTGGGTGAATGAGACAAAAAACTTAGGCTCAACACCAAAGCTATCCAAAGTGTGGGAAGCCATGATTTGATAACTTCTTCTCACAAGAGTGTTAGATTGAGAACACCAAGTCATGAAACTCATAAATAAAGTATAAGTTTTAGGACACAAAAATGTTCTTAAGAATTTAAAGATATAATAAATTGATGACAAGACAAATATGTTGATGGTATGTTAGAAGAATAAAAGGTTTTTTAGGTTTTCATTCTACAGTAACATAAGAGAATCAAAAAATAATAATCAAAATTAAACATAAAATGATTGAAAATAGTAAATAAGATATTCAATAATCTAATACCTTAACCAAGTAAATAATACTAAATAATATATACAATTAAATCAAACATTTTAAAAATGCAAGCTTATTTGGGTTCACCAAAATGTTTAATAGGAAAGGAGGAAGGTTTGGGTTGAATGTCTTAAACTAAATGATAAGTGTTAATTTGGTTGAGGGTTTTGGTCCCTTTTATATAAAGTGTAAGGATTGATAAGATGATGTGATGAATTAGGTTGATTGTGACCAAATTGACTAAATGCAACAAAATACAAATATTACAGAACAAATTGATGAAAATAGAGAATAGATCTGAGAAGATCCATAGAGAGAAACTTGGAACCAAAAATTGGTGTTGAATGTGTTGGATGCTAGAGAATCACAAAGATTCCAGTGCACTATACATGTATATGAAAGATGCCATAAATTAGGATTTTTTGCTTGTATAGATTTGGTAATGTATGAACACCTATGACAAAGAAAATTGAAATTTAGTATGTGAATATTCCTGAATAATAAATATGCCCTAGTTTATCAATGATGAATGAATAAAATAAGAGCTAGGGTTCAAAATTCTCTAAAAGAGATAAGATGTCAAATCCTCCTTCCATGAAAACAACCTAGAAACCTGCAAAGTGGAAACAAGGGAAGGGTTGTGGTGTATAGGGGATTTCCTTGGTCGAACCCTATGTTGGTGTTCCCACCTCCACAATAATAATAATGATATTTGTTAAAGAGTGCATGCTCTTGGGAGAGTAGAGGAAAAAAAAATGATAATGATAATGACAAAACAATAATATATTTACCACTCAGATATGAAACTCTTGTTGGGTTGATGCAACTATAATAATCTCACACAAGGAGGGTGAAGAGGCTTCCTTAAGATCCAACAAGTGTTACGACATACAATAATATTAATAACAATAGATAAGAAACATCACAAGATACTTAAACATGAATTTATTGCAATAATGGAGTTCATCAGTTGATAGATTATAGACTCTATATTTATTTTAATGTCTCTCATCATTTTTCTTTTCTTGCTTGCTTATTGCTAACTTGATTAAAAATTTCTCTAGACCTAGTAAAAAGGAGAATAAGTTACATGTATATGAGTTCAAGAACATATCAATATAACCATTTAGAGAGGTTGAAAAATAAGGTTGCATCCTTAATCATAACAAGGCCAATTTTTTGAATTCAAAATTTTGGTGTGAATGGCCAGGATGTTAGTGTGTTGTGCTAGTGTCCAAGCATTTTTTTTTTTTAACAAACCCAAAAATAGAGTCGCTGATTTAACTATTTTTTCCAAAAGTGTGGCAAAACAAACATACCAAAAGAATAATTAGGAACACACACAAAAGTGAGTGCCTAACCTAGTGTGAAATTTTAAGCGATGACAATTTATGATGCTACATGAGGATAGTTAATCTTAGATGTATTCCATGTAGGGGAAGATGATAGCCTTAAATAAATGTGACAAATATGATCTTATAGTTTGTTGGAGGGAAGAAATCTCATTGGCTACAAGTAGGTGTATAAGAAAGATCAAAGTAGATAGGTGGTTGAAGTAGTAAAGGGATATATGAGTGGCTTAGGGATACTCCCAAAGAGAGGAGTCAATTTTAATAAAAAAATTTCTCCAATTAGGGTGATCTGACAATAGTGGGTTACACTTTTTGGCCAAACTTGACATTGAACTGAACTTTTTTAACTAAATCTTCACTTTCAGAAACCTATAGCTGCTAAACCATGATAAATTTGAAGATGATGCAAACTAGTGATTTATGACATTTTTTCTGTAGATTCTAAATATTTTTTTCTTTTAAGTTGGAATCAAATTTCATTTTCTTTTCCATCTCCTTCAATAACTAGTTTTTAACAGTAAACACCATGTTTAAAGAGTGATGTTTATTGTATAACACAAACTTTTTCTATGAACTTGGATAAAATTCTATTTTTTTAGAATTTAGATTTGTAACTATGATATCTATCTCTTTCATTTGGTTTCATAGATTTTTATTAAATATTTTTTTCTTAATTAAGTTTTGAAGTCAAACCAATTATAATTTAGACATAGGTTTACTATATAACACAACTTTTTTGAATGTATCAAAATTCAATTTTTAATTTTTGTTGGATCAAGGACATCAATACCAAGAGAATATATATTTTTTAGAATTTTTTGGGTAATCTGCAATTTCTCCACATGTGTAGAATAAAGAGCTTCATTTTCAGTGAAAACCTACATTCACAAGAAATAAAAAATAAATATAATATCAAATTAAATATATTTAAAATTATACTTTCTAGGAAGCTTATAATAAGGACTACATACTAGCAAAACATAAATTTTAAAAGAATTCATTTGATCCCCCAAAAGGTAAATCAAAAATAGTTTTTTCAACATTTTGATAGGTGTAGATGAGACTCCTTTATAGGTATGGTTTAAAACTAGTGGGGTTCTATCCAAGGGGGTTTGATCTAAGGGGGTTTTTTCAAACCCTCTTCAATTAAAATCATTTAAATAGAACTTTTCAAGGCTTAAATCATTATATTTTCTAGAAATATGTGATTTCAACAAAAATCAAGATGTCCCAGAAAGTGTAACCCATTATTGTGGCAGCACCCATTAGCAAGTTATATTGTATTAGATACCTATTATCTATTGTTACATCTTATGATTTTAAATCTAGTGGATAGATGTTAAGCCTACTTTATTGCATATTTATAGGTTTTTGTTAAGAGAAATAAACATGTAGATTACAATGGTGTGAAATAGTCACCCACGATGTGACATCTAAAGTTTGATGTGTTTGTGTTGAGTTTGGGGATTTTTAGGAGAGATGAGGATCACTATTTTATGTTACAATTATTGATGATCAAATTCTAATCATAATATTCTATTAACATGAAAAAAAATTTATTAGTAACATCAAGGTGATGATTATTAATTCTTATAGTTGTGTCACCATACATATTGTATCGGTGTGTGTGTGTGTGTGTGTGTGTGTGTGTGTGTGTGTGTGTGTGTGTGTGTGTGTGTGTGTGTTAGGAATAACATTACATTGGGTTTTGGAATCTTGTTCATGCAGAATTATATGATGGATACTTGGTATCACCATTGTAATAGGGAAAATTATTCATGCAAATTTTATCCATTTATTCAAATAAAATCTTCCAAAATTACACCACAATACAAATATGAGCAAAGAATATAGGAATTACGGGATATAAATACTTAAGGAGAGACATCCATTTTAAGAGATCTCTAATCCTTCACGAATATTTATCATTACTTCAGCAAAATTCAAAATTCATATACATTGAACAATAACTTTAGCAAGGAATTTAGTTGACTTGTTAATTTCTATAAATATTTGTTTGAAATATTTTTTTAGAAGTTCACAATAAAGACTAAAGAATCACTTAAGACATTTCTAATATGCCATTTTGGAATATACTTCTTATTTAAGTTATTAATGATAAGTTTCAAGTCACCTTTGATACCTTAGTATTTTTTATTAAGACAAACACTTTTTTCCAAAGCTATACAAGGAAGTGAAGAAAAGAACCACTAACAAACAAGAAATAAAGGAACACCAAGGCATGATTAAAATCAACACACCCTATCCAAGTATATAACAAAACAACTAGCTAGATGTCACAAAACACAACCAATTTAGAAATTTTAAAACCTTCTAATTTCAACCAAGAATCAATACTATTATTGGTTTCCAAGGGAATATTCTTAACTATCATGTAATTATTTTACTATAGAAAAAAGTAATTACATCACAATATATTACTTTATAAATATTTTGTAAGAAAATTAATACATAAAATTTCTAAATAAGTTAAATATTTTTAATATTTTGTAATAAGAAAATTTATTTTTATTTGTATACTATTTAATTTAGAAAATATCACCACTAACATGCTTATAAAACTATTTCTTACACAATTAAGAATGAAGTTTACCTATTTTAAATCTTTTGATTCTCATAAATTCAATTCTACAGGTTTTGTCTTTTTACATGATATGATTTCAATAACAAAATAAAAAAATATTCAAAATTACGCAATCTTAAACATACATCTTAATCAAACTATTATATTTATTTTCAAACATTAATTTATTTTTGATGAGTAGATAGGAAAACTTATCAAGTGTTTCTTATGGAATTGACAAAGGCATTTACCTATATTAAATATTTGGAGTTGGTAGAGGTTGAATTCTTCAAAAATAAATATATTTAATAATAAAATTTTATATTTAAAATTATACAATGTTAAAAATACTTTGTAATCAAATTATTATATTTATAATTTGTAGATAATAATTAATATTTTATGAGAAAAATAGACATTTTTCTTAACTTTTAATTAGTATTGATTGATAGGACTAAAATTTTAATAAACTATATAATCAAAAAACATACTATCATCTTTCTCGACTTCTTTTAATTTGAAAAGACATCAATAATGAGAACACCATTTTTAATTTGAAATAAGTATAACTGATTGAATAGAAGTCATGTTAGGATTTGAATTGGTATTTAGTGAAGTAGTTGTAGCTTTTGCATGTTGTTAGCATGCATGGAATATACCCAAGAGTTACTCTAGTCTTCCATATTGACGTCTATGCCATATAGGGAAGATGTTGATTGATTGCTATTCTATCTGCTTGGAAATGTTTTGTTTCAGGGAAGCTTATAATAAGGACTACATACTAGAAAAACATAAATTTTAAAAGAATTCATTTGATCCCCCAAAAGGTAAATTAAAAATGGTTTTTTCAGCATTTTAATAGGTGTAGATGAGACTCCTTTATAGGTATGGTTTAAAACTAGTGGGGTTCTATCCAAGGGGGTTTGATCTAAGGGGGTTTTTTCAAACCCTCTTCAAATAAAATCCTTTAAATAGAATTTTTCAAGGCTTAAATCATTATATTTTCTAGAAATATGTGATTTCAACAAAAATCAAGATGTCCCAGAAAGTGTAACCCATTATTGTGGCAGCACCCATTAGCAAGTTATATTTTATTAGATACCTATTATCTATTGTTACATCTTATGATTTTAAATCTAGTAGATAGATGTTAAGCCTAATTTATTGCATATTTATGGGTTTTTGTTAAGGGAAATAAACATGTAGATTATAATGGTGTGAAATAATCACCCATGATGTGACACCTAAAGTTTGATGTGTTTGTGTTGAGTTTGGGGATTTTTAAGAGCTATGAGGATCACTATTTTATGTTACAATTATTGATGATCAAATTATCATCATAATCTTCTATTAAGATGAACTTTTTTTATTAGTAACATCAAGGTGATGATTATTAATTATTCTAGTTGTGTCACCATACATATTGTATCGGTGTGTGTGTGTGTGCATGCGTGTGTGTGTTCGTGTGTGTGTGTGCGCGCGTGTGCGTGTGCGTGCGCGTGTGTGTGTGTTAGGAGTGTCATTGCATTGGGTTTTGGAATCTTGTTCATGTAGAATTACATGATGGGATACTTGGTATCACCATTGTAATAGGGAAAATTATTCATCCAAATTTTATCCATTTATTTAGATAAAATCTTCCAAAATTACACCACACTACAAATATGAGCAAAGAATATAGGAATTATGGGATATAAATACTTAAGGAGAGACATCCATTTTAAGAGATCTTTAATCCTTCATGAATATTTAACATCATTACTTCATGTAAAATTCAAAATTCATGTACATTGAATAATAACTTTAGCAAGGAATTTAGTTGACTTGTTAATTTCTATAAATATTTGTTTGAAATATTTTTTTAGGAGTTCACAGTAAAGACTAAAGAATCACTTAAGACATTTCTAATATGCCATTTTGGAATATACTTCTTATTTAAGTTATTAATGATAAGTTTCAAGTCACCTTTGATACCTTAGTATTTTTTATTAAGACAAACACTTTTTTCCAAAGCTATACAAGGAAGTGAAGAAAAGAACCACTAACAAACAAGAAAGAAAGGAACACCAAGGCATGATTAAAATCAACACACCCTATCCAAGTAGATAACAAAACAACTAGCTAGATGTCACAAAACACAACCAATTTAGAAATTTTAAAACCTTCTAATTTCAACCAAGAATCAATACTATTATTGGTTTCCAAGGGAATATTCTTAACTATCACATGTAATTATTTTATTATACAAAAAATAATTACATCACAATATATTACTTTATAAATATTTTGTAAGAAAATTAATACATAAACATTCTAAATAAGTTAAATATTTTTAATGTTTTGTAATAAGAAATTTTGAATTTATTTTTATACTATTTAATTTAGAAAATATCACCACTAAATGCTTATAAAACTATTTCTTACACAATTAAGAATGAAGTTTTCCTATTTTAAAATCTTTTGAGTCCTATAAATTCAATTCTATAGGTTTAGTCTTTTTACATGATATGATTTTCAATAACAAAATAAAAAACATTCAAAATTACTTACTGTTAAACATACATCTTAATCAAACTATTATATTTATTTTCAAACATTAATTTATTTTTGATGAGTAGATAGAAAAACTTATCAAGTGTTTCTTATAGAATTGATAAAAACGTTTATCCATATTAAATCTTTGGAGTTGGTAGAGATTGAATTCTTCAAAAATAAATATTTTTAAAAACAAAATTTTATATTTAAAATTATATAATGTTAAAAATACTTTGTAATCAAATTATTATATTTATTTGTAGATATTAATTAATATTTTATGACAAGAATAGACATTTTTCTTAATTTCTAATTAATTTTGATTGATAAGACTAAAATTTTAATAAACTATATAGTCAAGAAAAATACTATCATCTTTATCGACTAAAAAATTCAGTTTCATCCATTTTAAAATAGTAACTGAATGGAACAACTTTCAATATTGTTAAAATCATGTGCTCCTGTCTTCTTTTGGTTTGAACAGACGTCAATAATGAAAACACCATTTCTAATTTGAAATCAAGTTCTGGTGTGTACGTGGTTGGCAGCCTCTGGTTTATTACTATAAAGATGTTACGTTGATTATAACAGCCATTTCATATTATTGGTCAAACAAATGTATTAATCAAATTTTAAGTTAAACTATTATTATTATTTTGTTTATTGGTTTAAAAAAAACCTTTGAAAAGTTAAACTTAAAGTTTATATTTATCACTATTTTTAACTCAACAAATTTGTTTTCTCTAATTGTAGAGAAATGAAATACTTTTATAGAATGGTATGCAATTTAGATTTGATATAAATGATTAAATAATATTAAATTCTAAATTGGATATGAGTAATTCAAAAATTATTTTATGTTTATCTATTTGTTAAGAAAATACTTTTTTGGCGAGAGAAAATTTAATGGAACACATATATATATAGCACAATTTAAGTTGGATCTGATATGTAATAGTTATATGTTACTGTATTTTGAATATTGAAACATTTAATTGTAGAAAGTAAATAGAAAATAATTGTACTTAGGTCATTTACTACAAAATGTATGATTTTAAGGAAGATCCTAGATTCTAATGAATATTTGGTTTGAAAATAATACTTATTTGTCTATGTAACTCCTCTCATTGAACTTTCTCATTGAACTTTTTCTTTGGCTTGATGTTGATACTTTGCATCCTTTTTTCTAAATTTTATTGTACACTATGGTGCACAAATAATGATAGTTCATATGCGGAAATTCTATTCAATTGGCTCATTTGAATATTTTCATTGGGCCTAATGCATGCTCCTAAACCTTTCCCTTGCCTCTCTAGTATTTATTTTATCCTTGTTTTTTAGTTGAGCTTTATATTTGCTAGCATGGTGGTCTGTGATAATTGTTTGATATTATGAGCTCCAAAAAATCAAAACCATGATATTAAGTGCTAAGAAGTGGATTTGTTGTTAATAATATCTCATTATTTTTGAGATGGACTATAGAGTGGTGATCATATGAGTTATATATTAGGGGGGAAAGTATCAAAATATCATTATTTACATGAAAAACCCTTTGTGTCACAAGTAATCCTAAGGACCATTAGATCACTTTATATTAGAAGGCCTTAATAATTTTCACATATATAAACACTCTTTGGTTCCTTGAGTTTCAAGGATCATCAAATGATGATTATGATCTATATATACTGTGCATGTCC
This sequence comes from Sequoia sempervirens, assembly GCA_007258455.2. NCBI lineage: Eukaryota > Viridiplantae > Streptophyta > Pinopsida > Cupressales > Cupressaceae > Sequoia > Sequoia sempervirens. Next base: position 588,737,843 of record VDFB02270651.1, on the reverse strand, counting down.
TTGGTGGTGATATGTGTTCTTAGAGTTATATGATCCACCATGGGTTAGTCCCTTGCCATGCCATCCACTAGTGGGTCACTTCCTTTTGTTTTCTCATGTGTGATTGGATTGTATTAGCATGTTCTCCTATGGGTAGATGATTTAATTATGTCAATATAGGATATGCATCAGTGATTGATCATGGTGATAATATGACATCATGTGGTTCACATAATGCTAAGATATTTTAAAGTTTATTGTTTGTCATAGAATGTCCAATCTATTGGATGTGATTGATGTTGGATGATTCCACAATCGAATATAATGAAACAACTTCCACGATTGAATGAAATATACTATCAAATATGAAAAATGAAGAGTGTATAAATAAAATGATCAAGCCTTGCATATATAGGCAAGGATTGGGAGGTGAGAAGATATGAATGAAACCATGTCTAATCCTCCAAAGTTGTAACACTTTTGAGCTCACTTAGCAAGTGTGTAATTAAGTGTCAAGAGGTGTCTCAAGTCATGATGACACATGGACCTCAATTCTATGAAGTGAGACAAAAGAAAAAGAAACCTAAGTAAACTTAAGCTAGGTATGAATAGATCAATCCTAGAAAAGTGATTAGCTAACTAGGTATGATAATGAGTCTATTTACACTAACACCTCCCCTTAAGTGCAACTTAGGGAGTAATATATATGCACTAACAATGAGTCTTGACTACTAGTCTACTAGACCATGTTAGATACTCATGTACAAATATCTCATAAAGTGGTGTAAAAAAGAGAAATCCAGTGAGAAATAAAAACTACTCTCTGAAGTAGGAGGAGAAACACACATTCTTCCCCACTTAAAACAAATCAAAGTATTAAACAAATTACCCATAATAGATTTAAAATCTGCAATACAAACTTTTTATTTGTTCATTCAAATCACCAACAAGAAACATAAATACTTCAAAAATCTGAAAATACAATTATTGCAGCCTCCATGGCTGATAAATATGCATAAAAAAACTGAGAATAAACTGATCTACAATAGTAAGATCACTTAAGAATCATGCTTCATAAATTCTTTGTTCATATCATGCATCCTTTCTCAACATCTCTAGTTTGTAACCTACAACATTCAACCGAAACTCTGTAGAATCTGGAATATAAATTTTCAAAAAATATGTTGCTGTAAATAACTCCTTACACCTGCAATAAAATGATTTATTTCAACCTTCAAATAAGAACTATGCCCAACTCTTCATTCTTTCCCCAAAATCTAAAAATTTTCCCTTCAATTTCTCCATGAAACCTTCATCCAAGCTTTTTTTAACCCCCAATTTTTGGCCTCCTTCAAAAATCCACAACCCCAACATGAAAAAGGAATTAAAATCACTTTAGAATATGCATTCAATCTCCAAAAAAATAATTTTCCAAATCCATTCCTCAATATGCTAAAACTGGCAGTCCAACTAGTCTTTCCACTCCTCACAAATAGGCCCTGAATTAGAAAAATATTTCAAACACAACTTGGCAGCCCCCAGATCTGAATGATGCATTAAATTCATATTTTAGAATCATTATTTCTCCAAAAAAATCCTTCCAAATCCACTCCCAACAAATTTTCTAAGAATAACAAACATGCAAGATTCCCACTCCTAGAAAATAGGGACCCAATTAGAAAAGCAACTGCCAACTCAACTTGTGCACTCAAGATCTCCATTATTAAAATTTACGAGGATTTAATTGAGTTTTAAAATTTTTCAACCCCCCCAAAAATCCATTCCAAGATTGCCTTTTTAAAGCTCAAGTTCAACACTGCCACCTAGACTTTCTCCACTCCAAAAAAATTAAAATAAAAGACCAATTATTTATTACAATTTTTGGCCCAATATTTTAATTTATTACTCCAAATAAATAATTATCAAACCTTAGGAAAATACAAAATTAAAATATTTAATTTTGTTTGATGTTGATTTCCTGTGCACCCGGATGCTCCTGCATCAAACACCCACGGTAGAAAAGAAATATTTCATGAGCTGCACTCAGAAATATTTATAGAACCCGTGCTTGTCTTGGATCCACCTCTCTTCTTTGTCCACTAGTATTTCTTTGTTCACCAATTTCTGCAACTTCACAACATTATCCTCTTTCATCTTTACTCCTCTACCCTCTATTACTATTTTAATTTCTCCCACTCTTTCCACCATGTCTTCTTCATGAAATTTTATTGTTTCAATGCCTTCTGTAAAACACAACATCGCTGCAATCTGATTTCTTTTACTCAAAACAGCATTAGTACCATTATCAAGAGTCTCATTTTCCATTCCTCCTAACAAGGAATCATAGTCACAAATCAAAACATCTTCATGTCCACTATTCTTTAACAAAGATTTACCAGAAAACTTTTCATTTACCTTCACTCTACACTCTTCGAATTCAACTTTTTCAAATTGATCTATTGCTGCAACAAATTCTTCATCAAAGAAAACATCAAAATATGATTTTACCTCACATTCTACTACAACCTTCGTCTCACCTGAGATCAACTCATCCCATTCTTTTTCAACTGTTGTCATCTGCATCAATAAATCATCCCCTTCACTTTCTTTTATGTCCTTCAAAGGACACTCTTCTGTTGCAACTTCATTATCCACACATTCATCTTCATAACAACATTTATCAAAATTAAATTTTACCTCGATATCTTCCATTGCTGCAACTTTTTCTTCCCTTGCAATAATTTGATCCCATTCTTTTTCAATCTGAATGAGTAAATCATCCTTCTCAACTTTATAGGTGTTCTTTAAAGAACTCTCTTCTACTACTGCAATCACGGTAGTCTCATCCTTCATTTCTTCCAATAGACATCCCTCTTCAGGTTCATCAATCTCTTCATGCTCATACTCTTCTTCCTCCTCAATGTCGCATGCATGACATTCTATTACTTCTTCTTTCTTTCCTGTAGTCAAAACATCATTAGAAAGATAAAACTTATCTTCAAATCTTCTCTCCTCTTGTTTCCTCCTTTCAATCTCATCCCTCAATTCATTTATTTTTTGTTGCAACCTTATCATTTCTCTTTCTCTGAATCTCTTTTTTATTACATCTAGTTTGGGAATCATTAGAATCCATCTAATGATAATTCCCTTTCTCCTTTCCATTTCATAGGCTTCTTAAATCCTCAACAACACATTTTTTTCAAAACCCTTAGGTTCTTCACATGTAAACTGCCTCACATTCGGTGATCTGTTTACAAGATCTTCACTCTCAAGATCTGCTAGCTTCAACCCACACTCACAGGTCCTACTGCAACTGGCTCACGTTCGGCGCTTTGTTACAAACTCAGGAACTTCTGCTCTGATACCATTGAAGTAGGAGGAGAAACACACATTCTTCCCCACTTAAAAAATATAAAAGTCTTAAACAAATTACCCATAATAGATTTAAAATCTGTAATACAAACTTTTTATTTGTTCATTCAAATCACCAACAAGAAACATAAATACTTCAAAAATCTGAAAATATAATTATTGCAGCCTCCATGGATGATAAATATGCATAAAAAAGCTGAGAATAAACTGATCTACAATAGTAAGATCACTTAAGAATCATGCTTCATAAATTCTTTGTTCATATCATGCATCCTTTCTCAACATCTCTAGTTTGTAACCTACAACATTCAACCGAAACTCTGTAGAATCTGGAATATAAATTTTCAGAAAATGTGTTGCTGTAAATAACTCCTTACACCTGCAATAAAATGATTTATTTCAACCTTCAAACAAGAACTATGCCCAACTCTTCATTCTTTCCCCAAAATCTAAAAATTTTCCCTTCAATTTCTCCATGAAACCTTCATCCAAGCTTTTTTTAACCCCCAATTTTTGGCCTCCTTCAAAAAGCCACAACCCCAACATGAAAAAGGAATTAAAATCACTTTAGAATATGCATTCAATCTCAAAAATAATTTTCCAAATCCATTTCCTCAATATGCTAAAAGCTGAGTCCAACTAGTCTTTCCTCCTCACAAATAGGCCACAGATTAGAAAAATATTTCAAACCTGGCAGCGTGAGGATCTAAATGATGCATTAAATTCATGTATTTTAGAATCATTATTTCTCCAAAAATCCTTCAAATCCCTCCCAACAAATTTTCTAGAATATAGAAGCATGCAAGATTCCCACTCCTAGAAATAGGGACCCGATTAGAAGAAGCAATTTGCCAACTCAACTTGGGCACTCAAGGATCTCCATTATTTAAAATTTATGGATTTAGTGAGTTTAAAATTTTCAACCCCCAAAATCCATTCCAATATTTCCTTTTTAAAGCTCAAGTTCAACACTGCCACCTAGACTTTCTCCACTCCAAAAAAATTAAAATAAAAGACCAATTATTTATTACAATTTTTGGCCCAATATTTTAATTTATTACTCCAAATAAATAATTATCAAACCTTAGGAAAATACAAAATTAAAATATTTAATTTTGTTTGATGTTGATTTCCTGTGCACCCGGATGCTCCTGCATCACTCTCCAAAAGAAATTATTTAATGAAATGAAATGTACAAGTAAAGAAGAACTGATAGATGGAAAACTCATTATGACCCCTAAAGGACTACTTCCATCACATAAGTAAAAGAAATTTTCCCTCATAAGGGAGAAAAGAGAGAAGGTCATGCGAACCCCCTAAAAATGTGAAGTGATGAACTCCATGTGAGGAAATGCTTCTTCCCAAAAATGATAGCAGAAGAGAAACCTTGTATCCTCCCCTCAAGATGATGCTTGTAGTGTTGGTATATTATTGAAACAAGATGTTGAAGATGATACATGATCGCTAAACAAAATTCCTCTATTAAATGAACAAGAAAAAGTTGAGAGGGGGAATTGAATCAGTTGTAGAAAATTAAAACATCAAAAAGCCTCAATAGTAATCAGATCCACATGCATTCATTAAACCCTTATTCTATTAAAGTGAGTAAACTTGAAATAAAGATAACAGAAACTAAAACAACACCATACATATGCAAACACTAGATTTACATGGAAAACCCAACGAGGGAAAACCATGATGAGGATTAGCTCACAATATAAGTAATTGCAAAACTGGAACAAGGGCTTATTTCCAAAATAGGACACATTGTCCAAAAAGGCTCATAGCCAGGGTTCACTTCCATAGAAAGAAATACAAGAAGATATATGAGAAATGTTACATAGAGAACAATTTCTCAATGCAACAAGGAATCCACCACAAATACTCCAACACTTTCATAGCCTTGCATGAAATATTTTAGACACCTTTAGCTCACTGCCTTTAGGAATCCAACACTTGAAATTCGCATTGCTCTACTCAAATTCACATCACTCGCATCGATATCATATCTATCTTCTCTCTATCATATCACAACATCACCACTCTTATTTATATCAACCTCAACCTCAAAAATGCTCTCCAAGGTCGGCAACTATTTTTTACACTTACAAATTCAAATTAGATCAGAACCTAAACATTCTCGCAGTGGATAGGAATGAAGGTGGCCCATATAAATCCTTAATTAGGACCAAAATAGATCCCAACACATCTCAACATGCTTTCAATAATACTTGAACATCTTTGAATGTATTGTAGACACCAAGTTGGTTGTTATCCGTGAAAACACATTAAACATTAAGTACATGCTTCCTTTAAAAAATTTTGAAACTTCCAAATAGAAAAATTCAATTGAACACAATCCAAGAACATCTTTAAACACAAAAATTCCTTTGCAACAAATCTCACCTAAAGATTATAATCATACTATTTATCCAAACAACATTGCTAGACACTGCAATACTTTGTAACTCAGAAGACCTTATTTTGATACACCTAACCACAAATCCTTTTGACATAGACAAGAGAACAATACCATCAACTCTCCTTCAAAACCATGAGTCCTAAAAAGAAACTACAAAGAAATATGGAGCAAATATATTTCTCCTAGACACCTGTGCACAACACTACAAAACTAGTTCATATATTGGTGAACACAACTTTCTTTGACCAACAATCCAGAAGCCCAAATTTTGGATATAAAAAATCTAACAACCTTAAACAACATATCAAATCCACATAGGAATAGCCTCAACATAGAAGAAACATGGAGTATAACCTGAAGCACATTTTGAACACTTGCACAACAATATTTTCTTTGTTTATCAAATTTTCTCAAAGCACTTGGAAACCAAGTACTAGAGACACCATCTCAACTCATTGCTTCATTCCAACTCATCTTCAAACACTACAACAAGAGGATAGCTCCATGTTCTCACAACACTTCCTCAACATCTCAACTACACATGCACAACTTGCAACAACCTATTTTCCTCTTTTTAATAATTTTCTCAATATCCTCAACATCTTCATCATGCAACACACTTTCTTGACACATAGTTGACATCAATGACAACACCAACCTATAGACTTCTTGTTGAAATCATTGAAAAAACCTTCATACTTGAAATAATCTCCTCCTTTGTCATTGATGGTCACACAAGATGTGAAATGACATCAAAGACAACATACTATTCTTGCACTCTCCGCCCCTTACAGGATTCTTTCACCTTTTGATAATAATTATTAAGATAGTGTACACAACTTTCTCCCTCTAATGCTTTGTACTTTTCAAATGAATATCTCTCCCCCTTTGACATCAATGGAAAGGGATAAAATGTTTTTCATTTTTCTCCCCCTTTGGCACTAAACCAAGATACATGAGCTAAATACTCCCCCTTAGTAGTACACCCAATCAAATTAGCAACTCTACAACAATAACAACATTCCTTACTATAACAATGACACTACATGACACTACCTACTCCCCCTAAGGGGTAGCCACCAATATTAGTCTAGAAAAGAGATAGATCCATAGATCCACTAGACTGATGCATCTCCATATGCAACTAGTTCAACATAGGAGAGGCAATAACCCCCAACTTCTCCCAAAGATACTCAAAATTATCCTTCAGAAGAGCCTTAGTAAATATGTCAATAATCTGATCCTTTGTAGGTACATATTCAAGCTTCACCTCACTCTCCATAACCTTCTCTCTCAGAAATTGATACCTGATTGATATATGCTTTGTCCTTGAATGCATCACTGGATTCTTTTAAATGTTAATTGCACTTGTATTATCACAAAAAAATAGATATAGGCTCATCATACACTACTCTAATATCCTTGAATGTATTTCTCATCCACAAAACCTATGTATGGTACAACATGATGCTACTAAAATATACTCAGCCTCTGCAAGGGATAAGGAAACTAAATCTTTCTTCTTACTTAAGCACGACACCAATCTACATCCAAGAAAGAATGCTCCACCACTTGTACTTTTCCTATCATCAACACAACCAACCCAATCTGCATTTTTATAAGCACTTAATATGAAATTATTATCATAAGGATACCACACGCCATAATCTAGAGTGCCTCTTAAATATATAAATATCATCTTGACTAAGTTGCAACATGTGTTTCTTTATGTTCTTCTTGAAATATAGCAACCCACCCAATCATAGATCTATATATGAATTTTATCCTAAATATATGAATATCCTCTTGATTAAGACAAACCGTGATGCATGATATCCGTCTTAGTACCAGCTAGATATATACCACCAATCATAGATCTATATTTACTTTGATCATCCTTAGGTGAATTGTCATCTTCTTTTCTCGCTTTAAAATAGTCACCATAGGAGTGCATACCAGTTTGGAGTCTTCCATTCCAAACTTCTCCAACATCTCTTTGACATACTTAGACTGTGAAATGAAAATCCCATTATTTGTTTGATTGATTTGTAACCCAAAGAAGAAATTCATCTCCCCAAATATTGACATCTCAAACTCTTTTTTGCATCTCTTCAAAAAAATTCTTACACATAGCTTCATTTCCACCAAAGATAATATCATCCACATATGCCACCACAATTAATATTTTATCTTCCTCAACTTTTAAGTAAAGATTACTATTTGTGGTAAATTCCTTTAATAAACTCTTGCTGTATCAAATATTTATCCAATCTTGCATACCAAGTTTCCTAAGAGCTTTCTTCCTCAATCCATATAATTCCTTCTTCAATTTTCACACCATATCTCATTGATATGATGACTAAAATCCTTTTGATTGTTCCATGTAAACTTCTTCCTCTAATTCACCATTCAAAAAAATTGACTTCATATCTATCTGATAAACTTTAAAGTCCTTGTAAGTTGTAAATGCCAAAAACATTTTGATAGCTTCCATCCTAGCCACAAGGGAAAATGTCTCCTCAAAGTATATTCCTTCCACTTGTGAGTAACCCTTACACAGAAGTCTTGTCTTATTTCTCACCACTTCTCCATTCTCATTCAACTTGTTTTTGAATACCCACTTAGTTCCAATTATTTTCTTATTTTCTAGTCTAAGAACCACCCCCATGCCTATTTTTTCTCAATCTACATAAGTTCTTCTTCCATTTCCTTTATCCAATGTTCATCTTGCATGCCCTCACTCAATCGCTTTAGGTTCAACTTTAGAAAGTAAACATAGAATTACCTTAAATTTAGTAGCTTTTCTTCTTGTTAATACTCATTTCCTCTTATCTCCAATGATTTTATCTTCAAAATGATTCTTTTGCACATACTTAGGGGTCTTCTCCAGAGCTTCTTCCTCTTCATTCTGCACTTCTTTTTCATCAACTTTTTCTTCTTTTTTACAATCAAGTTCATTTGGCATATATCCATCTACTTCAATTGAATTCAACAAATTTTCATCAACCTTAAAATTTGCACTTTCAACAATCTTTCTCAACCTTTTTGTTGTAACATATGTAAGCTTTGATTTTAGTAGAATATCCAAGGAAGATACCTTCATTAGAGCTTGCATCAAACTTTCCTAAGTTTTCTTCATCTCTCCTGATATAACATTTTCTTCCAACTACTCTAAAGTACTTCACAGTAGGAATCCTTTCATACCATAACTCATAAGGAGTCTTTGTGCTATTAGCTTTAGCTTGAACTCGGTTAAGTATGTAAATAGTGATATGTATTTCTTCTCTCTAGTAGACTTCTGGTAGATTTACTTCTTTCATCATAGTCCTAGTAGCTTCTTGAATCATCCAAGTTTTTCTTTCAACCACTCCATTCTTCTGAGGAGTTCTAGGGGCATACAAATGCCTCTTTGTTCTATAATCTTCCCAAAACAAGTTAAAATAATTGGAGGAAAGTTCTCCACCTCTATTAGACCTCAAAAAATTTATTTTCACATTCATTTCATTCTCAACCATAGCTTTAAATGCCTTGAATTTATCTAATACATCAATTTTTTCTCTAAGAAAAGTAACCCATGTCATTCTAGAGTAATCATCAACCAAAATCATAAAATTCATGTCACCTTGTAGACTTCTCACCCTTGTAGGACCACAAATATTTGTATGAATTAATTTTAGTAGTTCGATAGAAGATTGTTCCTTTTCTTTGAAACTACTTGTTTTCCAAACTAACAATTCCTGCAAACAACATTGATAGGCTTTGTAATTCTTGGCAAGCCTTTCACTATATGAATTGAGTTAATTCTTACCAAATTATCAATATTCATGTGACACATCCTTTGGTTCCATAACCAATTATCATTAATCTAAGACATAAATCAATGACCATCAACACCCTTAAGTTGATAGATGTTTCCATTTGTCCTCTTACCAATAGTAATCATTGTTCCAAACCCTTTTATGATCTCACATCTTTCATCCTTAAAAAAAATATTTATCCTTTGCTACATATTTTTCCAACCCTCAAAATATTATGCCTTAAACCCTTAACATAGTAAATATCTTTAGTATTATCCTTTCCATCAAAACTAATTGAACCAATTCCACAAATCTTAGCTTCTGAATCATCTCCAAATTTAACTAATCCATCATCATATTTTTCAAGCTTAACAAACTTACTTTTGTCCTCTTTCATTGAATTAGAGTAGCTACTATCAACAACCTAGTAATTCTTATCTTCTTTAACATGAAAAGAAGATACCAAAGTACCTTCAATCTTGTCCTTCTCTAGAACACTTTCCTTCACACAACTTTCAGAGTTAGCAGAACTAGATTCTTTTTTTATAGCCAAGAACAAGCATTCATTATCATCAAAACCTCCATAATCAGATTCATCATCAGAAATTCCAGCATCTTCTTTGGCATAGTAAGCTCTTTTAATCTATGTGAGGGGGAAAATAATAGATGCTAAACAAGAGAAATGTAATTGAAATCAGAATCTACTCTAAGATCAAGAACACTAATCTAAGATCTAATCCTACACTTACAAAATGAAACTAAGTGTTAGTCTTAGGGTAAATAACTCCAGGCGGTTTTTCTTGTAGGGTAGTTTTCTCACCCATTTGATATTTCACGGCTTTAAAAGCCTATACAATATGTAATTTTATCATCTCAATCTAGATTCACTCATATTTGGTGAAATTGCCTTGTGTTGCCTCTCTCATTTTTTTTCATGAAGTTTTGTTTTTGCAGATGGTGCTCCTAGGAGGTGGATGACACCAACATGGTATCAAAGCATTTTTGCATCTTCATTCTCCCTAAGTTTGAACTTAAGGGGCAGGGGGTGTTGGTGTATCTAATTTTATCTTAGGGTAAATAACTCTAGGTGGTTTTTTCTCATAGGATAGTTTTCTCACACATTTGATATTTCACAGCTTTAAAAGCCTGTAAAATATGTAATTTTATCATCTCAACCTATTCACTCAGATTTGGTGAAATGGCCTTGTGTTTCCTCTCTCATTTTTTGTTGTGAAGGTTTTTTGTGTATATGGTGCTCCTGGGAGGTGGATGAAACCAACACTAAGCTATTATAGAATTCAAGGAAACAAGATCAAAGTATGAAAGCATACATGAATTCATGAAAAGGAAAAGTGTTACCATCCCATATTGGAGTGTGTTTTCCTGATGTTGGATTTTTTGTATCACTATGAAGCCTCCATAGTTCGTGTGTGAATCCTTGATGTGATGTCTTGGTTGGTTGATCGAAGAACGTTGAAGCTCCAAAAATGGTGGTTGTGAATTTCGGCAGTACTTCATTGTGCAAATGATGTTGACTCTTCCATCATTTTTTGTGAGGAAAGAGGTCTGTTATATAGAAAATGAGATTTGAAATAGATGATCACAATTAAACAATGTTGAATCAAGATCAATGGTTGAGAGATGTTGAGAGGATTTAGACATGAATAAATTGTGCAAAATTGATTAAACAATTTGTGTGATTGAAGAAATAGATTGAATGATCAATGGGATTGAAAAATAGATTGATCAGTCAAGAATTGATTGATCAAACAGGGAATTGTAATTTGCTCAATTAAGAATAGATTGATCAGCTAGGATTAGATTGAGAAATCAGGGGATCGTAATTTACTCAATCAAGAAAGTGATTGAGAATGATTAATTAATTAATTTAATTCAATCATTCATTTTGGAGTTTGAACGTGCAAATCAAGTTTGACTTTTGCAAATAAAGTTGCATTAGTTTGATTTAATTTTTGATGAATGATTTGAATAGTTTGATTTAATTATTCAAGTTTTGGAGGGAAAGTGTCATAATTAAATTATTATGATTTAATAACTCAATTAACTTTAGGGGAATAAAGTGATTTAGCAACATGATTCATTATTTGGTGTTATTTAACTAATCAAGATGATATAAAGTGAGATTAGGACTTTATTAAATAAATGAAATTTATTTAATTGGTCGAAATTGCTAGAATGTGAATTAATTAAATAATGTTGTATTATTCAAGTAATAGCAAAAATAGGGTTTTTAGGACTTTATTAATGAAATGGAATCTATTTAATTTATTGAAAATGATGAAAAAGTGAATTAATTAAATAATGTTGTATTATTCAATTAATAGGCAAAATTAGGGTTTCAAATGCAATTGATGTGAAATGTAGTGATGTTTGATGATGATCATGCCAATGATGTGAAAATGTTGTTTATCATGTACATGATAGGTGTTAGGTCAATTTAACATGTCTACATAATCATGTTTCTTTATTCTCCTTACTCTTATTGTTTATAACTCTTTTTGGACATCTAGAAGCATAATGACCTACATTTCCAAAACTAAAACATTTGAAAGGTAGTTTACCTTTGTACATACCAATTCCCTTTTTCATTATTCTTACAAAGTTAGCTTCAACATCATCAAGATCATCTCCATCTGAATCTTCAATATTTTTTTATTTTCTATCCTTAAAAGCAAACTCCACTTTTGTACCATTTTTCAGACCAAGCTTTCTCATTTCAAATGAAGTTAGTGTACCAATCAACTGATCTCTAGAATAAATATTAAAATTTGCAACTTCTTCAATAGTAGATACCTTTTCATTGTATGAATTAGGAAGAGTTATAAGAACTTTTTTTTACCACCCTAGGTTCTTTAACTTATGCACCAAGACCTCTCATAACACTTACCAGTTCGTCAACTCTTTGCATGTAGGTTGAAACTATTTCATCTTCAGACATTCACATGGTCTCAAATTGTGCCTCCAGATTTTGCAACTTTACTTGTTTAACCTTGTCATCTCCTTCATAAATACTCTAAAGCTTATCCCAAACATCTTTAGTAATCTTAAGATTCATAACTTTAACCAATTTAGAATTTGAAAGACTGTTCATCAAAATAAATCTAAGTTCCTTACCATTTATTTCATGCGCCTTGATCTCATCACTTGTTCTTAGACCATTTAGAGGTGCAACATACTAATTCTTTATTTCTTTTTCAATTTCAAATCCATGAGCCAACATATATCTTTCCATCTTTATCTTCTAGAATGCATAGTTAGTTCCATCAAATCTAGGGCTGCCAATTTGATTCACCATTCTGGATCTAGCTTAAGCAATTAATCTCTTCACAAAGGAACCTTGCTCTAATACCAATTGTTAAATGAACAAGAAAACTAAGAGAGGGGTGAATTATTTGTAGCAAATTAAAACATAAAAAACTATCAATAGTAATTAGATCCACATGCATTCATTAAACCCTTATTCTGTTAAAGTGATTAAACTTGAAATGTAGATTACATAAACTAAAATAATAACACCATACACAAGAGAACACTAGATTTATGTGAAAAACCCAATGAGGGAAAAACCATGGTAAGGATTAGCTCACAATATAAGTAATTACAAAACTGGAACAAGGGCTCACTGCTAGAATAGGACACACTATCCAAAAAGGTTCATAGTTAAGGCTCACTACTACAAAAATAAATATAAGAAGATAGAAGAGAAATGTTACATAGAGAAAAACTTCTCAATGCAACAAGGAATCCACCACAAATGCTCCAACACTTTCACAACCTTGCATGAAATATTTTGAACACCTTCAGCTCACTGCCTTCATGAATCCAACACTTAAAATTTGCATCACACAAATCACTTGCATCTATCTCAATTCTCTCTATACATCCTAAACATTCCCACGGTGGATAGGAATGAAGGTGACCCATATACATCCGTAATTAGGACCTAAATAGATCCCAACACATCTCAACATGCTTTCATTAATACTTGAACATCTTCGAATGTAGTGTAGACACCAAGTCAGTTGTTACATGTGAAAACACATTAAACATTAAGTACATCCTTCCTTAAAAACAATCTAAAACTTCCAAATAGAAAAATTCACTTGAACACATGATCCAATAACATCTTAAAACACAACAACTTCCTTTGCAACAATTTTCACCTAAAGATTATAATCATACTATTTATCCAAACAACACTACTAGATACTTTAACAATTTATAACTCAAAACACTTTTTTTCGATACACCTAACCACAAATCCACTTGATAAAAATAGGAGAACACCACTAACTCACCTTAAAAACCACAAATCTTGAAAAGAAACTGTGGAGAAATGTGGAGCAAATACATTTCTCCTAGACACCTCTACACAACACAGCAAAACAAGTTCATATATTGGTGAACACAACTTTCTTTGACCAACAATCCAGAAGCCTAAATTATGGATATAACAACCTCTAACAACCTTGAGCAACATATCGTATCTGCATAGGCATAGCTCCTCAACACAGAAGAAATGTGGAGCACAACTCAGAGCACATTTTGAACACTTGCACAACTTTGTTTTCTTTGTTTATCAAATTTTCTCAAAAGCACTTTGAAACCAAGTACTAGAGACATCATCTCAACTCATTACTTCATTCCAACTCATCTTCAAACACTGCAACAAAAGGATAGCTCCATGTACTGGAAACACTTCCTCAATATCTCAACTACACATGCACAACCTACAACAACCTGTTTTCCTCTTTTTCATAATTTTCTCAATATCCTCAACATCTTTGAATCATGCAACAAACTTTCTCAACACATAGTTGAAATTAATGACAACACCAACCTATAGACTTCCTGCTGACATCAATGGAAATAGCTTCATACTTGCAACATCCTCCCCTTGGGACTTGAAACAACACCACAAATGTGTGCAAGATGATTGTCCATTTCGAATAGGAATATGAAGTAATGTGAATGTCTTTGAATGATGCACATGATCGAAATATTGAAAAGATGCAAATGATTAATTTAAATGATTCTAAAATATCTCCAATCTAATACAAATGTGTGATAGATGTTGATATGATGGATTAGGTACCATAGAATATTTTGGAATAGGGACCAATTATGCGTGGTTATATCTAGACCAATGTGAATATGATACTATTGTAGATAATGATAACTCATGAATTTTTGCATAATATGTCAGGATAGAAGTTTTTGTAGGTGAGGAAAGAGCAATATCCAAAGATGGGAATTTGGTGATATGACTCCATCGAAGCTAACATCAAGTAGAAGATGAATATCCTTAATGGTATCATCCAAATCTAAAAGATGTGATTATATAAACAAATATGTGATTTCTAGTAGATATGCATCCCAATGTGGTGTATTTGGAATTACAATAGTAATATCCTAATGCAAATAATCATGGGAACTCATGAATGAGTCAACATTAGATTCAAATGTAGCAACAGGTGATATGGGAGATGAGATGTTAATGTAATTCATCAAACTACATTATTCATAACCAAATGGTGATGTATCACAAGATGTCTGAGTGAAACTCGATGATGTTTCTACATGTGTTGGAACTAGATGATTAGGTAAGACAATACTATAACAGAAAAAATTTCTCAAGTTCCTTAGTTTGATGAAATTGGCATTGTTCCATTATATGGGCCTTTTCTTTCCATAATATCCACATTTATTTTCCATTTATTAGGAGGATTACATAGAATACTCAAATAGAAGGGATTTAGTGAGAGAGACATGATCACATGAACCAACAAAATGAAAATTAGAAACACCTAGATTTCCCCCTTCATTTAGAGAGACATCCCAAATGATTTGTGTTTATTTTAGCTCCCCCAAAATAATGTGCAAGAAAATTTTACAAGTTGTAAAGATTAGATGCCAAAATATTTTGGATGCCAAATTTTTGATGCACCACTTCAAAGAATGTTTTGGCTAAAAAGGTGGCTTCTACAACATTGTTTCTTAGTAATGCTCAGGGGATCCAATGCTTTTTTAGTGTCTATCAAGCCACTTAAGGCTTTAACCAACTTACTCAGGTCTCAATATACATAGGGTAAACCTGCCCTTTTGTGAATGAAATTAACAGTAAAGTAATCACCTATGCAAGTCAATTAGCATTTAGCCTTGACCATTTATATAGCAACCTATGTGAAATACCACTTTGAGTTGCCTTTGAGTTCTCCAATATGATATGTGTCTCAAAAGGTAGGCCCTCTAAAGGTAATGCTTTGAATTAAAACAAGTTTGAAACTCAAAAGTGCTTTTCATCACCCAAGATCACAAAAAGATGAGAGAGGAGAGGATAGGCACTTTATTTTTCCAAACATGGAAGACACAATATACAACTCATTGCAATTTTCTTGTTAAGCCACTCAAGTGGCACTATCCAAAAAATGAAATGAAATGTGTAAAAGATAGAAATTTGATTTTATATGCACAAAAGTGAAGTATTCTAGATTTCAAGCAAATAGATAGTAGTATGCAAATCAGAATGTATTTGTCCAATTTTAAAGCACCAAAAACTGAGTGTTTCTAACAATCCTTGTCCTAATGTGGTCAAAGAAATAAACTCGTTCATTTCATCAACATAATAGAAGTGTTGGTCATAAAACAACATTACATTTTATGACCACCAAAACTAAAGTGTTGTTCTAATCTATGAAAGCTTTTGAAAAATCCTTTTAGAATACCAAGCCGAAAGCATGTAAGTTTGTGGGGTTCATTTTTATAGGACCAAATTGAAAGATGTACTAAACTAGAAAACAATTTTGAATGTTCTTTTTAAGCACCAAATTGAAATCTTTTTCTAAGCTAGAAAGCTTTTTGAAATATTCTTTTTAAAGCACCAAATTGAAATATTTTCCTAAACTAGAAATATTTTTTGCAAGATTATTTTTAAAGCACCAAATTGAAAGTGTGCAAGTTGTGGGGTTCATTTTTATAGCACCAAATTGACAAATTTTCCTAAACTATGAAAGCTTCTAAAAAAGTATGGACTTGGACCGTTCGCCTTCTCTGCAACAAAAATGATAGTTTGTTCTTGGATAAACACATGCCATGCTCCTGCAAATCTTGCATAAACAATGTTAGCACCTTTCAAAAGTTCAAACGAAACAACTGTTAGAATTAGAAATCAAAAAATCACTTGCAAGTTTTCAAATCAAAATAACAGAGACCAAAAGTGTGCAAATCAGTCAAAAGTGGCCCTTTTGAGTGCAATTACGGACCTATTTTGGGAAGCAAAAGTGGTCCAAAAACTCAACTACGAACCTATGATGTGCAAAAGTGGTCCAAATTTTCAAGAGTAGCCATGTTTCTGCAACAAAGGTGGTTAGGAAAAAAGCAACTACGGTAGATACCTGTAGCTTTTCTGTAAAAATTTTCAAGTGCATTTCTAGAAAGTGCATCTGTGTTTTAGATCCTACAACTGCTCAATTAAAACTCATAGAAATGTAAGTGTTAAGGACCATGGTCCCACCGGGTGTGCCAGAATGTGAAAGGGGGAAATTGGATAAGTGTGAGATAATCAATGTTAAACAAATCAAATAAAATTTAATTCAAAACAAGGATTTAGATTCATACCCATTACTCATGAAATGAATTTTTAAGCTATTGAAATCAACTAATGAATTCTTAAGATAATATTATGAATTCAAAAACAATGAAAAATTTACCATCCCATGTCAAAGTGTATTTGCAATGATGTTGGATCATTGTTGTATCAATGTGAAGCCTCCATTTGTGTGTAGCAAAAGCTTCAAATTTGTGTAATGTTGATCGAAGATGAATGTAAAAGCTAAACCAAGAAATCAATGATTAATTTGGTATTACTTCATTGTGCAAAAGATGTCAATTCCCTGATAATTTTTTAGAAGAATGAGGTTGTTATATAGATTTTGTGTTTTGAAATGAATGATCGAGATCAGGTAGTAGAATATCCTTATCAATGATTCAAAACTATTGAGAGGAATTAGATGGAAAGAATCAATGGATTTTGATTATGTAATTAGTGTGATTAAAGAAATCAATTTGAGTTTTTAGTGGAATTGAGGAAATAGATTGAGCTTTCAGTGGGATTGAAGAATAGATGAATCAATCAAAAAATAGATGAATTAGTCAGCCAATTAGAGTAAGCAATCGGGGGATTGTACTTTACTCAATCATGAAAGTGGGTGAAGGTAATTAATTAATTGGATTAATTAATTAAGCCTTTTGAGTTGAATGTGCAAATCATGTTTGAATTTTGCAAACAAAGTTGCATTTGTTTGTTTTGACCTTTTTGAATAATTTATTTAATTATTCAAGTTTAGGGGAAAGTGATTTAATTAAACTATTAAGGGGTAATAATTTAATTATTTTAGGGGAATAAGGTAAATTAGTGACATAATTAAATAATTGATATTTAATTAATTAATTAGGAGGAATAAAATTAGATTAGGACTTTATTAAATAAATGAAACTTATTTAATTAGTCAAAAATGATGAAAAAGGAATTAACTTGAATAATATAATAGAGGAAATTAGGTTTTGATGCAATTTTATGAAAATGCGAGATATTAGGTGATAATGATGCCTATTACCCAAATTTTTACCCAGTGGATAAATCTACTTTCAGAGCCCATTGAGAAATAAGATAGTAATGGTACATTTTAACCCTCCCTATAAGGTATCATATATACAAATGAAATAACTTGACAGACCACAACTACAGAATCACATATCATTGCATTTATATTGATGCATGAAACATAAGAAGATTTCAAAAAAAAATTCTTCTAAAAAGTTATTTTATTGAACGAAATTTTCATTTAACTCACACAAGCTATGAGTTTAACTGTTTCTAGCTTATTCAATACAAATCAAAATTAACATATATAGGAATAAGTAAATGAATATAAAAGAATAACATGTAGGGAGGGTAACCAGTCATTGCCTGTGAAGGATTGGTTATTTGTTGAGTCTTATTGGTTGGTTGTCGTTTAGTTCTCCTGGTTTGTTCCTAGCTCCTTAAGGTTCCTGTTTCCTGCAATTAATTAGAAAATGTGTTAGAGCAACACTCTAAGCAATGAAAAGTTACACACCATACATGTTCATTTACCCATACATGTATAAGTTAGTCCTGATCCGCATTCAATAAACATGTGCATTACAAGTGTCCCAAAAAAAAACCATTTAAATTGTCAAAAACACTTGAAACACACATATGTTTTTCTAATTTGTTTGCTTCATGTGCAGATATAGGAAAATAATTGTTATTTTTATCTGATTTTAAGCACGTGGGGTAAAACATGGCTCCCACAAGGGTTGAGCTTAGCGTGCTACTTTATTGTATTTATAAGAGGCATTGAAAGGTACTTATCAGATAATTCATCTCCTCTTGATCTACTCAAGCAAGTATACATTAGATATGATAGTGAAGTTATTTGTCACTATCTTAAATGACATATACCTGCTCAAGAAAATCAAAAGAGAGGGTGAATTCAATAACAGGTGAATGAAGCAAATTGCAAGAATTTATTGATCCATTTAATCCAAGGAAAGCATGAAATTCAGAACTTGTTACATATTTTGTAAGATACAGTTATCTTTCCTACCAGTGTAACAATTAGATACATTGAGAACACTGTCTGAAGTGAGTGAATATATATATGCTAGAACAACTATTCATTATCTTTAAAGATTCTGCCAGGTTATCGGGGATAAATATTCAAGCAAGTTAATGTAGAGGTTATTAATTACTGACAGAAACATGTTGTTTGATGTCACTTCTCCTGATATGCTTTTGTATTCATCATATCAAAGGTAGTACATAATATTATAAAATTAGGTGATTGGGGCGCATTAGTGATCTTCATCAAACAGTAAGATTTGTACTTGAAAAAGCAGTGTTTCAGCAGCATTATAATTTTTTTATGTTAATTGATCTTTCAAGATCATGTTTGTAAGAATTTTTAAAGCTCACTTAAATTACAAAGCATTCAAATAAGTGCACCAAGGAGGAAAGGCATTTTCTGTATTTTGTACACTTGATTAACCTAATATACAGAATGCAATAGTACAGTGAGAGAAGGGTAAGTGTGATGTATGTGTTGATGGCAGATCTATAGCAGTGTTTTTACAAGTTCATATATTGGCAATAGCTGGTAAAAAAGAAAACAACAATAATGTGGCTATGGAATTTTTTGCAAAAAAAGTGAAATAATGTAAGTCAAAATATCAATCTTTGCCAAGAAATCATTGAACCTTTGTATTTTTAAAGGAG
>VDFB02270651.1:588658103-588717855 GCA_007258455.2 Sequoia sempervirens | reverse complement strand
ACAATATTTCATAAAAACTTTATTCACACATTCAAATTTAAAACATTAAGAGTAGGATTAGCTGTTAGTTTGCATCTATTTCACGCTTACATGCTAGTGTGGATAGATCACCATAGTTGAAGAGTACACACAACCTTTAAAGTTCATAATCTACTTAAATTATTAAGGTACACCCGCCTAGGTTTGGAAAAAATTGAAGAGTAGGGAGTTTTAAACCATATTGGTTGACTTTGTTCATTGGCCAAAACATTGTAAACATGAACATAGAGCCTAGCATAGACTTAGGGTTTACAATCTGTAATTTTGGGAACCAATAGATTGGCGACTCTATTGGGGTGTAGCCTAGTAAACTTTGAATCTAGACCATTTCATTATAGAGTCACAAAAATTTTCATTTGTGTAACCACAACATTATATAACTAAGTAGGGGATTTTGCTTAGGATAAACTAAGAATAATCTCATTCAGATCTCAACAATAAATTAATACCATTTTCTCAAATTTTTGAAAAGTGGGTGTAAACTCTACCAAATATTTTTAGATCATTGCATGAGTGAAAAATTAAAATATACATCAGAAAGGGTGAATTCTAAGCATCAAAGTATCATAGTCTCCCATAACATGGAGGGTAGAAGGTGCTGGAAAATGAAGAAGAACATCTCATTTTGTTACTTTTTGTTTGTCATTGATGTCACCATGATATATGAGTTGCAATTGCAAGATCAAGACTAAAGTTACTCTGGTATTCTAGTCCAATTATTGAACCGATATTTTGCTTACACCCTCCGGTATTTTGATCCGCATTTGTTTTCTGGTGATGAATGTTACTTGCGGTTTTGGTAAATGGTTTACAAATGTCGGAAGCATGTTCATACAAGATCTCATGTATCCATTTGTTCATATGGTGTCATGTTGGTGTTTTGAAGTTATGGTTTTTTTTCCATCTCTGGCCGACTTGATGGATGTATCGTGTAAATTAACTTTTTTCTATATGAACATATGTGCTACCTATTTTAAGTCTATGTCGACTTGTTGAAGTGTGTGGGATATCTTTTTTTCAAGCTTAAGGACAACAATTGGTATTTTTGGTAAATAAGAAAATGCATCTAATTAGGCCGATCTAATTGATGCTTGCAAAGAGATTGAGTATATATAACGAATAGTTTTTGGAAAAGGAGTGCGAAGATGCTAAGTAGTGTGAAAATGAAGTGTGTGAAGTCCATTTATTAAGCTTTATCTAGAATTGAATCTGCACTCATTAGGTGTACTCTATTAGTTCATTTTCTAGCTGAAAGTCATTCAATCATTGTAATTTTGTAGGCAGTGAGCCTTTGTTTTTGGACAATGAGTCCTGGCAGTGAGCCATCCATTTTATAATATTTAATAACTGGTTATACTATATTGTGAGCTAACACTCACCGTGGTTTTTGCCTTTTTAGGTTTTCGACGTAAAAATTCTGGTGTTCATATGTCTTAAGTTTCCATGCTCTGTTAATGCTCTTATTTATCTTTGTTATTGTATGCATTGGAATAGTTGGATTGTATTTGATTAGAAAATTTAAGAAGATACTGATTCACCCCCCCTCTCAGTATCTTAGACTTTCAACAATTGGTATTAGAGCCTGGTTCCTCCAGTTAAGACTAACAGCTTGAGGGAGATCCTAAAGATGGAGGAAATGGATGACAAAGGAGAGCTTTAGACTGCTCTTGAAGATCTTGATAAAGTTGAAAGAGAAAATAAAGATATGAAAGAGAATCTTGAAGAAGCAAATGAATGTGTCTTGAAACTTAAGGAGGAATTGAAAAAGTTCAAAGAAAGGCATAAGGAAGTAACTGATTAGTTGAAGAAGGAAAATGAAGAGATTACCGGTCTGAAAGTGCAAGTAGAAGAGAAGAAGAGAATAGAAGAATGTCTAAAAAAATTGATACAAAGCAAGTCTGAAGACTGCACCAAGCTTGAACAAGAAATTGTGAATCTAAAAGTGTATCTGGAGAAGGAAAAATTATGTGAAAACAATTTCAAATATAGCTCAGAAAGGATTGATGAATTAATTGCAGGACATAAACCAAGCAAAGATAAAGGTGGTCTAGGAAATGATGCCGGTTAAAGTTCTAAGACTGTGAACAATCAGAAGACCTTGATTAAAAGTAAGCAAAAAGAAAATTCAAAACTCGAAGAACTTTGCTAGGAGACCTCCAATGAGACCTTGAATAAATTTGGTCACATGGAAAAAAAATGTAGAAGTAGGATGAATCAGTTTCCTAGTCCTTTTGTTGGTCAATGTTTTGCATGCAAAAGAATTGGACATAGGGCAAGTGAATGCTTGATCATGATGATGAATCAGTTTAATGTAAGAGAAATGGGTCATTTGTTCTATGGCTATTGCTACACCTGCAAAAAAGTATGGACATAAAGCTAACCAGTGTAGAACAAGAGTCAATGGAAATCAATATAATCAAAGGAATATTATCTACTATAACTGCAACAAGTCGGGACATGTTTCAAGAGTCTACAGAAGTAAGAAGAGTAAGGAAACCAATATGGTAGAAAATAATGAATATGTGAAGAAGGTTGACAAAGATGAGATTAAGCAAGATATGAGCAAGATTTGGAGAAATAAAGAAGAACCAAAGACAACTAATGAGTCTGTGCCCTCATCTAGTACATACAATTTATTCAGCAACTAGACCTAACAAGGTCTTAGGGGGAGCTTTATCAAAAAAATTGTAAGAACCCCCTAAATGAATGATGTGTCAGAGGCTGGCATGAGGAATAGAGGTGAAGACTAAGTTTTCAAAGGTTCTGGAAAAGGAACTGGTAGAAAATATGAAGGGATGATTCTTTGTGGAGAAAATTAGGGTTTTTCTCTGGTAAGAAAATGTTTTAGCAGCTTTTCGAAATCTATCACATTTAATGTGGATTAGGGTAAATCGATATTTTATAAAGAAATTTTTAAGGAATTTTGATCATTCAATCCTTTTAAAGAACTTCTAAAGCATTCTTGGAGATAATTGGAGTGCAAGCATTGCAAACCCTAGTTTCAGATTCTTCTGTAAAGAAAAAGGTACTTTAATTTTCCGTGCATAATCTTGGAAATTTGAATGCTCAAGAGGATGCCCTAGTAGCAATCTTTTCTATATTCAAAAGAAATATGAATGAAAGGGATAGAATTCTGAGAAAAAATATGGAGAAGTATAGGAATGACATAATATTTCATGTATCCACTGATGAATGCATGATTGATGATGTTGAACCTCAAACTATTTGGATTCAACCTCTAGGATATGAGATAACAAAAGAAGATGCTGAAGGTTATGTGCAAATGTTGCTAAAGAATCTGAAAGATCCCCATGAACCTAGAATTGGAACATATGATGAAAAATTTATGGAAATTCATATGGAACAACAAAAGCCTAAGATTAGGAAGAAAGTGGAGAAAACACTTAAAGATGTTTGTTTCACAGATGAGGAAATCACTCTTGGAAGAGCTAGAGGAGAACAATTGAAAGTAGAATCATCTGGCCCTAGGAGATCTAGAAGGAATACCCCTGCAAAATTCTCCACAATCCCTACAACAAAGAACAAAACTAGTACTGTTGGTAAGGGTAAAGGTCCTATTTCCTCTAGACCAACTACAAGATCTAGGAAGAGGAAAGAGACTCCTTTGGTAGCCCCTACAAAGAGAGGAAAGAAAGAGAAAGAAACAAGAGAAATTTTTTTTAGTGCTACTGATGACTAGGATGAATAAGAAGATCTTGAAGCAAAGCTGGTAAGAAGAAGAAGAGGAGGTTTACCCTCTAGTGTAAGTACATCTACAAAATCTGTTGGTTCTAAAAGAGTACATATTGTGTCATCGTCTAAAGATGAAGAAGAGCATGATTTCAGTATACATGTGCACACCAAGCCTGAATCAAAGAAGGCTAAGGTAGCAGATGAGACCTGTAGGGATCAAAAAGACTAACAAGATATTATGGTAAGTTCTACCCCCCATTATAAACTTGAGCCAACTCTTATTTCCTTATTAACTTTTGATAATATGCTTGAACTCACAACTGAGTTCTATGATAAAGTTGGAGAAGAAAACAAGAAAACATTGCTTTTGGTTGTTATTCAGTATGTTATTATCTTAAAGGTCAAATGGGATAACATAAATATAGATGTTCCTAAAATCATGTGGGATGATCAAATGAAAAGGAGATCTGAAGTAGTTGTGTTTGAAGTAAAGATTAGAAATGTAGCATATAATAAGATTGGGTCTTCCTTGACCCCTGATAATTTGGAATCTCTGAAGAAGATCTATGCTGAAATGTTTCAGATGAAAAGTAGAGTGAATATGTTGATGACAAGAAATAAGAAATTGACAAAGAAATTAAGAAAGGAAACAAAAAGGGTAATTCGGGGGATAGCAGAAAAGTATGGTATGCTCAAAACCAATGATGATACCATTGCTGAAAATGCTGAGGAAAATGTTCCTCTGGGTACAGGTAATGAAGGCATTTCTAATATTTTTGATGTTGAAATTAATATAGGTGATGAAGTTAATGAAAAAAATGAGGGATAAGATGAGCTTGAGATGCATAATGATGCTCCTCCAGAGCATATTGAAGGAGAAAAAGGCGAAGAAGAAGAGCAAGGTAATGATGAAGAAAATAAAGGAAATGTTGAAGAGGATGGACAGAGCAATAAATAAGAAGGTCAAGACAATCTTGAGGAAGAACAAAATAAAGATGAAAAGGATGGAGATGAGAAAGAGGACAACAATGAAAAAAATAATGATAATCATAAAAATAAAGATGAAGATGAAGGTGAATAAAATGAAAAGAAAGAAAAAGAAGAAGAGGAAGATAAAGAAAAAGAAAAAAGAGAGGAAGAAAAGATAGTTTTGGAATCCTCCGGGAAAAATGAAGAAGAAAAATAGATTGTAAAATCACTAAAGCATTTTGGTGATTCGTCCTCTGGTGGTGATGTATTGAAAGGTTTGTTATGTAATAAAATTAGATTTCAACCAATTATTCCTCAAGAACTCTTTAAACTCCCTAGAATTGAAGGATATATTGATTTGGAAAAGATTTCTCCTATACATAAAGTTGTGTTGGGTGATGCTATGCAAGCATCCAGAAGAAAGGAAATTCTTGAGACACATCAAAAGGGAATGTAACTAATAGAAGATGCCCTGAAAGCATTACAGGAAGCTATGCCAAGTGCATCCATCGATACATCCCTTGCCCCCATTGAAAACCTGAGATTATTGTTAGACTCTTTTAAGGAATATTCCTTTGGGCTTAATGAAAAGACAAGACAAGAGATAGAAGAAGAAAATTTGGCAGAGAAAAGGCTATTGGATTTACATTAAAAATGTGCTCTTACACACTCTTGTGTTGAGAAGAGTCTGAAAGTGGTAAAGGTCTTTGAGTCTAAGGTAGATGTTGTTTTTTCTTATTGTTTGAAGTGGTCAGATGCCACTCAGAATATCAAGATTGTCATGGACTCCATTGAATCCTAGTTGTTTATTGTTTCTGGTACTTATAGTGTATCTAAAGATAAAGACAAATCAATCTGGAAGGCCATCGCTATACACAGAGAAAATTTCTTTGCCTTACAGAAATAGAAAGAAGAAATTATCAGAAAATTTAGTCTATTAAGTGATATTGTAAGAATGGAATACACTCCAGTGCGCTAAAAGGCTTGAGAAGATAAACCTGATTCCTGATACTCTAGATGGTGCTAAAGAAGTTTTGATAGAGCTAAAATATCTAAACAAGATGTTGATTGCAACAAAGGAAGGCTGGGAAAAAGGAAAAACAGTTTGGGAAGGTATTCTGAAGGAGCTTCAAGGCTCATCATCTTCCAATTGAAATACGTTTTCTTTGCTTTTATATTTTTCAGTTATTCTTGGCACACCCTTTGTCCTTGATGTCAAAGGGGGAGTAAAATGTTGGTGTTAGGGAAAAGCTCTATAACTATTGTTAACTCTATAAATATTCTTTTTGGTTTTGGCACATGTTTCCATTAATGACCAAGGGGGAGATTGTTGGAAAATGAAGTACATCCCATTTTGTTACTTTTTTTTGTCATTGATGTCCCATGATATATGAGTTCCAACTGCAAGATCAAGACTAAAGTTACTCCGATATTCTAGTATGGTATCTGAACTTGTAGTTTGCTTACACCTTCCAGTATTTTGATCCGCATTTGTTTTCCGGTGATCAATGTTGCTTGTGGTTTTGGGAAATGGTTTATAGATGTTGGAAGCATGTTCATACAAGATCTCACATATCTAGTTGTTTGTATGGTGTCACATTGGTGTTTTGTAGTTATGGTTTTTGGTCCATCTCTGGCTGACTTGATGGATGTATTGTGTAAATTAACTTTTTTCTATGCAAACATATGTGCGACCTATTTTAAGTCTGTGTCAACTTCTTGAAGTGTGTGGGCTATGTTTTTTTCAAGCTTAAGGCCGATAGTTGGTATTTTTGGTAAATAAGAAAATGCATCTAATTAGGCCAACCTAATTGATGCTTGTGAAGAGATTGAGTATATATAACGAACAATTTTTGGAAAAGGAATGAGAAGATGTGAAGTAGTCCGAACATGATGAAGTGTGTCAAGTTCGTTTATTGAGCTTTATATAGAATTGAATCCACACTCATTAGGTGTACTTTGTCAGTTCATTTTCTGGATGAAAGCCATTCAATCATTGTAATTCTGTAGGCGGTGAGACTTTGTTTCTAGATAGTGAGTCCTGGTAGTGAGCCATCCATTTTGTAATATTTAATAACCGGTTATACTATATTGTGAGCTAACACTCACCGTGGTTTCTCCCATTTTGGGTTTTCCACATAAAAATTTTGGTGTTCATTTTTCTTGAGTTTCCATGCTCTATTAATGCTCTTATTTATCTGTTTTATTGTATGCATTGGAATAGTTGGATTGTATTTGATCAGAAAATTTAAGAAGATACTGATTCACCCCCCCTCTCAGTATCTTAGACTTTCAACAAAAGGTCCTAACATAAGGGAATCCCAAAGAAAGATGGTAAAAAATGGAATGATAAGCAATCCCCCCCATTTTCAAAAGCCACTACTAGTAAGGGTGGAGCAACATCAAATCCACCAAAATTCACATAGAACAATACCCATAGTGATCAAGAAAATACATCAAAACATCCTTTCATAGTACACAAAAAGTTTAGTCCTTTAAATGGATCAAAATCTCACAATAATGAATAATTTTCATCAAGGGACTACCATACCTATATTGAACAAAACAACTTGAGTAATATTGTTTTCCATTTCAAATCTAACCCTCAAAAGATGAGTGAATTCCATGCTCATATAGATGAAGAAGTTAGATGGGTGGAAGCACAGAGGGAATATGAGGATATGATGACTCAACAGTGTGGTAAAAATCCTAAATATGAGTTCATGGATCATATGGTACCCACAAAAACCTATGCTAGTCCACCCAAAGACAAATAGACTTATGAGGAAGTACAAAAAATACTACAAGAACTACAGGAAGAGCTTAAGATAGCCAAAATGGAGGAAGAGGAATAGTGAGTGAAACAAGAATTATAGCAGATAAAATCTCAGTGTGCGACAAGCAACTCATAATACATACCACCCCTTAAGCAAGGTAGGCCTACCAACACAAGTAATTCATAGGGGTCACACCAGAATACAAGTGGTCCTAAGGTTTCAAAAGAATCTCATAATGTAGTAGGAAATTCAAGAAACAAAAATTATATACAATAGAATATTCCACCACAAATCCCAAAACCACAAAATGTTCTTGCAAGTTCTCAACCCATTGTTAATACCTACCCACCTCCTGGTTAGAGGTATGCCACACCTCATCAACATCACATAATTCAAAAAAATGTGTAGGTTAATGTATACTCTCACCAAAATATACAACAAAATGTGCCTCACCACCAGCATCAACAAGGCCCTCAGTATCAACACTACTAACCTAACCAAAACCCTTTTTTGAAAGGATCCTTGAATATAGATGGATATAGGCAACTAGACTTATCTAGATTTCAAGTCTCTCTAGATCCAATTAGTAATGATTTGAGAAATGAAATCCAAAAATTATTTGGGAATCATACAATTTCAACAGAAGATCATATAAGAAATTTTGAAACAGACACGAATGCCTATGATGTACAATATAAAGATGTCCTCATGAAGCTATTTATGCTATCCCTAATTGAAGATGCAGGGGATTGGTATAATAACTTACTTGATGCTTCAATTAGCCCTTGGGAGGGTTTCATAGATCAATTTAAGGAATAATATGGAAATCATTATGACTCAAACTTTGTCATGCAAGAATTAACAAGCATCCAAAAGCACCACAATGAATCAATAGCTGATTTCAACATGAGGTTCTCAAAACTATATAGTAAAATCTCACCTGAATTAAAACCTACAAATTCTATGGCCCTGGCCCTTTACCTGAATTCCTTTGATCCTTAAAATGGGTATGAACTTAGAAATAGCGCTCCCCTTACCCTTGCATAAGCTCAAAAGGCTTTGTGAACATTAAAAATAATAGAAGAGCTATAGGGAAGTTTAGCAAGAGAGATAATGTCAGAATTCCACAAAATCCTAATAACCATCAAACCAAGTAGGCCAATCATTATAGAAACAAAAGGCCTATACTACATGATATGTTGTACAATACTAATTAGAAATATGGGAGACTTGTGGACAACAATAAAAAATAGAATTATAATAAGGACACCCTTGACCCATTAAAAAAGCATGGGACACACATGGTGGAAAATAATCCATGGTGCTTAGACTGTAATCTAACACATTCACTTGAATATTGTATAGTGGCATAGTCCCTAAAAGAAAATGAAATATCATATGATTAGGAGAGGGATGATCATACTATAAACATGTTAGGGATGCAACCCCACCAAATTGATGAGGAATACTCATCTTCCGAAGAGGATGGGTTTGAATACGATGTGAGTAATCAAAAATACAATGTTAACATGGGTCAACAAGATATATTTTCTGATCAAGAAGATGAAAATGAAGAAATTGCTTGTACAAATAATGCAATACCACAATTCTAGTTAATGAAACCAACTGAACAAGAGAAAAGGGATCTTATAATAGCTTTTGTTGTGTAGGCTAAAAGTAACTACAAATTAAGGAACATAACTATAAAATACAGATCATGGAACACCAAGAAGCTTATTCATAAAAGATCAAAGACATAAGTACACTTTGAATAACCAAAAAATAGGTGAGGAGAAAAATTAGAAAGAGGTACCAAAGGGAGAAATAGAGATTGATCATAATAAAGTGAGGAGCAATGCTAAGCAGCAAAATAAGGATAAAAACTGCACTAAGATTGAAAAGGAAGAATAATTAGTGACTTCCTCCTCATTTAACATAGCACAAGCATTATCTCAGATCAAGATGTCAGTACCATTGCTAAAGATGATGAAAGTGGATGAATATAAAGATAGTTCCCTCAAATTGATCTTTAATATACCAAACAAGCAACAAAATCAGAATAAGAACAAAGATAGATCAAGAACTAAGGTAAATAATGTTGGAAAAGTGATCATAAAGACACCTAGAGTTTATCTTGGTGACACCTGAACAAAGAATCCTTATCAGGTGGATCCATTTTACACTACACTATTGATTAACAATAAACTAGTAAAGAATTGCATGAATGACTCAGGAGTGACAATACATATCATGCCAATGGTTGTTATGAAAGAATTGGGCTTATGGGTGGATACCACATATGGGAAGTGCTATGCAATGGACAATATATCTGTCCTAGTAGTTTGGGTCATATGGGATGTAGAATTGAAGTTGGCTTCATACCCTGAAGCTACTTAGAAAACTTATATCACTGTAGTGGACACCCCTCCATATTATGGTGTGTTGTTATCAAGACAATGGACTGTTGCAGTCGAGGGAAATGTCCAATTAGAATTATCATATGCAACAATACTAGTAAATGGAAAAGAGGTCAAGTTGTATAGGGAACCCAGATCTGAACATGTTGTGTGATCGATTTTATGCGTGTTAAATATATAAAAACAAATGAATCAAACACAACAATAAGACATTATATCAAAAATAGAATATTAAAGCAATAGAGATGGAAACTCAGTATCCTGTTATCGATGTCGTCCTATCGTCCTCTATCTCCAGTGTTTTCATTGATTCCAGCTGGCTCTCAAATTGTGTGCTAGGCTCAACGAATAGTCTTCCTAGAGAACGAGATTGAATATGAAATGCATGTAATGCTAAGACATGATTATTCTAATGCTAAACATGATTGCTAAAATGAAAGATTATGATAATGCTATGAATAATAAAGCTATAATGATAATGCTAGAATGCAATTAATCTCTAATTCATCTGTTGTGTGCTGTCCCCATTGCTTGGATTTGCAGTGTTATTTATAGAGTTTTTTGAAAGCCTCTGATTGGCCGATATGATCAATGATTGTGAAAATTCCTGACAGATCGAACGGTTGAAGATGGATAAGTCTAAAGAAAAATAGAAGAAAACATAAAGCAAGATTTGTTTTCTTTTCTGTAAAAGAGGTAAGATAAGATGATAAAGATGAATTGTAAAAATTCATCTTTTTGTGAGATTATGGAAAGATTTTGAAGAAGATAAATAATGAATTATTAAATTCAATTATTCATTTATGGGTGACATGGAGATTTTTCTTAAAATAGAATATTTACCCCAGATTTGAAGAATAATGGAAGATTTCATAATTAAATAAAATATTTAATTATCATTTTGAAAAGATATGGAAGATATTTAATTAAATAAAGATATTTAATTAATTTTTTTAAGAAATGGCATGTAAATTAATTAAATAAGATATTTAATTAATTAGAAGAAAGATTTGAAAAGAAATATTTAAACTTAATTAAATAAAAAAGACTTAATTAAATTCAAAAAGTGATAATTAATTAAAATAAATAAAGTTTATTTATTTAATTAATCAAGTGGACATATGAATGTGAAATAATTAGACAAAAATTGATTTATTTAATCATGATAGAAGAATAAATTGAATGAACAATATCATTAAATTAATTAAATTTAATCATATGTAGAAGACTTTAAGAGAAATTAATTAAATAATAAATATTTAATTAAATGTCAGGATTAATCAAACATGACCAATTTTATGCATATACATTTTTCCCCTCTTTGAAGTGATGTATGAAACGCATTGCTTCAAAGAAAATATTCTGCTTTCAAAATTTGTTGTGTTTGATTTTTGCCCCTTCATCAATTTTTTTTTTTAACTGATATGCCTTTGATCTAGTTCTGATATGTTTTTGATTGAAAGATGCTACTGGTATTAATGATGCCCCCTCGGGAGATAAATCACTAATGACGATATGAGTTGTTGAGAATGTTTGAAAAAATTGATGTGATGATGAGATTTTGATTGTGATGTGAACTCAGTGATTTAGCTCACGAAAAATGATGTATAAGGATGCCCCAGTGCGAAAATAAGGTCAAAGTTAGATAAAAAGATAAAAAGAATATAACATGCCACCAAAACTCACCTTTGTTTGACCTTTAAAAGGTAAAAGGTAAGAAAAGGGCAAGTCATTTTCACCTTTTGACTTTGAGAAACCTTGTGCTCTGCTAGTGACCTGGCAAGATGGAGATTCTGTACCATAGACACAGATTCGAGTGGGCCCGCCGATACCAAAGACCAGCTGCCTATGGACCACCGGTGAGTCGATCCAACCCCGTTTGCTTTGATTTTTTTTGGTTTGAACTGATTTTTCATGTGTTTTTCTGCAGATTTAGATTGTTACGGGTCGTTTAGCGCTTAGAGTAGGCATTTTAGTGCTTTCAAAATTGGTTTTAGCGCATATAGGATGCAAATTTGAATTTTCTATAAAAACTAGTTTAGCACATCTGATAGATAGTGTAGCACTTATAGGATTTCGTAGGAAAATTGGTAGTTTGGCGCATCTAGAAAAAAAATTAGCACTTTTAGAAAACAGTTAAGCGCTTGTAGGGTTGGCGTGTATTCAGTGAGTAAAACAATGCTTTCGATTAAAGTTTTAGTGCTTTTAGGGGAATAGCGCATAGAGGAAATGATTTAGCACATCTAGGGCACATAATGGCGCATCTGAGTTTGAGTGCATCTGGGAGAAATTTTAGCGCATACAAGGTTTTAGCACATAGAGGCCGCAGGTTAGCACTTTTAGGAAATGTGTCTGTTTGATAAAAATGATGATGTTTTTATTGCTTCTTTGGTCAATAGATATAAAAATGGGTGTGTCATCATGTTGATATGGATAGAAAATCTGATAAAGAGTTGATAACTATTTTTCTGAAAATAGAAATGAAAGAGTAGATAGCTGATAACTTTGTCTCCCCTGAACGAAAAATAAAGAGTAGATGATTGATATGACTTTTGATAAATTTTCTTTCTGCGATAGAAAACAAATAGTAGATGATTGATTGAACACATATTTGCATTTGTGCCAAAAATACAAATAGGATGATGTTTTGATTGTTTGAGAAATTTTCTTTCCTGAAAAAATAAATAGGAATTGTTGATAGAGCAGATTGATGTGGTATTCAGATAGATAGATTGAGTTTTGATTGTGTGATATGAGTCACCTAGATAGAACACTTGATATGGGTCACTGATATGGGTCCACTGATATGAGTTACTGATATGGGTCATTGATAGATAGACACGAGTCAGACTGATTTTCTTGATTGAGATTGAATCATTGATATGATGTTGATTGATTGTCCTTGTGATAACCGAAAATAGGAGGTTTTCAAAAACCTCCAGATTAGGGAGTGTCACTTAGCGGGGTGGGATAGGATACCAGAACTGACACCAAATGATATAGCGTTGATAGGGGTATGTGGATTGGGATCTTTGTTGTCCATGCCTCGAATTCAGGTCAATAGGGGACTATTGACCACGCTATCAGAGAGGTGGCATTTGGAGCATAACAACTTTCATTTTCCAACGAGTGAGGTGACTGTGACTCGTGAGGATGTTTACAGGATATTGGGTATTCCAGTGGTAGGTACCCTTGTGTTCTATGATCATAAGGAGCTAGGTGGGATAGATGCATTGAGGAGAGTATATGGTGATGTAGATATAGCAAGGTATTGGGTGCCATGGGCAGATTTCAGGGGATTTCTAGCCTTACATGTAGTGTTGGGTGCATTTATTGGAGGTCTCCTTTGTCTTGATCACCGGTCAAAGGGACTATTAGTGGGATGGGGGAGGATCCTTGAGAAGATGTTGGTATAGCCATAGAGATACGCCTAGGGGAGCTGCATGTTGGCTCACTTATATCATGACCTACATCAGGTGGTTTATAGAGGTTCATCGAGTTTGTCATGTGGTGTTACACTACTCTTGATCTGGGCATGGGAGCATATTATTGTGATGAGACCAACGTGTCCCAGAGTGAGGCCACCAGGCAGACCATATGTGTATGTGTATTCTATGTTCCTTGTCTAGCCTAAGCTAGGCAAGTTGGATTACTGGAGACGGTGCCTTGATGATATGGATGCAGTGATATGGCGGCCATACATAGATTGCGAGCCATGAGATACAA
This sequence comes from Sequoia sempervirens, assembly GCA_007258455.2. Lineage (NCBI taxonomy): Eukaryota > Viridiplantae > Streptophyta > Pinopsida > Cupressales > Cupressaceae > Sequoia > Sequoia sempervirens. The sequence goes on along the minus strand of VDFB02270651.1, from coordinate 588,704,234 downwards.
ATCATTTAGAGATGCCGTTTGTAGGTATACCCCAATTTTTTATAGGGAGGACCCCATTCATCATAGAGAGATTCTTGGCATTGTGGGTGCAGTGACAGTTTAGATTTACTCAGGGGATGCCTCAGGGTGTTTCTCACTATGCACAAAGCAAGGATGAGGTGGGATGGGGGCCTGGTATTTCATACCAGATAGCATACACAAAGTATACTTCTTTAGCACCTGAGGCATGGGATGATAGGTGGGATATTGTTGATGCTGGTATGTTCGATGAGTATTCTGTTTATTATCATACACATCCATTTCCACGGTTTACATGTCCTAATGAGCCGACACCCATTTTGGTGGTACCGCAGCCAGGGGTAGGGAGACAGGAGGATGTAGCAGGTGGTGAGTAGGTAGTGGTTGGGGGAGAGGATGAGGAGAGTGGAGAGGAGGAGAGCTTAGATGGGAGTGATGGAGATGATGACGAAGATGAGGGGCAGGTGCCAGTGAGACCGAGGCCAGAAATTTTGGGCGGTGTTCAGATCATGCGAAGGCCGAGGATTGGGATTGGGTGGCGGATAGTGATCAAGGTTGCCTCCACATCACAACAGGGACATATAGATACTCTGCAGGCCTAGGTACATACACTACAGGGACAATATGCACAGTTACAGAGCCAGTTGGCTCAGACACAGAGTATGGCAGTGCAGTTATAGGCACAACTAGCATAGGCACAGGCACATCCTCCTACCCCAGACCCACAGGTAGCCCAGTTGATTGTAGAGAGGGAGGCATTTAGACGAAGTGTGGTAGAGGCCGAGGGTGTGGCACAGAGACTTATGGGCACTATGGATAGTGTGTCGTTGTGAGAGGCCATTGCAGAGGGATTTGGGATGGCCAGAGAGGCTGAGTACTATTGAGTCCAATATGAGGAGTTGTGTCCACCTGAGCGTAGGGAGCCTTTCCCACTGTCCCACAGTAGGACCAGGAGCACGACACAGAAAGCTACACAAAGTCTGGGGGTTACCGGGCCTCAACAGGATCCAGATGCAGGGACTAGTGGCAGGCCATCATCCTTGAGACCAGCTCCATCAGGGGGTTCCACCAGCCAGCCTTGATTGATGGGTACAAGATTATTTGATGTATATCATATTCTTGGAGCATGTATACTGATTTTGATCATATCTCATATATTTGCCTAGACTTTTCAGTTTCATTGGAATTTTGGACATTCTGTATGTATTTTGATGAGTGATGATACACAACGGCAATGAGTTTTGATGATGTGTTGTATTTTTGATATGATGGCTTGATATGGTTATGCATTTATTTGCTTGTTCTGTGATATGGATATTGATATGTATTTTTGATGATGTATTGACTAACATGATTTGCAGGATGATTTGATGATGATAGGATGATGATGAAATATGATGTGTACTAATGATATCATGTAGGTGGATGATAATGATAAAAATGCCATGTGTTGAAATGATGTATGGTTTGCTAATGATGTGGAAATGTAATGTTTTGTATGAAATATTTTTGTGTTTTAATTTTTCAAATGCCATAAATGATGATGATGTGATGTTGTGTTTATGAACTGCATCATGAATTCGTAGGATGAAAATGAATGAGGAAATGATATGAAGTTATATGAATCAAATGTTGTATGAAAAATGATAAATAAAATGATATCGAAAATGAGAAAAGATGTGAATGATAAATGATGTGAAAGGGTTAATAATGATGAAATGTATGATATGAAATGTAATGAATACAAAAAAGATTGATGAGATGATAAAATGAAATGAAATGGAATGATAAAATGAAATGAAATGTAATGATATGAAATGAAATGAGATGATAAAATGTAAGGAAATGTAATGGTAAAATAAAATAAATTATGAAATGAAATGAGATGATAAAATGATATGATCTAATGAGATGATAAATGATAAATGATAATTATATGAATAATAAGGATATGAAAATGATAATGATGAGAAAATGATATGATGAATATGAAAAATGATTAAATAATGATATGATATAAAATGTAATGAGATGGAATGATAAAATGAAATGAAATTGAATGATATGATGAAATGAAATGATATGAGATGATGAAATGTAATGAAACGAGATGTAATGTAATGATATGAAAATGTAATAAAATGAGATGATATGTAAAATGTAATGATAAGATGAAAATGTAATGGAGATGGAAAATGGAAAACAACGATGTAAAATGAAAATGACATGGACATGAAAATGATGGATGAGATGATAATGAAAGTGATATGGAAAGGCTTAATGAATAAATGAATGATATGAAATGATAAAGGATCAGAATGATATGAGAATGAAACAAAGATGATAAAAATGAGAATGATCAATGATATGCAATGAAATGATATGAAATATGATAAATGAAATGATAATGCAACATGAAGGATAAATAAATGAGAAAGGATCTAAATTATATGAAAATGAATGAGAAATGCTAAACTATATGATATGTACAAGACCTAGATGAAATGATAATGATTAATGAAATGAGGATGAAGATGAAAAATGATAATGAAACAAATGTTCGAATGTCCACAAATATTCTAAAGATACATGACAATCATTGATGTGTCTATTCAGCCTTGCAAAACTCTAATGTGAATCCAATATGCAGATATGTACATTGATCTAAATGAAGTGCAACTAAACAAAACCAGCCATTTGTTGAGCCTTTTGTTAGCTTTCTCGAATCATCATAGAGCGTTTTAAAATGTTGGAAGTATGTACAAGCATCAGAGGGGAAATTAGCACCAATGATGACTTGAGTACAACTTTCATGATTTTTGATATAGCAAGCGAACACAAGCATCGAGGTATAATTGAATCGAGATGACCTGACCATTTCTTGCATAAACAGACAAAGACTAACCACCTTCTGATGCAAATGTGGAACTATCGTCAATGATATGCTTTGGAAATCATGTCTCATGACATATTTGCACCAAATCGATAGTTAACCTCAAGACAACAGACAAAGAAAAAAAATCCTCCTTCCTTGCCACACTAGTTCAATACATCATTAAGTGTGCTCCAGAGAGATGATATCAAAAAATCAAACAACCATTGTTCAAAATGTAAAACTGATATTCCAATCATTATTCAGATTTTAGATCATGCAGATATGAGTCATGATATGGTATTTTGCTGAAAAACCGTTATGATATGGATCAATTGTTCGATAGTTGTTCATGTGATTTGATTGTTTTTTTGCATGATTGGGTTCTATATCATTGTCGAGCTATTTTGGTAGAACCTGAAAGTTGATTGCCCTAGAGTATGTCAACGTTTTCCCCCAGTATTTGACACAACTTGCTGAAATGAATATGTACGATGGTCAAGCCATGGTAAGACGTTATCACTCTAGGAAAATGGTGGTAACATGATGTGGGTATGACCCCAAAATGATGGAAAGATGTGCAAAAATGAAGGCTGAAAAGCTAAGTGCAAAACATGAACTAATAGATGGAGAACTACAAATAGCATCTATTTGCCAGATTTTCACTATTTGTATTTATTGTTCTAATTTTATTTATTTATTTTTTCACTACCGAGATGCCTATTTGCCAGGTTTTCACCATGGTAACCATTTTTTCAGGACTTTTTATGATGTTTTGTATGTTTTATAGGACTTTTGCTGATGTTTTTGTATTTCTTTAGGACTTTTTCTAATGTTTTTGTATTTCTTCAGGACTTTTTCTGATGTTTTTGTATTTCTTTAGGACTTTTCGAATGTTTTTGTATTTTTTCAAGACTTTTTTTTATGTTTTTGTATTTTTTTAGGACTTTTTCTGATGTTTTTGTATTTTTTCAAGACTTTTTCTGATGTTTTTGTATTTTTTCAGGACTTTTTCTGATGATGATAACTGCTTTAGACAAAATACTTTTTCAGGTGCATGTTGTTGATGGGTTCGTCAAACAAGTACCCTTCTGTCGTTGACAACTTGTATGCTCCTGAACCATATACTGCTATGACCACGCAAGGACCCAACCAATTTGGTTCAAACTTGCCTTTCTTCTTTCTGTCTTGCTGATTGCATGGGTTATCTTTTAGAACAAGATCACCAACCTAAAAAGTACGTAGTTTGACTTTGTGATTATAGCTGTGAGACATCATTTGTTGATATGCTTTCAAATGATTAGCTGCTCGTTGTCTCTTTTCATCAAGAAGTTCCAGTTCTTGTAGTCAGGAAACTCTATATTCATCATCTATTATGAGACCTTTCAGTGATACTCTAAGTGATGGGATCTCAACTTCTAGTGGAAAAATGGCTTTTGCTCCATAGACAAGAGCAAATGGTGTTGCTCCTATTGGCATTCAGATACTAGTTCGGTAGGCCCATAATGCGGGATTAAGTTGAACGTGCCAATCTTTCCTTGCATCATTCACAGTCTTCTTCAAAATTTTCAATATTATTTTATTTGAGGCCTCTGCTTGGCCATTCCCTTGTGGATAATAAGGTGTTGAGTATCTATGTTGAATATGGAATCTCTCACAAAGTTTGTCAACATCCTGATTCTTGAATGGCCATCCATTATCTATGATGATGGAGTTGGGAATGCCATACCGACAAATGAGATAGTTGAGTATGAATGATGAGATTTGTTTGCCAGTGACCTTAGTGAGAGGGACTACCTCAATCCACTTGGTAAAATACTTTGTCGCTGTGATGATGAACTTGTGTCCGTTCAAGGATGAAGGATGAATCTTTCCAACTAAATCCAACGCCCATTGAGAGAATGGCCAGGTTGGTACGAACGGTTGTAGTTCTTGTGTTGATGCATGAATGATATTTCCATGTATCTGGGATTTAGAGCACTTCGTTACAAAAGTGAATGATTCCCTCTCCATTGTAGGCCAATAGTAACCCATTCTAATCAATTTATTAGATAAGGTTAGTCCACTTGAATGAGTACCACAATTGCCACCATGAACTTCTTGTAAAGCCTTATCAGATTCGTCACATTCAAGACATCGAAGTAAAGTACCATCAAGACCACGGTGATAGAGAGTGTCAGTGATAAGGGTATAGCGAGAGGATTGGTGGATAAAGTTGCACTTTTGGTTACAATATAAGTCAATTGGTAAGATGTCTTTTAGGTAGGTATAAATTTTTCCATACCAAGGTGAATCGGATCCTACTAAGTGGAAAATGATTTGGCTTTCAGGTGTGTCATAGGCAGGCGTAAATGATTGTTCCACCAGAAATTTGTAGCGAGCCTGAGTTTCTAGGAGTTGTAACAATGAAGCAATTGTGACCATAGCATCAACTTTCTTGTTATCAAGCCTTGGAATTTGTATGAACTTGATGTCTACAAATTATTTCTTGAAATCATCAACCATTTTCTTATATGGCAAGAATTTGTCATCTTTGGTCTGATAATCATCATTGATTTGGTTAATGACTAACTGTGAGTCACTGTAGACTTGTAATTTTGTGATTCTCCATTCCAATGCTATTTTGAGTCTAGTGATTATAGCCTCATATTCGGCCATGTTATTAGTGCATGGAAAAATTAGCCAATATGACTGAGGAATGGTATTTTCTTGAGGGGTGAGAAAGAGTATGCCTGCCCCCAATCCATGTTGAGTAAATGAGCCATCAAAATATAATGACCAAGATTGCTTTGATTCTACTGTGAAGACATCAGCATCTGGAAATTCAATGTGCATGGGATGCTTTGCTTGTAGGGGTGCTTTAGCTAGTTGGTCAGCAATAACTTGTCCTTTGATTGCTTTGTGATCAATATAATGGATATCGAACTCACTTAAGATCATGACCCATTTTGCTGACCTTCCTATCAATGTGGCCTTGCTTAACAAATATTTGAGTGGATCAATCTTTACAACAAGATTGATTGTATGAGTTAACATGTAGTGTCAAAAATTTTGTGAAGTAAAGACCACTGCTAGGCAAGCCTTCTCGATGAAAGTGTAGTTGAGTTCATGACCTATTAATGTTTGACTAATATAATAGATTGCATGTTCTTTTCCTGTAGAGTCTTCTTGTGCTAACAATGCCCCCAAAGACGTCTCTGTTGCAGCAATGTATAAGACAAGTGGTTTGTCCGGATTTGGTGGTACCAGAACTGGTGGGTTCATTAAGTACTGCTTGATTTGTTGAAAGGCCATTTCACACTTATCATCCCATTTGAAAGGAGCATTCTTATGTAGTAGATCTGTGAAAGGTAGACATTTATTTGCTAGTTGTGCAATGAATCTTAGTATAGATTGGAGTAGTCCCTATAGTGATCTTAACTGACTGATATTCCTTGGTGGAGGCATTTCCATGATTGCTTGTACCTTGGTGGGATCTACTTCAATTCCATTTGCTGAAACTATGTATCCCAAGAGTTTTCCAGATGTGACTCCAAAAACACATTTCTTAGGGTTGAGGCGAACTTTGAACTTTTCCAACCTTGCAAATATTTTGGATAATATCTCGAGATGTCCTTCTATGGTGTATGATTTTTCCAGTATGTCATCGACATAATCTTCCATGAATGTGTGCATCATGTCATGAAAAATTGTAGTCATAACTCTTTGATATGTAGCCCCAACATTCTTTAAACCGAATGGCATGACATTCCAACAGTAAGTCCCCCAGGGACATGTGAAAGTTGTTTTGTCCTAGTCTTCGGGTGCAATCTTGATTTGGTTGTAACCAAAAAAACCATCCATTAGTGAATACATGGAATGGCCAGCTGTCAAATCAAATATAGTATCAATGCTTGGAAGAAGGAAGTAATCCTTAGGACATGCCTTATTAAGATCTTTGAAATCTATGCATACTCTAACACTTTTGTCAGGCTTGGATACAGGAACTATGTTGGAGATCCATTCTGCATAGTCAATTGATCTTATAAATCCCACATCGAGGAGTTTCTTAAGTTCTTCTTTAACTAGTAGTGCCACATGAGGATGCATCTTTCTATGTTTTTGTTTCACAGGTTTTACTCATGGTTTAATGGACAAGTGATGCATTATAAGATCAGGATCAAGACCTAGCATGTCTGCATAACACTAGGAAAAGTTGACTTGAATTGCTCTAAGAAATTCCATGAACTCAGGTACTTCTTTATCTGTCATTGATGCAGCTAACTGTAGAATCCTTGGTTTCTCTGTAGTTTCAAGATTAACTACTTTTTTAGGCTCAATCAAGATAGGCGATTGCTAATGATAGTGCCCCAGGAGAGTGTCAAGCATCCTATCATCTGGTGCCTTAAAAAGGTTTTCACCATCTGATACGCTCTGTATTTTATCTTTTGTTTGATCTAATACTGCCATATTCTGGTTTTCACCATTAGATATTTCTTTTTGATTTTTAATTTTGCAGCTAGGAAACTTGACACTCTCCTGACTAAGGATCTCATGCTGAAAATTGCTAGTGGAACAATCATTTACATCATTTGTGGAAAGGAAGTTTATGATAGATTCGTCGATTGGAAACAGAGGTATATCAAGAGGTTCAGATAGATCCCAGTCAATGAGATCAAGATGTATTAGTGGTAGCGGGTCATTAGGTTGTGTGAAATCAGCTATGGTTATGGTCATAACGGAGGTGTCTATAGGATCCGAGGTAGGAGGTAGATCAATGATGGTACTGTCCTCATGATAGTCTTGTTTGATTAAATCTAACTTGGTATCACTAGAATCATAGTTGTGCTATAGTTCAAATTCTTGTGGTTGGGTCCCTGACCCATCTCCTTTGATTAGAGTAGGTGTATACTTGTGTATCACATCAACCTGTTTGTCCCTCCAGAATTCATCATTATGGATGGTATCCCATTCCTATTCTCCAAAGTCTATGTCAGAGTTATTATAGATGAAATTCTGAATTGCTGTCAAGCATGCTTCCCTTGGATCAGAACTTTCTTGCAATGTGAGTACAGTATCATTCAATTGTTTGTATGCTATTTCTTTTGAGATAGTATCATAGCCTAGTCCTATTTTATCTTTTGCAGCAAGTCCTAGAGGGTCAATAGGCTCAACTACTCCTTCTTTTCTTTTTCCGATAGGACCATTACCATCATAGCCCATCTTTTGCATGATTGAATATCCCTTACCATATTTATCAATTGGTAACTTGATATTGACAACTATTTCATCTTCATCTTTATAGAGCCAATTTAGAATATCTCTATCCTTAGGATCGTCCATGGGGAATTTTTATTTGATAAATTGTCCATTAAACTTTTTGATTGATTCTATCGGTGATTGTGTTGATGTTGATGCTTCAGCTATCTGATGTTGCATGATAGAAGGTTGTCCATGTGATCGAGGCGATGTAGGAAGATTAGCCAGACAAAGAGAATATTCTCCTACTCCATTATCCTTGAACCGTAGTTGCTTGTCAAAGCTTTTGGTTAGTTGACTGATTTGTGTATCATCTTTTGGAGAAGTACTAGTAGGCACTTCTCAATTGTTGGGAACCAAAGTGTCTTGAATAGCTTTGATGTTGGCACAAGTTTGATTGTGAGAATTATTAGCTGGTATCGCGATCTCTTGTCCATCATAAGGAAACTTAAGACATTGATGATATGTGGATGGGACAACTTGTATTTCGTGGATCCAAGGATGACCCAACAAGATGTTGTATACAAGATCACAATCTAATACTTGACAAAAAGTATTTTTGATAACAGGTCCCACTCTAATTGGTAACATGATTAAACCTTTGGATGCTCTTTCCTCATCATCATAGGATTTAATAGTAATCTTTCTTCTGGGATCAATGGAATCCTCAGAAAATACCAAAGCCCAAATTAATTTCATGGTACATATTTTCAAACCAACACCTCCATCTATTAGAACCCATCTGACATGAAACTTGTGGACCATGACTTCTAAGTATAATGATGAATTATGGGGATGTGTCATGGAAACATCATCTTTTTTGGAGAATGAAAGGCATGTGGGTGAGGAAAAATGTCCCACCATGGCTTGAAATTGATCCACATCCAGATCAGTGGATATAGTTGTTTCAATGAGTGCTTTGTCTAGAATTTCCTTATGCACTGGAGAAATCTTCAGAACTTCTAAAATAGAGATCTAAGTAGAATTTTTTCCAAGTTGATTGATTAGATCATATTGATGTTGAGGCGGGGGTACAATGGATTTTGAAGGAGCACCTTTTAAGACAACTTTATCTTGTGCCCTTGTTGTTACATTAACTTCTCTATATTTCATTTTCTCTTTGACTTTTATAACATTAACCCACTCGTCATCAATGTAGATATGATTGATTATATGCTCATCGATATGATTCACATTTTTCCCAGAAGACTCACCCTTTTGATAGTTGGGAAAAGGGTTTCGAAATGATTGGTGGTCTTTGTTCGATTGTTGGTGTCCTTCTACCTTAATGGTGTCATTTTCTATCAAGTCTTGGATTACATTCTTCAAGGCTTGACAATTATTTGTTCGATGGACCTTACATCGATGATAATCACAATAGTATGCGTCATTCCATGATGGCGGCTTCACACTGGGTTCAAAGTTACATTGAGGCAGTAGGGTAATTACGTTCTTCGCCATCAAGTCTTTAAGGGTGGATTCCAAAGATTTCCCTAATGAAGTGAAAGTTATTTTGTTGGAGAAAAATGAAGATCATTGTGGTTTCATGTTTGATGTATTCCCTAAGGCATTGTTATTGTTGTTTCCATGATACCCTTGATTGTTGGTATTACCTTGATTTGGAGCAAAAGTTGGATTTTGGTTATTCATCGGAGGAGGATTGTTTCCCTAATTTGTAACTAAGTTGACATTGTTATAGTTGTTGTTGCGAGGAACACTAAGAACAATTGGCTTAGGTGAGACATGATGTGCATCTACAACACCATCGTTCACCACGTTTTTGTTGCAAGTCCAAAACTTAGATTTGTCATTGTGGTGATTTGAGGAGCTAGGATTGTCTTTATCAAGTTTGATTATTCCCCTCTGGACTAATGCACTTTCAATTGTAATTGCATTTTCAATCATTTTCTTGAAAGAGGGAGGACAATGAAGATTTAGACGATAACTCATCTCTTGATCCAAGCTGTTTATGAAGGTAGTGATCTTTTCCTTTTTAGGAACATGACATGGATACCTAGGGAACAATCTTCTCCATCTCTAAAGAAATGTGATGAATGGTTCACCAAGTTTTTTCTTAGCCTTGCATAAATCAATCATTTTTATTTGGTGTTGTATGTTATAGGAATATTGTGAGATGAACTCGTTGATCAATTCCTCAAGTGTTTTGATAGGTGGTGTGATTTTTGATAACCATTCCATAGATTGGCCTCCAAGACTTCGTGGAAACAAACGCATTAAGTATGTATCCTCATGAGAAAACTCTAGAGTCATGTTTCAGAAGTCCCTAATATGGTCAATTGGATCCGATTTCCCATTATAACGATGAAATTTTGGGATTTCACAATGTTTAGGAAATGGAATCATGTTGAGATGTTGGTCAAAGGGATATGGACAAATATCATCAAGAGCATGTCTTTGTTGTGGCTCCCCCCTTGTAGATCTTTAATTTGTCCTTGTAGTGTTTTAACTTGTTGAGTCAAGGCACTAAGATTAGATAAGGGTGTTTCATCAGGATTACTCTTTATGTTTTCAGTATCAAAATCATGAGGCAATTTAGCTCCTTTGTCAGCCAAATATAGGAAATAATTTTGTTTGTCATGTGCTAAGATCTTTTCTACTGCTCTGAGAAATTTAGGATCTTGTTCGGCTTCTCTAAGGTGACACTCTTCTTCTTGTTCATCATCACTATCCTCAAGGGTTTTTCTCAGATCTCTGTCGGAAGTAAACGGATTCTTTTCTCCTTCGGCCATGTTGTCTTCAAAAAGGGGATTTCGACTCACACTATAAAGAGGATCACTATTTTCACCTTCTACTTGAGTTCTTGAGGTATGATCTTCTTGTTGAATATCTTCTTTCAGTTTGTTATATTGTGATCGTGTGAAAATAGGCATATGATTTCAAGATGTTCTTTTAAAATTAGATCATAGTTTGATGAGTGCAACCAATGATGATGTTTTAATCTAATAAGATTGGAAATATTATGATATGACCAAAACTATGTTCCTAATTCATGGTTGTGGCTTCCAATGATAAAGGATGTCAAAATCCTGTTGGGAGAAGTTGAACCAAGAATTTAGAAGTTTGTGATGGAAGGTGCACTTGTAAGATTTGATCCTTGTTTTCGAAGAATGATTGGTATATCCAATAGCCTATTTCAACTTACTGAAGTATTTGAATAGGATGTGTCAAATATTCGATAGAAGGTTGTGGTATATAGTTGAAATCAAGAGGTTGATTGTGATTGTGTTGTTGTGAGAGGGATCTTCTTTGAAAATAGGCTCGTGAATCTAGAGGGTCTATAGCGTATACGTCAGTAAATCCCCTGACAAAATCTTGGTATCTATGGAGAAATTTGCAATAATGGAGCAAGAATTTTTGACTCTTGTATAAAAACTTCCTTCCTTGTAAGGTTTTCTTGTAACCTAGAGGTTTCTCAGGTTTCTTGATTCTTATGGAAATTGACTTCTTGACAAACTTGGTAGATTTCCACTCCCTGAGCATGAGAGAAAATGTTGATATGTTACTGGACCGAGAATGCTATAAACTCAAATCTGTCAAAAATAATGATTCGGGAAAAGTGATAGATGCGATATTCTGTCCCCTATATGTACTTCAGAAATAGGGATATGCACCAAAGAAATGGTCAAATGTGCTACAATATGTCCTAGATGTGCTACTCTGTATCCTATATGCACTGCAAGAAAAATGTTGTGACAGTGACCAAAAAGTTTATTTTTAGAATAGCCAGTGTATGCGCCAAAAGACTCAATGCACTAAAATAGACCCTGAAAGCATTGAATTAACCAGTGAATGCACTAGAACAATCCTCATATGCGCTAGAATATACCCTATATGTGCTAAAACAATTTTTCCAAGGTAACTTTTCAAACAGTTTGTGAGCAGTTTCAACTAAAATTTGACATGTTCAATTCAAATGATCTTTTATCTGAATTAGTGTGATTGAAAACACAACAAACACTCTGAAAACAGTTGTTTTTAAGTCCTATACTAAACATCAAGTGTATTTTTCAAAAAAAAAATTCAAAAAGTGTTTTCAAAGGTTTTACACATGACAGATAGTTCAAGCAGACTCACTCTTAGTACTCAGGTAGGTCATCATAATAATCAACAACCCACATCTTAGAACCACATCGACTCACACAACTGTGTCATGCCCGAAGGGGCGCCCATGTTTTTGTCTTTTCCAAGCACGTACTCAGAGTGACAGAAGTGGATACCAGATCCCCTGAGCAAACAGTCCTTGGCAGTTATATGGTGAGTATCTTGGGGGAAGATTCTTCCCTCCCCTTGCACTATGATTATTATGATGTTCAGAAACTAACTTCGACTTGATACTACACTAGGTTGGTAGTAAGGGTTTTCGTTCGGTGCAGCAATAATAAACTCCCTTAGGAGACCTCCCAACCTTTAGAACAAAGGCTTTGGGGATGGTTATCTTGCACACTACCAGCAAAAGAGGATTTCCCCTGATTTGCTTTAAATTTTATAGTGGGGTGGAATAGCCTGGCTTTGGCTTGAACCCACTTGAGTTGTTCCTCTTAGGTGAGTACTTTTTCCCACAAGAGCAAGCCCTCTACAAGATGTAATAAAGTAGTAAAATTGCATTAATGTAAAAGGAAAGTCTGGTATTTTGGTCACCTAGTTAAGGGGAGAGCATAGACCTATTTCCACAAACACAGTAGGCATTGTTCTTTTTAAAACCCAAAACACAATGATCTAAACTATGTGAAGATGTTGCTTCACAAAAAGCATGGGATTCATTTTAACTACAAAATTAATGTGTGGTGACTATCCTAGATTGCTTTATTTTAAATCCATGTCTATCCTAGGGTTGCTCCTTTTTGAAACAAGCTGTGACTATCCTAGATTGGTTCTTTTTAAGCCAAAAAAAGGTTCTGCCTACGGAAGGCGTCAAACTCAGAAACCTATTTAGTTACAACCTGTATGCGCTAAAAGATCAACTATATGCACAACAATAAAAAGTTAATGCACTTAAAAAGATCCTAAATGCGCTATAGAAAGTCCCATATGTGCTACAAAAACTCCTAAATGTGCTAAAACAAAATGCAACTAATTTTATTTTTTTGTTTTTCAAAAATATTTAATAAACTGAGTTGGGTATATGCGCCATTTTATCCCGTAGATGTGTCATTTTGTTCCTTAAATGCGCTGAAATAGTTCTTGGATGCGCCGAAGTACCTGCAAGAGCGCTGCAAAAAATCATGGATGCGCTTTAGAAAGTTGTGTATGTGCTTTAGAAATCCTCGTATGCGTTAAAACGGATTTTTTTTCCAAAAATCCTAATTTGAGAATGCAAAATCCTGTTAGAAAACCTACAAATAAATGTTAAAAATGGGGCAAGGGCCCCACGGTGGGCGCCAAAAATGTGTGATCAATTTTATGCGTGTTAAATATATAAAAACAAATGAATCAAACACACCAATAAGACATTATATAAAAAATAGAACATTAAAACAATAGAGGTGCAAACTTAGTATCTTGTTATCGATGTCGTCCTATCGTCCTCTATCTCTGGTGTTTTCATTGATTCTAACCAGCTCTCAGATTGTGTGCTAGGCTCAATGAACAGTCTTTCTAGAGAATGAGATTGAATATGAATTGCATGTAATGCTAAACATGATTGCTAAAATGAAAGATTATGATAATGCTATGAATAATAAAGCTATAATGATAATGCTAGAATGCTATAATGCTAGAATGCAATAATCTCTAATTCATCTGTTGTGTGTTGTCCCCATTGCTTGGATTTGCAGTGTTATTTATAGATTTTTTTGAAAGCTTCTGATTGGCTGATATGATCAACGATTGTGAAAATTCCTAGCAGATCGAACGGTTGAAGATGGATAAGACTGAAGAAAAATAGAAGAAAACAGAAAACAAGATTCGTTTTCTTTTCTGTAAAAGAGGTAAGATAAGATGATAAAGATGAATTGTAAAAAATCACCTTTTTGTGAGATTATGGAAAGATTTTGAAGAAAATAAATAATGAATTATTAAATTCAATTATTCATTTATGGGTGACATGGAGATTTTTCTTAAAATAGAATATTTACCCCAAATTTGAAGAATAATGGAAGATTTCATAATTAAATAAAATATTTAACTATCATTTTGAAAAGATATGGAAGATATTTAATTAAATAAAGATATTTAATTTAACTTTTTAAGAAATGGCATGTAAATTAATTAAATAAGATATTTAATTAATTAGAAGAAAGATTTGAAAATAAATATTTAAACTTAATTAAATAAAAAAGACTTAATTAAATTCAAAAAGTGATAATTAATTAAAATAAATAAAGTGTATTTATTTAATTAATCAAGTGGACATATGAATGTGAAATAATTAAACAAAAATCAATTTATTTAATCATGATAGAAGAATAAATTGAATGAACAATATAACTAAATTAATTAAATTTAATCTTATGTAGAAGACTTTAAGAGAAATTAATTAAATAATAAATATTTAATTAAATGTCAGGATTAATCAGACATGACCAATTTTATGCATATACACATGTTATAGAGCATTTTGACCCAAATCAAATGAACTATTTTTGTGATGTGGATCTTGGAAGCTTTAGAATTGAAAATTCACAACCTGAGTAGCAAAACATAGATCCAATTGATAGGGAAACTCAGCTTGATGACCATGGTGTCTGGTAAATGTATTTTGATGGTGCTTGTAGGAAAGGTGGAAATGGAGCAGGAATATTATTCATCTCATCGATCGACAAAACATTCAAATATTCATTCTTATTAACACTTGGATGCACTAACAACATAGCTAAATATGAGGCATTGTTGTTGGGTCTATATGTTGCCACAAGATATGGAATAAAACTGCTAGTAGTATATGGAGGTTTTGAATTAGTTGTCTCACAAGTCAGAGCAAAGTGTTCTTTGAAAAATAAAAGAATAAAAAAATACAGAAATTTGTTTGGGATACCATTGAGATTTTTGATGCATTTTCAATAGACTGGGTGGAGAGATCCAAAAACATAATGGCAGACTTTTTGGAAAATATTTTTCTAAAAAGGATGATATCACCTTGGTAGGTATAACAAAAGTGGAATTTAAGACTAGGCTTGCAATCCCTGATAATATCTATAATTGGAAAGTATTCAATGATGATGAATTAATTAAGTTCCTCCATTGCATACATCAATTTGAATATCAAGAAATAGAATTTAATGCATTTGTGGAGGAAATAGATGGTAAAGAAACTATCTTTGGGCAAGAGGTGGTGCAGCTTAAGACAAACAAAATACTGAAAGACCTTGTAGCCCTGGAGAGAGTATTTGATGGACATGATAGATTAAATTTGAAATCTACACATATTAAACATGAAGATATTAAAGAAATCAATCTTGGGACAAAAATGGCTCCTAAAAGGGTGTACATTGGAAAAACAATCAGCCCTAAGGTCAGAGAAATGCTTATAGCCTTGCCTAAAAAATATAAGCATGTATTCACTTGGTCGTATGATGACTTGAAAGCATACAAAGAAGACCTCTTCCAACATGAAATCCCATTGAAGCTTGATGCTAAACCATTTAGACAAAAAAAAAGGTCCATAAACCCCACATTAGCACAAAAAATTAAAGAAGAGCTTATGAAACTTAGAGATGGTGGTATTATCAAACCCTTTAGACACTCTTCTTGGGTTTCAAACTTGGTGCATGTAAGAAAGAAAAATGTTGACATAAGGTTATGTGTGGATTTCAAAAATTTGAATGTCTCATCACTCAAAGATAATTATCCACTTCCTAACATGGAGGTAATGCTACAAAGAGTGATAGGGTGTGAATATTTGTCTATGTTGGATGGATTCTCAAGGTATCACCAAGTGAAGGTTTAAGGAGTAAGAACAATACAAAACTACTTTCACCACACCTTGGGGTACATATGTTTATGTGAGGATGCCTTTTTTCCTCACTAATGCTAAAGCAACATTTCAAAGGGCTATGGATGTAGCCTTTTCTAATCTGATCAATACTAAAATGGTGGTCTATCAAGATGATTTGACAACATATTTCAAAAGGGAAGAATACCACTGTGCACACTTAGAAAAAATCTTTATCAAGGCATTGGAATATGGAATATCATTGAATCCAAAGAAGTGTCATTTTGTTGTGACAGAAGGTAAGTCATTGGGGAATATAGTATTAGAGGATGGAGTGAGGATTGATCCTAAATGGGTGGAAGCTATTGATAAAGTTCTCATTCCTAAAATAGTAAAAGCTATTCAATCTTTCTTTGGACAAATTAACTTTGTTAGGATCGATTCATTTCAAATTTTGCAGAGATTGTAAAACCAATCTCAAAGATGTTGAAAAAAGGTTCAAAGGTTGACTAGACAAAAGAATCCATTGAAGCATTTGTGTCAATTAAGAGAGCCATTAAAGAAGCCCCTATATTGAAATCGCTGGATTTTGATAAACCATTTCAGATCGCCTTTGGGTCATTTCATACAATTGCAGCTATAATGTTACAAAAGAATCAACAAGGGTATGAGAAACCTATCTCATTCTTTAGTAAATCACTTCAAGGGGTAGAACTAAAATATGATATCACTGAAAAGCAAGCCTACACACTAGTAAAGGAATTCAAGGCATTTAGGCCTTACTTGGTAGAGGAAGAAGTAATTGCATATGTACAAAATTTTGTGGTTAAGGATGTTTTCTCACAAACATAAGTCATAGGGAGGAGGTGTCAATGGATAAATTGAATCCAAGAATTTAATATTGATATTCAAATTACTAAATTAGTGAGGGGACAAGGGTTAGCAAAATTGATGGCCGAGTCAAATTTAGAGGAAGTACAGGTTTGCAATGTGGAGGAAGAATAAAAGTGGGTATCAAGCATTGAGCATACACTGTGGTACACTAATATAGCATAATACCTCAAACACATGAAATGTCCTGAGGGCCTAAATGACAATTACGAAAGGACCTTAAAACTCTAGGCATTAAAATATGTTTTTGTGACTAGAGACCTATATTGGAAGAATACAGATGGTATCTATTTTCTATGTCTGGATGAAACACAAGCTGATTTCACATTGAAAAAAATGCATAAAGGAGTATGTGGAGGATATTTCTCAGCAAAAACTACTGCACACAAAGTGTTAAGGGTAGGTTACTATTGGCCCAATTTTTTTAATGATACACATAGGTATGTAAGAAAATGTGAAGCATGCCAAAAAATTTCTAGAAAAAATGAACGACAATGGGGCCCTACCATTAATACCTATGAAAGTTGAAGCCCCTTTTCATCAATGGGGAATTGACTTTATAGGAGAGATCACAAATAGGTCTAGTGGTGGACATAGATGGATCCTGGTTGATACTAACTACTTCACAAAATGGATAGAAGAAATACCAACAAAAAAAGCCACTAGTAAAGTTGTGATCAATTTCATTATGGAAAACATCATTAATAGATTTGGGGTTCTTGCTAGACTGATCACAAAAAATGGCACGTGCTTCAAATCAGATGAGTTCAAGAAGTTTTGCGAGTCATATGGAATAGTGATTTCATATGCCTCACCATATCATCCTCAGGCAAATGGAAAAGAAGAATCTAGCAACAAAAGCATCATAAAGATAATAAAAAGAATGCTAGATAATAACAAAAAAGTAGGGGATTGCAAATTAATACTAGCATTATGGGAAGATTGGATCACTGTAAAAAAAGGCCACTAAAAAATCTCCATTTGAGCTGGTGTATGGAGCTCAAGCTAGACTCCCCGTGCATAATCTCTTACCACTATATAAGTTCATTTTACAAGAGGATATGGATATCCTTGAACCTATGGAAGAGAGGATGGAACAATTGGCAAAACTAGATGAAATAAGGTCTCAAGCACAATAGTAAAATATGAAGATTCAATCATCGATGAAACATTTATTTGACAAGAGGGAAAAGGACAAGAAATTCAAGATTGATGAAATGGTCCTTATATGGAATGTCAGAAGCCAGGATAAAGGGAAGCATGGAAAATTTGAGGCACTATGGTTGTGCCCATTTTTCGTTACTAGTAAATGTGGTGAAGACTCATACTACTTACAAAATATGGTTGATGAAGATCAAAAATTTCTAGTGCATGGACAATTCCTAAAATACTTCTCTAAAAATTTAACACTATTTTCCATGCATAGTAGTTTAGGTTTTTCTTTTTATTTTTTTAGCCACCTTCACCCATTGGTCTGTGTCCCAGAGATTGTTTATGGATTCTTGCAATGACCTAATAGTCATTCATCCCCAACTAGAGCCACTGTTAGGACTATAAAATCAGCCACAATTTCCCACATAAAACCCATTTTCCCATCAAATATCCTATCACCTAACATGTCATTTAAAGCTTTATAATTTAAAATACTCCATTTATCCACCCTATAGTCATCACCTTAACAAATTCACATTTTTCATCCTACCCGTATAAGAAGGAAGTCATACCAATGAGACTACATTATAAAATAAGAAGTCATTTTAAGGACCCTTCAAAGGAATGATGGAGCAAGACAATATGAACATTGTCGAGGAGAGTATATCATGTCATGGAAACTTGTTTTTATTTCCCTTCGACAATCTAACCGAGATCTTATTGAATATACTTTGGCATATTGGAGGGTAATGTTTTAGGGTATCTTCAATAACTCAAAACATAGGTTGCCAAGGAACATAATGTTAAATTGTATTACTCTAACACCACCTGCGAAGTAATTACACCTCAACATTCAAGAAACATAAAAAATATCTTGGCCATGACATAACAATATCATAACAACAATGAAAATTCAAAGAGACAATGCTAGACTTATATACCTGAAGAGTCGAAGAGACTTTGAAATGTCAAGATGAGCAATTTATGGGTCCCCCTGATATAATGAAAGTGGAAAAATTCATCAAAGAGAAAGGTATATATCGATTAGATGAGGGAATTTGTCTCTTTGATGAAATGATAACATTTATTGGAAGGGGATCGAAAGGACTCTGGAATATTAGAGTAAAGTAGTTCATAGTCTCTCCAAAAACTAGAAAAGGAAAGAAGACATATCAATTGGAAGAATATCGGGGGAAGGGATATATATCAGGAAGAACCAAATATCAGTCCCTTCGACAACACTAAAAGGAAAACAAGCAAATGACCAAACTAAGGGCTCCATCGAAGGGAAGAATGCATATCAACATAACAAGGACACTAGTCCCTTCAATGAAATGATAATACTTGTGCCTCGACTTCAATAATACAAAAGGAAAAGGATGAAAATATCAAAGTGATAAAAGAAATTTGAAAGGAAGGGTTCGAGAGGACACTATGATATCAGAATGAAGTCGTATGGATTCTCTTCAAAATCTTGAAAGAAAGAAAGAGTATACCATTAAAAGGAGATATCGGGGGAAAAGAGAAATTTCAATAAGAATAAAATATTGTCCTCTCGATTCAACAAAAACATTGACAAGACAATGACATGAGGAAGAGACAATTTAGTAGCGATGATGAGAAAAGTGATGACCTATATTCAAAACAATTGATTATACTCTCAATGACATGAAAGTACCATTAAACGGTATTAATGAACTAGAGCCGAAGGCATTAAAAATAAAATACTGAAATCATTAAGCAACTAGAAAGAAAGGAAATAGAGTATAGGAGTGGGCAGTGACAACAAGACCAAGAAAGGAATTTGTTATTCAAGTAAGTACCCAAGCCTGAGCTGAAATTATCAATATCTAAAGCTAGCTAAATTATCAAACAAAAAAGTAGGGTTTTCTACAAAGTTCATATTATGGAAAGTAAACTTGAAAAACCCTAAAAAAGGAGACAGAAATTGGAAACCAAACATCTAAATTAGGATTTGATTGATCAATGTCTTGGATTTAGAGAAAGGTCTAGGAGAAATGCACCATTAAACCATCAAGTTGAGAAATTGGAGGATAGAAACAATGGGGTAGGTGATACATGGACCAAAACAAGGGGCTATGATTTGTTTATATACCACTATAAGAAGATGCACATACACTAACTAGTCTCCAACCCATGGAGACTCAATTTGGGGAAATTGGTGGTACCTAATGTATTCATCAATCTCAAATTGATTAAGGCACTTTCCAATAAATATGATCCTCAAACCCACATGATTAAATTGGAAGATGGATCCTCTTTCATCCTAGTTACCAAGTACTATATTTCCATGGTGTTCCAATTAGACACTAGCACCAATATGAAATTCATGATTAAAGACCTCCTAGATGAATACCACAATATGAGCTCTAGTTATAAAAGGTGGAGATTTCCATTACACAGGCCCCACAATGAAGTAAACTGGCTTAGGGTATTTTTCGTAGAGGACAAACCTCCATATTCTATGAACCTGTTTGAAGAATACTTCCAATGTTCATACTACTCTATTTTTCAAGCACTTGGCTTGGACACCCCCATATTTATGGCTATAACACTAATGGTCCTAACAACTGATGTGCAAACTCAGGATTCCTAGCCCCTAGACTATGCTGAATACTTAGCCAATGATATCCATAATGCACTTGTTTCTATAAAAATAAGGATGGAGGTATCAAATTCAGACATTATTCATTATTCATGCATCTGATTTTGTATGAGGGACATAGTATGGGACTATGGATTGAACATCTAAGGATAAAGGACATAGATGATAATGGAGACATAAGACCCGTATAGATGTAGACAACTATTTGGGACAATAGATGTGCAAGATCACACTATTTGTATTTTGAATAATATTTTATGAAACCTTTATATAAACTCTCGGGTCATCCACATGAATATAGTCTATCACCTGAAATACAAAGATTCCTGATACCCAAGGATAAGGATGAAAGAGGGAAGGTCAGTCAAAATTGGGGTGATTGGTGTATGAGTATATGGTTATGAAGGAGCACCATTTCAATTTTTGAATACTTGTCCAAATAGGGTGGCATACTTAGAGATTGTGAGGAAATTATCTTACTTGGATTTCATGCATCTTAAGAGTCATAACAAGCAATCCCTTATGCCTAGCACATTGTGTTTTAGAGATTTTACTATGGTTTCTAAAAAAGGATATGAGTTGATTGATAAAAAGCTATAATATTATAATCTACCCAAAGGGAATGAAAGGGAGAAATTTGACTTGAAGCATTTTATAAATGATGTTAAAACAATTCAAAAAATAAAAGGGTATCCCAATATACTTTTTGAAGAGGATGATTTGATAAGAAATGGTGATGAACATCAAGTTGGTAGGAATAGAAGTTTGTATAATAGAGTAATGATAGCAGAAGCTTGGAGAACATGCAATAATCCTCTATATGGAGGTGCCTTTGTAGAAATTGAAGGTCCCATAAAGAGGTTGGATGCATTAATTTCACATGAAGCAGAGCTGAATAGGGATGTGCCTCCTTTAGTTTTCACAAAGAAAATAACTTAGGATATTGGGGGAATGCAAGTTGAAAGTGAAACTCAACTGTGTCAACTCTCTCATCAACCTACACTTGATATTAATTTTTTAGTTGACACATCTATTGTAGAAGAAGAAGAAGTGGGGAATGATGATGAAGGTATGCAGGTGATCAAACTAGTAATTGAAACATATGAGCCTCCCCTGGAAAGAAACATTGTTGCAATAGAGTCCTCAAATGATCTTTCAAATGGTGTAAGACATAGTGCGAGCCAAGAGTATATTTCTTATGATGCTTTGGTTAAAACCTTTGAGTTTAAGACATTTGTTTATGAGTACAAAGGTAAAATTATTAGGGAAAGGATTAAAGATATCACACCTAAAAAATGAAGCAGATGCTTTAAAAGAGGTACAGGAAGAGGTTGATAGAGAAATGGAAGACATTACCCCATAAAAGGGAAGGACATTGCTAGAAGAAGTAGGGGTCACGCTGCTCCCTAGGTGGGATATGAGGTCGACTATCATATTTGTTAGCTTTTGGATAGGTCAGAATAAAACCCTGCAATTGAGCACAGAAGGAGTAGATAAAGTATACACTAGATCAGGTTATAACCTAGACAATGCAACTTTGTTAATGTGTGTCTTATACCCACCAAGCAAAAAATTTGTAATCATTAATGACCCAAACAAGGCATTTGGCCACCTCCTTGTGCAACGGGTTGGAGAAAGTGATCCTTTGGAAATTGCGGATTTGAATGTTAATGTTGCTAGGTTCACCAAAGCATAGATTGAAATGTTGGTGAAAGACAATAAAGTATATATGACTAAAAATGAGAACCTCAGACAACAAATAACCAACTATAAAGATAAGTTTCCATCTTCCTCGAGTACCTATTCCCCATTGATAGAAAATGATAATAGGGTATTAGAAGCCATGGATGAAACTACTAACAAACTAGAGATTCCAGAAGAAAAGTGACAAACTAGAAGTAGAAATGAAGTCCATCAAGTTCAATATTGTCTTGGAATTGATAAAGAAATGGCTTGGAAAAATTCTTGAGAATGCTGAAAGGTATGGAAAATTCATAGTAGAATACATGCTGCTTTCCAGGAGCATAAAAGGTTGCACCTCAGACTGATGGAAAATAAGGAAAAATTAACATCCAAGGAAAATTTTGACGATTAGGTGTTCAAAATTTATGAGGAATTGATTGATATGCATGAAAACAAATTTATTGTGCTGAAAAAAGAGCTTGGTGATTTCAACCAACCCATGGATATGGCTTTTCCTAATTTCTTTGATGATGAAGGAGATCTAAAAGAGTAGAGAGTGTGGAAGAATGAGTTAGCTTAGTTGTTACCAGTGGCTCTTGACATAGTAAATGATGAAACAATCTTGGTGGAAAACACACATTCACAGTTAGAGAAAATCTTCATTTTACATTTTTTTGTGAAAGATATAATCACCAATGTCGATACTATTATAAACCTGAGCATAGAGCCCGACATAATATTAGGGTTTGCAATCTGCAATTTTGGGAACCAACACAACTTTATATCTAAGGAAAAATCTTCTACCGGACTACTGGATTTGATTCACATAAATATTTGTGGTCCTACAAGGGTGAGAAGTCTACAAGGTTTCAGGTATATTATTATTTTTGTTGATAATTACTCTAGATACACATGGGTTACTTTTTTTAGACAGAAATCTAATGCATTAGAAAAATTTAAAAATTTCAAAGCTATGGTTGAAAATGAAATGGATATGAAAATCAAATGCTTAAGGTCTGATAAAGGTAGAGAATTCACCTCCAATGAGTTTAACATGTTTTGTGAAGCACATGGAATAAGAAGACAATTGTATTCTCCTAGAACTCCTCAACAAAATGGAGTTGTTGAAAGAAAGAACAAGACAATTCAAGAAGCTGCTAGATCAATGATATCTTAGGCAGGTCTACCAGAAGTCTACTGGAGAGAAGAAATTCACACTTGTTTATTTTTTCAATCGAGTTCAAGAAAAAGCTAATAGCAGTAAGACTCTTTATGAGTTTTGGTATAGAAAGATTCCTACTGTAAAGTACTTCAAAGTATTTGGAAGATGTTATATCAGAGGAGTTGAAAATTTAGGAAAGTTTGATGCAAGATGTGATGAGGGTATCTTTCTTGGATACTCCCTTAGAAGCAAAAATTATAGATGCTACAATAAAAGGTTGATAAGGATTGTAGAAAGCACAATTTTCAAGGTTGATGAAGCATTGAAGAATTCAATTGAAGTTGATGTATATGTATTAGATGAATCAGAATGCAAAAAAGAGATAAAAGAAATGTTGAAGAAGTTTGAGATGGATGGCTCCAAACCAGTATGCACTCCTATGGTGTATGGTTGAAAATTGAGTAAAGATGATGATTCACCTAAGTCTGATCAGAGCAAATATAGATATATGATCAGAGGACTTCTATATTTAACTACTACTAGACTAGATATTATGCATGCATTTTGTCTTGTGGCTAGATTTCAAGAAGATCCTAAAGAAACACATGTTGTTGTTGTTATTAAAAGGATATTGAAATATTTGAATGGAACTCTAGATTATGGCTCATGGTATCCTAGGGATACTGATTTCACACTAAATGCTTATATAGATGTAGATTGGGTAGGTTGTGTTGATGAACAAAAAAATACAAGTGGTGGTGTATTATTTCTTAGTTGTAAATTGGTGTCATAGTTAAGTAAAAAGAAAGATTTAGTTTCCTTATCCACTGTAGAGGCTGATCATATTGCTGCAGCATCCTGCTATACACAATTTTTGCAGATGAGATAAACATTAAAGGATATCATAGTAATGTATGATCATTCCATCTCTATCTTCTATGATAATACAAGTGCTATTAACATTTCAAAGAATCTAGTCATGCTGGTGCAGTCAAGGATAGAGGGTCCAGGAATAGGACTTTCCAACCTTGTAGCAAGAGTAAGCACAATGGAAACTCAAAGAATTGGAAAAATAATCACACATGGACATATAGATGATGATGAATTATTCACTGGCAACATGCCTTACCTCCCGACTTATAGAATTACAAAATGATATGGTGTGAAAGCCTAGAAATTCAATGCGGGTCGAAGCCCAGGTTATTGTTGGACTATTGTTGTCATTGATGTCAAAAGTGCAAATAAAGTAAGGGAGATTGTTGGCATAATGACTAGGTTTTTTGAGAGATTTCCAGAAAGTTATCATGCATGTTGTGATGTCAATCGAGATGTCTACATTCATTGGTTCATGCTCTCGGTCTAGGGCCAAATTTGTAAGGAGTCATGGAGTTCAAAGTTTTCCTAACCTATGTTGTGGGGTTCTCAAGTTTTGAAACCTTTTGACTTAGCAATCTCCTTGTGGTTAGCAAGAGTGAATAGAGTCACGAGATTCCCAATTTTCCTAACCTATGTCATGGGGTTCTCAATTTTTGAAACCTTCTAACTTAGCAATCTCCTCGTGGTCAGCAAGAGTGAATGGAGTCTCGAGATTCCCAGTTTTCCTAACTTATGTCTCAAGGTTCTCAAGTTTCAAAACCTCCCAACTTAGTGACTTACCTAATGAAGTGTTAAGGAAGAAGACTCTCTTTGTTGTCTTTCCGATCAACAATTCATAGCCCTTTATTGAATATTTTCTACATATTAGGAAGAGATGAATAAAGTTACAACGATCAAAGATCCCAAAGATAACAGATGTGCATAATCAGGAAGAAAATGTGTAACATTTCACCGATGAAAAACTTATCTACAAAATCAAGCCAATGGGAGGGAAATTTTCAAATCACATCGAGCTTGTGCATCACGTCGATGGAGACCTTATCGGGGAGACCAAGTATATCAGAAAGGAATTTTATTCCCTCAGCGATAGTACATGTCAGCCCGATGGTAATATGGAATGACCACTATTTGTTGGAAAGACACCAGGCTATGATTAAAAGGATTTATAATGGTCTAGACCACTTTAATATCAGGTAAACTTCATAATGTCCTCCCCGAAACATTATGAATTGAGAAGTATGAGAAATGGGATAGGAGTATGATGCCAATTGTGGGACCCGATAGTAATAAAAGTGATTGATATGGTGACATGTGGAAAATTTCTAGTGGTTGATTTTGCATCATTGTTGCAAATCAATGATTTTATATGTGTATGATCTGATGGTGAAAGTCAATGACGATCAATGACACAAGATGAAGAAGGTTGATCTGACAATGCTGGTGATAAGATGCTTCATCGGTGTGAAGGATGAGTATCAGAAAGACCTTGAAGCATGTCCTAATGATGGGATGATATGATAGATCGACGATGGTGGTTTAAGTGACCAATTATCCAATGGTTAGGGTTTAAAAGTCACAATAGTGAATGTTGATCATAGGATCAAGGCGCGAAGGAGTTGATCGATGACTAGAGTTCAAATGTAGAGATCTGAAACAGCTATGACAAGTGTAAACGATGGTTTTGAGTGGTAACTAACACATGAGAAAGAATTAATTTGTCCAATTTCCTCAATGACCATTTAAATGAAGATTTGATCTTCAAGTTGACGAAACAAAATGCAAAGGTGATTGAGATCAAAATGAAATCGAATTATCACAAGAATGCATTAAATGAATATCAGATTATAGGGATTGACAGAATGTTATTTTTAGCAAATTCTCTACACCAAAACAAAAGATTGTGTGGCTTGATGAAGAGGTATGGTGATATCTGATGAGCTAGACAGTATGTGTGTGGCTGGATGCTCTGACAATTACATAAATAGGTTGTGATTGGAAAAACCTTAACAATGATTTCAATGCATATGAACTAAATGAGGGGAATTATTGAGATATGGAGAATGAAGAGAGTGTTTGAATGTAGAGGAAGGTGAACTGTAATAGAAAGAAAAATTAAAAATTCATGTAGCTGGTTACAATGGAGTAACAAAGAACTAAGAGAGAGAGAAAGAGATTATGTATTGTATTGATGCATCTCAGGTTTTGTAGAACCATTTTATGCATAATATATTGCAAAAAATTATACAAGGTTGTAGCCTCCATTTTACACTGAGTTGTAGCTCAGAATAGGGTGTAGTAGCATCCTTGAAGTTGTAGCTTCTAAATAGGGAGTTGTTGCTTCCTTGGGTTGTAGCCCTAAACATTGTAACTGAACTTTGAAGCTAGTGAGGCTGGATTAGGACAATAGATCCTAGCAACATTTCACATCGTGGTTTTTCCCATCTTGGGTTTTCCACGTACATATTGTGTTATGTGTTGATCTTTGTTGTGCTTGTGGCTATTATATCTGTTAGTATTTCAATCTACACATTTGAAGTTAAGGTTGAATCTTCAAAAGGGTTTAAGAACTAAATTTTTTAATATCTACTGATTCAACCCCCTCAATAGATCATTGTGTTCTAACGCTTATCTATCACTTCTATCCTTCTACCTGATTGATTCCTAATGCAACTACATGATTCCTATGTATACTAATTCCCAGCTCCAGAAAAGGTCCGCATCAGCCTCAAGAGTTCTCAAACGCCAAAGTTAATGAAATGTGTAAAGGTCGGCCAAAACATGAGATTCTCCTTCGATCCTTGGAAAAACATGATTTGGATCATAACAAAGGTTCCTCGATGAATGTGAATCTATAAGAAATGGTTTCCTGAGCTCTGCAAGTCACAAAATAGGTCTGCACACTTGAAAAGCCAAGACTGGTCGGTGAATACTCTCTGTCCAAATATAGCTAATATTCTCTTAGCGATAACTTCATACTTAAATCTCCAAAACACTTGAATTTTGGATATGATGTAGATGTTGCAATAAAGATCATATATCCTTCTCCACGAGCTCTAATGTTACAATGCGGTATGAAATACTGAGAATGGGTCCTGACAATTGCTTACTGAAATGCAAGTAAACATGAATGTAGATATTTTTTTTTGGTTGATGCAAGATTACCTAAAACTTGGTATGATCCTACATTAGACACTCGAGGTTGAAGAAAAGTGAGCCTCTCACTTTCTAGGGGCTAGAGGAAAACCAATGTGGTCCACCTTAGCCTAAGAAATCCATGATGAATCTTCCTCCGGTCTTCTCTTCCATTTGACTAGATATTCCTTGTATTGCCTTCCTCTAGTACTACGACCAATTCTGTTATCTAAAATTCCCTCAATTTCCTCCAGATGATGGGCTATCTAGTCTGACAAACCAACTTCTCTGTCCTCCAATGACTCTCCTTCATAATACTGGTATAGGTCTACAATGTTGAAAATAGGTGATATGCCAAATTCCTCCAGTAGTTCCACTTTCTATGCATTTCCAGATTCAAACTTCCTGATGATCTTACAATGTCCAAACTTCTTCATTTTCAACTTATTATATGTCCCAACTGTAAATCTCTCTTTTCTCAAATATACCATTACTTCCTCTCGTACTGCAAACTCCATGTCTTCTCTTCTTCTTTGTTGCCTCCTTGTAGGAATTGTTCATCTTCTCTAGATGCTCCTTGACTTGAGTGTGCATTTTTTCCATGAATCCTACAAATTATTCTACCTCCATGCTCCTTTTATTCTCCTTACAGATATCTCTGAATTCTGCTACTCCTCTAGGTTGTTGTCCTGTCATAATTTCAAATGGTTTCTTCCCCGTGCTCTAGTTTACTAAATTATTGTATGAAAATTCTACTTGCGGTAGTATCAAATCCCAATTTCCTACTTTACCTTCAGTAAAACAACTCAACAAGTTTCCCAAACTCCTATTTACCACTTCTATTTTTCCATTTGTCTGTAGGTGAAATTTTGAACTATACTTCAAGTCGGTCTTCATCTTCTTCCACAACATCTTCTAGAAATATCCAATGAATCTGGTGTCTTTGTCTGATACTATGCTCTTTGGTAGTCCATGTAATCTAATAATCTCCTTGAAAAATAGGTGTGCAACATGTATTGCATCATCGGTCTTCTTACAATGTACAAAATGTGTCATCTTAGAAAATCTATCCACACCCACAAATATAGAATCAAATCCTCTCGGTGTCTTAGGTAATCCCAACACAAAATCCATGCTAATGCCCTCCCATGGTCTCTTTGGTACTGTCAATGGAGTATACTTCCTAGTGTTTCGACTATTTCCCTTCGCAACTTGACAAATCCCACACCCTTGAACATACTTCCTGACATCCTTATACAACTGTGGCAAAAAATAGTTTTCACTCACCAATGTTACGGTCTTGTTAATCCCAAATTTCCTACTAGTTCTCCACAATGATTTTCCTTGACCAAATTATCTCTCATTGAAGTTCTAGGGATACATAGATGATTGTTCTTGACAACATACCTTCCTCAATGAAGTAATCCAATCATCTACTTCTATCTATCTCTATTGGTTCCTTGCAAGCTTTCCATGCCACAACAAAATTAATTTCATCCTAATACATATGCTCCAGTGCCTCAAAACCTAATACTTCAATTCTCATCTCTGTCAACAAACTCCTTTTCGAGCTTAATGCATCTGCAACCTTGTTTGACTTCCCACTTTTGTGCTTCAACACAAATTTGTAACTCTACAAGAATTCTACCCATCTTATGTGTCTCTAGTTCAACTTCCCCTAACTATTCAAATATTGTAAGGCTTGATGATCCATATACAACACAAATTCCTTAGGTAACAAGTAATGTATCCACTTCTTCAAGGCCTGTACAATTGCATAGAATTCCTAGTCATAAATTGAATACCTTCTCCTGGAATCATTCAATTTCTCATTGAAGTAAGCTATCGGTCTCCCTTCTTGAATTAACACAACTCCTATTGCACTTCCACTAGCATCACAATCCACTTGAAATACCTTATCAAAGTCTGGTAATGCTAATATAGGTTGTTCCGTCACTTTTTTCTTCAACAACTCAAAACTCCTTTGAGCTCTAGATGGTCACCCCTCATTGTCTCTTTCATAGGTGTGCAAATACCACTAATTTTTTTGATGAACTTCTGGTAAAAGGTTGCTAGTCCATGAAATTGTCTGTCTTCTCCAACATTCATAGGTGTATGCCATTCAACTATTGCTCTAACTTTCCCAGGGTTTGTCTTCAATCCTTTCACAGATATCACAAGTCCCAAATATACTAGTTCTTCCTTCATGAAACTACACTTCTTGATGTTTATCAACAACTTCTCTTCTCTTAGTCTCTAAAATACTTGTCTGATATGCTCCAAATTTTCTTCCTTAGTCTTACTAAAAATAAAAATATCATCCAAATAAACAATGACAAACTTACCCAATAATTTCTTCAAGACTTCATTCATCAACCTTATAAATGTACTAGGTGCATTAGTTAGTCCAAATGGCATGACCAACCACTCATTCAATCCCTCTTTTATCTTGAAAGAAGTCTTCCACTCATCCCCTTCTTTGATCCTGATCTGATGGTATCCACTCTTTAGATCTATCTTGGTGAAATACTTTGCTCCATTCAGACTGTCCATGATGTCATCCATCCTAGGTAATGTTAATCTATACTTCACTATGATCTTATTGATAGCTATCGAATCTGTAAACATCCTCCATTCTCCATCTTTCTTAGGTGCAAGCACAACTGGTATTGCACATGGGTTCATACTTTCTCTAATCAATCCTTTCCTCAAAATTTCTTGTATCTGTCTATTTAGCTTCACATTCTCTCCTGGTGTCATTTGATGTGTAGTTTTGTTTGGAAAACTAGATCCTAGAATAAGATCTATATGATGATTGATACTCCTAATTGGTGGTAATCCACTAGGTACATTATCTGATACAAGATCTTGGTATTCTGTTATTAGTTCAATGACTTCCTTCTCTGATGATTCTTCTTCACTTGTGATTCTCTCTGCATCTAGGTCTCCACACTTCCTTGGAATAAAAGCAAAACACATGTTCTCATGTCTCAATCCATCCATAAATTTCCTTCCATCTACCAAATTGATTCTAGTTCCACATACTTTAATTTTTGGTTCATCCTCCAAAGGTGTCAAGGTGATTCTCTTTCCATTGGATATTATGGTATAGGTATTCTTTCTCCCATCATGTATAGCTCTCTTATCATACTGCCAAGGTCTACCCAACAACATATGACATACATCCATTGGCATAATATCACATAGCACTTCATCATGATATGACCCTATTTTGAATTTCACTAGACATTGCTCACTTACTAGTATCTTGTGCTCATCTTGAATCCAGGCTATCTTATAAGGTTTCAACTATTTTCTCCTTTCCAAATTCAACTTTTTCACCATTTCCTAATAAACTAGGTTATTTGTGCTACTACTATCAATGATAACTTTTCAACACTTACCTCCTGCTTTGCATCTAGTCTAGAACAAAATTTTCTACTGTAGTGCTTCCTTAGGTACCTCCTCCTGGATCAGTGCTCTCCTCATGAATAATGATTCTCCTTTCTCAGGACTCCCTCTGAAACTTGGTGATTTCATTGGTTCTTCCTCCGCATATCCGGTTCTTGAATGATTTTCATTCTTCTTGCTTTCCTAGCGACACTCAAATGCTCTATGTCCTCCACACTAAAAATAGGTTCCTCTAAAATTTCTCTTGTCATATCTTGTCTCATCACTCTAATATCCATCATTGCAGTAAGAATTGTAGCCTCCTCTATTGTGGTGGTAAGAATTTTTTTCATCTCTCCCCTTCTAGTATGAGTTGGTATCCCTTTCTTCCTTGCGGTATGAATCTTTGTCCTTTTTTTCTCCACATATGGTTTTTCTCCTCTGGAATGTGACCTTCCTCTCTGAAATCCACCTCCTCTTCCTCTATTCCTTTGTTCATGTCTTTTTTTTAGCTTTTCCTCCACTTTTAATGCAAACTAGTATGCTTCCTCTACTAAATTCATCCTTACCAGACTCAACTCTTCTTGAATGTTCATCCTTAGCCCATCAATATATCTTGCCACTTTCTCCTTGATTTCTTCACTATGTCTAGTCTTGATGATGATCTTATGAAATTCCTCAGTGTATTATTTCATAATCTTTTCCTTCTATCTCAGGTTTTGCAATCTCTTCAGCAGCTCCAACTCATAGTCCACATGTATAAAATGGTTTCTTCAATTTTCTCACCATTCTATCCCATTTCACAATCTTTTCTTTACCCTTTCTATTTCTCTCCAATTGAACTTTCTTCCACCATATTGCAGCATGTCCTTTCAGCTTAGTCTTTGCAAATCTCACTCTCTTCGGATCTTCAATTTCTTCATATTCAAAGTATTCTTCAATTTCCTCATATTGCACATTCTTCGGATCTTCAATTTCTTCATATTCAAAGTATTCTTCTATTTCTCTCCAATTGAACTTTCTTCCACCATATTGCAGCATGTCCTTTCAGCTTAGTCTTTGCAAATCTCACTCTCTTCGGATCTTCAATTTCATTTATCCAATCAATCAACTCCCCAAGGTTTAGATTATTGGTATAGTGCAAAATATCCATTCTAGGTCACTTTCCTATTTTTGAAATAGCCTTCAACATCTTCACCTAATCTGACTCTTCCTCTTCAGAGGTTTCTTCAACTCGCTCTGCAGCTTGAACTTCACCATCATCACTTTCATCATTAGGTCTAGGTTTTAAGCCTTTTCTTCTATCTTCTTCAACATCATCCAATCTCACTTTTATTGTTCACATCATTTCCATCATCTCATCCATCTTTCCAGCAACATTAATAGTAATATTAATTCTCCTCAATGGCGTCTCTTCCTAGGATCTAGCACAACTACCTCAAGTTGGTGATCTAGCTACAAGGTCACAACTGCCTCACAATCGGTAATCTATTGACCAACACAAGTAGGTTGCCTAAAGTCAGTGATCTATCCACACAAAGATCTTATAGAATGCATTACTCAACTTTTCTCCCCTCTTCTAAGGTCCACAACTTCACTCTGATCTCCTAAAGGTTTGCAACTTTGCTCTGAGCTCCCAAGGTCCGCAACCTTGCTCTAATACCACTTGGTGCAATCAAGGATGGAGGGTCTAGGAATAGGACTATCCAACCTTGCAACAAGAGTAAGCACAATGGAAACTCAAAGAATTGGATCAAAAATCAGACATGAAAATATAGATGATGGTCAATTATTCACTGGCAACATGCCCTACCTTTCGACTTACAAAATTACAGAATGATATGGCGTTAAAGCCTAGAAATACAATGCATGTTGAAGCCCTTATCTATCACTTCTATCCTTCTACCTAATTGATTCCTAATGCAACTACATGATGCCTATATATACTAATTCCTAGCTCCAGAAAAGGTTTGTGTTGGCCTCAAGAGGTCTCAAACCCCAAAGTTGATGAAACGTGTGAAGGTCGGCCAAAAAATGAGATCTCCTTTGATCCTTGGAAAAACATGATGCAGATTGAAATGAAGGTTCCTCGATGAATGTGCATCCTTAAGAAATGGTTTCTTGAGCTCTGCAAGTCACGAAATAGGTCCAAACACTTGAAAATCCAAGACTGGTCGGTGAATGCTCTTTGTCTAAATATAACTAATATTCTACTAGTGATAACTTCGTACTGGAATCTCCAAAACAATTGAATTCTAGATATGATATAGATGTTGCAATGAAGATCATATATATTTCTCTATGAGCTCTAATGTTACAATGAGATACAATGTGGTATTAAATACTAGGACTGGGTTCTGACAGTTGACTACTGAAATGCAAGTAAACATGAATACATAAATTTTTTTTTGGTTGATGCAAGATTGCCTGAAACCTGGGATGCTCCTACATCACATGCACTCAAGGAAAAAGAATATATCTATCTGGTATCACTTTTGAGACAAAATGTCATGGAGAATGAAGTAAAGCTTGAGTATGTACCTATGAAGGATCAGATTGCTGACATATTTATTACGACTCTTCCTAAAGATACGTTTGAGTATCTCCAAGAGAAGTTAGGGGTCATTACCCCTACTTTATTGAACTAGATGCATATGGAGATGCATCAGTATAGTTGATTTATGGATCTATCTTCTTTCTAGACTGAATTTTGGAGGCTACCTCTCAAGGGGAGTAGGTAGTGTCTTGTATTGTCATTGTGCAGTTATTTGGGTATACTCCTAAGGGGGAGTATTTTGTACTCGTAATGCTCTTAATGTCAAAGGGTAAAATAATGAAAAGTATCTTTTTCCTTTTCTATTGATTTCAAAGGAGGATAAAATATCATGTGAAAAGGTAAGGGGGATAAATAATTCTAGAGTTTGATGGTTTAGAGCTACTATGTTGTCTTTGATGGTTTTTCACATCACGTGTTGCCATCAATGAAAAAGGGGGAGATTGTTACACATATGCTAGTGTTGTCATTGATGTCAATTGGTTAACTGGTTGTCAATTGAATGTCATTGTCATCGATGTCATGAATGTTGGTTATTGGTTGTATATGTCAAGGATATTGAGAAAATTGGAATAAAGAAGGTTTGTAGGTATTCAATGTTTGCTCTGGGATTTTCTGATTTGCTAGTGAGGATCTAAGGTGTTATTCATGATTGTTGGTAGTTGCTATATCCATATTTTGGGGTTTTGTATCACTGTACAGTGTGAGATATGCTCACCAATTGTGAACTATGCATTTTAGTGTGTCTAGCTGAGGTCTAAGTGAAATATAGTTGCTCTAGATTTCTCTTAATTTTGGTTTCAAGAATTGTGATTCTTGAGAGTAAGCTGATGAGGTCGTGTTCATGTGAAATTTTTTATCCGAAATATTTGATCAATTTAAGGTTGTGTGTGCTTAATTGTTTTATGTGTTTTACACTGGTGTTGGCTGACCTTGTGTTAAACACTTCTTGCAAAGTGTGTTGTGACTTAATTGGGTCCTCATTAAGTATGTGTTTGGGTCTCCCTCATTCTAATTCCACCATAGAATATTTTGGTGCCGACCTAATTTGAATTTGTAAATACAAATGGTGTGTGGTCGAATTTGGATGGGTTTCAAAGTTGAAGACAATATAAATATAAGTTGAGATGCTTGTGAAAAAGAAGAAATGCAAGAGAAAGATAGATGTGAAATAGTGAGTTTGTGATGTGATTTTGAGTAGATCAAAGTGAAATTCAAGTGGTGAGTTTCTAGAGGCAATGAGCTGAAGGTGTACTCTATCATTTAGGCATGTATGCAAGTACATGAGAAAATTATGGTGGAAATCTTTGTTAGATTGAGATAGTTTTCTCTTTGTAACAAATATCTTCTTTCCTCTTTGTAATTTTGTGGTAGTGAGCCCTCTTGGTGGTTAACTCTCATTGGAAAATGAGTCTTGTTTTGGATAAGTAAGTCTTGTTTTGGTAGTGAGCCTTTTCTATTCAGTTTCAAAATTCTTTATATTGTGAGCTAATCCTCACCGTGGTTTTACCCTCATTAGGTTTTCCATGTAAATTTGGTGTTATTGTGTATATGGTTTTGCTTCTTCCAATTTCTGCTTTTACACTTAATGATTAATCACATTAGTAGAGTAAAGGATTTGTGAATGATATTTGATCTAACCTCCGGTGGAAGTTTTAAAGGATAAAATTGCTACAACTGATTCACCCCCCCTCTTAGTTGTCTTGTTCAACAGTTATGTGTTTGATCATCTATTCCATATTTATTTGTGTTTCCACTTTAATTTTATTAAAATATGTATTTGGTTATTCACTAGCTACATCAGATTTATAGTTGAATTCATACTTCCATTTTATATTTGATTACCTTCATTTTTAACATTTGGAATTAGAGCTTTGTCAACTTTGCTTCTTGGGTGGAAGTGTGAAGGTTTTTTGTGTTGTATTGGGAGTTCTAGTTCATTTTTTTTTCAATTTTTTATGTAGAAACCGTGGATATATCATCATATTTATTGGACATTGGGAAGTTCAATGTAACTAGTTATGAGCTATGGAAGTTGAAAATGAAGAATCTCCTTGAAGAGAGGGATTAGTGGTTGGTAGCAATATAGGAAAAAAAGCTAGATGATATAAATCAAGATGAGTGAGATAATATAGATAAGAAATAAAGAGGAACCATTTGGATTTTTCTTATAGATTATGTCCTATTGAATATTTCCAAAGAGAAAATAACTTATGATCCATGGAAAAGGTTAGGTGATACTTACCGAGAAATTTTTTGGTAAATAAGTTATATTTGAAAATAATATTATTTTCTTTCAAAATGGAAAGTGATTCAATAATACAAAGTTTAAATATATTTTATTTTATTTCAAGTTATTTATCTTGTGTTGATGTTAATATATAAGAAGATAAGTTTATTATTCATCTATGTTCATTTCTTGAGTCATGGGAGAACATGGTTCTTGATTTCAATGCTAATATTTCAAATACTCCAAAGATGGATAATGTTGTTTCAAGTTTTTTGTTAGAGGAAATGACGAATAAATCCATTGTTGAGGGTTCAAAGGATTCTCTCCATGTCTAGGGAAGGTCCCAAGAAAAAGGATCTAGGGGAGATCAAAAGTGTCGTAAGGACAAACCCAAGGGAAGATCTAAGAATCTAGGTAAAATAATAGATGAAAGTATTGGAATAATGGTAAAAGGGGAAAATGAAGAATTAATACAAAATAAAAATAAATAACAAGGTTCTAGAATAGAGAAGACCTTTGATTCAGATGATGAATCTTTTCTTTTTTTAGGTAATATTATTTCTAACATACATTTGTTGATTGATTCAAGATGTTCCTATCATACGAATCCTCATAAGGATTAGTTTTCCCCATATGAAGAATATGATGGAGGACAAGTACACCTTGGTGAAAGTAGTTCATATCCCATTATTTGATGAGAAAAGGTATAATTGTGTTTCAATTATGGAAGGATAAAAATCCTCCCTGGTGTTTTAATATTCTTGGATTAGCTAAAAAATTAATTTAAAAATTAATTTTAATGATTTAGAAATAGTTGAAACTTTTGACAAGCATGGTTGTAGATTGGTAATAGTTTCAACTCTTCACAGTCTTAGTCCATGACTTGGTAATACTTCTTAGAAAGGTTAACGAGATGCTCATTTTCTTATTATGTATAAAAAAATTCCACCTTGAGAATCCTTATGGGGGTGATCTCTACATATTTTTAGTCCTTGTTGGTTAGAATATTTCTCTTTTACCTATAAGAGTCATTAGGGATAAAAATTCCTTTAAGAGTGACTATACCTCTAAGAAACTTCTTTCATTTCAACTCGATTATTTTCTCATCATATGACTCCTCTATATTAGGGGTAATATCTTCCACAAATTTATCATTATTTTAGAAGAAATTCATAATATAATGGTCCATCTAGAATTTCATCCAATGGGATTGATTATTAGCTACCATACATTATTACTAGCTTGAACCTATCCCTATTTATTATTAAATTTATAGTGGGATAAAATTGGGAGCTAATATGATCCATTATATCTACTTAAACATTCTTACTCTTAGGCACCATTAATATTATAACATTAAAATTTTCCAAGATATCCCATACATGATAATTTTATGATTCCATTAGGGATTTATTGTTCATGCATTAGGATCTAACTTATATGATGACTATAAAAAGTGAAGGTGAAAAAATATAAAATAGAAATCTTAATTGAACTATAAATATGATTTTACTATAGTGTCATAACCACCTAAAGATTGAAAGAAAAATAAAGTAGAAACATAAAGAAATATGTGTTAAAATTTTATTTATGTTAATTACATTATATTAAATGACATGTTAGTTAGGTAGTTGGTTATGTGGTTTTTTAACCACTATTCCTTTGTGTATATTTGTTATTGTTCTTCATTGTAATTTAATAAGCATTGCACATCCACTCTATTATTAACCTCTCTTATTATGGTATCAAAGTGGGTTAAAACACATATTTCTAGGTGTGTGTTTTGTTAGGACGATGATGAATTCATTGTAGAAAATGATAAGGAATATTGTCAAAATAGTGCAAATAATTGTAAAAGACAATAAAATACATAAAGAATTAAAGGCATTAATGGAAATACGTATTTTCATCTTTTCCAATTCAGAGGCATTCAAGATGACATGATAATGTAGCATCAAAATTCGTCACCCTCAACAATTTTACACTAGGTTTAGCTCCCCCCTATGTGCTTGGACCTAACTATGCATTTAATAATCCATTTTATGAATATATTTGGTAAATCAAATAATGGAAATGAAAATAAGCATTTAATATTTCCTCCTGATGTTTAAGGCCACAAAAAGGATGGGTCTAGACTAGGGCACCTAGTTGTCCAACCCTTTTTGGCTCCAATTTGAATATATTGGTGTCAAAATTTTATTAGTTGAATTTCAAATTTATTTTTTTGCTATCAACATTTATCTTCAAAAAATTAGAAGAATTGCATATAAATACTACTCTTTTTCATCATTTGTAAAGCTAGAAAATCTATTGAGCAAATTGAAGATACTAAAATGAGTCAAGGAAATTTAAGAGAAAAATTAGCAACATTATTACAACACTTTCTTCAAGCAAGATCAATCTTGCAAGACATAAATAAGAGAGAATAAAATTATGTAAAAGAAGTTGTTATGATCAATCATGCCAAGTTATGAAGATGTATTAAGTTATCCTCTACATACTATCTACAACAAGCTATTATGTTTTAGGAACTAACCTTTTGCAGATTTATCAAGAATTCAATCCATCCATCGATCAATATTTGTTACAACTTGTGGTGTGGCATCACTTCATCAAGTATTTTACATAAAGGTAACATCTCCATTTAACATTTATCATTTTAGTCAATTATCATTATTTTGGCTTTTGCCTGACCTAGGGAATTCCCTCTTGATCATCATCATTTGCTATATGTGGAGGTGGAAATACCAAAATGTGGTTTGACTTAGGAAAGCCCCTATACAACACAACCTTTCCCCCTCTTTTCATGTGTTCAATTCAAATCCAAAATTTTCAATAGGAGACAGTTGCAAAAAAAAAGCACTCCACACCCATTTCCTTTCAAATCAGCCCCAAATTTCTATCAAAGGTTCCTTTTTGTATCTCAATCTAAAATCTAAATATTTTCTCTTACTTTCCATTTTGTCTATGTGATAAATTATATTTTTAGATCTAGGGTTATATGTCAAATAGGCTTATTAAAACACACATCAAATTCATCTCTTTCACAAACTCAAGAAAACATAAACCCTAGGATTTTGGCTCTCCCTTGTGGAAGCAAGCCAATCCATCAACCTCTTGGGATTAAGGTGTCAAAATTAGAGTCCTAAGATTGATTTAATTGTTATAATTTAATGTATTTAATTATATTATTTAATTTCCTATGGTGTCAT
Organism: Sequoia sempervirens; assembly: GCA_007258455.2. Classification (NCBI taxonomy): domain Eukaryota; kingdom Viridiplantae; phylum Streptophyta; class Pinopsida; order Cupressales; family Cupressaceae; genus Sequoia; species Sequoia sempervirens. Next base: position 588,665,307 of record VDFB02270651.1, on the reverse strand, counting down.
GTCATTAATTGGGACCCACCATTTGGGTGGCATCCCTGTTGGAGGTGGGGATGACACATCATCATCCCAAGTGGACATAGGCATCCCACTTTGGAATCTATGACATATGACAGATTCTATGACATTTCATAAGGCATCTTTGAATGCATGGGTGAAAGTTGGCGCCCAAGTTGGTTTATGATAGGATGTAAGAGAATCAACTATTTTTAGTCAATTATGACAAATTCTCTTACAACTATAAGTGTTGTCAGCTATGAGAGATTCTATGATAGTTGTAAGATGTGTAAGGCATCTGTCATAAGCTATTTTTAGCATATTCTAGGTACCCAAGCTTGGAAAAAGAATATTTGCATGTTTGACACTTAACGGGGGTGTAAGGGAATATGTCACATGTGTCTAGATGCATGTCTAAGGCATTGGAAATTGTGCCATGTGAATTTGGACGCCCCTCACCTTCTAGATGCTTCTTGAAGCTTCTATCACTCTATTTATTGTGTTCCTTAAGTTGTAGAATGAATAGTTTGTTTGCAGGTAACAAAGTGCTACTACTATCACTCTAGAATAGGTGTTCGTGTTGAAGCACTTGTGTAGAATATTTGTACTTGGTGTATGTTGTAATTCCTATTTGATATAATAGAGAAGTATTGTGCTTTTGGAGGGTGGGGTTTTTTACCCGAAAGGGTTTTCCCCATGGTATATTTGGTGTCACTATTTTATGCATTGTTATTGTTCTATTTTCATTATTCTCTATGTTATTCTCTTATTGTAACAATAAGAGGTGTTAAAAGAATTTTTTTGTAACTCTCCCCTACTTAGATTAGTGTAGGAAGTTGTTACTGCTCACCCAACTTCCCTTCACAACCCTAGTTATTTTGTGTTTGAATGTGGAGTCAAAGTAAAAAGAAGGTAATCCCAGCTAATCTAATTGGATCTATGATCACTTTTCCTACTTCACATTTTAGTGAACCCAACATATCCTACACTTACAATTTTTTTTATTTTCATAGAATAATTCTAAAAAATAATTCAAAATCTAGGTGCTTTAAAGATCTTGTTGTAAACTTGTATCTATTTTATTTTAAAAAATATGCATTTTTATGCTTTAATAATTATACATTAAAGGAGCCACCACTTGTAGCGGAGTTGGTTGGGGCTTGGGGTTTGCATCCCTCAAGGTCACAGGTTTGACTCCACTTCATAGTGGGAAAGACAAGGATCATTAATATTGTGCTAGTTCCTGCTTCGCTGACCTGAGGTATAGGAATGGAATTTTCCCCTAACCTCCTTGAGGTTATATTTTTAAAATAATAAAACAAATTGCACCATGTCACACTCGTTACACTCATTGCACCCACTTCATACTCAAAATTCTTCCCTTACTCAGAAAAATGCATCCATTGGGAAAATGACACTGGTAGAGAATACCCCCCTGCCACCTACTCATAATGACCTGGCCCCATGGCATGAACGTGGAATACTGAAGACCCCACCTTAATATGGTCACTCCCAAAACTATCATGGTTTTGCAAACCCTTGATCTCACCAAAAAAAATTTCCTCGCAAAACATCATCCTCTCATCATCCCTGTTCTAAGTCACAATATGACAATAAGAACCCCTCAAGGGTCTCAAATGTGAGAGTAGTTTTAGATGATAGGGTTTCATGGCACTAGCGAAATAACTATAGGAGTTTCTCCTCCAATTTGTACACTCATGGAAATCCCCCTCAACAAAACCCTGGTAGAGCTTTTGGGAAACATGATTCTAGAGCCTCTGAAAGCTTCCCCAAAGAAATGGTCTGCCATGCAAATCATCCTTTGGATGGTTCTTCATCGAGGAGTACAAATGAGGGATCTTCATGCCATCAAACCAAAAAAATTTCCTTCAAGGACAAACCCTCTTCGTGTCAAGGGCCTTGCTAGAAGCTGATCTTGACTATTTCACTGAGCTTGGAAACCCAAGTCTCCAACTTTTAACAAAATGGTGTTTTTGTGCATATTTGGAGAGATGAAATGCCTCTGATGAAAATATGTAAATGGGTAAATGAAAACTGGTATGATTCCTTTGATCTTATCATTTTTTCCTCAACTTCTTTCTTTGTAATCTTTAAAAATTAAACTATTAAGTCAAGGGTTATCAAAAAGGGTTCTTTTTGGTGTGATAATACTTTTTTTGTGGTTTTGGCTTGGCAACCCAATCTCCCAATGGATTTTCTTAAGCTACCCTAGTGTCCTATAATCTTATCTTTCGCTCACATTTCCATGGAATATTTGGAGTCCACTGTGATTAGGAAAATTGTTGATCATTTTGGGGTTTTAAAAAAAATGAATTTGAGTTAGTTGATGGGTTTCAAACCCTTAGGTTTTGGGATTTTATCAAAAAACCTAACATCTTTCCTAGTACGATCAATATTATTTCTTGTGAAGGAGAAAGATATCAAAAAATTACCTTAGATTCATCCTCATGGAATGAGGCTCATATCCTTGTTGACTCTGAAATTTTCTCATGGGAAAATCCCATAGATTTTTCTCCTTTCAGAATGGAATTTGGGGCTATTTTCTAGGCTAGCAAGGGTGAAGATTTCCTCCCTACTTCTACCCCTATCCAAAGTTACATAAATTTTGGCTCATCAGAGACTCCACTTCCAACTTCAAAACCCTAGATTTTGGGTCACCCAGGAATTGATCTCTCTAAGACTAAAACCTCTCCCACTTTGAATAGCTACTAAAAAGGTCTTGTAGATGATGAAAAATTAATGAACATTATCAATGAAGTATTTGTTAAAGTGGGGGAGAATTTCATTGAAGAAGTAGCAGATGAATTGGTTCTCGAGGAGGCTCTGGACCCTCCCATCAAACAAATGCAAACAAAAGGAAAAATAGTTAATGAACAAGTTTCTTCTTTGAATCATGAAGATGTTCCTTCCTCTTTGAGAGATTTGGTTTTGTCTACTCCAATTTATCAAAACTAAATTGAACCCAAGGTTGCAATCTCCCCTAAATAGAAAAGGGGAAGAAAACCAAACACTGAGAAAACAAAATTGGAGATTGAAGCTGGCATACAAACTACCCTACATAAAAACCTTAGATCTGCTTCTAAAAAACAAAAAGGGTTATTTGGAACCATACAAAATACCCAACCTTAGTTAGGTATGGGGTGCAAGACCTCTGAAAAGAACTCACAAATGAGGGGAGACAAAATCTCTCCTTGAGTAAAATGAAGATTTTAACTTGGAATGTTAGGGGCCTCAACACCCCTAACAAATGACACTTAATCAAGTGTCAAATTTTAAACACCTCCTCGAATATTGTTTTACTCAAAGAAACAAAAATTTCAAGCAAGTTGGATTTAGAAGCTTTTGTCTCCTGGTCTAATTGGGATATCTATGCTTCCCGACTTAAGGACCCTCAGGTGATCTTGTAATCTTATGGAACAAATATAATGCCAAGATTAATGTTCTTAAGTCTAAAGAAAATTGGATCAAATTTCAAGTTAGATTTTTGAAATCCAACAATTGCTTTGTACTTTTCAATGTATATTGCTCTTGTGCCACCTCAAGCAAAAATATCTATGGAACCAACTTTTCTCTACTATTTCTCCTTCTAAAAATGATCTTATAATATTGGTTGGAGATTTCAATTCCATCTGTAACATTTTTGAGAAGTCGAGGGGCATCATATCCCGCCCAAAAGTGATGGATTATTTCAATAATTTTATTTTGGATAATAATATTTATGATTTCCTTCCAAAAAATTGCAATTTTACATGGACCAACAGGCGCAAGCACTTATCTCAAATCAAAAAACGCCTGGAACATTTCCTGTTATCAACAAAGTGGCTAAATACACCTTGGGACTTTTCTTCATCAATCCAAACCCTGGTTGGTTCAAATCATTTTCCAATATTCCTATTTTTTTATTATTATAGACCAAGAAAGAAGTATGGATTCAAATTTCAAGCAATGTGGTTTCATGATGCATATTTCCTACCACTCCTTAAATCTTGGTGGATCAATAGCTCGTTTAATGAGGGCTTGAGAATGTTTCAACTCTGTAAAAAGCTAAAATATATGAAATCTAAAATTCAAGATTGGAATATTAATCATTTTAAAAATATCTTCTTCGAAAAAACCAGGGTGGAACAAGAATTATCTTACATTTATGAAACAGTAAGTAAAAATGGCATGGACTCATCCTTATACATTAAGGAAAAAAGTTTAAAAGCTAAATTGTAAGAAATTCTCACAAGGGAAGAATGTTATTGGAAGCAAAAATTGAGGGAATCCTGGTTAAAGGAGGGAGATAGAAACACAAAGCTTTTCCATGCATCTTCTAAACTAAGAAAACAATCAAATAGAATTTCCTTTATCCAATCTTCATCTAGGAACACTTTCAAATCTGAACAGGACATTGGAACCAAAGCTGTTAACTTTTTTAAGAACCTCCTAGCCCCAAGAAAGTAGGTTAAGTATCTAAATAAAAATGCACTTTTGTGCAACATTCTCATTTTGGTTAATGAAGACCATAACAAATTTCTAATGTCAAAATTCTCTCTTGAGTAGGTTAAAAGTGTAGTTTCCTCCATGGTTGCTGACAAGGCTCTAGACCCTGATGGTTTTACAGTGTTGTTCTTCCAAAAGTGTCAAGATTTTTTTGGGAGAGACATCCTCCTTGCCAATCAAGAAGAAATAAATTTTTGTTAAGAGAGTTCAATTCCACTTTGATTTCCCTCATTCTAAAAAGACCATATCCCTCATCTTTTAAAGAATTCAGACCTATCACACTGTGTAACACCATCTATAAAATTTTCACTAAAGTGATAACTACAAGATTAGAAAAACTGCTCCCTTCCATCATTTTAGATGAACAAGGTGGCTTTGTACCAAGCAAAGACACTCTGGGAGGGGCCATCCTGGCACATGATTTGTTACATTCAATTATGATTTATAAAGCACCTACTATCATTCTAAAATTAGACATGGAAAAAGCTTACGACAAGGTAGATTGGTACTTCTTAATGGTGGTTCTCAAGAAGTTTAGTTATAACTGGTGCAAATGGATCTCCTCTTGTCTTTTAGGTGCTAGCATTTTAATACTAGTTAATGGTTCCCCTTTTGGACAATTCTCTCCAACACAAGGGGTAAGGCAAGGTTACCCCCTCTCCCCTTCCCTCTTTATCCTAATGGTTGAAGGTCTAAGCAGATTGATAATTGTTTCATTTTCCAACATTCTTTGGAAAGGTATACTTATCAGACCTTTCTCGATGTCAATCTCCCATTCTTTATTTGTAGATGATACCATACTTTTTGGACATGCATCCATGGATGAATCCATTAAGACCAAGAGGGTCCTCACAGATTATTGCACCATTTCAAGCCAATCTTTTAATATAGTGAAATCATTTTTTTTCTTTTTTAATGTTAATCCCATGGTTAAATCACAAATTTCAAAATTTTAGGGGTTTCAATGTGATTCCATCCAATGCAAATACTTGGGAATCCCCTTATTTTCAAGGAAAGAAAAAGATGACTTTTGGGACAAAATAATATCTTCAGCTTCCAACAGGAAATTTCTTTGGAAGTCAAGGTGACTTTCTTTTGCAAGAAAAATGGTAATGTTGAAAGTTGTCTTGCATTCCCTCCGAACATACTTGTTGTCAGTTTTGAAACTCCCTCGTGATAAAGGCATGGCTTTGTAGAATTTTTTTAGATATTTTCTATGGGTAGAAAATATGACACAAAAGAATAAACCGCCCATGGTTGCTTGGAATTATGTGTGCAAATCTAAACTCTTGGGGGGGTAGGTTTGAGAGACCTGCTCTTGCAAAAAAAAGCTTTAGGCACTAAATTGGTTTGGAAAATCTACTCAAAACCTGACAAAAAATGGTGTCAAGTAATGATATATAAATACTTAGATTCCCTCAAAAGGGAAAGGATCTTCACCTGAAAGGATCTCCCCTCTGGATCTAAAATATGGAATTTCATTGCTTCCTGCAAATCTATCCATCTACCCCATCTCTCTTGGTTGATAAATAATGGACAAAAGGCTCTATTCTAGGAAGATGCCTAGAATGGTCCAACCAACCCCTTAGAAGTATGATAAATTGGGGAAAATTTGAGACTAACCTCAAAGCTCTTTGGGGTGACAAGGTGAAAGATTACTTTATTTTTGACCCTGGGGACCCATTTCACAAGGTAAAATGGAAGAAATTCAATTTCCTTTCTGCTCCTGCTCATTTAAAGAGTCCCTCAAGGTTGAATAGATGAAAAGATAGATTTTTGTTTTAGATAAATTGGATGAAATTATTTAGACAAGGTCTAAAATTGGAAAGTACTCTATCAAGGAAGGTTATAACTCACTTTCCTCATTTACAAGGTCTTCCCCCTAGACCTATAGCCTTTGTTGGGTTCTTGAAATCCTTCCTAAAGCTATTGCTTTTGCGTGGATGGCTCTTAAAGATAGAATTTTATCCAAAATGTGGCTGGAAAGATTGGGGATAGTCCCCCTATTCCCTTGTGTTATCTGTGGTAAAGCATTTGAATCCACAAATAACCTTCTTATTGGTTGTGGTTTTGCACATTCATGTTGGTCATGGCTGATGTTGAAGCTATTTTGAACTACTCCTCTCCAAAATTCAATCCTAAGTCACTTCTTAAGCTGGCCAAAATTGCATTCTAATTTGATTTTTGCTTGTATTTTGGAAAACTCCCCATATATTATTTTCTAGAATTTATGGTTGGAAAGAAATAATTGCATTTCCAAGAAAACAAAATTGGAAGCATGGAAAATTATTTAGAAGATTGAGATCTCCATTTCTAAGGTAGTGATGTCTAGCATCTTTAGAAATGATCATAAAAGTAAGGTCTTCACCTCTTGGGATGTCTTCATCTTAAAGAATTGGAACCTAATCACACTTCCTAATCCTAGTTCAACTTGAAACTAGAGCTCTATTGTAAATAAAAGGTTGGTAAAGTGGCTCCCTCCTCCTAGAGGCTTCATCAAACTAGATTTTGATGGTCCCTCTAGGGAAAATCCTGGGAAGTCTGGTGCTATGTCTGTAATTAGATATTGGCATGAGAACTTCATTGGTATAGTGTGTTTTGTTCTTCCTAATGGCTCTAACAATGTGTATGAGTTCAACACTCTTAGATTGGGTTTGGAACTAGCAATAAATTTATCTTTACCCAAAATCTTGATCGAAGGGGA
>VDFB02270651.1:588291707-588658003 GCA_007258455.2 Sequoia sempervirens | reverse complement strand
TAGAGAAGTATTGTGCTTTTGGAGGGTGGGGTTTTTTACCCGAAAGGGTTTTCCCCATGGTATATTTGGTGTCACTATTTTATGCATTGTTATTGTTCTATTTTCATTATTCTCTATGTTATTCTCTTATTGTAACAATAAGAGGTGTTAAAAGAATTTTTTTGTAACTCTCCCCTACTTAGATTAGTGTAGGAAGTTGTTACTGCTCACCCAACTTCCCTTCACAACCCTAGTTATTTTGTGTTTGAATGTGGAGTCAAAGTAAAAAGAAGGTAATCCCAGCTAATCTAATTGGATCTATGATCACTTTTCCTACTTCACATTTTAGTGAACCCAACATATCCTACACTTACAATTTTTTTTATTTTCATAGAATAATTCTAAAAAATAATTCAAAATCTAGGTGCTTTAAAGATCTTGTTGTAAACTTGTATCTATTTTATTTTAAAAAATATGCATTTTTATGCTTTAATAATTATACATTAAAGGAGCCACCACTTGTAGCGGAGTTGGTTGGGGCTTGGGGTTTGCATCCCTCAAGGTCACAGGTTTGACTCCACTTCATAGTGGGAAAGACAAGGATCATTAATATTGTGCTAGTTCCTGCTTCGCTGACCTGAGGTATAGGAATGGAATTTTCCCCTAACCTCCTTGAGGTTATATTTTTAAAATAATAAAACAAATTGCACCATGTCACACTCGTTACACTCATTGCACCCACTTCATACTCAAAATTCTTCCCTTACTCAGAAAAATGCATCCATTGGGAAAATGACACTGGTAGAGAATACCCCCCTGCCACCTACTCATAATGACCTGGCCCCATGGCATGAACGTGGAATACTGAAGACCCCACCTTAATATGGTCACTCCCAAAACTATCATGGTTTTGCAAACCCTTGATCTCACCAAAAAAAATTTCCTCGCAAAACATCATCCTCTCATCATCCCTGTTCTAAGTCACAATATGACAATAAGAACCCCTCAAGGGTCTCAAATGTGAGAGTAGTTTTAGATGATAGGGTTTCATGGCACTAGCGAAATAACTATAGGAGTTTCTCCTCCAATTTGTACACTCATGGAAATCCCCCTCAACAAAACCCTGGTAGAGCTTTTGGGAAACATGATTCTAGAGCCTCTGAAAGCTTCCCCAAAGAAATGGTCTGCCATGCAAATCATCCTTTGGATGGTTCTTCATCGAGGAGTACAAATGAGGGATCTTCATGCCATCAAACCAAAAAAATTTCCTTCAAGGACAAACCCTCTTCGTGTCAAGGGCCTTGCTAGAAGCTGATCTTGACTATTTCACTGAGCTTGGAAACCCAAGTCTCCAACTTTTAACAAAATGGTGTTTTTGTGCATATTTGGAGAGATGAAATGCCTCTGATGAAAATATGTAAATGGGTAAATGAAAACTGGTATGATTCCTTTGATCTTATCATTTTTTCCTCAACTTCTTTCTTTGTAATCTTTAAAAATTAAACTATTAAGTCAAGGGTTATCAAAAAGGGTTCTTTTTGGTGTGATAATACTTTTTTTGTGGTTTTGGCTTGGCAACCCAATCTCCCAATGGATTTTCTTAAGCTACCCTAGTGTCCTATAATCTTATCTTTCGCTCACATTTCCATGGAATATTTGGAGTCCACTGTGATTAGGAAAATTGTTGATCATTTTGGGGTTTTAAAAAAAATGAATTTGAGTTAGTTGATGGGTTTCAAACCCTTAGGTTTTGGGATTTTATCAAAAAACCTAACATCTTTCCTAGTACGATCAATATTATTTCTTGTGAAGGAGAAAGATATCAAAAAATTACCTTAGATTCATCCTCATGGAATGAGGCTCATATCCTTGTTGACTCTGAAATTTTCTCATGGGAAAATCCCATAGATTTTTCTCCTTTCAGAATGGAATTTGGGGCTATTTTCTAGGCTAGCAAGGGTGAAGATTTCCTCCCTACTTCTACCCCTATCCAAAGTTACATAAATTTTGGCTCATCAGAGACTCCACTTCCAACTTCAAAACCCTAGATTTTGGGTCACCCAGGAATTGATCTCTCTAAGACTAAAACCTCTCCCACTTTGAATAGCTACTAAAAAGGTCTTGTAGATGATGAAAAATTAATGAACATTATCAATGAAGTATTTGTTAAAGTGGGGGAGAATTTCATTGAAGAAGTAGCAGATGAATTGGTTCTCGAGGAGGCTCTGGACCCTCCCATCAAACAAATGCAAACAAAAGGAAAAATAGTTAATGAACAAGTTTCTTCTTTGAATCATGAAGATGTTCCTTCCTCTTTGAGAGATTTGGTTTTGTCTACTCCAATTTATCAAAACTAAATTGAACCCAAGGTTGCAATCTCCCCTAAATAGAAAAGGGGAAGAAAACCAAACACTGAGAAAACAAAATTGGAGATTGAAGCTGGCATACAAACTACCCTACATAAAAACCTTAGATCTGCTTCTAAAAAACAAAAAGGGTTATTTGGAACCATACAAAATACCCAACCTTAGTTAGGTATGGGGTGCAAGACCTCTGAAAAGAACTCACAAATGAGGGGAGACAAAATCTCTCCTTGAGTAAAATGAAGATTTTAACTTGGAATGTTAGGGGCCTCAACACCCCTAACAAATGACACTTAATCAAGTGTCAAATTTTAAACACCTCCTCGAATATTGTTTTACTCAAAGAAACAAAAATTTCAAGCAAGTTGGATTTAGAAGCTTTTGTCTCCTGGTCTAATTGGGATATCTATGCTTCCCGACTTAAGGACCCTCAGGTGATCTTGTAATCTTATGGAACAAATATAATGCCAAGATTAATGTTCTTAAGTCTAAAGAAAATTGGATCAAATTTCAAGTTAGATTTTTGAAATCCAACAATTGCTTTGTACTTTTCAATGTATATTGCTCTTGTGCCACCTCAAGCAAAAATATCTATGGAACCAACTTTTCTCTACTATTTCTCCTTCTAAAAATGATCTTATAATATTGGTTGGAGATTTCAATTCCATCTGTAACATTTTTGAGAAGTCGAGGGGCATCATATCCCGCCCAAAAGTGATGGATTATTTCAATAATTTTATTTTGGATAATAATATTTATGATTTCCTTCCAAAAAATTGCAATTTTACATGGACCAACAGGCGCAAGCACTTATCTCAAATCAAAAAACGCCTGGAACATTTCCTGTTATCAACAAAGTGGCTAAATACACCTTGGGACTTTTCTTCATCAATCCAAACCCTGGTTGGTTCAAATCATTTTCCAATATTCCTATTTTTTTATTATTATAGACCAAGAAAGAAGTATGGATTCAAATTTCAAGCAATGTGGTTTCATGATGCATATTTCCTACCACTCCTTAAATCTTGGTGGATCAATAGCTCGTTTAATGAGGGCTTGAGAATGTTTCAACTCTGTAAAAAGCTAAAATATATGAAATCTAAAATTCAAGATTGGAATATTAATCATTTTAAAAATATCTTCTTCGAAAAAACCAGGGTGGAACAAGAATTATCTTACATTTATGAAACAGTAAGTAAAAATGGCATGGACTCATCCTTATACATTAAGGAAAAAAGTTTAAAAGCTAAATTGTAAGAAATTCTCACAAGGGAAGAATGTTATTGGAAGCAAAAATTGAGGGAATCCTGGTTAAAGGAGGGAGATAGAAACACAAAGCTTTTCCATGCATCTTCTAAACTAAGAAAACAATCAAATAGAATTTCCTTTATCCAATCTTCATCTAGGAACACTTTCAAATCTGAACAGGACATTGGAACCAAAGCTGTTAACTTTTTTAAGAACCTCCTAGCCCCAAGAAAGTAGGTTAAGTATCTAAATAAAAATGCACTTTTGTGCAACATTCTCATTTTGGTTAATGAAGACCATAACAAATTTCTAATGTCAAAATTCTCTCTTGAGTAGGTTAAAAGTGTAGTTTCCTCCATGGTTGCTGACAAGGCTCTAGACCCTGATGGTTTTACAGTGTTGTTCTTCCAAAAGTGTCAAGATTTTTTTGGGAGAGACATCCTCCTTGCCAATCAAGAAGAAATAAATTTTTGTTAAGAGAGTTCAATTCCACTTTGATTTCCCTCATTCTAAAAAGACCATATCCCTCATCTTTTAAAGAATTCAGACCTATCACACTGTGTAACACCATCTATAAAATTTTCACTAAAGTGATAACTACAAGATTAGAAAAACTGCTCCCTTCCATCATTTTAGATGAACAAGGTGGCTTTGTACCAAGCAAAGACACTCTGGGAGGGGCCATCCTGGCACATGATTTGTTACATTCAATTATGATTTATAAAGCACCTACTATCATTCTAAAATTAGACATGGAAAAAGCTTACGACAAGGTAGATTGGTACTTCTTAATGGTGGTTCTCAAGAAGTTTAGTTATAACTGGTGCAAATGGATCTCCTCTTGTCTTTTAGGTGCTAGCATTTTAATACTAGTTAATGGTTCCCCTTTTGGACAATTCTCTCCAACACAAGGGGTAAGGCAAGGTTACCCCCTCTCCCCTTCCCTCTTTATCCTAATGGTTGAAGGTCTAAGCAGATTGATAATTGTTTCATTTTCCAACATTCTTTGGAAAGGTATACTTATCAGACCTTTCTCGATGTCAATCTCCCATTCTTTATTTGTAGATGATACCATACTTTTTGGACATGCATCCATGGATGAATCCATTAAGACCAAGAGGGTCCTCACAGATTATTGCACCATTTCAAGCCAATCTTTTAATATAGTGAAATCATTTTTTTTCTTTTTTAATGTTAATCCCATGGTTAAATCACAAATTTCAAAATTTTAGGGGTTTCAATGTGATTCCATCCAATGCAAATACTTGGGAATCCCCTTATTTTCAAGGAAAGAAAAAGATGACTTTTGGGACAAAATAATATCTTCAGCTTCCAACAGGAAATTTCTTTGGAAGTCAAGGTGACTTTCTTTTGCAAGAAAAATGGTAATGTTGAAAGTTGTCTTGCATTCCCTCCGAACATACTTGTTGTCAGTTTTGAAACTCCCTCGTGATAAAGGCATGGCTTTGTAGAATTTTTTTAGATATTTTCTATGGGTAGAAAATATGACACAAAAGAATAAACCGCCCATGGTTGCTTGGAATTATGTGTGCAAATCTAAACTCTTGGGGGGGTAGGTTTGAGAGACCTGCTCTTGCAAAAAAAAGCTTTAGGCACTAAATTGGTTTGGAAAATCTACTCAAAACCTGACAAAAAATGGTGTCAAGTAATGATATATAAATACTTAGATTCCCTCAAAAGGGAAAGGATCTTCACCTGAAAGGATCTCCCCTCTGGATCTAAAATATGGAATTTCATTGCTTCCTGCAAATCTATCCATCTACCCCATCTCTCTTGGTTGATAAATAATGGACAAAAGGCTCTATTCTAGGAAGATGCCTAGAATGGTCCAACCAACCCCTTAGAAGTATGATAAATTGGGGAAAATTTGAGACTAACCTCAAAGCTCTTTGGGGTGACAAGGTGAAAGATTACTTTATTTTTGACCCTGGGGACCCATTTCACAAGGTAAAATGGAAGAAATTCAATTTCCTTTCTGCTCCTGCTCATTTAAAGAGTCCCTCAAGGTTGAATAGATGAAAAGATAGATTTTTGTTTTAGATAAATTGGATGAAATTATTTAGACAAGGTCTAAAATTGGAAAGTACTCTATCAAGGAAGGTTATAACTCACTTTCCTCATTTACAAGGTCTTCCCCCTAGACCTATAGCCTTTGTTGGGTTCTTGAAATCCTTCCTAAAGCTATTGCTTTTGCGTGGATGGCTCTTAAAGATAGAATTTTATCCAAAATGTGGCTGGAAAGATTGGGGATAGTCCCCCTATTCCCTTGTGTTATCTGTGGTAAAGCATTTGAATCCACAAATAACCTTCTTATTGGTTGTGGTTTTGCACATTCATGTTGGTCATGGCTGATGTTGAAGCTATTTTGAACTACTCCTCTCCAAAATTCAATCCTAAGTCACTTCTTAAGCTGGCCAAAATTGCATTCTAATTTGATTTTTGCTTGTATTTTGGAAAACTCCCCATATATTATTTTCTAGAATTTATGGTTGGAAAGAAATAATTGCATTTCCAAGAAAACAAAATTGGAAGCATGGAAAATTATTTAGAAGATTGAGATCTCCATTTCTAAGGTAGTGATGTCTAGCATCTTTAGAAATGATCATAAAAGTAAGGTCTTCACCTCTTGGGATGTCTTCATCTTAAAGAATTGGAACCTAATCACACTTCCTAATCCTAGTTCAACTTGAAACTAGAGCTCTATTGTAAATAAAAGGTTGGTAAAGTGGCTCCCTCCTCCTAGAGGCTTCATCAAACTAGATTTTGATGGTCCCTCTAGGGAAAATCCTGGGAAGTCTGGTGCTATGTCTGTAATTAGATATTGGCATGAGAACTTCATTGGTATAGTGTGTTTTGTTCTTCCTAATGGCTCTAACAATGTGTATGAGTTCAACACTCTTAGATTGGGTTTGGAACTAGCAATAAATTTATCTTTACCCAAAATCTTGATCGAAGGGGATTCAATGGTGGTGGTCTCTACAATTTCAAATTGTTCCTCCCAATCTTGACACTTGAAGTATCTTCTAAACCACATCTAGTTTCTGCTTTCAAAATTCTCTTCATTCCAAATTCAACATTACTCTAGAGAGGCAAATGGTCATGCAAATTTTCTTGCAAATTTGATGAGAAAATCCCTTTTAGAACATTCTTGAAACATGATTGCTTCTTATTATTTGCATAATTTTGAGAATTATCTTCTATTTTCTAACTGAACAACTCGTTGGCTCAATTTTGATAGGAAAGCATTTTGTTTATAGAAAATTTTCATGCTGGTACAATGTTGTGATCTTGTAAGATGATTCAGTAAAATGTATCCTTTTCTAGTTTTAATGATCACACTTCTATTACACATCATCCCATGCATGGAGGCTATTAACTAGTCTTGGTAATTTATTTTTGCAATCACACTTGTAGTACACATCATCCCATATGTGGGAGTTTTCAGCTGATTACAACCTTTCCTTCTACATGGGCCCTCCTCTGCATTTATTGCCTGTGAGGATCTAGTCCTCATAGATGGTTGATGCAGAGTTGGGTGGTAGTGGGTTTCTTACTCCATTTGAATGTGTAACTGCAAGTTAAGTTACAAATGGTTGTTTTTCTACTTTTTCTCCAAACATATTACAAATCTTGACTAAATTTGGCATTTACTTCTTACCATTATATGTATAGTTTAATCTTTATTGTGGTCCTCAAAGTGTCTACTGTCGGCTCTCCTTAAGGGGGCATAGATTTCTTAAAAATATCACTTTGGATTTGTACTTAACTATGGTACTCTTTTGAAAGTTGTTCCACACATATTTGATGGTGGAAATGGTAATATCTAACTCTGCTAATCCTGGATATCCTTTCCTTTTATCGTAACATAGGTGTCTTAATTGACTTATTTGGTGCCAATAGAAGGTTGTTGATGGCTTCTTTTGGATTGGCACTGATTGCTAAATATGCTCAATATGACTTCTTGTAAATTGCATCTAGTTTATTGACACTTGGAATATGGCTTGGTTTGAAGTACACCTCCAAACATTCTTTGTACAGGCTCGTTATGTTTGTACCTCTTCTTTGATCAATGGCTTGCAATGTCATTTAGTTCTTCCAATCAATTGCTTCTCACACACTTCATGGGTATTTTGTGTATTAATTCTCCCTTTTGGTGCCTCATTCTATGCAGTTTTTTATGCTCTAATACCTGTTATGGAGTCCTCCTTTAGGATTTATGTTCCTACTCATTTTCATGAGCTAAGGGATTCAATGCCCTTCACTATCGAGAAATTGTGAAGATGTTGTATTTTGGAATGCAAACAAACATAGGAGGCCATCATCACGATTCTTGGGCATGACTGGTTGGGATTCCATGATATGGCTCTTTCGAATGAGGTTGCCTCAAGGTTTGTATCCAATTTAATGGATGTATTATGGTGCAAGGAAATGGTGAAATTTCTTGTGGGAAGTTATCTTCTTTCGTACATTTCTCCTTTGTCAGTTCTCCAACCTGCTCTCAACGTGTATGATATCCTCAATGGAAATAATTTGGTGTGAGGGGTTCTCTATAAGAAGCATCTACTTTCTGACCCCTCTCTCTTGGCTCTCCTCAGTGCAATGGCTCATGGCCTTTTGGATGAGTGTTCTCATGAATTCTATTAGTGTTTGTATAGGCTTAGACTGTGCCTAGGTAATACTATTGCAAATATGGTGCATGAATTATTTGACACAGTGAAGCTCCTCATTAGGCATGCTTTAGTGGAGCCACACTCCACCCTTTATTTTCCTTCACCTGCTGATTTGGAATCGTTGGCTGAAAACAGGGTGTGAACCTCTATAACACTCCCTCTTTTGGTTTTTTGGGCCAAATTTGGTTCGGTTTCACTATCACTTTGCTTCCTTTCTAGAGCTCTATATGCTATGACACTTCTATTATTGTGCTGATAGTTTTTTTTGAGTCTCTCGTTACTTCTTGGTTAGAATTTTCTCACCACCTTCTATTTTCATGTAATGTTAGTGATTTTGTTTTCTTACTTGGCTTTGATATCCTTCTGCAACACATCTATTACTGTGTTGATAGGGTTTTGGGTCTCTCATTGCTTCTTGGTCGATATTGGCTCACCACCTTTCTCATGTCTCATGTTTTCTCATGTAATTGTGGTGATTTTGTTTTTCTTGGTTGACTTTGGTCTCTTTTCTTTAGTGAACTCATTTTTTTCATGTACTCTTTTTCTTTGCATTGTAGATCTTTGAAATTTAAATTCCTTTATAACAATAAAAGTTTAGCGGCTAAGCCATCTTTCTAAAAAAAATTATACATTAAAGGAAAAATTGAAAATAATTTGAATTAATTTCATATATGATTTTTCCTTGTGTAGGGATTAGATCTAAGTTACATCAATTGGAAATATGAATACAATTTGAGGTTGTTCATATTTTTCAAAAATGCATGCATATTTTATTGAAAAACATTGAAAAAGTGAAATAATTACATGTCATTTACATTTCAAAAGATTAAAAAAAGAATTGCCTTTCTATATTTTCTAGAAAAATTAATCAATTAAAAAATTGTAAATTCTAAAAAATCATCATTTAAATATATTGCATTATTTTCAAAATATAAAAATTGCATGCATGTGTGTTCTTCACATAGAAAAACTGGGTTTTTGTGCATTTCTAGAATTTTGTTTACTCCCAAACCTGAACCTTTGCAACCTAAGACCCTTAAGCACTATAGGTGGTTTCTAGATCTCAATTTTGTAAAATTTTCCTCTCTATTCTAGGGTACCTAACACCCCTGTCCAATCAGTTTGGGCTGAAACTTTGTATGCAAATCTTTGTTTGTGGTCTCTATTTATATTTGGTTATGGTTTTGGAATTTATTAATGAAAACTATCTGATTTTTCTATGCATCACTAGTTTGATCTATATGAAATAACATAATATTTTCATTGCAAAAATATTATTTTATCATAATTGATATCTTATTGTCAAACTTTATTAAGAAATTTAAAGAATTTTTCTTACACACATGTGAAAATGAGTTTCTCTATCCTCTTTCATTATTTTTTTGTTGATCCCTCTCTCAATATCTCTCCTAATTTTGAGGGTATTTGGGTGCAGGAGGATTAAATCATTGAGGATCATGATAATCATGTTTTTATCTTCTCCCAATATCTCTTCTACTTGTGAGGGTATCTTGGTGCAAGAGGATCCAATCATTTAGAACCATGAGAATCATGCTTGTTCCTCTCCCACTACCTCTTCTACTTGGGAAGATATCATGGTGGAAGAGGATGCAACCATTGATACATTTCATTTTTAAATGATAGTAAGATGTGTGGCATAAAGGAAGATTCTAAATTGACATTAGGTACCCCATCAATTTACAAGGTTGTCAACAAGTAGTTAACTCAGTTGAAGTTATGAACACACAATTGACTAGTGGACCTCCTTTATTTATTGGACCACCTAAACCACCTCTTATTATAAAACCTCCAAAACCTCATGGACATATCGTAAACTTTGCAAATAATCTCACTCAACATAATAATGTGCATCAAAATGTGTTACACCAACCAAGTTATCACACGGTGGCTCACACATATAACACTAGAAATAATAAGTAACCAAAAAAAATGCCAACATCCATTCTATTCCCTCAACCATATCTTCCACCCCCACCTAGCCTTCCTCAATGTAGTGATAAAGAGTATGATCTTTTTGAGAATCTTCACAATAATCCAGCCAAGATATACCTTTGGGACTTGATTCAAACATCACCTACATACCAAAAGATACTCCAAGAGGCCTTGTAGAAGATTGGTATCTCACCTTCCATCAAATTGAATGATT
Organism: Sequoia sempervirens; assembly: GCA_007258455.2. Lineage (NCBI taxonomy): Eukaryota > Viridiplantae > Streptophyta > Pinopsida > Cupressales > Cupressaceae > Sequoia > Sequoia sempervirens. The sequence goes on along the minus strand of VDFB02270651.1, from coordinate 588,647,555 downwards.
TAGCAGCCTTGTTTGATGGTATGTAGATATGAAGTTGGATAGTACCTTCCCTCAATATGAATAACCTCCACTTGAGGTCCAAAACTAACATGAGGCTCTAATGATAATGGTTGTTATTAATAAAATTGGTGTTAGGCGTACTCTTATTGATAATGGATTAGGTATTAATGTTTGTAGCATTGATCTTGTAGATAAAGCTCATGTGGATAAGAATCTTATAGAACCTAATGATCTTTATATTCATGGCTTTGATAATGTTAGTAAGGAACCATTGGGGACAATTACACTACCCATTAAGGTAGGACTAGTGATTTTTCCTACACCTATCCATATAATTCTAGGACCTCTCTCATATAATGCTCTCCTAGGTAGACCATGGATTCATGCCGTGAAAGGAATCTCATCTACTCTTCACCTTGAGATGAAGTATGAATATAATAACAATATATATAGGTTAAAGTGGATGCAAAAATTTGTAATTCACAAATTGAAGTTGAACATAACACTTCCAATTCTCTTAGTACTTTGATTCCATCTTCAAAAGTTGAACAATTACCTTCCAATGATAAGGATACTATGTATACACTCTTGGATGATGATTGGGGATTTTTATATTTTACACCTTGTTTCATTGGGGAGTGCAAAATCTCATGATCAAAGCTCAAAGAGTCAAATATTGTAGCATCTAGTACAAATAATGATCACAATATGCCTCATCCTCAATTACATTCCTTGGTGATGATTTGGGTTCATTAGATTTTACAACCTCTTTTGTGGGAGAGTACAAAATCTCAAAATCTCAACCTAAGGATTCTTGTGTTTCATTTGATCAATCTTCTTCTACATCACCAAATCTGAAAACATCATCCCATGATGGTGATGGGGGCTCTTTAGCCTTTATCCCTCATGTGTTGGTGATGCCTTACTTTAGAAAACATAAAAATAATTTACATTCTTGTTAAAGAATCAATTCTTTTCATAAGCATTTAGACAAAAATTCTCCATTTGAGTTGGAAAAGTGTTATGGGCTTGGATATAAAATACTTTCTAAAAATGGATATAATGAAAATATGAATCAACGATTTAAGGAACATGTGAAATATATGTTGTATCTTTTGAAAAGGGACCGTTTAGGTTTCCGACCTTCTTCTCCTTTTTCTACATCCCACCCTCCATCATCTACTATATTTAAATCATCGTGTGGTAAGAGAGAAAATTTTTCCTCCTCCAACTTTATCAGAGTAAGGGCATATTTTTTGAGGCTTCTCAAAGCCTACTTGATTACTCTTCCTCCTCCAACTCATAAGAAATTTTATAACAATAACTCCCTTTTTGCATATCATTGAGTGTTTGGTCATTCTACCAATGAATGTTAGACCTTGATTAATAAAATATAATTTATTTATTGTGGTGCTTTCCCATGTGTTGATGCACCTAATCATTCTAAATAATAAAGCTTTCTTCTATTGTGTTTCTCCTCACTATGTGGCACTTGTAGCTCCATATGTTTTCTCATTCTCATTCATGGTGGTACAATATTGCATGCAATCATATTCCTTCTATGGTAGCAAAATGATAGTCACTATTATGGTTGTATTTTCCTTTACACTTGGGGGACAAGGATAACTAGTTTTAGGAGGTGTGTCTTCTTTTAAAGGATCCCCTCTTCCCCTTTATTTTCCTTAAAATACTAATATAAAAAGTATATTGAAATTTTAATGGGGTCATATCATCTATTCGTGTTCATTGACTTCCTGTGATATTTTACTTATTGGCATACCACTTTGGTGGTGGTGTTATTTATAACACCCCCTGAGATGTGGTTATAAATTTGTCTCCTATGAAATTAATAATTTATTCATCCCCTATAATGTCAAACCTTTATGCACTCCCTAAAGTGTGATTGGTAAAATAGTCCATGGTTTTGGCATAAGAGAACTTGTTGGTTCATAAATTTGAGAATTTTTACATGGCCACCCAACATAACACATCTTGATAGCCCTTATGAGAGCAACATTTTTTCTAACACATTTGATTGATGGAATTATCTTTTTGAGACAAATTTAAGACTAAGGTCTCTTTACCTTACTGGCTTGAATCCTTTTTAGTACTAACCTTGTATTTTTGTTTTATTTTATAATGTGTCTACTTTGTGTTGATGGTGTGTTTAATTTGTGTATGATATCTGTTGAACATACCAGATACTAAGAGGGGGGGTGAATTAGTATTTGCAAAAACTTAAACCCCTTTGAAACTTAAAACTTTCAACACAGTTCAAACTCTTTAAGGTTAAGGTTAAGGGGGGTAAGAGAAAGCATTGGTAAGACAAATATGTCAATGAAAATGTGGAATATTATGTTTAAGGTTATATTTTTGCAAGGAATAAAATGTTCTAAATGCTCTAATTTTACTACATAAACATGTAACATTTGTAAATTAACATGAAATAACTTAAATCTAAGCCCTAAACAAGGAAAATTAGATCTAAAATTATGCAATTAAATTCAAAATAATTTGCAATTTTTCTCTAAATTAAATTCACCAAGGAAGTTAATGCTTCATGAACAAATAATGCAAATGCTTAATTTTTAAAAGAAAAAAATGCAAATCAAGAACAAGAAATTTAAATAACCTAGGTTTTTTATCAATTTTTAGATTATATGCTAAGAAATAAATAAAAATTATAAGTGTAGGATATGCTGGGTTCACTAAAATGTGAAGTCAAAATAGTCATCCTAGATCTAACCAGTAGGTTAGCTAGGATTAAATCTTTTTCTATGACTCCACATTTGAACACAAAACAACTAGGGTTTGATGATTGGCTTGTTGTCACAAGGGAGAGCCAATGTCCTAGGGTTTGGTTCCTTTGTGTTGAAAAGAAGATAAATTTTGATGTGTATTTTAAAAATACTACTTGACATAAGCCCTAGATCTAAAAATCTAATTTATTGCATAGATGAAAATAGAAACTGACAAAAAAATTATAGATCTGAAAAATGGAGAAAGTGAGGAACCCGTGGTTAAAAATGGGCCTAAATTTGAGTGTCAATGGAGGTGGTATCCTAGAATAGAAAAGTTGTCTTTCCAAGATTTGCAAACTTCAGATGGTAGGTTACTATCTACTCTGTGTTTCCTATGACATGTTGCTGATGAATCTTTTGGATTTGTCCTACAAACATGAAAAGAGGGGAAAAGGTTGTGTTTTATATGGGCTTACCTAATTGAAACCCTATTTTTGTGTTTCCACCTCCACATATAGCATATGATGATGGTATAAAGGGCTTACCCTAGGTCGGGCATAGGCAAAATGAACAATAATTCATTGAAACAATAAATGATAAATGGTAATGTTACCTTGGTATGAAATATTTGTTGAATTTATGACTACACCATTAATTACCACCAAATTTTGTTTGATGGAGCTTGAATTACTTGAAGACCTAGAATAGGTTAGTCCATAAAACATAATAGATTTTTGTAGCTAGTATGTAGAGGATAACTCAATACATCTTCATAATAAGTGCATCATAATAGCTTCTTGTTCGTTATGCTTCCTCTATTCTAATGTTCAAATGAGAAGAAAAATTGTTTATATATGCATCCCAATTGATATTTCTAATTATAGGCTGACTTGGGACCCTTTTTAATTCTCCAAAGACCAACACTAAGCACTAAATTTGAAATAGGTCACCTTTAAGGTCAAGGGAACCCCTACCCTTGACTGGGTGCTTTTTGCACAAATTTGTCACGGTGTCGGGGAATTTAATATATTTTATCAATTTGGCCTTGAAATGAATAAATTATTATTATAATTAATTTTATAGGAAAAATAGGGTGTCTATGTAGTGTGAAATTGTCAAGGTAGACAATTTACAACATTACATGTACCTACTTTCATAATCTTTGAGCATGAAAGTAAACCATTAGATAACATAATTTTCATGATAGATGCTCACCCTCATCGAGAACAATCCAAAATACATCCTAATATTAACTTTACCCACATTTATGCCTCTATTCATGTATCTAATGGTCCTATCTATATTACTACCATAATTAATGACAAACCCATATGGGGAGTACTCATTGATTTGGCATACTTAGTGAATTTAATCATGAAACATTTCCTATATATGCATGATTTATACCAAGATAAGTATGAATAATCAAATGTCTTGGTTATAGTGCATGATGGTTCTACTTGCCCTACCATTGGTACCTTGACCATTCCTATCCAAGTCTTTCCTAAATACTTGGATGTACCCTTTGCCATAATCCATAACTTAGATTAATATGTGTCATCCATGGCTTACTTCCATGAGTATGGTCCCTTGCATCATCTATAAATGCCTAAAGTTTCCATTTGGAGGAAAAGTGCACACTATACTTCATAGTGGGTTTAGGCCTGTGTCTCTTCATGGGAACTTTTCACTTACTTAATTTTGGCCACACCCAACCCAACCCATCCAATCCTATGATGATTTTTTTCTTTTTTTTTAATTTTATCAAAAATTCAAAGTTAGCCATATTTCTCAACTATCAATAAATAACACCTCTTCCACTATTTTAGTTGCTACTCTTGAGGCTCCTTGATCTCTTATGGCTATGATTTTTTTCCTCCTATAGTGAATGAATCATGGCCCAAATTGGGTATCCTCCCTCGATCCTAAGCATCTAGTGTTTATGTTGAGTTTCCACCTCTTCCATCTTATCCAAAACTACAAGGAAAATACCTAGCATAGTCAAGACCTCCTCACACCTTAAATATTGCTTTTGTTCCTCCTATCTCTTCAAATTATAGAGTGTAGTGTAGAAAATTGCATACCTTAACAATTTCACATTATGTTTTTTCCCCCCTAAATTATTGAGCCTAATTGACCCCATATGATCTGATTTTAGGATCTAGGATTGTTGCACATGAATAATAACTCTTTCAATTATTAAACTAAGAGTCTTGAAATCCTAATTAAAATGCTTAGACAACATAACCAAATTAAAGTGAAGTAATTGACAGAAGAGAGAAAAGGGAGAGAAGACAAAAAACAAGTTGATAACAGAGTTCGCCAAGATGGCTATGCCTTTGGGTCCCTCTCCAATAGAGTGACTGATCCTTGATTATGCTCCAAAAAAAATTACAAGGCTTCAAATGATACAAGTCTCCTCACAGCTCTAAAACGATAATGAATTACTAAAGTCCTCTTACACAAGTACAACAAGCTTGGCTGCAAGCTCCAAATGCACAAAGACGAAAATTCACTATCAAAGTCCCAACTTCAATTCCCTCATCTCCTAGGAATTCTCTCTCACCATTCTCCACTTTTTGGATTGCTTCTCACAAAGCATAAACTGAATTCTAAATGCCTACATTTGCACTCTCACCCCCTTTTTATACAAAATTTTTCCCCTTATGGCTAAAACCTTGAAATTTGTAATTTTCCCCCTTAAAACCAATTTCCCTTATTTTTACAAATAAAAAGATAACCATTACCCCCTTTAAAAAAAAAAATTCTTTGTCTTTAAGCCCTTATTACCTTCCATTCAAGCTCCATATTGTTTTATTTGTTTTTGGTTTGTTTGGGGTGGTTTTTATTTAACCATATAAGGTTCTTAACCCATATTCAGGTTTAATGAATGCTTAAATAAAAATGACCGCATATATATTCTTAAAGCCATAAATGGCGTAGCGGTGGCCTTACCTTTTAGCGGGCGGGCGGTCTGCGGTTCAAACCTTGTCGTTTGTCTTTCTCTATTAACTGTTTGAAATCCATTCACTTCAAAACAAAACTAACCGCTATATATGTCAAGAATAACTGTGCGAGCATAATGGTGAAATGGTGTGCTTTTAACGTGGGGTTCGAGGTTTGACCCCCACCAATTTTTTATTAAAATGAACAAACCACTTGATCGACGAAGATTGGGTACGGGTTGCCACATGGCACCATCCTATTCGCTGCCAAAGACACGTGGATATGCTGACAGGACTGCCTTGCACTATACGTACTACTAATTAGACTGCCCCATCACCTACCACATCACTGTATGGATGCCATGTTTCAAGTGCTGATTAGGCCAACTCAACTGTCTATATCGTATGGACTGCCTTGTCAGCATGTTGACGTCATACTAGCGTCGTGTTGGCATCAGTGTCTTTATAGCCTAGTCAACCCTGATAGCCGCCAACTTTTACTTGTGATATCTTCAATGTACGAACTTGAATTTCAATGAAACAAGCATCATTGGGTTTGTGTTGACAAGCTCTTTGATTTGACACCAATTTTGACCGATTTTGAGTTGATCATTTTTTCACCTTTGTGACGGGCCTCAGGTACCTATTTGACCAAACTTTGACTGGCCATAACTTTGACGTACAAACTCCTTTTTTTCCTGTTCAAGTTGCGTTGAGTCCAATTTTCTGAGCTCTTCAAGATGACCCTGAAATCTAGAGCATATGAGACACTTCCAATTTTGACATCAAATATCCACGTAGATCACCATAATTGCCTAAAATTATGCATTTTAAAGCCCATTTGTACCCCTTTTCAATAAATGACAAGCATTGAATAAATGCATCCAACTCATATGTCTCCCCCAACATTAAGTGTCAATTTGGGTCAAGACCCAGTCGCCCATGGGCGACTGAGTCCCCTTTCTTAGCCAAGACCCAAATTTAAATGTGTTGTTGGCAACATTTTAACATCCAATATGATATGGCGAGCGGTGGGAACAGGAGCAAGGGTAGGAGTTTGAATTCCTCTACTGTAGAGGGTGAGGTAGATGTTTAATATAAGGATGTGGCAGATGGGTTGCAGTTGGCATTTCTTGATGGTTGGCTTGTTGGTGTCAGCATGGAAGCGGTGGGGTTGTTTTTTCGTGGTCAATTTATTGTTGGCTTTATCAGTTGAGGGCTATGGTTTGGAGTGGTAAAGTGATAAGTTGAGTGGCTATGAGAGCTTGTTCTCTTCAAATGGTTGGATTTTTTTTGGGTGAAGGAAGAAACTAGGTCGCGGACGGCTGACAATTGGGTAGTAGTTTTTTCTTTTGTTGCTTCTCTTCTACTGGGTGTTTTGTTTTTGCTATTGTCATTTCAGCTGGAGATCCTGTGTTGTGTGCTTTGGGTCCTTTGAGAAGGGTTTGGTTGTGGAATGGTTTATCTCTGGCCTTGATCGATGTATTGGGGCAGCCGGTGTGCTCATTATGTTGGCCTTTTCTATGATCCCTTTCTCTTTGGTTTCCCTTTTCCCTTTTGGGTCTTCTCAACTGATGGAGGATGAGTTGTTGTTGGTGAATGTTGTTGAGGGTTGATCTTATAGTTGTTTGCCACTTTTTGGTCTCTTTCATTTGCACATGTTTGGTGGGAGGGCTTATTCTTTCTATGGTATGGATGGGCGGAGAGTTTTTTCTAGTGTGGGAGTGGCTTGTGAGTGGTAGTTTTCTTCTGTTACTTTCTTGCTATCTATTGTGTTGTTTTTGTTGCTATCTTTTTAGCTAGTGATTTCCTTTGTTGTGTGCTTTGGGTCCTTTGAGGAGGGTTTGGTTGTGAAATGGATTTTCTTTGGTCTTGATTGGCATGTTGGGGTAGCTAGTGTACTCATTGTGTTGGTCTGCTCTTTGCCTCCTTCCTTTTTGTTTTCCCATTTCCTCCTTGGGCTTTCTTAGTTGATTGTTTGGTGGTTGTGGTTGCTTGCTATTTTTTCTCTTTGGTTGGGCTATGTTTTTTTCTAGCCTAGTTGTTTATGGTGGTGCTGGTTGTTTATGCTATCCCTATTCTTGATTTGTTGTTGTTGGCTGGGCTATTTTTAAAGTTACATTTGTTTTCCCAACATAATATGTGTTGTATGTTTTCTTTTTTTCTACTACTGGTTGGGTTGATTTTAGAGTTTATCTTGAAGACCCATCTGCTGGTGTGTGGGTTACTGATGTTGTTGGCTGAAGTGTTCTCTAATGCTTTCTTCATATTTCCTTCCCTCTTGGTGCCTAAGGATGTTGTGATTGCTTGTGCTACTAGAGTGATTTCTTTTTGCTAGATGCTACAGTTGATTTCTTATTTTGAATTGAAGAATGCTCTTATTGAGGTGAATCCCCCTCTTATGGAGGTTGAGTTGCATGTTTTAGTTTAGTGGAGAGCTTACTTCTCTCCTGAATTTTTCTATTGAGGTGGAGTTTGTTTATGCAAGAGATTGGTGGCTTTGGTGGTGACGGATTTCTCTTCATCCTCTCCTATAGAGGGGAGCCCTCTACTGTTGAGGTGGAGTTTGGGATGGTTGATCAAGTTGGTTGGAGCTGCAAGGAAGCTATTGCTTTTTAATGCTTTGTGGTGCTCTCTTACTTTCCTTTCAAGGTGGGGAGTTTGAATGTTTTGGAAAATGGGTGTTTGAGGGTGTTATACACTATTAAGCTATCAAAATTATTTGGTGATATGTTGGTTCTGGAAGGGACCTCTTGCTTCCCTCTTTGTTATGGCTGAGTGTTGCTTACATTGAGTGGATGGTTTACAGTGGTCTAGCGGTTGTAGGCTATTGGTTTTTCAGTCCCTAAAAACTCTTGATTGTTTTTTTGGGTTCAAGATCCCTATAAAAAACCTAGTTGTAAAGGGTTGAAGGTCTCTTCAAAACCTATTTATTGTAGCCTGAGTTTATTTGAATGCCTGTGATTGGTTGTGGCTAATGGGCTGTAGTTAGTTTGTTGATTATTTTCCTTGCAACTTATCTGCCTTGTAAAGGGTTTTACGTCCCAACAAAACCTTCTTGTAATGGGTTTTAGATCCCATCAAGACTTGTTTTCCAATAATAAAAAACATCCAAAATTCAAATTTCAAATGTCATTTTTAGGATCTAATTTTTGGGAAATTGAATAAATGCCTAGTCATTTCACCATTTGAGACTTGAAAAGAAAGAACTACAACTAAGGAGAAAATACTATTTTCAAGAGCAAGTAAAGAGCAACATTTCAGATTTGCATTGCAATAATTCAAGATCAAAGCATCATGTCAAAGTTTTTGTGAGTTTATGTGTTCATGTTATCATTTGTTTGTAAAGGCTAACTCTTGTTGTAGCTCTCCAAAGTATTCAAGAATTCAAGAAAAACAAACTTTGAATCCTTGAGGAGATGTGTATGACTTCAGTCCTTCAAGGTAGCCATTGAAGGGTGATGAATTGTAGCACATTGTGATTTCATCATTCCTTCCATTACATTTTCATTTGTCTATTAACATTTTCCATTGTGGAAGTGGAAACACTTACACGAGGTTTAACTAAGGTAAGCCCCTAAAATATCCCAACATTTATCCTCTTTGTGAATGTGCAGGTTATAGGTTTGAAGAGGATTGAAGTAATTTTCAAGGAAAATTTTCCATTGTTGTATTTATTGTCATACATCTTGTAAAATCACAAAAACTCACTTACAAAATTTACTAATGGTATTCTGAGAAATTTGCAAGAAAAAAAAAGAATCTTAGATCCAACATTAGAGGACCCCAAAAGTTGAGAAGGACACCTTAACAAAGACTCAGTAGCCATTGGGTGACCTATTCCTTTTAAGCATTGCTAGACCAATTTTTTTGGGAAGGTACAAAGTCATCTACACCTTCCATATCTACTTAAACTTGACTATTTCAATTTGGCAGTTGTTGGGATCATACATTTTTAAGATTGGGGAATATAGGATCATTAGGATAATAATTCCAAATCATTTACAAGACATTCATAAGACTCAAAAGGATCAGATCCAAGTTCGATTGACTCACCTTGAAGGTTGAAAGTAAATATATGCACCTTATTGATTTGCATCATGATGAAATCCTAGAAATGATGGTCCATTTACCTTAGGTTTTGGGAATTAAACTTAGGGTAACCACATTTTTATGTTTCATTTTGGTGAACTTGACCTTTGACATCATAGATTTCTAATTTGGTAGTCTTTCAAATGCTAGATCTAAGTTTTTCATTGCATGGTTTTGCATCTTTCATTAGGGTTTCATATTTACATCATAAAAAATCATAAAAATATTAAAAAAATTGTGTTTACATTGCATCATTAGTTGCATTAGGGTTTGTTTTAGTTATATTTATATTTGATTTACATTCATTAAGTGGTTAAAGTTGTTCATTGCATTTAAATTGCATCTTTCATTTAAGCCTAAAAAGTGGAAAAACTTACATTGTTTTGTTTCAATTTTGTATCAAACTATCATTTTTCAGAATTTTGCATCTTAGAATCATCAATTGTTGCATGATTAAGATCTAGAAATTCCATTCAAAATTGTCCTTTATTATTGCACTTTTATATTTGAATTGCATTTTCTTAAATTGAAGAAATTTAAAAAAAATAGTCACTATTAAGCCTGTTTGTAACTAAAGACAACAACATCAATCAACAACATAAAAATTCAATTTTTCAATTTTTAGAACCTTGCACAAGGACCTAGACGCCCTTGGGTGACCCTATCCTTGTATAGGTGGATTAATAGTTTTTTTCACACTTGTCTATCTCTATAGTTTCACTCTATTCCTACTTACAAATACTTGATTTGAAATTCTAGAAACTATAATTGCATTTTAAGGAAAGTTTTAATTTTGCATCATTTGTTGTAAATTTATGAAAAATTGTTGCATTCTAGTATTGATGATTTTTAGATCTGTAGGTGCATTGCATGTATTTTTTGAAACATTGCATAACTCAAATAAATTGCATTTCATTTTTGCAAAAAATTAAAAAACCTACTTTGTTGCAACACATTGCACAATATGGAAACTTACAAAATAGTATCAAAACTAATTCTAAATTTTGGTTTGCAATATTTCACATAGTTAGTTCTTGCCACTAGTTCCTCTGAAATTGAAATCTCATAAAAAGCCCTATTGGGAATCAGACACCATAGGGTGTCCTTGTCCTCCATTTGTAAGGAAAGTTGGGTGTGGAAGTGCCTTCCTAATGCCAATTCTTAGAAGAGATATGAAAATATGATGCTAAATTTCAAGTTACAGTTTGTTAAGATGCACATTTACACGTAATAAAATAGACAATTAAAATAACATACACATAGAATTGAATACTAGTTTTACGTGGGAAAACCCTTATAGGAGAAAAACCCACACACCAAGAAAAATCTCTTTGTATTACAATAAATGGAGATTACATACAAAGTTACAGACTATGCTTCTAGATGCTAACTCACAGTATCAATCTTAGCAACATAACATTTACCTGATAAACCTCGCTTCAATGCAATTTGAACAAAACACACAAATTCAATGTTACAGAACGTACAACCTTGATAAACCATTTGTTCTACTTCTCAAAACCACCAAGGACCTATTCGATTCAAATTCCTCAACTATAGTAAACGGTCTAACTATTTTCCATGTCAGACCATCGAATAGACTCTATTCAATATCTCTTTGAATTCATCGATTCACTTCAACAATCTCATTGTATGCCAAAACATCTAGTCACCCATCCTCTGTTAGCTTCATCTAATCCCCGTTCTCCTGCTTAGCATAATCAGGTCCCACCAAGGCACCTGCGGGCTGGCAGGTTACATAACTCTACGTATATCACCATTTCGATGAGACAATGTGTCACCACCCACCAAAACTAGGATGTCACTCCAATGAGGGTAATACCACTCCATGTGGTCACGTCCATAATCCATCAGCTTATTGGCTCATCGAAGAGACTTACCTAGAAGTCCTAGAGAAATCATAAAGTCACACCAACAAGAGTCTTGTAGCCTACCATTGGCATGTCAAGGAGACATGACTCAATGTCTCAGTGATAACATAATGTCACTCCGATACACTCTTATCAAAGTATGAAGGAGACACTAAGAAGACTCCCGCCGAAGTGAACAAATCTTTCTGACAAAGGAAGAGTTAGTCCGATAAGGAATATTTACTCAATGTTGCAAAGATAAAACATAAACCAGTAAGTTGACGCATGATTTCCAACATGCTCCCACTTGATGAAGACTTATTGGCTTCTTCCAAAACTCGACATTACTAAAATTCATAGGCCCTAAGGCCCATCACATTGGCACACCACCTGTACCTGTCTGTGCTTAGAGGCTTCATCAATGCATCAACAATATTCTCTAGAGTATTCACCTTTTCCATATTAACCTTTCCATCTTCCACCATATCATGAATGAAAGGATATTGAACATCGATATGTTTTGTCCTAGCATGGAAAGTTGGATTTTTCACCAAACAAATAGCACTTCGACGGTCACAACAAATATTAGTCTACCCTACATTAAACCCAATATCAGAATAGAAACGTCTGATCCAAAAAAATTCCTTGGAGGCGTGTGTTGCTACCATGTACTCTACCTCAGTAGTAGATAAGGCAACTATAGCTTGCCACTTGCTCATCGAACTAATTCCACCACCATGTAATGTGAAGATGTATTTGCTAGTAGATCTTTTGTTGTCAATGTTTCCTACCCAATAAGAATCCACATATCCACGAATGCTAATAGATCTCTGTGAACCAACCAAGTTACCATGATAACATAAAGCATACTCGGAGGTACATTTCAAATACCTAAAAACTCTTTTTACAACATCCCAATGTGATCTTCCTAGATTAGCCATAAACCGACTAAGTACTCCCACTACTTTGGAAATGTTTGGCCTTATACAAAACATTGAGTACATTAAACTATCAACCACACTTGCATAAGGAACTTTGGTCATGTTCTCCATCTCAGTAGGAGATTTTGGACAATCTTCAACAAAGAGTTTCGTTCCCTGCAATACTAGAACAACTAACTTCTTTCAATCTTCCATATTAAATATTTCTAGGACAACATTGATATACTTACTCTGGCTAAGCCAAAGCTTTCTATTTCCTCTATCCATTCTAATTTCCATCCCCAAAATATACCTTGTTGTACCTAAATATTTCATTTCAAACTGTGATGACAACTGATATTTTAAATCATAAATCATACCCTTACTATTCCCAAAGAATAACATGCCATCCACATACAAGGCTATAATAATTAAACGACCATTTTCAGATTTAAAATACACACAATGATATGATTTTGATCTTACAAATCCCAATGACAACACAAATGTGTCAAAATTATGGTACCACATTCTAGGAGATTGTTTTAAACCATACAAATATTTCTTTAACTTGCAAACCAGATTTTCTTTACCTCTTTCAACGAAGTGCTCCAGCTAGGACATATAATTTCTTCTTCCAAATCTCCATGAACAAATGTTCTTGTCTTCACATCCATCTGCTCAATCTCTAAGTCATACGCAGTTGTAAGTGACAATAAAACTCTAATAAATGTTAGCTTAGCTACAAGAGAGAATATTTCTCCATAATCAATTCCCTCTACCTAGGAATAGCCTTTCGCGACCAAACTAGCTTTATATTTATGCACACAGCCATCCAGACCATAAATCAGATTAATTTTTAATTCAAAATATCCTTTTTCCTCCATAAATCAAGTCATTTCTAATATTATTTGATTTTCCAGCTCTCTCTTTTTCTATGTCATTCTTATCTCCTTGTCACATGCATTGTCAACCCTTGATTTGATCTTCTCAAATTAAATCTTGTCCACTCATTTCTAATTTGAACTAATGTTTCCCTAATCCTAATTGTGGGTTGTCATATTGAATCTTGTCCATTGATTCTAGGGAATTTGTCCATCTTCAATCTTGGCCATTCATTCAAAATTGTATTTTCTAAAAAATGGCAATTTTGGTCTCATTTGCACATCTCTCACATCTCTTGCAATATATATCATCTTAGATCTTGTCTTAGGCATACTTCATCTCTCTTAGAATTTTGGCATACTTTTGTCATAGTTTATATTTGCTTACTAGTTGCATAGTTCAATAGTATTACATTTTGTCATCAAATCCTTCAACATTTTCTTTGGTCTTGGCATTGTCACATAGTGCTCACACAAAATATGAGGGAAAACTTCAATATTGCAGTAAATAGAGAAGGTGGAATGGAGATCAATCATGGAGGTTGAAGACTTAAGGTGATATCTCTCTTTGTTTTCATGTTTTTCCTCCTTTGTGCTTCATTATTTACTTTGGGTTTAGATTTATTTAGCTTCTAATCTACTAACCTAGAAATTTCCCTTAGTTACATTGGTGAACCCGATGCCAAAATCATGCATTTTTGTTTTTTCCATATGTATTTTTTTGTGTTTTGAAGGTATAGGTACGGCGAGCTGCATTTGCAGTTTCCAAAACTGCAATCGCCAAGTCACAATGCATTCGGTAAGTAGAACGACGCATCCACAGACTTGAACCGCATTTTCTATCTACAGAGACACATTCACCAATAATCTGACGCATTCACCATCTAAAGTAATGCATTTTCTGATTGTGACACATTTGTTCTGCATATTGACACATCCACCTATCAGATTCCAACACACAGACTCGAGCCACATTTTTTGTGTAGAGGCACATTTTCTCTACTACACCACATTCATCTAGTAATGTTTTTCTTTCAATTTTTTCTAGAATTTTCCTAATTTCTCATTTCAATATAGTAGTGTAGGGATTTTTCTGGTTACTAATCTACTGTTGCAACATGTGGCTTTTAATTTTCTTGGATCCAAGGCATCTTTTTGAGACTACTAACAAGTGGTTTTGTAGGTTTGAATGTCCAAGGATTTTTGTTTTGAAAACCTCTTGTGTTTGTTTTAGATTAGAAAACACTTCTAGGAGCTTTAAAAAGAACATTTTCTTGTCTCACTTAGATTTAATGAGGAGGTTCAAAGAAATTTTTTTTATTGTGCTTCAAGGTGGTAGGTGATTATGCTCTCACCTTGTACAAACTAGGTGATCAAAAAACTAGACCCATCTATTTTAGTTTTTCAACCTTAAAGGGGCCTGCCTCGCAAGAGGGAACGACTCCAACCAGTTTTTCACTTGGGCCTATATATAAAAGGATGAGTCTAAATTTTCAAGTCCTCATGGTATGTAGGCCTTAGTCGTGTAGTTCCATTCAAAAATGGGTACCATCCTTTTCCTGTAAAAGGTATAAGAGCCCCTAGTAGATTGGTTAAAGTCTTAAGTGGGTTTCCATATACTCACAAGGTGTCATGTCCCCAAGTATTTACTAGAACCCTTTTTTTAAGTGGCCAAAATACCATCTATTTGCTAGTGCAACAACGATCGTTGTGAAGGCATCCACATTCTTGCAGTTCTTAGTAGAGGTGATCAACCCGCGATGGGAGATTTATGGGGGTTGGAAGCTTGGTTGACCTAAGAAGTGAGTGCACTGTAACGGGGAGCCTGTGTGGCCAAGCATCTGGATTCATCTGCTAAGAATAAGTGCGGTTGGGGAAACGCACGTGGAATCTAGCAAATATTGTCCTTGCCTAACCTAGGGTTGTACTTGTCTTCTTTGTGCATGATCGAACAAAATATTATGTTTTCCAAGTGTTTTCTAAAACATTCAAACAAAAAAACACCATCTCATAGATCTGGAAACAAACATTCAACTTGAGACCATTTCAAAAAAAATTCCAAAAATTGCAAACAAACTTGACTTATTCTGCTGCAACACATTTGCTGAAATGCATTCGCTTTTTTGTGCCACATTTTCCATTTTCTATGACATGTTCACTTTGATAAGCTACATTCGCTATTTCTGGTGATGCATTTGCTTGTCCTGAACTGCATTCACTTTATAGAATGCCACAATTGATTTTCTGAGTCGCATTTTCTACCTATGGAACCGCATTCGTTGAAACTGTGATGCATCTGCTAAATCACAATGTATTCGCTACCTGGAACAACACATTTTCTTGGCAAAAACTAAAACCCTGTTGCAGTCTAAAACTTGCAACCAAACTTGTCTAATTTTTCATCAAACATCTTTTTCTAGTAGCCTCTATCAAAAACTAAAAATAAAATTGCTCAAATCTCCCACCATTTGCATCTTTAGCTTGCATTTACCCATAGGATTAACTTTGCAAAATTTTAGGTGCATCTTTTAGGGTCCATCATCTTCATTTTCAGATATAAACTAATCCTTAGGTCCTCATTTCATTTGCATATTTTGGCTTAGGAAACGTTACTATACTTTGCAAAATCATTTCCTTCAAGAGTAGGTGGTCATTGGACTTAGTCAACATAATTTCTTTTAGTCATTGTCCTTTTTGTGAGACTTTCCAACTCCAAAGACTAGTTAGGAAACCTCAATTTGTCATCTTTTCATCTTGTCTTTTAGTCACATTAGTAAGTCCTTTGATGACCTAAATTGAGACATAGATCAAGCTTAGGGTGGTTAAGTAACCTTCTTCCAAATCATTTAGACCTTTGCATTTGCACACCTTAGGACATTCAAATCATCTTAGTCCTCATTTTTCATATCTTATTCCTAAAAAATCCAAAAAAATAGTCATCATTATCCTTTGCCCTTAGGAAACATTGTCATATTGCATTTGCATCCCTTATTCAAAAATCCCAAAACATAGTTTGCATTTGCATCCCGTATTGTCAAAAATCCCCAAAACATAGTGTCATCATCTAGTTGTCATTTTCATCCCCTTCCTAATTTGAGCAATTCCTTATATGGTTGAGACTAGGCTTCAAAGAAAAAGAAGAAAAATGGATAATTTTGGACAAGACAACAACAACACTTATATCTTCTCCAATGACATGAATCAAAATATGAATCAAGACACATCCTTTATCAATCCTTTCAGCAAAATGAACATGCCATCTTCATCACGTAACCCATTTGAACCATTTATACAAAGAGACCAACATGGAAAAGTATATGCAGAAGACTTAGAAGCCACAACACAAAATCTTGACATAGCCTCCTTTGTGGCAGATATAGTCTTACATGACCCACAAAGATATCTAGCCATTCTCTTGGACCAAGGGGCTAAATTGCCATGTGGCTTTGACATTAATACTTTGAGACAAGCCTCACTAGATCACAATACCAACAACAACAATACAAACAACATGCCCAACACTATTCAACCCCAAAACAATACAAACAATGTCTTTGTTGGTGCTACCTCACAAATTGCCACAAGCACTATTAATGCAACCTCTAATGACACAACCAATCAAAACAATTCCAATTCAATCAATGTAGCATCCATTGGAGGGACGCCAACTAGGTCACAAGCCATGTCCCAATCAATACCAACAATGTCAACAACATCCTCACAATCAATTGGAGCTACCTTTGGATCCTCATCAATGGGGGAAAGTTCTTCAAACCCCATATTTGGATCTTCATCTAGTGCCATGGATCATCATCAAATCCTTTCATGGTTTCTTCATTCAATCCTTTTGGCAGAAGTAAACGACGTATTTTCATCCGAGGACCACAACCAAATGTCAACACGTCATCACAATCAATACCAATACTTCCCAAGGGAAAAACACCAACATTCCTCATGGAAAACTTCACCAATTTGGACAAGGCAATCAGAATACACAACATATGACTTCATTTGGACACCAAAATATTCAAGGCCAACAAACCCCACAAATATCAACTAATATGGCTAGAGGGCACATTCCTACATTTGCATCACACATCCATACCAATCAACATGTCCCTAACCAAAACTTGCAATACCTGCAACATTCAAATAAAAAAAATTCATATATCTCACAACAACACATCCCACAACAAAATTAGAACATTTCTTCACAACAAATGGAGACACATGGGATACCCATCACTCCCATGTGTGATGCAACAAGCAATCCTATAATTGATTCCTTGACAGCTCAAGTGGCAAACTTGCAAAAAACAATAGAGACTATGCAAATTTCCAACAAAAAGTCACACATGTCATATGACCTATGTCCATATCCTTTTGACACAAATCTATATATGCAACCATTCCCTCCTGGATATGTGGCACTAAATTTCACTAAAGGCAGAGGTAGGAGAAACCCCATTGAACACGTTCGAGAATTCACAACCAATTGCATGGGCATTGCCTATGAACATGTTGGACTTGTCGTTGCACCAAAAGATCGACCTGCCAATCCCTGATACAAGCATTGGTTAAGAACCATAGGAGGTAGTTAGACCATGTCACAAACCCAAGCGCTAGTGCTGCAAGGAAGACCAAGGGTCACACCTTACAAAAATCCCCCCAGCACAAGCGAGGGGTTTGAACCTGTGACCAGCTCTGATACCAATTGTTGGACTTGTTGTTGTACCAAAAGATTGACCAGTCTATGCCCGATACAAGCTTTGGTTAAGAACCACAGGAGGTAGTTAGACCATGTTACAAACCCAAGTGCTAGTCCTGCAAGGAAGACCAAGGGTCACACCTTGCAACAAAACATACCTATTTGATGAGACTCTTCCCTAAGAGTCTTGCAGGCCCCGCACTTGAATGGTTTTCCACTTTACAAAAGGGAATAAAATTATGGGATGAAATTGCAGAAAAAATTGTGTGAAATTATGCCTATAACATTGACACAAACACCTCCATTACCAGTCTATGTACACTTACACAAGAAGACACTGGTGAAAATTTTATCCCATTCTTCCAAAGGTAGAGAATTCTAGCAAGTCATTGCCATATTGACATACTTGAGAAAGAGAAAGTCGACATGTTTGTCCAAACACTCCTAGGACCATTGAAATATGGTTTGCAAGTTCACTGTTGCACAACCTTTATAGACTTAGTTGAAAATGGTTTCCAACTTGAGAAGGCCCTTATTACTAAAGGAGAACTAAAATATGGCCCTAAGAACATGAACACAAACCCACTTATGGACAAGAGTAAATATTGGGTCAAGAATAAACACATTACCAATGATGGCATTGTTGACACTAAGATGAAAAACACAACGGGTCTAGTGCTTACCCTTAAAGAATCTCAACCACAAAACAGATCAACGACTACACCAAAACCTCCTACCAATGTCATTCAAAATAACCAAAATAGTAAAAACAATCAAATTCAAGGACAACCCTATCAGACAAGGCAATTCCCGAAAAGACATACATACACTGCCTTAGGGCAACCAATTGAAGACATCCTTAAGAAGCTCCTTCAAAATGGTCTCATCACACTAGAGGACCCTAAGCCATATGACCCAAAACAATTTAAACCATCATGGTGGGATGATAATGCTTTTTTTGATTACCACTGGGGTAAAGGGCATAAGACCTCCTCTTGTCGACAACTAAGAAATATTGTGCAAGACCTCATTGAAAATCACACAATTGAATTGGGTGGGCCACAATTTGCATCAAACACAGACCATACTATTCACAAAAACCCATTGCAGGACCATGGTTCAAATAATCCCTCAACATTAGGTCCCAAGACAAATAATAATCATGCCAACTAGACTCGCACAACATTCGACTATTCAAGTGGAACTATTATCAACCATGTTCGAACTGATGATGAATATGTGAATTCCATCACTATCAAAAGAGCACCTGAATGCAATGTCACTACTCATGGTGCCAAGGTCACCATAGTTGGTGTACCTCCTCCTTGGCAGCCAAAAATTACAATACTTGGTCCTTCTACTAAATAATTACAATTAGGTCCATCCACCAAACAATCACAACCTAAGGGATAGTTTAACCTTATTGATCAACTAGGCAAGACACCCACTCAAATTTCTATACTTGAGTTTCTACGCATTTCTCCCGCGCATAAGGCCATACTTGAGAAAACCTTGCAAGAGTCCTCTGTCTCTCAAGACATTGATGTCAACTAGTTTGAAGCCATGGTGGGATACCTCATTACCCCCCATCATGTAAAATTTTTAGATCAAGACTATTCTTCACCAAAGTCCAATCATAACGATGCATTACACATTGAAGTCTTTATCCATAAGCATAAGGTTAGATGAGTTTTAGTAGATGGCAGAGTAGGACTGAATATATGCTCCTTAAAACTGGTTAAGACTGTAGGATTTCTAATAGTTGCGTATATGCTACAAAATTTATTGTTATAAAGGTGTATGATGATGAAGAACATTCCTCTCGAGGTGTTATCACTCTTCCTATCAGAGTTGGGCCAGTCATTGTAGACACAACTTGCCAAGTCCTAGATCTTGAGTTACCCTATAACATCTTGCTTGGCCCACCCTAGATTCATTCCCTCAAAGCCGTTCCATCCACCTATCACCAATGCCTAAATTTTCCCATTGATGGCATAGAAATCACCATATATGGAGACCCCAATCCCTTTTAGTACTGCACCAATCTAAGGGGTATGTTAGGACATCAAGTTCCCATCAACTGAGAAGCTCCAATTTCTTCTTCTTCCAAATTCATTGACTCATCCACACTTGCTTCATCATCCACATCCACTCCTTCCATGTCTTCCAACACATCATCTCCCTCTGTCCCAAAGGCTGATTCTAATGTCAAGATCTAGGACCTATTTTGTGGAGAATTTAAATTAAGTACGGCCTACTACATCACCAAAATACCCAAGTCTCCTAAGATCTATGGTCAACCCTATTTTAGAATGGAGCCTAAGGAAATTTTTAGGGTTCCTCCATCACACATTTTTATAAAATGGGGTGAAATGAGAAAAGAAGACATTGAGGATACATCAACATGGATTTATAAGGACCCAGAAGATTTATCTCCACTACCAATCCAGATATACGACAAAAGCTATGATATAATAAAGGAAAAAGGTTATGATGGAACTAGTGGCCTTGGAAGAAATAAAACTGGAATGTGAGAACCCATAATGCCTCCCCGAAGACCAAAACTTCTTGGGTTAGGGTATGGTCTACCTAAAAATGATGATCGACGTACCAATGTACTTTCGAGTGAGAGCGTGAATGCTTCAGAAAGTGTTGAGACTATTGAGGAATCCCTTACTAAAACTGACTCCCATGAATGTGAATTTGGCTCCCAATGATCCTTAAGCGATTATTGCCTTAATGAATTGTTCCTTGAACTTGGAGAACTTACTTCTGAAGAAATATTTTGGAAGATGTTTAAGATTGACCCAACAAAGAATAATGATAATCTCAAGATCCCAAGGAAATGAGAAGATTGGGATAGACTCTTTTTCCCAAGGAACAACGACAAGTTTGAATCATCTTCCAATCCTATTAGCCATAACCCTGACATATATATCCAACCATCTGGCAATAACGACCTACCACATGACACTACTGACTCCAATACCAGTCCATTTGTCCCTTATTTTGACAATGAGTATGAATCAAGTGAAGGAGAATATTAGATAGAATCCAACTAGGAGTTGGATGATGACAATTTTATCTTTAACCTCTCTGAATCCATTTGAATTCTTTTTGTGTCCTCCCCACCATTCACCAATACTAATGATGGCATTTCCTTAGTCTACCTGCAACTAATTGATTGGGATCAATAAGGCCCGCTAGTTACAGACATATTTCAGAATGATGAGGTCATTGTAGAATTCATCGGACTACGTGAGGGCATACCAAGTGGAGATCACAAGGCTAGATTTTCCATTCACCTAGATTGTGTAGCTTACTTCAGGGAGACTACTCTGTCCTCTAGTCACAAAATAAAAAATAAAAATAAAACAAAAAATGACACAACTTTAGGTGAAAACTGAAAGGCACCTTCTGATGATAAAAAAGTAAAAATAAAGGACGTATATGTAGGTGAAAACCTCTCTGAGGTACCCAAAGATGGAGGACTGGACTTTCTTCCTGTGACTCAAGAGAAATCGGGAATGCTCATAGAGGAAACCATGGAAGTCAACATATCTACAACAAAAGATCCCAAAATTGTCCTCTTTGCGACATCTATGACAAAAGAAGAGAAACCTAAATTTCACAAGTTCTTTTAAGAGCGTGAGATTAATTTTTCATGGTCCTATGGTCATATGCCTAGTTTGGATCCAAAACTGGTCTTATACCATTTGCCACTACTTCTAGATGCTAAGCGAGTGAAACAAAAGTTGTGTAAAATGCATCCTCAAATTGCCCTGTTAGTTAAAGTAGAACTCAAGAAATTACTAGATGTAGGATTCATATGGTCAATAGACTATGCCGAGTGGATATCCAATCTTGTACCGGTCACAAATCCAAATGGTCAAATCTGCATTTGCACAGATTTTTGAGACCTAAAAAAATCATTTCCAAAGGATGACTTTTCATTACCAAACATAGACATCATATTCGACCTTACAGCAGGATACGAGATGTTGTCCCTTATGGATGGTTTCTTAGGTTACAATCAGATTCATATTGCCCCTGAAGATCAACATAAAATGGCATTTATATGTCCTTGGGGTACATATTGTTGGAACGTCATGCCTTTTGGTCTCAAGAATGCAGACACAACTTATCAGAGAGCTATGACAACAATATTTCATGACATGATGCACAAGCTAATGGAAGATTATGTGGACGACCTTTTGGCCAAATATTTGACATGAGAAGATCATTTGAATGTGTTGGACAAAATATTCAACAGACTGGAAGAATACAAAGTTCGCTTCAATCCCAAGAAATGCATCTTTGGCATGACATTAGGGAAACTTTTGGGATACATAGTTTCTCGAAGAGGCATTGAGGTTGATTCTACCAAAGTGAAATCTATATTAGACATGCCTCCTTGAAAAGGAATAAGTGAACTCATGACATTGCAAGGCAGGTTACAATCTATCTGATGCTTCATAGCACAATTGGCCGACAAATGCCAACCATTTCAGTATCTCTTGCGTAAGGGAATTCCCTTTGTGTGGACTAATAGATGTCAAGAGGCCTTCCAACTAATAAAATATTAGCTATTGTCACCACCCATTTTAATTCCACCATTCGAAGGGAAAATTTTGATTCTATACATTTTTCCAACAACTTCAGCACTGGGGGCATTACTAGCACAAAATGACCTTGATGAGAAGGAAAGGGCCATATACTACATCAGTCGAACACTGGTCGGATATGAGTTAAATTACACATCCATTGAACGTGCTTGCCTAGTAGTTGTCTTTGCAACTCAAAAATTAAGGCACTACATGTTGAATCACATGACACATCTAGTAGAAAATATTGATCCTCTGAAATATCTCCTAAGTCGCGCAACATTGATAGGTTGTCTAGAAAAATGGGTCATGATTTTGAATGAGTACGACATCCAATATGTGGAACAAAAGGCTATAAATGGACATGTGATAGGGGATGAAATGGAAGATGCACCTGTATAAAGTGATCACCCATTGGTGGCATATTTTCCTAATGAGTCCATATTTCATACAAAACCTAAATCACCTTGGAAACTTTAGTTTGATGGGTCTCATACTAGCCATGGATTAGGAGCAGGAATATTGTTTATCATGCCACAAGGAGATTCCATTCCGAAGTCATTCCGCATTTCTTTTCCATGTACAAATAAAATTGCAGAATATGAGGCACTTGTCATAGGACTCAGAATGGCCATAAAATGGAAAATCAAAAATCTGCATGTCCTCGAAGATTCTCAGTTGGTCATCAACCAAGTCAACGATGATTATGACACCAAAGACAAGAAATTAATGCCCTATAAGTGAATGGTTGATAGTTTTTAGTCATGCTTCCACATGCTCGCTTTTGAACAGATTCTAAGGGCACAAAACAAGGTAGCAGATGCAATGGCTACAATAGGCTCTCTCCTTGACATTCCAAGCAATGTGTCTCAATTTGAATTCTTGGTGGAATAACTTTTGGTTCTTGCATATGACATTCCAGAATTAGAGATGGTTTGCGAGCTTGTTGGTCCCAATTCTCCATGGTATCAAGACATTTATGACTATCTCAAGTCCCAATCCCTTCCCCCAAACCTATCCAACAACCAATGAAAATCCTTTATCCATAAGGCTGCCTGATACACCATCATTAGTGACACCCTATATTGTCGTAGCTTTGACAATACCCTTCTTTGATGCCTCGACACTGACGAAGCATGAACAACCTTGCGCGAGGTACATGAGGGTATATGCAAATCTCATTCGAGTGGTCCTATTTTAGCCAAGAAGATAACGAGACTTGGGTATTACTGGTTGACTATGGAAAAGGATCCACTTGAGTTTGTTAGGACATGTCACCAATGTCAGATACATAGCGATTTGATTCATGCACTAGCATAGGAACTTCAGCCGATTACTTCTCTATGGCCCTTCGCATAATGGGGACTCGACCACATGGGAAAAATTCATCCTACCTCTTCCAACGGCCACAAATTCATTATCACCACCACTGAGTACTTCACTAAATGGATCAAAGCTACCCCCCTTACATACATAACTAGCAAAAAAAATTCTAAATTTATCCTCAACTACATCATTTTATGGTATGGTGTACCCTAGTCCATTATCATAGACAATGGGTGTCACTTCAAAAATCAATACGTTCGTGAGTTATGTGAATGATTCCATATCCAACATCATTTCTCCACACCATACTACCCACAAGGAAATGGTCTAGTTGAGGTGTCCAATAAAACCATCATCAAATTCTTAAGAAGACAGCCAATGACGTTGGTCGTGACTGGCACATTCAACTTAACCCTACTATGTGGGCTTACCATACCAATATCCACACACCTACAAAAGCCACTCCATTTTCCTTAGTCTTCATAGCTAAAGCCATCTTGCCCATGGAGGTTGAAATTCCCTCTTTGTGAGTCTCCATGAAGGGCCTAATTGACGATGAGGAGTATAGACAGTCATGACTACATGAATTGGAAATGTTAGAGGAATGCAGAAATAATGCCTAGAATCATTTACAAGAATATCAGAATCATCTCTATCGTAGTTACAACAAAAGAGTCATGGTCAAAAAGTTTGACATTGGTGATTTGGTTCTCATGCAAAATCCTAAAAAATCAATCTGACAGAGAAAAACCTGGCAAGTTTGAACCAAATTGGTTGGGTCCTTACATTATCACATCCTCTTTTGGTTCTAGAGCATATTAGCTAGCTACTATAGATAGTGAACAATTTATAGAGCCTATAAACAGTCTACATCTTCGGAAGTTCTATGCATAGCATCAAAAATTCTAGTCGAAAACCATAAAAATACAAAAAAAATGAAAAATATAAAAAATTGTCACCTTGATGAAAACCTGGCAAATAGGCGTCTTGGTGACACCAAAAAAAAAAATTAAAAATGACAAAAATAGTAAAGAGAAATAATTCATCCAATATTGAAAACCTAGTAAACAGGCTCTTTGGATAAGTACCATGGTGAAAACCTAGAAAATAGGCATCATGCGTAGTCAGTTTTGCTTTGCCATCTACTGTCACTCTATCTACCTTAGTCAATAATAAACACCCACTTTTTTGACATCATCTTGACACCCCATCATGAAACCCTGCCATTCCTTTCATGGTTGACAATGGTTGACATCAAGTCCTGCATACCATCCATCCATCACCCCCAAGCATGTCCTTTCCACATTTTCCAAACCTAGCTAGTCTGGGACCTAACTAGGGGCATTCCCTTATCATCCTACTGCAATGGGTATCACACATGGTTCTGCCAATCATAAAATGTGTTGAGAAAATACCTAAAAATCATAAAATGTCCTGCAAAAAGACCTAACAATCATAAAATGTCTTAAGAAAAGACCTAAAAATCATAAAATGTCCTGAAAAAAGACCTAAAAATCATAAAATGTCTTGAAAAAAAAGACCTAAAAATCATAAAATGTCTTGCAAAAAGACCTAAAAATCATAAAATGTCATGCAAAAAGACCTAAAAATCATAAAATGTCCTACAAAAAGACCTAAAAATCATAAAATGTCCTGCAAAAAGACCTAAAATCATAAAATGTCCTAGAAAAAGACCTAAAAATCATAAAATGTCATGAGGAAATACCTAAAAATCATAAAATGTCCTAAAAAAGACCCTAAAAAAAAGACCTAAAAATCATAAAATGTCTTGAAAAAAGACCTAAAAAGTCAAAAAATGTCTAGAAAAAAACCTAAAATTTTGAAAAACGTCATATCTCAAAAATACAAAAATTGAGTCATATCTTGTCAAGTTAGTCATGTCAGTTAGTCGTTGTCATTTGTCAAACTACGTTGTCTTTGCGCATTTGCTACGTAGGCAAGGCTCATCTTTGGGCCCCCGAGACATTAGGTCAGTTCTTTTAGGTTTGTCAAAATAAAAATCATGACTCAATCTTTTGTCATCAAGACAAAGTCATTGGTCGTTTCGAACTACGAGGTCTCTAAGTGTATGAGATAGGTAAGGCCATCTATCGATGAGCCCCCGAGGCTGCACTAGGTTAGTCCATTAGGGTTCATGACACTGCACTGGTACAGATGTCAAAAGTCTTCAAGTCAAACAAGTCATTTCAAAACAAACAAACTCCTAAACCAAACTTTGACAATCATTTAATCAACATGTCAAACACATTAGCATGTCAAACATCGACATGTAGTCAATTTTGTCAACACACAACTTGGTAAAAATAGGTCAACTCTGTCAAGAAAAGTCAACTTTAGTCAAACTCAGTCAAAACTGGTCAAACTATCAACTCTTGGTTATTCTTCATATGTGTCCTTCTGAATAATCAACTTTCATTTACTTATGCCTTAGGATGTGTCCTTCCTAAGCATCGTCACTGTCATCTGACATTTTGAGGGATTTTCTTGACATTTGAAGATTGATCCTCTCAACATCGACATTATTCAGGATGCATCCTTCCTGAATTTGGCAACTCTGACATTCGACACCTTAACATCGTCAAACCAAACAACCTTGGCATTTGACACCATCAAACTTGGCATCTTGAAATTAAAACACTTGACATTCAAACATACTTGGCAAACACTTGGAAAACATGATCTTGACATTTGGTCCTTTGATCTTTCATCATGCTACTAGTTTCTCCATGATGTCCTGGCAATAGGATTTAGAGAAGCAGCTGACGTTTCATGATGATTGAGTTGTCTTATCTTTTTCAGGTAGTCATATTGCTAGTTCCTTGAGGATGTCCTAGTAAGAAGATTTAGAGGAGCAACGACATTTCATGACTTGTCTTTCTTGTCTATCTTATGCTTGTGGTTGGTCATGACAAAAAGACTGGGACAATTGCGCTCTTAGTATGATTCATAATCATCCTTG
The DNA here is from genome assembly GCA_007258455.2 of Sequoia sempervirens. Taxonomy (NCBI): domain Eukaryota; kingdom Viridiplantae; phylum Streptophyta; class Pinopsida; order Cupressales; family Cupressaceae; genus Sequoia; species Sequoia sempervirens. The sequence goes on along the minus strand of VDFB02270651.1, from coordinate 588,620,484 downwards.
TCTGTGATTGCTTGTCTCATGTGATGGTATGACCTTGCACACCTTGATCTATGTCATATCATGGTGTTTATTAGCCATTACAATAATCTTCCCAATGATGATTAAGAGCAATAATTGTTAAGTCTTGTGGTAGCATATTGAAGGATTTGGTCTCCGCGCTAACATTCATCTCCTTATGTCTTGTTGTCTCGTCTTGTCTATCTCATGATGATATCCTGTGACATTCAAAAACATAAGTGCATACATGATCATATAGGCATTGCATTAGGCTTTTACATATTCATACAACATGTAAGTGCACGCATCATCAATATCATTAAAGCACATATATGATCACATATAGAATTATCCATACATCACCATATAGACATGCATTAACACATATGTAATAATAAACATGGCATCCATTACAATCATACATTATGCATCCATATAATCATCATTAGAACATAACATTGTCATGGCATATAAGAATAAATAACTATCACATCATCATGGCATAGCATATAAAAGACATCATCATACGAATCATAAATGCATAAATCACATCACATGGGAATCATATGGTCATCATAACTGCATCATCATAATCAACATCAGATAAGCATATATCATAAAACATCATCATTACAAAATGCATCATCATATAACATAAAGAATATAGGTCACATCAAAACTACATCGCGTATATAATCTCAAAAAAAATATAATGTCATAGGATAGAATCATGAGATATCCCAAAAATAGAGCTCGCAAGCTCGATAGTCAACATCTAAAGTGTCATAACATGAATGTTTTGAACATAGTATGAAGATAACAATGTCAAAGTGTCCTAGGAGGTGCTCTCCTCATCCCCTCGTGGAGAAGAGAATGGTGACCGATGACCTGTAGCTCACACTGACATAACCTATGAAGATGTGGTAGCCTGTGTCTGTGAGGTTGAGCGAACTAACACTGATGGCATCATCTCCATAGTGACTTGAGGCTATGAGGATATAGCGACATGAGTCTTTGAGGTGGATAGATCTATCACTGGCAGCTGACTGTGCTTTGATTTATGCCCTGACCTAGATGATTCGTGGCTATGGCTTGACCTGTGACTAGAGGAATGCCTATGAGAGTGATGGGACCTATGACCTGATGAGTTCCCTATGGAAGTATTGCCACCCACACTGCTTTGGCTGCGGCTGAGACTGATACTCCTTGATCATGTCCCTATCCTGCTCAATGATCTTGATAACCCAGGATCCCTCTGATCAATCGGCACTGTGCGCTCATATAACATCCTGTACTGTCCTCTACTCACTCTGACTCTAGAAAGCTCCCTGGTAACATCTACAACTGGCCCTGTACATAGTTGAGCAAACTAACTTCTCCAGCTCTCTGTCTCTCACTGTCGTATCTCTGCTTGATCCCTCTCAACCTGAGTAATCTCAAGCTCTACTCGTAGGGCGCTGATCTCCGCAGTGGCCTCATCCAAACTCTATTGCATGTCAGCTAAATGTTGATCCACTATGGCATCCTGCGACAATAGTGGCACACTGGATATATTAGGATCCCCATCGATCATCCTCTCACAAAGTTGCCTCTCTGCCTCATCCATCTCCTCCCCAATTTCTGGCTCATCATCATCATCACCAACTCCCTCCTCTCCTCCCCCAACATCAAGTTCCTCTACCTCTAGTTGTATCACCTCTATCTCCACCTTTGTTCGGTCCTCCTCCTACCTACCCTCTCCCTTTGGCCTAACCTCCTCCTCTTGTCTCCCATGTGCCTCTGGTTGCATCTCCTCCTATTTGGGCCCCTCATCTCTTTCCTCCTCCTCCAGCACCTTGGGAATGGCCTCTAGTGGCACTCCCTCCATCCCCTCCTCTCCTCCTCCACCCACCACCACCATCATCTCCTCCATCATCTCCTCCCCCATCCCTGCCACCTCTCCCCCCATCTCCTCTGCCACCATCTCCCCAACCTCTATCTCTACCTCTCCCCTTGCCTCTCTGACATCCTCGTTGCACCCTTGGGATAATTGATCAGCGGTCAATAGGTGTTGGTGCATCTGGATCTTTCAAGGGAATTAGCCTATGTGTTTTCCACCATAAATCATAATCCACAGTCATCCCTAGATCTATTGCTCCTCCACTCCATCCCCATGGCTTTTCCACCAATCTATTTATCTGTTGCTGAGCAAATGGTGCTAATATATCCAGACCCCACCCAAGCTCTCGCGATGTCCTCACATACTCTGTTGTCCCCATAGGCACACCCTACTGCTCTCCAAACTTACATAGAACCCACTAGGGTAGGTACATCTCAATAATCAGTTGGGATTGTACAGTGCGACCAATCAAGTACCGAAACTATCTGCAAAAGGGCAAGTGGTATCCCTCGTTAGCCCATGGTGCACAATCCCTTTACGGCCTCCAAAAAAATGTTGTCATTGTGCCAATCCTATGCTGCCAAAAGCCTGTCTTTCTGACCCTGGTTTGCTATAATGCTCCTACATATAGATACACATAAGGCATCCCATCTGCTAATTGAGGCCTTTGAATCAGTGGCCAGAAGACGAGAATATGCTCCCAAGCCCAGATCATCAGTAAAGTCATGCCACAACTAATACTGCTCCCACCCTTGTATGCTACCTCATGTAAGTGGTGGTATAACATGCTAAGAAGACAGGGCCCCAATGCAAAGGAAACTCTTTCCCACTGCATCTGGACTAGCACGTCACCCCATCCGATTAGGAATCCATGTCCTCAACAATTTGGAATCAGGACCTCGGCAATAAATGTGCATAACATAGTGTCCCACTATGGGTAGTGCTCTACAAGGTACTCCCACCAAATCTCATACCCGTTGACACCAAGGCCCGCACCATCATCTGCCTCATTTAAATTTTTCATGGCTTGCACTCCCCACTGAGGATCGTAAACTACCCGCTCTCCTCTAATCGAAATATACAAAATCTGGTACATGTCCTCCAAAGTAATCGTGGCCTCTCCCGTCGGCAAGTGGAAGGAACAGGTCTCTAAGTGCCATCTCTCAGCCAGTTTTTTCAGAAGCCCCCTATTAGCCTGGATAATGGGCATATAGGTGACATAGTACAAGCCTACTCACATCAGTCATCTCCACTCCTGATCCATCAGCTGGTCCTGAAACACATATGTAGATGGTCTAAACTCTCGAGTGTAGATCGGTGCTAGTCATTTTTGCACATGTAGAAACAAGAGTTAGCACATTCTTAAAAATCATTATTACCATCTATCTAACTAAACCTAAGCTAAAGGTGAGTCTAAAGCTAAGTCAACCCTAGTCACAGTCAAATGCATTGCATTGACTTCATCTGCGTCATGGTTTGGCATTTGCGTCTCTTCGTACATCACTTGTGTCACACTATGGAACTTGTGTCGTTTGGCTTCACAAATGCATCATCTTTAATCAATTGTATTGCTCCATAATCAAATGCATCATTTTCAAACCACATGCATCGCTCAGCTTCGCGTATGCATTGTGATCTTGTGAATGCGTCGTTGTATTTATCATTTGTGTTGCAATCTTTTGAATGTGTCGCGCTAATTGGAAAATGCATTGAACTAAATTGGAAACCCAATGGACCCTTTGCATTTGAGTCACGATGCATCAAATACATTGAACGTGACTACAAATGTGACTTACGCGAATGTGTATGCATCGCAGCACATTCGTTTAGCTACCTTAAACCCCTAATAAAGCACAAAAAATGATAAAATGACAAAGTGGGTAGGGTGTACTTACCGGCGGGTTCGTGCCCTCTGGCCTTTAGAACATCCTAACGATGTAGTCGTGATGCTCTATGATTGGAATCACCATCTTCGTGTGCACTCTCCTCGCTCTGAGTTCTCCAATTTGACAAGTGTGTAAGTGAAAATGAATTGACTTTTTACCCATTTTCAACCTATTTATAGGGTCAAAATGGGATTTTCTTCAAAAAAATTTATTACTGGAGGTTATTTTGACCAACTTTGACCAACCTTTTGATCACCCTAAGAATGTCAAAATCCGAAACCGATCATACCATTTCTCTTCTCATCATCAAATTAACTTGTCGGGACACTTTCCAATTTTTTTCTGTCACCGGGCGAAAATTTGAAAATTTTCCCGAGGGGGCATAGATACTCTGTACCCTTGTTGGGGCATGTTTCTGACTAAATTTTCTTTGTCACAATGCATACGCTGCATTATAACAAAGAGGGGCAAAATGTAGACACATAAAAATGACCTAGGCCTGCAAGCTCTATTTTTCGCCACATTCTTCCTAGCATAATTAAAATAATTAATTATGTCCTTGGTCCACTTTCAACTACTAATTAAATAATTTTTAATTATTTAATTAATTCATGTATTTTTATACATCTTGATTATTTAAATAAATTTTTTTTGTTTATTTATTCAAATACGTCACTAATTGTCTAATGTCTCTCCATAATTAAATAAATTTCTTAATTTATTTAATTATCTTTGTCCACTAATTCCTCCTAATTATTTACATAAATAAATTTTATTTATTTATTTATTTAAATACATCATTAATTCTTAAATTCCTTCTTATAATTAAATAAATTCTTTAATTTATTTAATTATTATCCACCTTGGCATTTTCCCCATTTTAAATAAAATTATTTATTTAAAATGGTCCCACTTTCTAATTTTCCCTCTTTTAGTAAATAATTCAAATTAATTATTTACCGTCACATGACCTCACCTGTTGAATTAAATTAAATTTTAATTCAAAATAGCCTTTTTCCTCCATAAATCAAGTCATTTCTTATATTATTTGATTTTCCAGCTCTCTCTTTTTCTGTGCCATTCTTATCTCCTTGTCACATGCATTTCCAATCCTTCATTTGATTTTCTCAAATTAAATCTTGTCCACTCATTTCAAATTTTACCTAATGTTTCCCTAACCCTAATTGTGGGTTGTCATATTGAATCTTGTACATTGATTATAGGGAATTTGTCCATCTTCAATCTTGGTCATTCATTCAAAATTGCATTTTCTATAAAATGGCAATTTTGGTCTCATTTGCACATCTCTCACATCTCTTGCAATCTATGTCATCTTAGATCTTGTCTTAGGCATACTTCATCTCTCTTGGAATTTTGGCATACTTTAGTCATAGTTTATATTTTCTTACTAGTTGCATAGTTGCATAGTATTTCATTTTGTCATCAAATCCTTCAACATTTTCTTTGTTCTTGGCATTGTCACATAGTTCTCACACAAAATCTGAGGGAAAACTTCAATATTGCAGCAAATACAGAAGGTGTAATGGAGGTAAATTATGGAGGTTGAAGACTCAAGGTGATATCTCTCTTTGTTTTCATGTTTTTCCTCCTTTGTGCTTCATTATTTACTTTGGGTTTTGATTTATTTGGCTTCTAATTTGTTAACCTAGAAATTTCCCTTAGTTACACTATGCTTCTAGATGTTAACTCATAGTATCAATCTTAGTGGCATAACATTTCCCTAATCAACCTTGTTTCAGTTCAATTTGAACAACACACATAGATTCAATGTTACAGAATGTACAACCTTGATATGTACCATTCTTTCTACTTCTCAAAACCACCAAGGACCTGTTCGATTAGAATTCCCCATGTAACTATAGTAAATGGTCTAATTGTTTTCCATATCGGACCATTGAAGAGATTTTGTTCAATCTCTCTTCGAAATCACCGACTCACTTTGAAAATATCACTGTATGCCAAAACATCTAGTCACCCATCCTCTGTCAACTTCATCCAATCCCTGTTCTCCTCCTTAGTATAATCGAGTCCCCACCAAGGCACCCACGGGCTAGTGGGTTACACAACCCTATGCATATTGTCATTTCGATGAGACAATGTGTCATCTCCCACCAAAACAAGGATGTCACTCTAATGAGGGTAATACCACTCCATGTGGTTGCCACTGCCATGTTACCTCCATAAGCCATTAGCTTATTGGCTCATTGAAGAGACTTACCTCGAAGTACTAAAAAAATCATAGTCACAATGACAAGAGTCTTCCATCCTACCATCAACATGTTGAGGAGACATGACTCAATGTCTCGGTGACAACACAATGTCACTTTGATATACTCTCATTGGAGTATCAAGGAGACACTAAGAAGACTCCCACCAAAGTGAACAACTCTTTCCGACAAAAGGAGAGTTAGCCTGATAAGGAAGATTTACTCAATGTTGCGAAGATAAAACACAAACCAGTAAGTTGAGGCATGATTTCTAACACACTCCCACTTGATGAAGAGTTACTAGCTTCTTCTAGAGCTTGCCATTACTAAAAGTGATAGGTCCCAAGGCCCATTAAATTGGCACACCACCTGTACTTGTCTATGCTCACAAGCTTCGTCAATGCATCAACAAAATTCTCCAGAGTATTCACCTTTTCCAGATTAACCTTTCCATCTTCTACCATATCATGAATGAAATGATATTGAACATTGATATGTTTTGTCCTGGCATGGAAAGCTATATTTTTTGCCAAACATATAGCACTCTGACTGTCACATCAAATAATAATCTGCCCTACATTAAACCCAATATCAGAACACAAATATCTGAGCCAAACAGCTTCCTTGCAGGTGTGGGTTGCTGCCATGTACTCTACCTCAGTAGTAGATAAAGCGACTAAAACCTATAACTTTCTCATCCAACTAATTGCACCACCATGTAACATGAAGATGTATCCACTGGTGGATCTTCTTCTGTCAATATCTCTTGTCCAATCAGAATCCACATATCCATGAATGCTAATAGATCCCTATGAGCCAACTGAGTTACCATGATAACATAAAGCATACTCAGAGGTACCTTTCAAATACCTGAGAAACTCTTTTCACAACATCCCAATGTGGTCTTCCTAGATTAGCCATAAACTGACTAAGTACTCCCACTGCTTAGGAAATGTCTGGCCTTGTACAAACCATTGTGTACATTAAACTACCAACCACACTCACATAAGGCACTCTAGTCATGTCCTCTATCTTAGTGGGATATTTTGGAAAATCTTCAACAAAGTGTTTTGTTCCTTGCAACACTAGAACAACTAACTTCTTGCAATCTTCCATGTTAAATCTTTCTAGGACAACATTGATAAACATACTCTAGCTGAGCCAAAGCTTTTTATTTCCTCTATCCCTTCTAATTTCCATCCCTATAATATACCTTGCTGCACCTAAATCTTTCATTTCAAATTGTGCTGACAACTGATATTTTAAATCAAAAATCATACCCTTATTATTCCCAAAGAATAAAATGTCATCCACATAAAGGGCTCTAATAAGTAAATGACCATTTTTAGATTTAAAATACACACAATGATCTGATTTTGACCTTACAAATCCTAATGACAACACAAACATGTCAAACTTTTGGTGCCACATTCTAGGAGATTGTTTTGAACCATACAAAGATTTTTTTAACTTCCAAACTGTATTTTATTTACCCCTTTCAACGAAGTGCTCCAGCTGGGACATATAAATTTCTTCTTCCAAATCTCCATGAAGAAACATTGTCTTCACATCCATCTACTCAATCTCTAAGTCATACATAGATGCAACTGACAAAAGAAATTTGATAGATGTCAGCTTAGCTATAGGAGATAATATTTCTCCATAATCAGTTCCCTCTACCTAGGAATAACCTTTCACGACCAACCTAGCTTTATATTTCTCCACATAGCCATCCAGACCAATTTTCTTTTTAAATACCCATTTACAGCCAACAAGATTTTGACCTTCAGGTAAAGGTACAAAATCCCAGGTCTCATTCTTTTCCAATGATGCCATTTCTTCATTCATGGCCTCCAACCAGGAATCTAAATTAGACATGACTCAATGTCTCAGCGACAAGACAATGTCACTCTGATTCACTCTCATCGGAGTATCAAGGAGACACTAAGAAGACTCCTGCCAAAGTGAACAACTCTTGTTGACAAAAGGAGAGTTAATCCAATAAGGAAGAGTTACTCAATGCTACGAAGATAAAATACAAACGAGTAAGTTGAGGCACGATTTTCAATACCATTAACCGATCTGAGATCTATAGAACATATTCATACCTATTGTTAGTTACATATCTAAAACTTGGTGTCAAGATCTTTGCTTGCATCAGATCTCTTAGTTTTTTTTAGTCCTAATTTTCTTTAACATGCGTGAACCTAGATTGCAATTGGAATTTCATGATTAAACTTGGAGAAAGCATAGTCATCTAATCATGTTAGATCTCTCTCCACAAGAACATTTTCTATTTACCAGTCCCTTTAGTTGTGGTGAATTTAACATGTTAGATGATGCCCTTGGGGACTTCATCTCACCTATATCATCCACTAAGGCTTCTAAAATTCCAAAAAAATCAATCATTGATACTTATAATAACAATAGTTTTTATTCTCATGATATACCTCCTAATTGTGAGAGTATCTTAACGCAAGAAAAGTAAACCATTGAAACATTTCTTAATATCACTTTTCCTAATCTTCATTCACCTCCCAAAATATTCCCTACTTTTGAGAACACTTTGGTGCAAGAGGATGCAATCATGAACAATCATGACAATCATAGTTGTTCTTCTCTTGATACCTCACCCACTTGTGAAGAAGGTACTATGGTGTTAGACGATCCAATCATTGAGTTTCATAATAATCTTATTTTTTCGTCTCACAATACCTCTCCTACTTGGGAAGATATTGTGGCACAAGAAGATGAATCATTGGTACATTTATTTCAACAAACAGTAAGATGGATGGCATAGATGTAGATGCTAGGTTGACATTAGACACCCCTCAATATAAGGTCATCAACAAGTAGATAACTTAGTTGAGGTTATTAACACACAAGTAACAATTAGATCTCCTTTAGTTAGTGAACCTCCTAATCCATCTCCCATTATAAGACCTCCTAAACGCCTTAGTAGTATCTTGAGCTTTTCAAGGAAACTCACTAGTAATCATGTGTCATAGAAACCAAGTTATCACATAGTTTCTCCCACATATAACATTCCTTAGTATAGTGTTAAATAGTATGATCTTTTTGAGAAACTTTGGCATACTTCTTCAAACATCTCCATTTGGGATTTGATTCAAATGTCACCTACATACAATAGGGTGCTCAAAGAGATTTTGTAGAAGACTAATATCCCACCCTTTTTTAAACTAAATGATGTAGCTACCTCATTTGATTGTATGCAAGTGAAAAAGATGGATATTACATTCCCTCAACATAAATTACCCTTGCTTGAGATCCAAAATAAACATGAGGCCCTAATGATAAAGTTTATCATTACTGAAATTGCAGGCGTACTCTCATAGACAATGGAGTGAGTCTTAATGTTAGTAGTATTGATATGATAGATAAAATTGGTATGGACATGAATCTTATACAACCCAATGATGTTAATATTCATGGCTTTTACAATGTTAATAAGCAACCAATAGGAATGATCACATTACCCATTGAGGTTGGACTTGAGGTTTTGCCTACTCTTGTCTATATCATGTCAGGATCTCTTTCATACAAACTTCTCCTAGGTAAATTATGGATTCAAGCCATGAAGGGAGTCCCATATAATCTTCACCATGATATGAAATATGAATACAATAACAAGATATACATGGTTGAAGCAAATGAAAAAATTTATAACTTACAAGCCCAAGTTGAACATAATACTTCTAACTCTCTTAATGCTTTGATTCCAACTTCAAAGGTAGAACCTATTAAATTTGATGGTAATCCTAGTTATCTTTCAATTACCAAAAAACTCTTAGACAATGATTGGAGTTCATTACATTTTACACTCCTCTTTATGGGAGAGTACAAAATCTCACAATCTAAACCTAAAGAGTCTTGTGTTTCATTTTCTCAACATGGTTTTACATTAGAAACATCACGCCCATGGTATTGATGGGGGATCTTCAACTCCTATCCCTAATGAGAGGAATATGTGTGACTTTAAAAAACTTAAAAAGGATTTTCTTGCTCGTGAAGAGGTCAATCTTTATCAAAAGCGTGTAGATAAAACCTCTTCATTTGAGTTAGAAGCATGTTATGGTCTTGAATACAAAATTATTTCTAAGCATGGATGTAATGAACAAATGAAACAAAATGATAGGGGCCAAGAAAATTCTATAATGTACTTTTCCAAGCAATGTCTGAGTTTCCAACCTTCATCTCCATCTTCATCTAATCCTTTATCATCTATTGTATGTATAACATCTTGTCATAAGAAATCAAGATTTTCTTCATAAGAGAAAGAAATGTCCCCTACTATTGATCAAGAGAATATCCTATTGAGGCTTCTAAAATCCTGCTTGATTACTCTTCCTCCAAGAACACAAAAGAAATTTTACAACCAAAATTCATTTTGTGCATATCATTGAGTGAATGGTCATTTTATCAATGACTGTAAGGCCTTGCGTAATAAAATTCAAAATCTTAAGGATTGTGGTGCTCTTCCTTGTGTTGATGTACCTAATTCCTCTAATCAATACTAATTTTCATCCTATCATGTTTTTCATCACTATGCAACATTAGTAGCTTTATGTATTTTTTTCATTGCCATTCATGGTGTAGGTACGACCTTTAGTGCAAGTATATTTTTCATGGAAGCAACATGACAGTCCTTGGTGTGGTTTTCCTTGTCTCTATGCTTGGGGGGGAAGGATAACTAGTTTTGGGAGGTGTGCATTCTTTTCAAGGATTCCCTCTTCCCTGGTTTCTCCTTAAAATACCAACATAGCAAGTATGTTGATATTTTAAGTGGGGGGAATATATTACCCATATCCATTTTTTCTTGTTATGTTTGACCTACTGACATGCCCCTTTGGTGGTGGTGTTGTTTGTAATTCCCCCAGAGGTTTGGTTATCAATCTGTCCCCCGTGATGTTAAACCTTGGCATTTTTCTCCACTTTTTTCATAGGAGTTGATCTTAGTGTAGCATTGGCATAGCATCTTGATCATTTTGTGGCACCTTTTCAAGGTTATCAGGGAGTATAACTCTTGGTATGGTTGTTATGGGCACACCTCATAGACCTAGTGTGTGTTTTCCACTTTTCCAACTTGTTATGAGCACCCTTTGTAGACCCAGTGTGTGTCTCTCATTTTACCTTGTCTTGGGGGCTCACCTGGTGAATATTAGACTTCACTAGCCCATGTGTCTCTTGGTTTGTGATTCACCTAAAAATATCAGACTTTGTTATGGTGTGAGTCATGAACTCCTTTTAACATGGCCACCTAGAGTAATACAACTTACTTTCCAGTGGAGCCATGTGGCCCATGAGTGATTCATATGACTTTAGTCATCATGGGAGCATTTCTTCATTTGATGGATGATGTTTGGTATTTGAGACAGTTTAAGAATGAGGTCTCTTTTTTTTACCAACTCAAATCTTTTAGTACTAACCTTGTGTTTTGTTGTATTCCTTTTTGTACATGTATTCTTCATATTTACCTTGTGTTTGTTTTCATCTCATCATCATTCATATGTTCCATCATGTCATGTGTTTTCATCAAGTACACATCATTTTTTTCGACATGTATGTTTCTGTATGTTGTCTTGTTGCATATTATATATGTGTGTGTGTTCCTTTATGCTTATGTTGGTTAGCCATGGGATCTTGAATCTTGGGGTCTTTTTCAACCCCCTTGATCCTTTGACATCCTATCTCTTCAACATTTATGCACTTGGACCCCACTTGACATACATGTTTCTAATTTAGTGTGAGTCTGAGCATAATTCAATACTCTAACTAAAGTGGGGGCTAAATATAGTGTAGAAAGTTGCATACCTTAACAATTTCACATTATGATTTTGACCCCTCTAAATTATTGATCTTAATTGACCCTATAATTTCCTAAAATTATGTATTATGAAGCCCATGTATACCCCTTTTCAATAAATTACAAGCATTGAATAAATGCATCAAACTCATATGTTTCCCTCGACATTGAGTATCCCAAAAATTTGGGCCAGGACCTAGTCACACATGGGTGACTGAGTCCCCTTTCTTAGTCAGGACCCAAATTAAAATGTGTTGTTGGTATCATTTTAACATCCAAAATTCAAATTTCAAATTTCATCTTTTGGGATCTAATTTTTGGGAAATTGAATAAATGCCTATAAATACCTAGTCATTTCAACATTTGAGACTAGACAAGAAAGAACTACAATTGAGGAGAAAATATTATTGTCAAGAGCAAGTCAAGAGAAACATTTTAGAGTTTCATTGCAACAATTCAAGATCCAAGCATCATGTTAAAGTGTTTGTGAGTTTATGTGTTCATGTTATCATTGTTTTATGAAGGCCAAATCTTGTTGTAGGTCTGCAAAGCATTCAAGCATTCAAGAAAAACAAGATCCAAATCCTTGAGGAGATGTGTATGACTTTAGTCCTTCAAGGAAGCCATTGAAGGGTGGTGAGTTTCAGCACATTGTGATTTCATCATTCCTTCCATTCCATTATCATTTATCTATTGAAATTTTCCATTTTTGAAGTGGAAACACTTACATGGGGTTTGATTGAGGCAAACCTCTAAAATGACCCAACATTTATCCTCTTTTAGAATCATAGGTTACAAGTTTGAAGAGGATTGAAGGAATTTTGAAGGAAAATTCTCCATTGTTGCATTTATTGTCATACATCTTCTAAAATTGTAGAAAATCACTTATATAATTTACTGATGACATTCCAACAAATTTGCAAGCAAAAAACAAAAGCTTAGATCCAACATTAGAGGACCCCAAAATTTGAGTAGGACACCTTAATAAAGACTCAATAGTCATTGGGTGATTGAGTCCTTGTAGGCATAGCTAGACCAATTTTTGTAGGTAGGTACACAGTCATCTACAACTTCCAGATCTTCTGAAACTTGACTATTTCAATTTTCCAATTGTCGGGATCTTATATTTTAATATTAGGGAATATAGGATCATTAGGTTAATCATTCCAAATCATTTCCAACTCATTCATAAGACTCAAAAGGATCAGATCTAGGTCTGGTCAACTCACCTTGAAGGTTGAAAGTCAATCTTTGAACCTTGTTAATTTGTATCGTAATGAAATCCTATAAATGATTGTCCATTTACCCTAGGTTTTGGGAATTAAACTTAGGGTAACCATATTTTTATGTTTCATAGAGAAAACCAATATTGTCTCCCAACTATTGGTGGTTCCTTCCATTCCTCCTATAAAGAAAGAAAAGGAATTGATGTTGTAAGACACCCCAGTTCCCCCTACACACACTTTGAATCATACATGACAAAATCAAAATATGAAAGAAAGCAAGAGATGATGTTGTTTTATGGCTCACCAACTTGTTGAAGGAGATGAATATTTTCCTAATGATACTTCTTCCATGTAGATAGATCTTGAAAAGGTTTCTCTCCCTCTCCCATCTTCATCCTCACATGGACTTGAGCCCTACCTTTCTCAACCAAGCCAAAAGTTAAGATTTTCACCACCACCTAGTTTGTAGGATTCTTCTCTCCCTCCTCTAAAGACTTCTACTTCCCTTATTATTGATAGTTCTCACAACTACATTGGTAGCAATACCATTACACCCATTTGGGTATTTTTCACACTGATTTGAATGATAACAAGGATGAACCGTTAGAAAATCATAAATAATTATCTTTGATTTTTACAAAATCAATGAACTTTGATTTTGGGGACATGTGTGATGATCCTTCCCTAGAAAGTAATCTACCACATGTTGGACTAGACACTTATCCTTGTATTGCACTTTTTTTAGTCCCTCTTGCATGTTGTGTGTCATCTCTATATGAAAAACAAGACTAGGATGTAGACAATTTCTTATAGTTCAGCTTGCTAGTGTGGTACCCTTTGTCTTTTTGTTATGCTTGCATGTATTGTTATCCTCATAATGTGATTCTTAGTGTGTATTTTGTGTGTTACTTCTCTTTGGATGACCCTTGATGTTCTTGTTGGAACAATGATACAAAAGGGAACAAACCTATTGTGGCATTCCTCTATATTTATCTTCATTCTTCCATTTGTCATAAATGCAATTTTTATGCCTTTTGGGGATGATACAAAGCTTTGGGACATTTAGGTCTCTTCCATGTTGACCCAAAAAAATTATTTATTTTAATGTGATTTCTTCCCTTGTACTTGTAGTTCCACTATATTTGGGGAATGATGTCAATTAAAAATTATCATGTTGGTATGCATTATTTATCTTACATTCATACTAACCCTAGATCTTTGGATCCCTTATTTTTTATTTTATGAAATTACTTGTTATATATGGCATTACATTGATTTTGGGGCCAACCCCTTGTCATGAGGTAGTTTTTGGGAACATATCACTTGTCATATGACTTTTGAAAAGCTCTTGTGCCTATCTATTGCATATATCAATATTTCTACCTTAAAGCCAATTGCTATCAATTGGAATTAGTAGTTACTTTAAGGTGGGGGAATACATTCCACTATGCACTTCACTTTGTTAACACACCATGAAGCTAGTTTTTCTATCACAACACTTGTTGATAATCTTTGTAGAACTTTATCAAAGTTATCAATAAAACAACACATTTTTCTTTGCTCATAATTTATAATATTATGGACATGAAACTCACCTGGTGAACATATGACTTCATTAGCCTATGGTTTTGCAATTACTACTTGTGAAGATCACCTAGTAAATAATAGAATTTATGTTGGATAGGACAACTGAGAGGGGGGGTGAATCAGTTGTCACAGATTATAACCTTAAATTCAATTACCGTAACTAACACATAAACTGATTAAGTGATTAACCATCAAATAAAAATGCACAAAAAATAACACCATATTTACTTGGAAAACCCAATGAGGGAAAAACCATGGTGAGGATTAAATCACACTATAAGAATATAAAAAATGATTACAAAAAGGCTCACTACTTGAGATAAGGCTCGCTGCCTAAAATAATGACTCACTATCCGGACTCACTATCCATAGGGATACAACCCAAAGGGATCACTTCCACAGAGATACAAAGAATACAAAGAAGACTTGTTACAAAGAGACAACAATCCCAATGCAACAAAGATTCCATCACAATCACTGATCAAATTGCATGAATGATAGATTTTTCCTTCTACTCACTGCATCCAGAAACTCAACGTTAAACTTCACACTAATCAAACACACACCTAACTCACACACTTTTAAAATAGAATCAAATTTACATCTACTTTTTCACTTCTCTTTCTTCTTTTCTTATGAACAATTTTCATTACTAGCACATTTTGTATTTATACTATCTCCAACCTTGAAAAGATACAAAGTCGGCCATCCAACTTCAAATTCAAATTAGGTTGGTGCCAAAGATCCTAGGGTGGAATTAGAATGAGGGAAACCCAAAAACATGCTTCACTAGGACCCATAATAGATCCAACATGCTTCATCAACTTCGAAGATAGTGCTTGACGCATGGTTAGCCAAACTAGTGTAAAACACATAGATCAATTAAGCTCGATACTTCCAAATACCAAAACCATCTTCAACAGAACTAGGGAAACACAAATCTAGAATCACATGCCATAAGATTTCATCAAAGATAAATTTGGACCAGCAATAATTCTCTCAGTCCTCAACCAAAACACAAAACATAGTTCACAAGCATCTAATCAACATCCTCAATAGTTGAATACCTGCAACCTTCTTTTAATACAATTTTCTCAATATCCTCAACATATACAATCAACAACAACTAGTAGATAACCAACTGACTAGTTGAAATTAATGAAAACACTTCCATTCCTATTCCATTCTTGCAACAATCTCCCCCTTTGTCATTGATGGCAACACATGATGTGAAAAACCATCAAAGAGACCATATCGATTCTAAAAATACTTCTCAATATTTTTGTTTTGCTTCTCCCCCTTAGAAGATCATCTTCCTCATTACCTACTTTCACTTATTAGCTTTCTTTACTTTTCACATGCTCTCTCTCTCATTTTTTTTTATGCTCTCTCTCCCTTTTTCCCATGCTCTCTCTCCCCCTTTGACATCAATGAAAAAGGAAAAAAGATATGTTCATTGAAACTTTCTTTGATATGAAAATAGAATACTCATAATAACAACACTTAAAAATCTACCTACTCCCCCTAAGGGGTAGCCACCAAAAACATCAATCCAAAAAGATAGTTTAGACATGGAAAATATACCAATCACACCAGATCCTGATTTTACTAACACCAGTTCATCTTGAATCATCTCTCTGATAATCATTTAATTAAATAATCTCTATTTAATTAAATTCATCACATTTCATCTCTTAATTAAATAAATCAATTTTATTTGATCAAGTCATCATCTCCTATTAATTAAATAAATCATTTTTATTTAATTAATCCTATAGTCCCTCTTTTAATTAAATAATTCATTTTATTTAATTAATCTCTAAAGTTGTTCCATTAAATTAAATAAATTAATTTTTATTTGATTTAATCTAACACCATCTTCTTTAATTAAATAAATCAAAATCTTTATTTAATTAAGTCTAAATCATTTTCCTCTCATTTTGATTTATTTCAATCCAAAAATCTAAATCAAATGGTCAAATCAGTTAATCCCTCCTTAAATTAATCAAATCCTGATTAATTTAATCCTAATCACCTAAATCCTCTAGATTTTGCCACTTGCACATGAAAATACATTTAATGGATTTATTAAATCCCTATTTTCTTTCAACTTGGCATCTTTAGGGGAATATACCTCCAAGTTTGAAAATCCCTCCAAAAGGGATGTGTCCTTCCAACAAAGCATTTAAATCCTCTTACATGTCCTTGTGCATTGAGCCAAGTGGCATTTAAGTCATTCTTTTCTCCCTCCAATAAGCCAACTTTCAAATTTGAAATTCCACCTAATATCATTTATTGTGCACATTCATCAAAATGTGCTCAAGCTTCCTCCATTCACATCTTGACAAGTCGAACTTTCCCATTGGATGTTGAATGATCCCACATTGCTCCATTTTTCTCATTCCTCCATCTTGTCTTTCTATAAATAGAAGGCTTTCCTTTGTATTTTGGATCCACAACTTAGAGAAAAGTTACTCTCTTCACATTGAGAGCTAATTTTATCCATTTCATATTAGGTGTTCATCATTTTCATGGTTTCATAGCTAGGTTATGCCAAAATTTCATCAAGGAGCTTCCACCATCAACAAATCTTTATCAAGCTTGCATAGGAGTTGGGAAAAGGCCAATTTCCACATCAAATTGGCACCAATTCCCCCATGGGATTGAGATTTTGCATGTTTAAATAGTATTTCAATTACTTTCTTTGCTTTGTTCTTCAATTTCTTTCCTATTTGAGCATTGCAGATGAATTTCATGGGGAATCTTAGTTCTTACTTGCATGTGGATCTAATATTGTGTTTATTTCTTGTGTTTGTGTAGGTCTAGGATTGGGGTTCTACAAATAGAATCATGAATCCACTAGAATGATGCATCTCCAAGTGCATCTTAGTTTGTAAAAGGAGGGGCAATAACCCCTAGCTTATCCCAGAGATACTTACAAGTATATTTACAAAGAGCCTTTATAAATATATTTGTAATCTAACCCTTTGTTGAAATATACTCAAGCTTGAATTCATTCTCCATGACCTTCTCTCTTAAGAAATGATACTTGACTTTTTTCTCAAGTGCATTATAGGATTCTTCGAAATGTTAATTGCACTTGTATTATCACAGAAGATAGGAATATGATCATCATGTAGCATTATGATATCCTTCAATGTTTGTTTCATCCATAAAACTTTTGTAAAACAAGATGCACTATCAATATACTCAGCTTCAACAGTAGAGAAAGATATTGAATGTTGCTTCTTACTCAACCATGCCACCAATCTACATCCAAGAAAGAATGCACCACCACTTGTACTCTATGTCATCTATACTTCTAGCCCAATCTGCATTTGTATAAGCACTAATTGTAAAATCAATATCTTTAGGATACCATAATCCATAATCCAAAGTGCCATTCAAATATCTGAATATTCTTTTAACTACAATAACATGTGTTTCCTTTGGATCTTCTTGAAATCTAGCTACAAGAGAAACCACATGCATAATATCTGGTATAGTAGCAGTCAAATACAATATTCCACCAATCATAGATCTATACTTGCTTTTATTAGCCTTAGGTGAATCATTATCTTTTCCTAACATGCAACCAGTCACCATAGGAGTACTTACCAGTTTGGAACCATCCATCCCAATTTTTCTCAACATCTCTCTCACATACTTAGATTGTGAAATGAAAATTATTTTCTTTGTTTGATTAATCTATAGCCCAAGAAAGAAATTCATCTCACCAAACATAGACATTTCAAATTATTTTTGCACCTCTTCAGAAAACATCTTGCACATCTTTTCATTTCCTCCAAGGATAATGTCATCAACATATACAACTATAATCAAGATTTTGTCATTTTTAGTCTTGAAATACAAATTATTGTCTGTCATACCTTTGTTAAATCGTTGCTGACTCAAATACTTATCTAGCCTTACATATTAGGCTCTAGGAGCTTGCTTCAATCCATATAAAGCTTTCTTCAATCTGCACACCATATCTGATTGATCTGTTAACTAAAATCCTTCCTATTGTTCCATGTAGACCTCTTCATTTAGTTCACCATTCAAAAATGTTGACTTGACATCCATTTGATAGACTTTGAAATCTTTATAAGCAGCTAATGCCAAGAACATCCTTATAGCTTCCATTCTTGCTACTGGGGAAAAATTCTCCTGAAATCTATACCTTCCACTTGTGAATAGCCCTTACACACAAGCCTTGCTTTGTTCTGACAACTTTCCCATTCTCATTCAGCTTATTTTTGAATACCCATTTTGATCCAATGATATTTTTGTCTATCAATCTTGGAAGCAATTCACAAGTTTGATTCTTCTCAATCTACAAATTTTTTTCTTTCATTGCTTCCTTCCAATGTTCATCCTCACAGGATTCACTTACTAACTTAGGCTCAATCTTAGAGAATAATCACAAATTTACTTCAGCAACAACTTTGCTTCTGGTTAACACACCTTTTCTCTTGTCTTCAATAATCTAACTTTCTGAATGATTCCTTTGTACATATTTCAGTGTCCTAGGGGACATCACCAAAGCATCTTATTCTCTTTCATTCTATTCATTCTGCTTTTCTATTCATCTTTATCCTGTTCTTCCATAATTTCTTCTATTCTTGCAGAGTCGTGCTCATCAAACACATCCATCAATATCAATATAATTCTTCATTGTTTCATCAACCTTCACATTTGATCCTTCTACAATCTTCCTCAATCTTTTGTTGAAACATCTGTATGCCTTGCTTTTAGTAGAGTATTTGAGAAATATTCTTTCATCACTTCTTGCATCAAATTTTCCCAAAGTTTCCTCATCTCTTCTGATATAACATTTGCTTCTGAATACCTTGAAATATTTAACTATAAGAATTCTTCCATGCCATAGCTCATAGGGAGTCTTTGTATTGTTTTCTCTTTCCTGAACTCGATTGAATACATATACAACAATGCGAATAGCTTCTTTCCAGTAAACTTTTGGTAATCCAACTTCAATGATCATTGACCTAGCATCTTCTTGAACTGTTCTATTTTTCCTTTCAAAAACTCCATTTTTTTGAGGGGTTGTCGGAGCAGATAACTGTCTCTTTATTCCATGCACTTCAAAAATATATTGAACTCATGGGAGGTGAATTCTCCACATCTATCATATATTAATAATTTTATCTTTGAATTCACTTCATTTTCAGCCATAGCCTTGAATTCCTTCAATCTATCTAATGCATTTGATTTCTCTCTTAGAAATGTAACCCATGTATATCTAGAATAATAATCAATTAAAAGCATAAAGTAACTTTCACTGAGTAGACTTCACACTCTCATGGGACCACAAATATCTGTATGAACCAAATCTAGTAATCCAATAGTATATTGTTCCTTGATCTATAATGATTTCTTGTTTTCTTCCCGAACTGAAAATTCCTATAGATAGCATTTATAGGCTTTGTAATTCTCGATAGATCTCTCATGGCCTAAACAGTACTAATCCTTGCCAAGTTATCAAAATTCATGTGACACATTCTCTTGTGCCATTACCAGCTATCATTTATTTGAGTCATAAAACATCGTCCATCAACACCTTTAAATTGATAAATATTCCCTTCAAATTTCTTTCTTGTAGCAATCAATGTTTTGGATCCTTTCTGGATCTCACATTTCTCATCCTCAAACACAAGAGCATATCCTTTTCTACACATTTGACCAATGCTCAACAAATTATGCCTTAAACTCTTAACATAGTAAACATTGTTAGTATGATGCTTGCCATCAAAACTTACTGAACCTATCCCACATATTTTAGCACCAATATCATCTCCAAACATAACCATACCTCCATCATATTTCTCAAGTTTCACAAACTTACTCTTATCACCATTCATGTGATATGAGAAACCATTATCAACTACCCAAAAATTCTTTTCATGTTTAGCATGTAGGGAAAAGATAATTGTACCTTCATTTTTCTCCTTCTCCTTCTCTTGAGGACTTTCCTTTGACTTTTTTTTTTGAATTAGTAGATTAGGTTCATCCTTAATCGCCAAGAACAAGCATTCATTGTCATCTAGATCTTCATATTCTAAATCTTCATTTGAAATACTAGCATTCTCATTAACATAGTAAGCTTTGTTAATCTTATTTCCTTTATTTTCTTTCTCATATCTTTGTTTATTCTTTTTAGCTCTTTCCAAACACTTTGCAACATAGTGACCAATTTCTCCACAATTAAAGCACTTAAAGGGAAATTTACCTTCATACTTACCAGAGCCTTTTCTCATTCTTCTTACAAAGTTATTCTCGATTTCATCAAGGTTTTCTTCATCTGGATCTTCAGTTTTGTAGCTTTAAAAGAAGTTTGTTTTTCCTCCACTTCTTAGATTCAGCTTCCTCATCTCATAAGATGTCAAAACTCCTAGCAATAGATCCTTAGTACAAGTCTTATAATCTATAGTATGCTCAATAACACTCACATTTTCACTGTAAGCATTGGGAAGACTTCTAAGAATCTTCTTTACAATTCTAGTTTCATCTATAGTAGCGCCAAGAGATCGCATTCCAACCACTACCTCATCCAATCTCTGTACATAGGCTTTAACATTCTCATCTTTAGACATATGTATAAGATCAAACTATGTTTCCAAATTTTGTAATTTTGCCTCTTTCACCCTTTTCATCACCATCATGCACTCTTTCTAAAGCATCCCAGACTTCCTTAGCTATCTTCAAATTCTTAACCTTAATCAACTCGAAATGTACCAAACTATTCTTCAAGATGAACTTTGCCTTGTTTTTCACTTCATGTGCTATAGTTTCTTCAGGTGTACTCGAACCATTAGTAGGATTGTAGGGATTCTTTAAGCTTTCTCTACATTACTCCTGATATTCTTCCATCAATACTTTTCAAATACCATAATTAGTTCCATCAAACCTTAGATAATCAAAGACCATTTTGCTAGCCATCTCGGACCTTCCTCAAGCGGATAAGCTCTTCACAGGGAACCAAGCTTTGATACCAATTGTTGGATAGGACAACTGAGAGGGGGTTGAATCATTTGTCACAGATTATAACCTTAAATTCAATTATCAGAACTGACACATAAACTGATTAAGTGATTAACCATGAAATGCAAATGCACAAACACAATAAAACTAGATTTATGTGGAAAACCCAATGAGGGAAAAACCACGGTGAGGATTAACTCACACTATAGGGAATATCAAAACCAATTACAAAAAGGCTCACTTCCTGAGATAAGGCTCACTACTTGAAATAAGGACTCACTATCTGGGGTCACTATCCATAGGGCTACAACCTAGAGGGCTCACTTCCATAGAGATAAAAAGAAGACAAAGAAGACTTGTTACAAAGAGACAAAAATTCCAATGCAACCAAGATTCCACCACAATCATTGATCAACTTGCATGAATGATAGAGTTCGCTTTCTGCTCACTGCATCTGAAAACTCAGTGTGAAGCTTTGCATTGATCAACCACACACCTAACTCACACACTTTCAAAATAACATCCAAGTCGTGTCTACTCTTTCACTTATCTTCCTTCTTTTCTTATGTACAATTTTCATCACTGGCACATTTTGTATTTATACTATCTCCAACCTTGAAAAGATACAAAGTCAGCCATCCAACTTCAAATTCAAATTAGGTTGGCACCAAACATCCTAGGGTGGAATTAGAATGAAGGTGACCTAAACATATGCTTGACCAGGACCCATAATAGATGCAACACACTTCATCAGCTTCAAAGATAGTGCTTAACACATGGTCGTCCAAACTAGTGTAAAACACATAGATCAATTAAGCTCGATACATCCAAATGTCAAAACCATCTTCAACAGAACTAGGGAAACACAACTCTAGAATCACACACCATAAGACTTCATCAAAGAGAAATCTGGACGAGCAACAGTTCTCCTAGACCTCAACCAAAACACAAAACATAGTTCACAAGCACGAGATCAACATCCTCAATAACTAAATACCTGTAACCTTCTTTTAATACAATTTTCTCAAATATCCTCAACATATATAGTCAACAACAACTAGTAGATAACCAGCTGACCAGTTGAAATCAATGACAACACTTTCATTCCTCTTCCATTCTTGCAACACTTTACTAGCCTTTGGTGCTTTCACTTATTCAAGAAACTCACCTAATGAACACCAAAATTCACTAGCTCGTGTTGTTTTTATTAGATACTTGTAAGGCTCATCTAGTGAACAATAAACTTCACTAGCCTATGATGATGTTACTTATTCATGAGCCACCTATTAAATTTCACACTTTTCTAGCATGTGACCTATGAATGACACCTTTGGTATGGATCCGAGTAAGAATCTGTGACTCTTGCTAGTCTGTGACACCATACCTTGCATGTTTTTGTTTATTGTGTATGCTTTGTGTATGCTTCATGTATGCTATGTGTATGCTATGTATATGTTTGAATTGTTATTTTTATAACCATGGTTCATATATATGTATATTCCTTCCTACATCATGTCTTGTGTGTGTGGCCTTTTATCTTAACATTGTAGTTTGGTAGGATACTAAGTCTAGGGGCTGTCACATCTCTTAGTTTATTATTGTCCCACCTCTCCAATGTTTTGATGAAGGGACTCTTTGTCTTCTTGGTACTTTACTGTGGGTATGTACGTAAGTGCATACTGGACCACTAAAGTGGGGGCTAAATGTAGTGTTATAATTTTTTTATCATTTACAATTTCACACTAATTTTGGCTCCCTTTTGGTGTATGTGTCTAATTATTCTACTAATGTACCTATTTATTGTTGTTTTAGGAAACTTAATTAAATCCCTATTTATCAGGTGTTCACAAACTAGACCCAGGTACCCAATGCCCTTGTCCAAGATATTCCTATTTAAAATTAAAATTTGAATGTTAGCATCAATATGTTGAATAATTCAAGTCTATGTGTCAGCCTATCTTAATGGTCAATTTATATATGTTTATACTCATATACATAAGTTATTCCATCCATTTCAATATCTCTAAGCACTCTAAGCAATTTTACAACCTAAGGAAATAAATGCAAGATCAAAAGAAGAATAAATAGAAGACTAGAGACACAATTCAAGCTAATTACAGTATGCAATCTTATCAACAAATTCATGCTCAAGCATTCTAAGATGTTCATCATTTATTTTTTATGAATAGGCGTGTCTATTAATTAAAGATCAAAATACAATACACATATTCACAAAAAAAAGGGTAGGAGGACATAAGGTCACTCCCCAGAGTCACATGAGCAATGCCTAGAAAGAAAGAAAAAATCAAAAAGAAAAGTCTCTAAGTGGCAAGAGTTGTGCCAGTAGGGGGTGGAGGAGGGTCCTAGTCATCTGATTTACCCCATGTACATCAGCAAGGTTTAAGGTGATGTCAAGCACAAACCATCCATCTTCAATATTATCATCTTTATCTTTATTCTATTCATCATTTTGAGTTGAAGAAATAGCGAGAGCCAACTAAGGGTGCCATTTGGAAGTGTTGTGCAGATGGTTGAAAAAGGATACAATCTTCAATTCAAGAATGGAAAGTGCAGAATATTGGGGAATTCCAGAAATGTGATTGCTTCTGGTACAAAAAAAAAAGGTAATATCTTTCACCTAAATGCTACTAGTAAAAGTTGTCTGATTGCTCAAGTTGATGAAAGTTGGTTGTGGCATAAAAGAATGTGTCATGTAAACTTTGACAATATTATCAAGATAATTTTTACTAAGGCAGTAAGAGATCTTCCTAAGTTGATAAAACCTACTAATACTATATGCAAGGAATGTTAGTTAGGGAAGCAAACTAGAGTTTCATTCCGGAGCAAACAACATTGTTTGAATGAAGTATTGGAGCTTGTGCATATTGACTTGTGTGGTCCTTCTAGAGTCAGAAGCTTACAAGGAGATAGGTATTTCATTTTACTTATTGACGATTATTCTAGATTGATGTGGGTTACTTTCTTAAGGGAAAAATCTGAAGTTGTAGAGAAATTCAATATTTTTAATGCTATGGTTGAGACAGAGACAGCTCTGAAGATTAAATGTTTGAGATCACATAGAGGTGGTGAATTCACTTCCGGTGAGTTTAATTCTTTTTTGTGAAGAGCATGGGATAAAGAGACACTTATCTTACCCGCAGACCCCTCAGCAAAATGGAGTTGTGGAAAGGAAGAATAGGACAATTCAAGATGTTGTTAGGACTATGATGCTAGAAGGAAATGTTCTGCATATCTACTGGAGAGAAGTTGTGAGTACTGTTGTTTACACTCTCAATCCGGTACATGTCAAAGGTGATACCGGTAAGACTCCTTATGAGCTATGGTATGGTCATAATCCTACTATTAGATGTTTCAAAATCTTTGGGAGTAAATGCTATATCAAAAGAGATGAAGATATAGGAAAGTTTGATGCTAGAAGTGATGAAGGAATCTTTCTTGGTTATTCTACTAAAAGTAAAGCCTACCAGTGCTATAATAAGAGATTGAGGAAAGTAATTAAAAGTGCTAATTTCAAGGTTGATGAAGACACAGTTAGACCATAGAGAACCTGTGGATATGATTCAGATGATTAGAATGACAATTTAGATAAAGGAAAGAAAGTTCAGACTTCAAATCAAGTTTAGACCATTTCGGTGAATCAGGAAAATCAATAAGGAACTAGTGAAAGTGCAGAAGTGAGATCACAAGAGCCTGAAGTTCAAGAAAATCCTAAAACTCCAAGGTATGTAAGACTAACTCATTCAGAAGATTAGATTATAGGTGATAAGAACAAAGGTGTTCAAACTAGGAGAAGAATTGCAGAAGAATATTGTTTGATCTCAAAGACTGAGCTTAATAGTGTCAATGAAGCATGCAAAGATGAACGTTGGGTGGAAGAAATGAAAGAAGAACTATTGCAAAATGAGAAGAATGATACATGGATTCTTGTTCCTAGACCTAAGGACACAAATCAGAGCCAGCCCCACTAGACGAAGGTTAGCCACTTCCACCACCAGTCGTCGCCCCCGCCCCCGCCACAAGGGATACTTAGAGGTAGCACCTCTAGGTGGAGGTGAGGGAAAACGTCACCACAATGAACCACCCCTACCACTAGAGTGGCGACAAGGATCCTGAGATTTTGGAGACCATGAACGTCGAGCAAAGAATCTTTGGTTGTGCCACAAACCACAAGGAGGAGAACAATTGTAGGAAGTAGAGTTGTCTAGTGGCACTCTGGCCATTGTGCACATGGCATTACCCCAATGGCTGAACAAATCATGAAGGTGTGCAACCTCTAGGGTCACCTTGATTTTCTAGACCTGAATCTAGAGCATCACATTTGAGCAAATAAAAGCTTTAGAGAAAAGTGAAACAACACAATCAATAGAGTTGTGAGAAAAAATAATAGCATTTTTATCCTTCAATAATAAAAATAAAATCTCCACCCTAAAAGCATGCTAGACTTGGGTATACATGGAAGGAATACAAGGAAAATCTCCAAAAAGAACCATGTTCCAGGAAATCGGTTTATTATTATCCTATGCACTAATACTTGCAAGATCTTAAGGATAGCTCTAGATCCTCCTTGAGTGAGATTGGTTTAGTTACATTAGTCCAATAAGGGTTTTAGATTTGAGTGGTAAGCTCCCTTTGTTTTCATTATCATTTTCTCTATTGCTTTGCCTTTACTCCCCCAAGAGCACAAACTCTTTATTATCCATCATCATAGCCATTGTGGAGGTGGAAACACTAATACGAAGTTTGACCAAGGCAAGCCCTTATACGATACAATCCTTCCCCCTTTGTCCATGTTGCAGGTTTATAGGTTATTGCTGATTGAAGTGGATTTGAAATCTCAAGACTCCTAAAACCCTAATTCATGCATTTGTGTACTCATCACCAACAAACTAGGGCTTGTTGATTATATGAAGTCTATCACACTTTTGAATCTGATTTTTGTTCTCAGAAACCGTCAGACACTACTACACCTGTATAGGCTTTGAAACCCTAATTTGCAACACTTATGGACTAGGGTGCCCAATGCCCCTATCCTATTAATTTTGCTCCAATTTTCTGCACCAAATTCCTCTTTATCTGTACTCTCCAGATCTACTTTTTTCTTTTGCCATTTTGTTCTATAATTTACAAATTTTGTTGCACTTAGTCAATTGATTATAATTCACCTAGTTCACTACATCTTGTCATCAATCATTGCACCACACAACAAAAAGGGACCAAAACCCTAACCAACTTGTTTGGCTCTCCCCTAAGGACATCAACCAAATAGTGTCTCTTGGTTGACTTTGTGTCCCTAATGTTAAGTTGGAAAGAATTGATTTAGATTAGGATATTTGACCTAGATCTTACATTTCCCATCTTACAATAGTATATTATTATTATATTAAATTTTGCATCCTTAAAAAATAGATGTAACAATTCATAATGATAATTAATATAGTAAAAGGTGAATGATGAAATACTACAAAGATTTTATAAACCCAAACTTCATTAGAAATTATGTTTTCAATGTTATTATCTTAAACAAATGAATGAATGATACTCATAATGAATCTTGTCATTGGATTAACTTAAAATATCTTAATAGATCAAACTTATTAAATATGTGGCATATATGAAATTGAGAATGCAAATTATTTCCCTTAAGCTTGTCCTTCATCTATTAACATAAATAACTTCACCAAACAATTTGACTCAACTTTCTTTATGACCTATTAATTCCTTGAACCAAAATAAAATAGATTAGTTCAGCTCAGTTATACTCAAATACAAATTTGATATAATAAAATATATTTAAACTCATATTTATATTTTTTATTTATTTATATTGGTACAATCTTATTTATTTTTTATTTAAAATAATTCAAATTAAAAAAAATAAAAAATTACTTATTAAAAACAACTACAGTAGTGCATTTAAATATTATTCATCAATATAATCATCATATAAACCAATTTAATCTAATTTTTTTGTTTGATATGGTAACTTTTTAAAACCTCAACACTTGCCACGTTTAATTTCTCTATTTCACTGGATTGTACGTACGTCCACACCATTCTTTTATTATAATCCATGATTACATTTTATTTCCAACACTTTTGTTAATAATAACTTTTTGAAAATAAAGCAAATTTATCAATGTAAATATTCACTCATGCATGACGTGATTGAATGAGGAGTTATGTACAAATAAATTACAATGTTGATTTTGTTTCCTTAGTAGATGATGAGCATTCCCATACGTGCATGTTCCATTAAATATAATATTAAAGTACATACTAAAATTTCAAACATTTGGTTTTTTAGAGATGGAAATTATATTATGTTTTTTTTTAATGTTTTGACATTGAAACATTATTGTATCTCTAGTAGGGTAATTCAAATTCACATGATTTATTATTAAAAAATTGTGTGTGTAAAATTTTATAAGGATTCTAGTTTTTTTTCCATTAATCTTTTTTCTTATTCTTCTATCTGTATTTCAAAATCATCAATGAACCATCAATTGATTGGTAATTAATCGATATGTTTTTAAAGTGAGTTTTTGAGATCTTGGAGTTAATATTTTATAAAAGCTTGTGAAAGTAATTTTCTTGGAAGTTCTTTTGCTCTCTTTTTGCAACAATATCCACAAGTTGTTCTCTTGAAAGCTTAAGGCAACACTTCTTCACCATTGTTGAAGGTTCTTTTCAACTAGTCAAAGCATTGTTCTAGAATCATTCTCACATCTTCTTGGATATTCGCTCTTCCATAGCATTTTGGTAAATTGTTTTATATTCATATATTTAAGTTGTTTTCCTCTTTACTATAGGTAACATAAGCATATATCTTCTTATTGTTTCTTCCTTTTTTTCAAATTAATGTTGGAGTTGATCCCTCAACCCAATAGCTCTTGAAGATCACTTGTAATCAAACACCTATCACATAAATAATTGGTTAGACTATGAAGGCCAAATTGATCCCAAAAGATTAATCATGTTGATTATACAAACATCCTAACATGTAATAATGATACAATGAATCCTTATAAAAGAAACAAAAAGATAAAAAAGTAACCCTAAGGAAACCCTAGGTGAGGATGAAATGAGATCATGACATGTGTCCTCATCCTAATACTTGAGATGCAAAAAGGAACATGAACTAAGTAAGCTTAATTCCTAGAGTACTAGAATTAATCTAATACCCCCCTTAAGTGCAATTTAGGGAGTAGCTAAAAACTCTAAATGTGAATGCATGAAATGTGACGGATGGCTATTGACAACTAAGGCCTAATGAGGTACTCATGTACAAATAAAAAATATATCTCATAATCAGAGAAAAAGAGAAAACATCATGGGAAAAAAAACATCTCCAAAAGAGAAAAAAATGGACTAAGAAGCCACCAAATTAGTATCCCAAAAAGAATAGGAACATGAAGAACATCACTGAAGTACAAATAAGCTATAAACAAGTGTCAAAAGATTACTCCTATAGGGTTGAAATGAAAAGCCTCCTCAAAAAATAGGATGAAGATCAAGATCAAGAAGACAAGAATTTGCATGAGTTTCCCCAATGAAACTACTCAAACAAAGATCAAATGGAAAACAAAGGCAAAAAATCTGATAGTTGAAGATATAGATGACACTTGAATCTACACAAGTGACCCCAACAATACTACTCAAACATGCAAAGAAGAAAGCTGAAAATGTAGGTGTCAATAGTCTGAAGAACACTAATCAACCGAGGATGGAAGGTCACCTCCATAAAATAGGAATGCAAGAGTTTCTATATGGTAAGTGCTTTATCTCACTGAAATGAATGGGTAACCAATTGTTGCATCCACCTAGTACATAAGAAAAAATACTATTTACATAGCTCACTCTAAATAAAAAACAAGGAAGCATTGACACCAATAGTAGAAACCCCCTCATAATGCTAACAAGGGAGAGGAATGACAAGTCCAATGAAACTGTGTCACCATGTAGTTCATGAAGGATAAAAAACATCTAAAACATGCACAAGATGTACTTGTAACTGAAAAAAGGGTGTACAAAACAAGGCACACACATGAGGAAATAATTGCTAGGATTTATTGTTGTCATGGAAGGGACACTCATTTGACAAAGGTATGCTGGAAAAATCTAAGGCACTATATAAACCCCTCATGGCACTTTATAATATAGTGTGAGTACAAAATATGACACAAAAAATATGCAAAATCTCCAAAAAAAATACACTAGAGTGGTGTTGCAAGTATGGTGTGTTGAATGAGCAAGACAACTAAGAGGGGGGGTGAATCAGTTGTATATATCTTATCAAAACATCAAAACCCTCATTAATATTTAGATCCACATACATTAATTAAACCCTTAAACTATTATCAAGATTTAACATGACAAGAAGATAACAAAAACTTAAAAAAATCAACACCAAACACAAGAGGACACTGGATTTATGTGGAAAACCCAATGAGAGAAAAGCCACAGTGAGTATTAGCTCACAATATAAATAATTGCAAAACTGGTTACAAAGGATCACTGCCAGAATATGATACATTGTCTAGAAAGGCTCACAACCAAGGCTCACTACCAGAATGAAAAATAAGATAGAGAAGAAATTTTACACATAGAACATGATCTCAATGCAATAGAAAATCCACCACAATAGCTCCAACACATTTGTAGTATGTTTGAATGATTGCAAACACCTTCTACTCATTGCATCAAGTAATCCAACACTTGAAAGTTCGCATTGCTCTGCTCAATTTCACACTATTCACATCACACACTTGACACTTTCATCTATCTTATCCTCCTTCAACAATTCAACCCATACTTATACCGTCCTCAACCTTGAAACCCTCTCCAAGGCCAATAATGCACCTCAAATGTGCAAATTTGAATTATGTTGGTGCCAAAACACTTCCATAGTGGATAGAAGTGAATGTAGACCATATTAACACTTAATTGGGACCCAAATCAACAAGATCACTTAACCACACACTACCAAAACCAATATGTATCCTTCGCTTGTAGTGTAAACACTAGGTTGACTATTACCCATGCAAACACTATTAAACATTTAAGTACATGCTTCCTCAAACCCAAGGATGACTTGTGAACCACACACCATGTTTGAACATGATCTAGAATATTCCTCAAACACCCTAAAATACATTAAAATCCTTTGCAACAACTTCCACCTGAAGAATGTACAAACCCGATACACTTAGACTACTCTTCCATAAACTGTTACTTGAAAACTTATCTTCTAAATCATTAAACCTCATATCCTCTTGAATGAGGTAAACTATCAGCAACATCAACACACCTTCAGAAACACAAGACCTGAAGCACAACTACAAAGAAACGCAGAGCAAAAACATTTCTCCTAGACACCTCTACAATGCATAGTCACACACTAGTGAACACAAATTCTATTGTACAACTATCCAACATACCATCTCTTGAATATAACATCTCCTAAAACCCTTACCAACATATCTGATTTGCATAGGTAGGTCTTCAACCTAGAAGAAATGTGGAGAAAAACTAGAACACCTCCCTATAACCCAGAACACCACTACAACACTTAATTTCCTCTTTTTATCAAATTTTCTCAAAATCACTTGGAAACCAAGCACTAGAGACATGTCCACAACATCTTCATCTCTACTACATCCATAGATAGAAGCTTATCAAAGTAACACTAGAGGTTAACACCAGTTGATTAACTAATGACAACATAATGCAACAAATCAAAGCATAAACAACACCAACTGTTCATTTCAACACCAATATTCCTCAACACATTCAGATGAAATCAATGACAACACCAACTACTTATACTTGCAACAATCTCCCCCTTTTCCATTGATGGTAACACATGATGTGAAAAACCATCAAAGACATAATAGCTTTGAACATACCTATTCCTTTTTTTCTCTTTTATCTTTACTCATTCTCCCCCTTACATGATTCTTTCTCCCTTATTACTTATTATTTTTCACATGACACTTCTCCCCCTAATAACTTGCTCTTCTTCACATAATACTCTCTCCTGCTTTGACATTAATGGAAAAGGACATAATGTTTGCATTATTCTCCCCCTTAGACATTGCACAACTTACAATTGCTTTGAATATTCCTCCTTAGGAGCACACGCCAATATACAATGCCACTATCTACTCTCCCTAAGAGGTAGCCACCAACATCAATCCAGAAAAAGGATAGATCTTGAAATCCACTAGATTTATGCATCTCCTTATGCATCTAGTTTAAGGAAGGACATGTAGTAACCCCCAACTTCTCCCAGAGATACTCAAAAGTATCCTTAGGAAGAGCCTTAGTGAATATGTCAGCAATCTGATCCTTAATAGGCACATATTCAAGCTTCACTTCATTCTCCACAACCTTCTCTCTTAAAAAGTGATATTTGATTGAAATATGTTTACCCTTGAATGCATCACTAGATTCTTTGAAATGTTTATTGCACTTGTATTGTCATATAAATAGAAATAGGCTCATCATACACCACTCTATTATCCTTGAATGTTTACCTCATCCATAACACTTGTGTGCAACAAGATGCTACTACAATGTACCCAACTTCTGCAGTAGATAAAGAAACTAAATCTTGTTTCTTACTTAGCCATGACACCAATCTACATCTAAGAAAGAATGCACCACCACTTGTACTTTTTCTATCATCCACACAACCAACCCAATCTGCATTTGTGTAAGCACTCAATGTGAAATTAGTATCCTTTGGGTACCACAAGCCATGATCTAGAGTTCCCTTTTAAGTATCTGGAAATCCTTTTCACTACTACAACATGTGACTCTCTAGGATCTTCTTGAAATCTAGCCACAAGACAAACTACATGCATGATATCTAGTCTAGTAATAGTTAGATATAGCAGTCCACCAATCATAGATTTGTACTTGCTCTAATCAGCCTTAGGGGATTCATCATTCTTGCTCAATTTACAATTAGTACCCATAGGAGTACATACCGGTTTGAAGTCTTCCATTCCAAACTTCTTCAACATCTCTTTCACATACTTTGACTATGAAATGAATATATCTTTATTTGTTTGATTTATTTGTAGCCCAAGGAAGAAATTCATCTCCTCAAACATAGACATATCAAACTCCTTCTGCATCTCTTTTACAAACTTCTTACACATAGCACCACCAATTGTACTTTTCCTATCATCTACACAAATTTCCCAATTTGTATCTATATAAGCACTCAGAGAAAAATCAATATCCTTTGGATACCACAAACCATGTTTCAGAGTGCCCTCCAAGTATTTGAATATCCTCTTTACTATTGCAGCATGTGACTCTCTAGGATCTTCTTGAAATCTAGCCACAAGAAAAATTGCATTCAGTCTAGTAGTAGTTAGATATAGCAGCCCTCTAATCATTGATCTATACTTGCTTTGATAAGCCTTAGGAGATTCATCTTTTTTACTTAGCTTGCAACCAGTAACCATAGGAGTACATATCGGTTTAGAGTCTTCCATTCCAAACTTCTTCAATATTTCCTTGACATACTTTGATTATGAAATGAATATACCTTGGTTTATTTGATTGATTTATAGTCCAAGGAAGAAATTCATCTCCCCAAACATAGACATCTCAAAATATTTTTGCATCTCTTCTACAAATTTCTTACACATAGCTTCTTTTCATCCAAATTTTATATCATCAACATACGTAACAAAAATCAAGATTTGATCTTTTCAACTTTGAAATGAAAATTACTATCTATGGTACCTTTATTGAATCCTTGTTGTATCAAGTACCTATCCAACCTTGCATACCAAGCTCTGGGAGCTTGCTTCAATCCATAAATTTCCTTCTTCAATCTATAGACCATATTTGGTTTGTCTAATAACTAAAATCCTTTTGGTTGTTCAATGTATACTTCTTCCAACTCACCAATCAAGAAAGTAGACTTCACATCCATTTGATAAAACTTGAAATTTATATGTGCTACAAAAGCCAAAAACATCCTAATAGCTTCCATTCTTGCCATCGGAGCAAATTTCTCCTCAAAATATATTCCTTCTACTTGTGAGTATCCCTTACACACAAGCCTTGCCTTATTTCCCACTACTCCATTCTCATTCAGTTTGTTCTGGAATACCCACTTAGTTCCAATCACATTTCTTTTTTTTTTTTCTAGGGATAAGTTCCCAAGATTGATTCTTCTCAATCTGCATTAGTTCCGCTTTCATAGTCTTGATCCAATACTCATACTTGCATGCTTCCATCACTATTTTAGGTTCAAATTTAGAAAGTAAACATATATTTACCTGTTCTTCATCCATTGCAACTTTTCTCCTTGTCAAGACACCTTTTCTCTTGTTACTAATGATCTTATCTTCAAAATGATTCTTCTGCACATACTTAGGAGTCTTAGGGATCCTTTTTGGAGCTTCTTCCTCTTCAATCTATACTTCTTTCTTCTTCCTTTCATCTCTATCATTTTCTTTGCAAGAGGACTCATCTAATTCATATTCATCTATCACTATTGATTTATTCATTAAGTCTTCATCCACCTTGTCACTTGAACTCTCAAAAATATTATTTAGCCTCTTGTTGTAGCACCAACACAAGCTTTGCTTCTTGTAGAATATCCGAGGAAGATACCTTCATTAGATCTTGTATCCAATTTTCCTAAGTTTTATTCATCTCTTTTGATATAAAATTTTCTTCCAAACACTCTGAAGTATTTGACAGTAGGGATCCTTCCATACCACTAATCATATGGAGTATTTGCATTATTTTCTCTTACTTGAACTTTGTTAAGTATGTATATAGAAATATGAATTGCTTCTCTCTAGTAGACTTTTGGTAGGTTTTCCTCTTTCATCATTGTTCTTGCAACTTCCTAAATAGTCCTATTCTTTCTTTCAACCACTCAATTCTACTAAGGAGTCCTAGGGGAAGATAAATTCCTCTTTATTCCATGATTCTCACAAAAACTATTAAACTCATTGGAGGTGAATTCTCCACCTCTGTCAAACCTTAAACACTTGATTTTCATGTCCATTTCATTCTCAACCATAACTTTGAATGCTTTAAACCTATCTAGAGCTTCTTATTTTTCTTTGAGAAAAGTAACCCATGTCATTCTAGAATAATCATATATTAATAGCATGAAATACATGTCACCTTGAAGACTTCTTACTCTGGTAGGACAACAAAGGTTTGTATGCACCAACTCCAATAGTTTGGTAGTAGATTGTGCTTTGAATTTGAAACTTCTTGCTTGCTTTCCAATCTGACATTCCTTACAGATAACATTGATGGGATTTGTAATATTTGGTAGATCTCTCACTACTTGAACTGAATTTATTCTTACAAAATTGATGTGACACATCCTTCTATGCCATAGCCAACTTTCATTAATATGGTTTATAAATCAATGACCATTAGCACCTTTAAGCCGATAAACATTTCCATCTATCCTTCTTCCAACAACAACCATAGTTCCAAAGCCTTTTTTGATCTCACATCCATCATCCTGAAACATAAGATTATAGCCTTTGCTACACATTTGTCCAACACTCAAGAGGTTATGCCTTGAACCCTTAACATAAATAAACTCATATGTATTATACTTTCCATCAAAACTAATAGAACATTTTCTGCATATCTTAGCAGATGTATCATCACCAAACTTAACAAGACCTCCTTCATATTTCTCAAGTCTAACAAACTTACTTTTGTCACTTGTCATATGACTCAAGCATCCATTATCAATGATCTAGTAGTTCTTCTCCTCTCTGGAATGAAAAGTAGTCACCATAGCATTATGACCTACTTTCAGTGCACTTTCATTCACACCTCTCAAAGTTAGCATAATTAGATTCAAATTTTATAGCCATGAAAAAACATTCACTATCCTCATCATCCACATAGATTCGTCATTAGATATACTAGCATATTCTTTAACATAATAACTTTTCTTAATTGTTTTACCTTTGTTTTCCTTATTCTTGTCATTCAAAGCTCTGTTTGGACATCTTGAAGAATAATGGCCTATCTTTCCACAACTAAAACATTTAAAAGGTAACTTACCTTTGTATTTACCAGTACCCTTTTCCATTCTCCTCACAAATTTTTCTTCAATATCATCAAGATCCTCCTAATCTTATTCTTTAGTCTTTTCCAATATTTTTCAGCCTTGAAAGCAGTCTCAATTTTTGTATTACTTGAACCAAACTCTCTTAACTCAAGAGTTGTTAAAGTGCCAAGTAGTTGATCTCTAGAGTAATTATTTAGATTTTGAAATTCATCAATAGCATAAACCTTGCGACTATAAGCTTTAGGCAGAGTTCTTAGTACCTTCTTTACCACCTCATCATCTTCAAAATTTTCACCAATCCCTGTGATGGATTTGACAACTTCATCCAATTTTTACATGTAGCTTGTAATTTTTTCATCCTCTAACATTCAGATATTTTCAAACATGATCTTTCTATTCTACATCTTAGCTTGATTAACTTTCTCATCTCCTTCATGAATACTTTCCAACTTTTTCTAGATCTCATTAGTAGTTTCAAGATTCATAGCTTTCACAAGTTTAGTATTAGAAAGACCACTCAAAAGAGAATACCTTGCTTTACCATTGTTTTCATAGGCATTGATCTCATCATTAGTACTTAGACCATTTATAGGCATAGTGTATCTAGTCACAACAGACTTCTAATGATCCAGGAGGATCCAGAATACCTAAAAATTTTAGTCTTAGAATCTCGCAAAACTAGCATCATTGTGCAGAGCTCATTGACACGGTCCTGACACAACTTGAACAGGCTCAAAAGGAGTCTTATGCAAAAGTTATGTGCAGTCAAAGGTCTGGTCAAAGAGGCAAATCGGGGGGCTAGGAAAAAGGAAAAAAAATGATCATCTCAAAATGAGGCAAAAATGACACCAATTTGTAGAGCTCATCGCCATGATTTTGACATTATTTGTTTCATCAAAAACAGAGTCCGTATGACAAAGTTATGCCAAGTCAAAGTTTCAGTCAAAATGGGTTGACTTGATGA
Source organism: Sequoia sempervirens (assembly GCA_007258455.2). Classification (NCBI taxonomy): domain Eukaryota; kingdom Viridiplantae; phylum Streptophyta; class Pinopsida; order Cupressales; family Cupressaceae; genus Sequoia; species Sequoia sempervirens. The sequence continues at coordinate 588,583,790 of VDFB02270651.1, read as the reverse complement.
CATCATCAAAAGTACAGTCAGCATGGACACTGACATGGCATGTACAGTCAACACTGTATAGTGATGTGGATGAATCATAACTTGACACGTGGCGGGGTGAGTCAGCATGACGTGGCATCTGGTTGGTAGGTGACAACGAATCACTTCTTGACACGTGGCCTTGTTCTTAGCTTGACACATGGCACCTTAACTCCTCCATCTATGGTGATCAAAATGATTCACCAAAATTTTAGGTTCATAGCTACAAACTCCACATGCAATTGTTATGCCACATATTATCTTGGTGAATATATGTGCGTCGGGTTAGTTTGTTATATTAAAAGGAGAAATCAGTGGCTAAAAAAGAGGGAGCAGGGGTTGAACCCGTGACCTTCTCGCCCCACGAAACACTCTTCACCATTGCACCATCAATGGTTTTGAGGAATAAGTGAAGCCTGATCATATTTGAAGAAGGTTTTCAAGACAGTTATGTCAAAATTAAAAAAATTAACCTCCTAAGTTACAACAAAATCAATCCCTAATTAAAATTAGCCCAAATAAAATATTTTTAAGGGCTTAAATAATTTAAAGATTATTTTGGGAAGATTATTTTAAACTAAGGGGGATTTTTAAAGATTTATTGTTGCAAATAGGGGATTTGGGTTGATTTTGTAAATAATATGGTTAAATCCCATATTAGGAAATAAAAGTGTATATAAGGGGGATGTTTTGGCTTGGGAATTAAGCAAGTTCATTTTGGAGAAATAATTCTTTGGAGGAGAATAATGTAAGCATGAAGGCCTTTTGAGTGTCTTCAAGCGTTGAGAGAAGATTGTGAGAAATTTTATTCAGGTTTTGGAGCTTGGATATTGTAACAAGGCATTTCTATTGCTTGGAAACATTAATAAAGTGGTCCTACTTGAGAAGTGGGCTCAAAGACATAGTCCTGATTGGACGAACTCCATTATCAACCGTGATCTCTTTATTTTTCTCTTATGTTTATCATTCTCGTCAGTATTTTGATTCATTGAGTTTTTCTAATTATGAAATTTAAGTGATTAGTTTATGTTTCATTGATTTGGATAAAGAACAAGTGAATGCTAGTTTCCATAATTTCAATAGTTAAGATTTGTAACCACGCAATTCTGTTGGATCAGGAAAAATATTTAATTAGGATTTAAGTGCAAATTATTTTGTAAACTTCTAACATCAGATCAAGTGGTATTAGAGAAATTTAATAGGAAAATTGCAAGTGGTGAATGTTAACCAGTTTGAAATTGAAGCAAGGAGAAGGTACACTTGAAGAATTTAATCTAGAGATCGGATTGAGGCGTCACTCGAAGATCAATCATGGTACAACCAGAAGAAGGAAAACATCACAATTCTAAAATCTTCGATAATTAAGAAGTATTTCGCAAAAATTTCCTAGACATGAAGATGATGATCAAAGAGTTGTACAAAGACCGAAAAAGGAAAACAGAAAGGAAGGTTAGAAAGGAGGAAGCTGAATCCTCGTTGAAAGAAGACAAAGGTAACATAGTAGGAGGTGGTGGTGACCCTCCTAAACCTCCATCCCTGTCCTCCACATCTTCTTCATCCTCTTCATCCTCTTCTTCTTCTTTGTCTAACTCTTCTAAAAAGAAACAATCTATGCAAACTAATACACCTTTGTTAAAACTAGATGTTAAATTTGATTTTCCAATCTATAATGGAGAACTAGATGTAGATAAACTAGATAATTGGATTAAGCAAATTGAATTTTATTGTAGAGTCCAGAAGTTTACTGAGGATTCTCAAAAAATCCAATTAGCTACTCTTCGCCTAGGAGGCACAACTTTAATTTGGTGGGAGGGTAGAACATAGGAGGATCTAAGTCGTTATGGCAAAATTATTTCTTCTTGGTTTGAGTTTATAGCTGCACTTAAGAAACTGTTTTATCCATTAGGGCATATGCAAAAAGCAGTAATGAATTGGAAATCAATAAGATAAGAGAAAGGACAAAGTGTGCAAGAATATATACAGGAGTTTAGGAAGAGGGCTTTAATTTTGGGCATTCCATTGTACACACAAGAAAATTTGTTAATATACATAGGTGGATTACATGAGAGTTTGAAACATACCATACTTATGTTTAATCCAACTAACATTGATGAAGTTAGTGTGCAAGCTATCCATTTGGAAACGAGCTCAAGGAATAGCCAAGGCAATATGTTGATGAACTCAAGTAAGCACAAAGGAAGCAAGAAAGGGAAAGAGAAATCACAACGAACAACTACTATAAAGAAAGAGGACGAGAAGCCTTATTGCTCACATTGCAAGAAGGAAGGGCACAAAGATGCAAGATGTTGGAAACTGCATCTCGATCAGAAGCCAAAGTGGTTCAAGGATTGAAAGGGTAAGCAGAAGACTACAACTATCGTGCAGGATCTCGGATCTAGTTCCAATGATGAAACCAAGATCTCAGTTGTGGGTATTAAAGGTAATGTTCTTGTTGCTAGTACTAGTTCCCATGCTTCTTCTATGGAGTGTAATGAAGTCCTTGTTGAAAAGAAAAGGAATGAGTTGTTTCACATAAGGACTATTGCAAAACAAAGTAAAATTGATACACTCATAGATAGTGGATCACAAGTAAATTTAATCTTTGAACAAGTTGTTAGGCAACTGGGATTAAAGACAACACCTCATCCTAAGCCATATCCATTGGGTTGGGTGAATGATAGTGCTCGGTTACAAGTGTCAAGGCAATGTAAACTCTAATTTGCAATCACATCCAAGTTTGTAGATGAGGTAGAGTTAGATGTAATTCCACTTGACATTTATGGGATGGTTTTGGGAAGTCCTTATTTGTATGACAGAAAAGCCATTTTCTACAGGGAACATAATAGGTATAATTTGTTTAAATACGGAATTGAATTTAGTGTTAGAGCTCAAAACATGAAGAATGGCAAATCTGTGGTAAACACAAGGCATTTGAAGATGATTGTAAATGCCAACAATACTTTAACCCTTATGTCTATAACAACTAGTGATACTAAGCATGGTGATTCTAATCATGATAAGGTGTCATAGATAGCACAGTGTGAGGATCAGTTGCAAGAAGAGTCAGGCCTTCAGCCAAAGGTGGTAAAAGAGGGTTTGAATGTTTCATTTTCTAATGATCTTCCTACTTAGAAGATCCAGGATGTTGATACTTTTTCTTCTGCACATCATTTTATTCAGTCTTGTTGTTTTCTATTCTGCTAGTTAGCTCTATGTAGATGATGAATGTGATAGTGAATATTGATGAACATGTAGTTGATTGTATCAGCAAAGCTATCTCATATTTCTTTGTGTTTGTGATGGTTAGATGTTCAAAATTTTAGTAGGAAGGATAGATGATACTTGGCAAGTGGGGCGACATTTACCTAGCTGAAATTGTACATAAAACAAACCTTTTGGAGGTCCAAAATCTTCTCAATGGGGAGGAATGATCCAGGTGGATCCAAAATACCTAAAAATTTCACAATCTCATAATCTCACGAAACTGACATCATCATGCAAAGCTTGTCGACACGGTCCTGACGCAACTTGAACAGGCTCAAAAGGAGTCCATATGCAGAAGTTATGTGCAATCAAAGGTTCGATCAAATAGGCAAATCAAGGGGCTAGGAAAAAGGCAAAAAATTGATCATCTCAAAATGAGGCAAAAATGACACCAAGTCGAGGAGCTCGATGCCATGATTTTGATGTCATTCATTTCATCAAAAATAGAGTTCGTATGACGAAGTTATGCCAAGTCAAAGTTTCAGTCAAAATGGGTTGACTTGATGATGTCATCAAAAGTATAGTCAGCATGGACGCTGACATGGCATGTACAATCAACATCGTATAGTGACATGGATGAATCAGAACATGACACATGGTGGGGTGAGTCACCATGACATGGCATCTAATTGGCAAGTGACAACAAATCACTTGTTGACATGTGGCACCTTAACTCCTCCATCTATGGCGGTCGAAATGAAAGGTACACCAAAATTTTAGGTTCACAGCTACAAACTCCACATGCAACTGTTATGCCACATATTATCCTTGTGAATATATGTGCCTCGGGTTAGTTTTGTTAATTTAAAAGGAGAAATCAATGGCTAAAAAAAAGGGAGTGGGGGTCGAACTTGCGACCTTCCCACCCCACGAAACACTCTTCACCGCTGCACCATTGATGGTGCTGAGGAATAAGTGGAGCCCGATCATATTTGAAGAAGGTTTTCAAGACAGTTATGTCAAAATTAAAAAAATTAACCTCCTAAGTTACAACAAAATCAATCCCTAATTAAAATTAGCCCAAATAAAAGATTTTTAAGGGCTTAAATAATTTAAAGATTATTTTGGGAAGATTATTTTAAAACTAAGGGGGATTTTTAAAGATTTATTGTTGCAAATAGGGGATTTGGGTTGTTTTTGTAAATAATATGGTTAAATCCCATATTAGGAAATAAAAGTGTATATAAGGGGGATGTTTTGGCTTGGGAATTAAGCAAGTTCATTTTGGAGAAATAATTCTTTGGAGGAGAATATTGTAAGCACGAAGGCCTTTTGAGTGTCTTCAAGTGTTGAGAGGAGATTGTGAGAAATTTTATTTAGGTTTTGGAGCTTGGATATTGTAACAAGGCATTTCTATTGCTTGGCAACATTAATAAAGTAGTCCTACTTGAGAAGCAGACTCAGAGACGTAGTCTTGATAGGACGAACTCCGTTATCAACCGTGATCTCTCTATTTTTCTCTTATGTTTATCATTCTCGTTAGTATTTTGATTCATTGAGTTTTTCTCATTACAAAATTTAAGTGATTAGTTTATGTTTCATTGATTTGGATAAAGAACAAGTGAATGCTAGTTTCTGTAATTTCAACGGTTAAGATTTGTAACCACGCAATTCTGTTGCATTGGGAAAAATCTTTAATTAGGAGTTAAGTGCAAATTATTTTGTAAACTTCTAACATCAGATCATCCAAATTGTATATCCAAGGGATACTAGAAAACCTTCCATCCTCATCTTCTAGAATGCATAATCTAATCCATCAAATAGAGGTGCATCTCTCTTGTGCACCATCCTAGATCTACCTCAAGCGGTTAAGCTTTCTTCCAAGGAACCATGCATTGATACTAATTGTTTAATGCACAAGACAAATGAGAGGGGGGGTGAATTGATTGATCATTAAAACATTAAAAAACTCATTAAAATTTAGTTCCACATAAACTTTAATCTATTAGAATAATTTGGTATGAAAGAAAATAATAGAAATTGAAACACATCAACACCATGTACAATAGAACACCAAATTTATGTGGAAAAACCAAAAAGGGAAAAACCACGGCGAGGATTAGCTCACAATATAAATTAATTGCAACACTGAATAAAATAGGCTCACTGTCGGAGGGCTCACTACCCGAAAGAAAGAAGGGATCACTACCAAAGGCTCACTGCCAGATTAGAAAGAAAAAGAAAGAAGAATGTTACAATGAGAAATCCATCTCAATGCAACTGAAAAATCCACCACAATATCACCAACACATTCATAGCCTTTCTGAATATTGTAGACACCTTCTGCTCACTACTTCTAATAGTCTAACTCATGAAATCTTGCACTACACTTCACAAATCTGTAATTCACATCACATAGTCTACTCACACATCCTCCATCAAAACAACACTTATTTATACCTTCTTCAACCTTGAAAACATTCTCCAGGGTTGTCTATGCACCTCAATCGTGCAAATTCAAATTATTTCAACACCAAAAAGTCCCACAATGGAGAGGAATGAAGGAATACCACATCACACCTTAACATGAACCTAAATCCACTCATACATGCCACACCACACTTCCACAATCACTAAGAAAATCCACAATTAGTGTAAACACCAAAGGTCGACTAAACCTATGTAAACACCATCAAAATTTTAAGTACATGCTTCCTTTGATCCAGAGATGACTTGTGAAAAAAAAAATCACTTGAAAACAATATGGAATATTTCAAAAACACCTTGAAATCCAATAAATTCCTTCACAACAACTTTCACTAGAAGAATGTACACACCCAATACACTCAAATTATCTTCCACACATTGAAAATCAATAAATCAACTTGTAGAGCACCAAACCATAAACAACCTGAACTGAAGGTAGATATAAAATGTATTAACACACTTCCAAAACCACAAGACCAAAAATCAAACTATAGAGAAATGTAAAGCAAAACCATTTCTCTTAGACACCATTACAACACAATTCACACAATGGTGAACACAACTTTCTCTGCACAATGATCCACAACAAGAAACTCTGGATATAACACCTATGAACACCTTTGATCAACATATCCGAACCACACAAGTAGATCTTTGACATATAATAAATGCAGAGAAAAACTAGAACACTACTTTGTATGCCATAACACCTTTATAGCACACTATTTCCTATTTTATTCAAATTTTCTCAAAATCACTTGGAAACCAAGCACCAGAGATACATTCTCATCATATTCACCAATTTTTCATCATCACCAAACTAATTGCAAAACAAAAACTCAACCAAACAATATCCACAAAAAAATCTTATCAAAGCAACACTAGAGGTTGACACTAGTAACACTTAACTAATGACAACATTATGAAACTAATCAAAGCATCGAAACTTCTCAACCATCACCAATTGTCATCAATTAGAAACACAAAAATCATCCTATTAACATCAATGACAACACCAACTACTCATACTTGCAACAAACCCTTCCCCCTCTTTCATGTGTGCAAGTTACAAATCTAAAGAAAATTGGAGGAAGATAAAAGAATAATTGATCATTCATGCATTTAAGAACTACAAGTTGTCAATTCAAGGAAAGTGTATTTTATCAGTGACACACAAAGTTCTGATAGTGATCCTAGAAGAAAAGAGTGCACAAACTAGGAGCAACAAGAGTGTGAAGTCAAATCTTGAGTAACTATTAGCCAATCTAGAGCACCCAATGCCCTTGTCCAGTTATTTCAAGCCCAAATTTAAATATGCTAGGTTCTTATGTGACTGCCTTCTACTTCTCTGGATTTTTTTTTGTCTATATGTTGTGTGTTTTCTAGAGATATCAATAGTTTAATGCATTTACATAAATAACATAGGAACAACATTGCAACATAAAATTCAGTTACTTAATAATCAATTAATCATCACATCATCTCCCCATCCAAAGGATTAAAACCCTAATCCACCATTCTAGCTCTTCCATTGAGTTTTGTAGCCAAGTTGGTATTGAGACCTTTTTTAATACTTTCCCTAATGTTCAATTTGGAAGAAGTGTGATTTAGGATCTTAATCCCTTTTTCCAATCAAATAGTTTGCCATTGGAATAACTCATAAATAAATTGGGATGCACAAAATTATTAAATATGTGAAAAATATGAATTTAAAATTGAATGATATTTCCTTTAAAAATATAATTTCATTAATAATGTAAGAAAAAATTCCACCAAACTATACAAATAAAATTCTCTATTTATCCTACTATCTTTCATGAACAAAGAAAACGTAGGCATTCTAATTTTAACCATATTTTTTTTATGTACTAGAATAATATAAGTAAACAAAGAATATTAATCTCAAATTTGTGTTCATGTATATTGATACAATATTCTTGGTGTGAGTGGGGTTTAGTACCTAATTGGTTCCCTTTTAGAACCTATTCATACCTAGTTAGTTAAGTTTATTCAAGAAATTTTCTTTTTGTCTCTCAATGTAAGGAAGATAAGGTAGCAAAACAACTTTCTATACTGATCTTGAGAGGAGGACTATGTAAAAAAACTTAGATCTAGAGGAAACTCAATAGCTATCAAAATATCACACTACAACAGTGCAATACTCATTCATAATACAAATCCCTCATAAAATAGGGTTGCATTCTAGGGCAAGAAAAGCCAACAAAATCTCTATTGTTAGATATGTGACCTAATAATGAATGGTCCAGATTTACAATGATAAGATATATATAAATTATGGCTTTCAAGGGAATTTCCCCCAAAACCCCACTAAGGGTTGCAAATCCTAGATCCCCTACTAGGGGGTTGGCCCCCATGCACCCCTCCACACTTAAATATATTAACCTACTATAATCATAAGGTTGAGATACCATTTTTCTTAACACTCAAGTTAAATGAGTATGACACTTTCTAAAATCATATGTTGTCTTATGTGTCACACTTATATAAGCAAGGGCCCCCATTTTAAAGTATACATCTTGCATCTTGCATGCATTGTACCATTACTTACAATATAACATTCTTACATTGATTCTACCTTTTTTGGAAGGTTATTTGGTGTTGAATGGATTCTTGGTTCTTATGATTCTCTTTAGTGAATTTTACATGGTATCAAAGTCATAGATGTATAATTTCCTTCTCTTTCCTGAAATATTTTTACCAATATTTTTTATGTAATAAATATTGGCATCAAACAAACTTCATGGTTGAGTCCAAGAGGCCCCAAAAATTATAGATTGATAATACACACAATAGGGTTTGGTTGTAGTTATTGGTAGAGGTTTTTTGTGACCATCTCTATTTTTTTCATACAATTTTGTACAATCTATATAGATTCATATAGATTATTATCTATACTCTCCATAAATTACTATTGTTTCAAATATGTAGTTATAAAAATATTCTACAACATATTTAGGACACTACATAGGCACTATGCCATCAAGGTATGGTTGGAAGATGTTAATTCAATTTTAGTGGTCTAAGGGTCCATTTCCATATAATATTGCATCTTATTTGTGTTAATTTACTTGGCCTACTATACCATTCTTATGGTGGTAGGGTATAGATTCCATACAAGTAAGGCCCTCACTCATGTGTAAGGTTTCTAGGCTGAAGCACCTAGTTCTATTGGTGATTGCCCACAAAAGATTGGAAAATAGTCGTGGAAAATAGAGCCCTTGGTCTCAATCACCCTTAGATGGATTATTCTTAGTAGGTGTTTTGAATATTTTCACCTCCACCCACATAACTAATAGCCATTTGTATTTCCTTCCTACCACCCACTAGCCACCAAAATAGCGGCAGGGGTTTCTTTTTCATTTCGCATAAAGGATTTTTTTTGAAATCATAAATTTCACCCAAAAATATTGAAATATCATTTTATTATAGGAATTAAAAATATGGTTATAATCAATATTAATCTATCCATTTTTTTTAATACTCTACACTAGGAGTTAGAAATTTCAGTTTGAAACCCAATTTTGCATGATGACTATTTTATATAGGGTAAAATATTTACAATATTTTTTTTGAAATTAATAAAAAAATTAACAAATAATATAATTATAACCTAATTTTTTCTCACTTGATAACTCTATTTTTCTAAAATTTATAGGAATTACCATGTGTTAAAATAATTGATTTAGGTTTGTTCTTTACAAAATTACACATTATTGTCTCTTGTACTTTGTTGAGAGGTTATAGTTTTTGTTGAGGATATCATTTTTATATAAATTGGGAAGATCTTTTTTAGTTAATAATGAGTGGTGAAACTGTAAGTAATAAAGAGATGGTATCTTGAAGAAATTGCATTGGATTCATTTTTGACTCATCTCTATGAACTTATTTCTAAACAAAGTTATTTCAGGAGACATTTAGTTTGGGCTACAAAGAAGGATCATGTATTGAGAGTGATTCTTTTTTATGTTGATGATAACACTTTGTGGACCATTTCACACATTGAGAGCCCTCATACCCTTAAGGCCAAAATTTGGGAGATGCATGGAGATTATAGTGATTACTCATTCTAAAATCACCTTTCTTTGGGTTGTCTTATTCCTCTTGATGATTCATAGAATATACCATATGACTATGATCCACTTGTAAATTTTTTCCTTATTTGGATATGTTTGATTATGATGAGGCTTCTTTTGATTCTCCTCCTATGAAGAAATATGTCAATCCTTTAATGCCATTGATTCGTAGGATAGATTAATTGATTGAGACACCACTTGTTCCTAGTTATTTAGAGTTCAATTTTGTTCCATCATTTAGTAACTAAATTTTGTACAATAATTCTTGTTTTCTATATGCAACTTCTTGGGATGAGTATTTGATAGATATTTCAAAGCTATTTTGCATGCCCTATCTTACACACTTGAAAGAAACTATTGAAAACATTCATATCCTATTTGATGATAAATTTTCATAGATATTGTCTCTACACCATTATATTTCGATATTTATTTTCATGAATATCCACATAGTTGTAGATTGTCACAATCTTTGATTAGGCTTGGAGTTCCTAATTTGGTTTTAAAATATTTTTTCACTAGTAAAGTGACATTTGAGAATTTTTTAGAGACATAAATTTAGATTTTTCTTCCTTCATATCCCTTCTTGGAATAGGAATATCTTCACCACACACATTTGGCTTTGTATCTTCACAAGGGTGTATTATTCAAAAAAATTGGTTCTTCATCATCATCCTTTATTAAGCACCTACCGTTGGTGTAGAGGAATATACATTGTGGATGGGCTACATAGTCTTTCTTATTGAGTCCTCCTTTCACTTGTACATGTTTTTCTTTACATATTTTATCTCTTTTGGGGGGAATTTTTTTCTTATATATATATTTTTACTTTGAAATATTTTTTAAACATATGTACCTTATTAGGTCTATTTTTTGGGAATCATCTTTGCATATTTGCATTTTTTTGTTATTAAGAGGGTTGTTAGTGTGAACGAGGCTTAGTACCTAACTAGTTCCCTTCTAGAACCTATTCACACCTAGTTAATTACATTTACTAAGGTCATTTATTTTTTATGTCTCATGTCACATGATTATGACACTTTTCATAATACTATGTTGTCTTATGTCTCACTATTTCCCATATAAACAAGGGATTTCATTATACTTTATACACTTTGTATATTTTATGTATTATACTATTATCAACAATATAACATACTTTCATTTCTTCTTTCTTGTGCAGAAGGTTATTTAGTTTTACATGGATCCTTACATTTTATCAATCCTTTTCAAAAATATATATATATATATATATATATATTTACTTTTGTTTATATTTTAATTATTTCATCAACTAGAGAAGTGGTGAATGATCAATGGATAATTAAAATAATTTATCTAAATGCACTTAGTTTCAAGAAGGATAGTTTATAGGTAAATTTTTATATTTCATTATTCTAAATGTAATAATTTTAACAATGATAATTTATAAATAGATTTTTTTAATGAACTACAACTCATGATACACAAAAAATTAATAGTAATAAGAAAAAACATCCAATCATATAACGTATGTAAATTTAAAAATAAATTATAACATATGTAGTGCCCCTCAGTTTGCCTTTTTGTTTTGACAGTGAATTGGTTGTACTTGGATATTATGATACCTCAGTTATGATGAAACTTTTATATCTGATGTTTATGATTATACTATGCTTAGTAGATTAGTTTAATTGATTATGTGGGTTATTATTGAGATGAGAATTATGTGATTATTAGACGTATGTTCTTATCATGATGTGATATATGATTATTGTATGTTGATGTATTGGTGAAGGGGAATAGGGTCGCATCACTTGCTTGCGAGTGCCCTACGACGCTATGATTTTCCCTTCACGGTGTGTTTGACTACTTGTCTATGTACATGCTCGACTATGTGGTTTGTTGCAAGTTGCAGGTACCAAGCATTGACTCCACCTGAATTTCCAAGTTTGAGTGTGCCTTATACCCAAAGGAGATCATTGATTTGGAGATAGCATCGGGTCCTCCACATTGAGCCATCATCCTTGACGAGGATGAGTATCTATTTGCCACACCCTATTTGTAAGGTTAGTTCATGTTGGTCCGCCAATGTTGTTGTGGTTGTGCCTTTTGTTTCGCTTTGTGGTCTGGTATTGCTTGACAATATGTTCATTTGAGTCATGTACATGATTAGTGCTTTTGTTTGATTATTACGTTAAAATAAACATTATCAAAATTAAAAGACTTTGGGATAATTCAAGTAAAAGCTTATATATACAATTGAAGTATTGATTAAATCAAATTTATTAAAGTCCTTATTTGATTTTAATAAATTAAAATTTATGGTTTAAAAATAAATATTTAAATGAATATATCAAATTGATGTGATTGTGCAAATAAACTATATGAAAGATTAATTAATAAAATTAATATTTTAATTGTTTGATTTATTGTGTGCAAATATTAAAGTATGGTAAACGATAAAAGAAAATTAAATAAATACCTTAAAGGTTGATTTAATTGTATGCAAATCATAAGATATCGGGTAAAAAATATAAAAGATAAAGATAATTTGTGGCAGTTGAGAGTAGTGGGGAAAAATAAAATAAAATAATTAATTTTAAGGAAGTGGATGTTGTTATGGATGGGGAAAAAGTAATAAATAAATTAGTTAATGGACTAAAATAAAGGGGGCTTTGGCATTCTTTTTGGAAAGAGAAACTAATTCTTGTTGTGGGATTTCTCTCATGAATAAATTTTTGGGGTTCTTGGAGGTTTCTAATCTAGGTTTTGGGGGAAAGCTGGAATTGAGTTTGGTAGGAGTGATTCTGGGGAATATATAGAAGAAATTGGAGTCGTAAGCTATAATTTGGGAGAGCTCCGCATCAAGACTTCAACTCTAATCAGTATATAAATCAGGTTCCATTATATCTCCTCCATTTTAATGTTGAATTCAAGCTGTGCTTATTCTGTAAATTCCATGTAGCCTTGGAAATTCCTTTCTTTTGACTCATTTTGTTGTTTCTATTTACTAATCTATATTACGTTTAAACTTGAAAGGTTTATTGTCTACTATGATAGTGTTACATTTTAGTCGAAGAGTAAACATATTGATGAATTTGGCATTGATTATAATTTTCTCCATTATAGAAAGCTTCAATTAAGTCTAGAAAAACATCTTACAAGTAGTTTTTTTATCATTCATTCATTGTGCATGAATCTTGCTCAATATCCCTTAGCCTTTAGATTTGTTGTTTAAAACACCCTTTCACTCTGCTTTGGACAAACTTCGAAATGGCGATCAATACACTCAGCCTAAATAATCCTCATTTTTCTTGTCCTAGTGGCAGTGTTTCTCCCTCTTGTTCTTGTGTAATTTGATGTTCTTCTTGCGCCTCTATTCATATCTTCCAGTTAAGAAGAGGCTTATATATACTAAAATCCCAATTGAAGTAATAGGCACTATGATTTTCCAATGGCATGCATCAAGCCTGAACCAGAATTGTATTGGTTTATTTAATGTTCTTTCGATATTTTGATTCTTGCCATTCGAATACATGTTGTAAACTAGTCGTCTTCAATCTGTGATATCAATTGATATGGTTATATGTGTAAATTAGTTGATGAGGGAACAGCCTGAGACGTAGAAAATAACCCACAAACAAGAGAATAATTTTGTTATTCAAAAAATGGAGCTTCTTACATGCAGAGGATCTCAAATACCCAAGTTCTACAACACATGCAAGTTACAGAAAGCTACAAAATCACCCTTTCGCAATATGCGAGCTTGTCCCCAAAAAAAGTTACCCAAAAATTAGAAACCACCTATAAATAGAGAGCTCCTCTTAGTTTGGAACCAAAATATCTAAATTTGAGTTTGCAGTTTGGCGTCAAAAATTACAAATTGAAGTTCAAATTTCAAAAGAACATTTGCAATTGTATCTTTTAGAAAGTGTACAACTTCCCAAGGCCATAACTTTGATCCGGGGACCTCGATTCGCGAACTGCTTGAACCGCTGGAAAGATCTCGTCAATAACATTTGAAAATAAGCTGAGCTAATTTTGGCAAGCTCTCAAATGATCCAGGAACCTAAGGCTCATCTGAAGATTTTAGGTGCACCAGAAACTAAACTGTAATATCTTCAACCCGTGAATAGAAATAAAAACTATAAATTGGGAATTTCATTATGACAAAAAGGATCCAAAATGTAAAAACATCTAAAAACTGAAAAACTGAATTTAACTATTTTTGGGTGATGCAAGATTGCCTTACACCACCGGGATGCCCCGCATCAAACACCCAGGTAATTTGGAGAAGTGACCACACGCCCTTTATGGTTGAGGAAAACCAAAATGGGAAACCTCTACTTTAGAGAGCCAAGATGAATCTTCCATAGGCCTTCCTCTCCACTTCACTAGATATTCTTCATATTGTCTGTTTCTGGTACTCCTTCCCACATGGCTATCCAAGATTTCTTCAATCTCCTCCTTCTCTGAAGTAGGTGTTGGAATGCCACATCGCTTCTATTGGTCAGGCTTCCTCCATTCCACCTTCATGATACTCTATCAAATTTGAAATGTTGGAACATGTGAAATGTTGATTCCACTGTGCAACTCTACCTCATATGGCCCCCGAATCATGCTTCTTCAAAATCTTTAAGGTGACCAAATTTCTTCATCTTCAATTTGTTATAGGTCCTACCGGGAAACCTTTCTTTCCTCAAGTGGACCATTACTTCATCGCCAATCCGAAACTCCTTATTCCTCCTTTTCTGATATACCTTAGCCTTATATTGCATATTCATCTTATTAATGTGTTCTCATACCTTCTCATGTATATTCTTGATGTGCCCTGCAAAATCTTTAGCTTCAGCACTTATTTTCTTCTTTTGTCCATCTTCCCACCTTTGGAGCTATTCGGGCTACCTCCACACAATCCGAACGGTGTGATCTACCAAAGGCTCGTTGACAGAACTGTTGCAATAGCACTCTTTTCCTGCAAGACTGTCCCATCCCTTGGGTTTATCTCCTACCAAACATCTCAATAGGTTACCCACTCTTGTTAACAACTCTACCTGCCCATCTATATTTGTGGACAGTAGAATCAACTTCAATCGCTTTCATTTTCCACACGGGTCCTCCAAAAAGTACCCCACAAATTTGGTGTCGACATGAAACAATACTTTACACTATGTAGCCCTCACCACCTCTTCAAGAACAAGTCAAGAATGTGATCGTGATCATGGGTCTCTGACATGAATGAAATGTGCCACTGAAACCTATCAAATCCACCACAAAGACTCGATCATTCTTCATTGTGTCCTTGGAAACTACAGCAAGTCCATACTTATATCCTCCCATGGCCTCTCTCCGCACAAGTAAGGGCTGATATAAGCCCTATTCCTTGCTCACCAGCCATCTGACATACCCTACAGCTTTGTACAAACTTCTTCACATCTTATGACAACTGAGGCCAATAATAATGCTCACTGATAATGGAAATGGTCTTATCCCGACCAAAATGTCCCGCCATTCCTCCACTATGCTTCTCCTTTATCAGGTTTTCCCTCATGGAACTCCTCGGGATACACAATTGACTTCCTTTAAATAACATGCCATCCTGGATTATGAAATCTAGCCATCTTGTCCTGTCCACTGTAACAAGTTCCTCGTGCTTTCCAAGCTCTCTAAAATTAGGATCTTCTGGCGCATGTTAGTTCAAGTTCATTTAACCCAACCACCTAAATATGCATCTTTGTCATCAATGTATGCCTCCTCACTAAGGCATCTACAACCCTATTTGACTTCCTACCCTATGTTTCAAAACAAAGGTATAACTCCTGCAAAACTTACCCATTTATGCCTTTGATTTAATTTTCCCTGACTATTTAGGTACTGCAAGGCCTGATGATCAGTATATAGAAAAAATTCCTTCGGCAACAAATAATGTCTCCATTTCTTTAATGTTTGAACTATTGCATAAAATTCCCGATCATATACATAATACTTTCTCTTGGCATCATTTAACTTTTCACTGAAATAGGCAATGGGCTTACCTTCTTGGCTCAACACTGCTCCAATGGCACAACCACTGGCATCACAATCCACCTGAAACACCTTGTTGAAATCTGGGAGGGCTAGAACAGGTTGCTCTATTACCTTCTACTTCAACAGTTCAAAACTCTTTGCCGCTTCTCCAAAGGTCTAATTTGAATTATTTTTCTATCTCTCATTGTTTTAGCTGTGGGTCCACAAATACTACCAAGTTTCTAATGAAATTTCTATAAAAACTAGCTAAACCATGGAAAGATCTCACCTCGGTAGCAGTTCTTGGGGTAGGCCATTCCAAAATAGCCTTCACCTTCTCTGGGTCCATCTTGAGACCTTCTGCTGAGACAACAAACCCCAAGTACACTAACTCCCTCTTCACAAAACTGCACTTCTTCAGATTAATCAATAGTTTCTCTTCTCTTAACTTCTCAAAGGCTCTGCAAATATGCATCAAATTCTCATCCAACGTCTTACATCGAAATCAAAATATCATCTAAATACACAATAACAAAACTTCCTAAAATTCTTTAGTACTGCTCATGAGCCATGAATGTGTCTTGCATTGATAGCTCCAAAAGGCATGATCAACCACCGATAGGCCTCTTGGTCTTGAAGGCGCCCATTCATTCCTCTTTAATATGGATCCGTGATATCCACTCTTTAGATCAATCTTGCGGAAGCATCGAAATTCACCAAAGGCCCATCAGTCATCCATCCTTAAGTGTGGGAACTGTATTTGATTGTTATCTTGTTTATGGCTCGGGAATCTATACACATCCTCCACTCCCCATCCTTCTTTGGTGCTAGTACTGCAGGTACTGCACATGGACTCAAACTCTCCCGTATCAAACCCTTTCTCAACAACTCTTGAAATTGTCTGTTCAAATCCTCATTTTTTGCTGGAGTCATTCTATGAGCTACCTTATTTGGCAAATTGGCTCCAGGAATCAAGTCAATTTGATGACTGATCTTCCTTATTGGTGGTAAACCCTCAGGTACATTATCAGAAACAATATCCTGAAACTCATCCAACATCCCAGAAACTTCTTCTGGAACCTTCTCACTATTCTCCTTACTCACTCTAGGAATCAATACATAACACACACGCTCATGCTTCATACCTTCTAAATTTTTTCTTCCATCTACATAACAAATTCTAGCACTACTGCATACCTTTTCTTTAGTCTCCTTCAAGGGTTTCAACCTGTGATGAACCCCATCCTTTGTTAAGGAATAAGTGTTTGCATGGTCATCATGTATAGCTCACCTATCGAACTGCCACGGCCTCCCCAACAACATGTGACATGCATCCATGGGGATGATATCATAGAGTACTTCATCATGGTAGCTCCTAATCTTGAACTTTACTAGGCACTACTCATTGACCAAAATTTTGTGGTCTTTCTACAACCAGGCAATTCGATACGGATGCAGGTGCCTTTCCCTCTTCAGCTTCAACTTTCTGACCATCTCTTCTGACACCAGATTATTGGTGCTCCCACCGTCAATAATGACATCACAACATTTTCCTTCACACTTGCACCTTGTACGAAACAGATTCTTCCTCTGTTCTAGTTCTTTTTCCTTAGTCACCAGGGCTCTCCTAATCACTAAGGCTTCTCCCCTTTCAACATCATATGAATGTTCAGATTGGGCCTCCTCATCTGCATGCGCAACCCTTCTATGACCTTCTGGCCTTTTGTCTGCCCTTCCTTGGTGTTGTGGACATTCATAGGCTCGATGCCCTTCTTCACCACACTGGAAACACGTTCCTTTGAAACCACCTCTTCCAGATCCTTGTCCATATCTCCCTCATCCTCTACCTCTTTGATCACCACTATTTTTATCACGAGGGCGGTAGAACTTGTCATTCCTTTGGCTTCGGCTGGTACCCACATCTTCACTTTTCATTTCGGCTTCTTGAAGGTCTTCCACTGCCCCTTCCACTTTGACCTCCTCATCCTTTTTGCTTGCCATCAAATCTTTTGTTCGGCTTCTCTTCCACCTTTAGATCAAACTGATACACATCCTCAATAGTGGTCATTTTGACTAGGCTTAACTCCTCCTGAATGCTCAGTCGTAACCCATTAAGATATCAGGCTACCTTCTCCTTATTGGCCTCTGTGTGGCCCATTCTGGTGATTATCTTGTGAAAATATTCAGTATATTCTTTCACAGATCTGCTTCCTTGCTTCAACCCTTGCAATTTCTTCAACAAATCTAACTTGTAGTCCACTGGTATGAACTGCTTCTTCAGTTTCTCTACCATGCGATCCCATCCGTGATATTTTTGTTTCTCCTCGATTTCTTTTCCAATCGGTCTCTTTCCACCAAATACTGGCATGGACCTTCAGCTTCATTTTTGCAAATGTAACCCGATCTGGGTCCTCTATTTCCTCATACTCAAAATATTCTTCTAGCTCGTTGATCCAATCGATCAACTCTTCCGGGTTTAGACTGAATAACTTGGGACTTCGCTCGGTCTTTTCCCCGATCTTCTCAAATGGTCTTATTAGCCGTAGACGGTCTTGGATCAATTGCTTCTTCTTCCTCTTCTACATTTGAACCTTCTTCCCTCCCTTCATCCTCACTTTCTCCCTGTGCTTAACCCTCTTCTCTCTAACCGCTCTTGTAACATCAACTGCCTTTTGGAGGCTAACGATCTCTTCCACCAGCATTCTCACCTCAACCACCTCCTGCACCACCACACCTACCACATCACCTTTGGAGATATCTTCTGGACCTCAACCACAACCACTTGGGCCCTTCAGGCACCACCTCACGACCTATGATCCGTCCACATGCTCAAGAAAAACTGCCTGATACCACTTGATGAGGGGCGCAAACCCAGACGTGAGAAAATAACCCACAAACAAGAGAATAATTTTATTATTCAGAAAATGGAGCTTCTTACATGCAGAGGATCTCAAATCCCCAAGTTCTACAACACATGCAAGTTACAGAAAGCTACAGAATCACCCTTTCGCAATATGCAAGCTTGTCCCCAAAAAAAGTTACCCAAAAATTAGAAACCCACCCATAAATAGAGCTCCTCTTTAGTTTGGAGCCAAAACAACATGAAAATTTGAGTTTAGGAGGTTTGGCATCAAAAAATTACAACTTGAAGTTCAAATTTCAAAAGAACATTTGCAATTGTATCTTCTAGAAAGTGCGCCAACTTCCTAGGGCCATAACTTTTGATCTAGGACTCCGATTCGAGAACCGTTTGAACTGTTGGAAAGGTATCGAAGTCAATAACGCGCTTGAAATAAGCTATGCAAATTTTGGCAATTTTCAGGGCTGATCTGGGAACTCTAAGTGCCTCAAATCTAACTTGGAAGATTTTCAAGTGCAAATATGGGAAACTAAAACTGCAATATCTTTCAACCCAGAAATAGAAAATAAAAACTATAAATTGGGAATTTTATTATGACGAAAAGGGTATCCAAAAATGTAAAAACATCTAAAAACTGAGAAACTTGAAATTTAACTATTTTTGGGTGATGCAAGATTGCCCTTACACCACTGGATGCTCCTGCATCATTAGTATAGATGGCGTTCGATACCATACATTTAGGTTGTATATTAAATTGAGTTTCTAAGGTATTCATTACCCTTAGAATTACTCTGAGGTTGTCGGTGCCCATGCTAAGACCCTGTTCTATGGCGCGAGTTTATTAGTGATCGTAATCTCATGCTAGGAATTGAAACCAATGATTTTATTCCATATTGAAGTCTTTCATCTCTTTTGTTTTTAATCCATGCTAGTAAATCATTGGTGCCACACTTGCAGTTTGGAGTTATGCTCTTGCAATTTGTAATGATCTTTGAGTCTGTAGAATTCATTAGTTTGTTTATATTTAGAATTTGAAAGTTCATTTAAATTCACTACTGAAGGGCATCAGATAATTGGTATTGTTGTATGGGATGCATGTAAAGATTCAATGTGTATGTTCCTTGATAGTAACTAAATTTTCTTACTCTCTATTTATCAAAGTGTATAAACTTGTTGTTATTATTCAAAATGGTAAGAACGACCGGTGTTATCTGAGTTGTTAGCTTGAGTTACATTTTATAAATATATTTTACTCATGGCGTACTTAATGGCAGTGCACCGAGCTTTAATTGTGGGCATACTTACCTTGGTTTCTCATCTATTAATCATAGGTATAAATGTTATGTCACCCTCACCATCGTTCCAAAGAGATAAACAACAAGTGTGATGACTCAGTCGATTTCCCTACATGCTTATCTCCTTGATCCTTGATCTCTTCTGAAGAAACTCATTGGCCTAAAGTTGGCATGCGATTTGAGTAATTACTAGTTAGGGAGTGATAAATTTAAGAGTTTAACTTTAGATCGAATATGTAATGTCATGCATAGGTAGCGGTGATACTTCATACGTTTGAGTGCTTCATACCCTATTCCATTTGTTGAATGTTAATTTGTATAGAAATTAGTGTATGATTTAACATATGGAAATCGACCAAATGAATGAATAACGGTATACAATATATATAACAATAGATATATAAACGATATTCAATTATAAATGATATTTGATTATAAATGATATTTGAATATGTTCAATGCTTAAATATATATATATAAATGTGTGTGTGTGTGTATATATATATATGAATATATATATATATTTATATATATATATATATGTATATATATGTCTATATGTCTATATGTATGTATATATTGATAGCTATATGATATAATTCTGCACTTTGTAACCTGAAAAGAGCCTTTCTTTAAAGATATACATATATATATATATATATATATACACTTGTATAGGTGTAACCATAGATATTGTATTCGATGATGTTTTACTATTGATTTATTATGGTAGAAAAATAAATGTATCATTGAAAGATTTAGATATAGAAGAATATTGTTGTCTTATTTATTTTAATCTACCATGATAGAAAAGGAACATAAAATATAGGAAGACATAGATATGGAAAAAAATTAATGTAATTGAAATTAAAGTAGATGGAAGATTAGTTTATTTGAAATAAAGATTATTAATTTGGTAAAGTTGAATATTCCGAAACATGATTCTATTTTTCAATTATTGTTTTGAATTGTGTATGTGAAACATGTGAATGATTGGTGATATGGGGATGAATTGTGGGTTTCGTACTAATGTTTAAGTCATCTTGTGAAGTGAATGTTAGGAGTCTTCCAGAGGCTATGGGAAAATTGTCTTCTTGATGGAATTCTTTGATGATTCTTGAGATGATTTTTTTGTGTTAAATGAGTATATGATGGTTGTTAGTCTTGCACAGTATATTCACCAATGTGGTTGGAACTTGTGTGCAGGAAGGGTTTTGCCTCACCTTGTTGTATATGTTAATGAGATTTTGTGATTGTGCAAGTTGGCTTTGATCTTTTGATTTTATTGGGTCTCCTAGTTGTTAGTAGGGGAGTGGCTCTCAATGGGGGTCCAACACACAAAGTGGCAGGTCCAGGGTAACTCATTGAGAGTTTCTTAACTAGTGATAACTTAAAATAAATTAGGGGGTTGGGTAGTTCACATTAATCAAGATAATTCCTCACTCATTGCTCAAGTGCTTGTTTAGGCTTGAGATGAGTGGGAATGCCTGGAATGGCAAGATCAACTGACTGGTCTGACTGGAAAGTATGTTGATCCCGCATGAGTCTGTATGGGGGTCTGATGGTAGGTAGAGGTGGCCAGGGTGACCGAGGATGGTGGTCTGGTAGCCTAGGAAGGTTACGCTAGGGTAACCCATAGAAAACTATGTGATGACACTCCTCCTACAACAACCTAGTATTCCCTTACCTCTTGTTCCCCTTTGATGTTGTGTGCCTCTGGAAGTGGTGTTACTGTCATATGATGTTGTACTATATTTTTGCATTGGAGTCTTTTTGGCCTTCGTGTTGTTGTTTGTCTCTTGGATGTTGTGGTGGGACCTTAATGCTATCTCCTAGCACGGGGGGTGGACCTTAGGGTTCCACATGGTTGGGTGGAATGTACCTTGTACTCCATTGGGTTCCCTCACTTTTTCATGTTTTTGGTGATGACTACTCTTGAATTTGAAGGTTTATGCACTTGTTCCAGTTCATGTGGATTATCTCTCATGTATATACTTTTGATGTACTCTCCTCACATGTATACAAGGAGACATTGATGTTCAAATGTAATGATGTAATGATGTAAATGAATGTTGAACTCTCTTATGTAGTGGACAATGTAAAAGATGCTATTATATATGTTGGTTAATTGGATTGATTCTAAATGATATATATTGATCATGTAATGGTTATTTCATATTAGTTGATCTTGTAAATGTGATGATTAAGTGTAATTTCATATTGTAGATGGAATTTAATTAAATGTAATGATTTTCAGTTCTTGCTAGTTTAGATAGTGGGAATCTAGTAGCGTAGTCACAGACCTTAGAGGACTTAGGTTAGAATTAATTTAATGTTTCCTTTGCAATCGTGTGTATATTGCATTTTTAAAAAAAACCATTTTTAGGTGTTTATTGTGTTGTCCTCTAGGGTTGTGTGGTGGGACATTATAACATATATCAATAACATTTATCAACATTTTTTTATAAATATTTTATCAATATTTTTATGTGAATCAATTTAATATATTTATATCTATAATATCATCATTTTAGTGGGCCATGAATACCTAGAGGCCATATTTTATAATAAATCATTAATATATTATAATTTTTTCTTAATAAAAAATTATAATATCATTTCACTTGAGAAAAAATGATTAAATAATACAATAAAGATAACTAGTGTAATACCTACATTATTTATACATATTGGTGTCTTAGTTATTTCTTTTTTTTTACTTAAGAAATTTGATAAATGATTCAAGTGGTAAATAATCAATGGAGAATGGAAATGATTCCTCTATATGTAATAATTTAAGGATAATAGTTTATAAGTAGACATTTTTTATGAATAATGTGACTGCTGACACATAAGAAAAAAAGATAATGATAATAATAATAAGGATAAGAACTTCAATAATATAATATATGGTGATCATCTTTTCATTGTAAATCATCATTATATTATTTTAAACTTTTCTATTGATAGTGAATTTTAAAAATATTTCAATTTAAAACCATCATTACTATCTAAATTGAATAACATTATTAACAATGGTCATAACATTGAGTTGGACTTTATACTACTTATAAAATTAAAATTCCTCTTAAATCATGTGTGTCTAAGTACAATGAATATTATGGAGAAGAAAATATAGAATAAACTTGATTTGGACATTTACATTGCTTATAAAAATAAAGTTCTTCCGAAATTATGCATGACAAAGTATAATGAATATTATGAAGAAGAAATGAAAAGTTTCTTAGGTTGAAATTATTTTTTCATAATAATAAGCTAGTTAGGTAAATGTAAAATGTAACTCTAAATCATTCGTGTAATGAAAAAATTGTAGATCATTAAAAGCAAACAACAATATTCGTATGGAAATAAATTTTTTTTCATCTCTTAATTGACCAAAATAAAAGCATCATACACAAACACTCAATTAAGAAATTGAATATTTTGACAGAAGTATTATAATAAACAAAAATTCAAACATCCTTTCTTTTTTTCCTTTTTCAATTATTTTAGTTTACATTTCTTTGATGATTTTTTTTATGATACATGCACTATGCTTTCCAATATATGTAATAGAATTTAATACATTATAACATATTATAGAAAGGCACTATATTACATTTTTATAAGTATTGAATAAAGATATTTATATATTATACATATATTTAATATTATGTGTGAGATAATGAAGTAAACCATAAAAACACAATACTCATGTTAAATTTATCCATACTGGATATATTTATTCTTGATTTGATTAACTATATAAAGTATGTTTATATTTAGATATTAGCTTTTTAAAGATATTAGTATTGATTCTCATTATTTTATTTACACTTAACTCATCATACTTTAAATTTTCATTTTTCATATTTTATCATTTTACAATTATTATACCTTCTTAATAAAAAAGTGGTACTAAATTTCTTTGATCAATTACTTTCAATGTTCTACTCAAGAATATTATTTATTTTTATATAATTGTTGAAAATCATTCATAATGTACTAGATCAAAAGGCATATAAAACAATAAATAACAAATGTAGACACTAATCAAATACATTTTAAATTAAGATCAAAATTTGTAAGATAGTAAAAATAAAACATTAATAAAAAAGAAAAGATATAATTTTGAATTATTATACACATAGTTTCAATATTTTATAGTTTTATTTAATATAAATTGTAATGGTTCAATCAAAATTTTAATTGAATATTTAAAATCTATTATATTTTCTTCAATAAGTAATATAACTCCAATACATAATAAAATTTAAATGTTCAAATCTTCTAAAAATATTAGCAAAATTAAAGATTTACACCATAATTATGTAGATACATGGAGTTATTTTGAGATCTTCCCATTATTTTTATTATGAAATAAATATCACACCTCTTTTTTATAAGAATAAATATGTGATAGTGCAATAAAAATTCTAAGGTAATGATATTATTATAAAGTCAAGTCACCACGGATGTTTATATATATACCATTTTAATATAATATTTTAAATATATTTTATAATTCATATTAATTTTAATTTTTGGTGTGATTGATTGGTATAATGAAATAAAATTTTATATATATTTAAAATAAGGTTTATTAAATATAATAAATAGTATAATTAAGTTAATTTAATTTAGATTTATGGTAAATTATGTGATATAATTTATGAAATTAGAAATTGAAATTATTTAGTTAATTTTGATGATTAATAGATAGGTGTAGATTAGAGGTGAATTTCACAATTATGATAATCCTTGATCATGGTCACTTCAAGCATTGAAAAGTCTACAAAGATGAGTTGAATATGTCTCTACAAGAACCATAGAATATATACATCATTTCATAATGAGATGAGGTATGTATTAGTCACCTGCCACATAAGTTTTACATTCTATCTTCCTTGATTTTTGAGAAATTAGTGATTCACTTAAAAGGAGATAGATCTAGCTCTGTGAAAATTATTTAAAAAATAAGGTAAGTCGCATTCTTAGGGGTATTGTAGATGTATACTTGAAGAAAATATTATAGAAAATAGCTATCATTATTTTGCATGCAATTATGATGACTTTGGGAGATAACTATTTGATTATATACCTAGGTATAGGGTTAACACAAATGTGGATTTCATGCTTGTTATGTTCATCTAGACATAGTGAGATAAAGGATGCAATTAGGAAAATAGTCATGGTTTTAATCCAAAAAAAAATGGTGCTATGGATTGGAGATTATTTTGGCTAAGGTGGTCTTGGGTTTGATTTTTTCATGAAGATTTACACTTGGTATATTAATGGTAGGGTATTCTTGGGTCCCTAGACACCATTTTTTATCCTCCTAGAGGAATTTATGAGATAATACATAAATAATAAATGATTTCTAGCATTAATTTTCTAAAATGTGTCATGAATATCACTCCCACCTTTGTTATTAATTGATTATCCATGATACTAGTGTAAGATGATGAATATGGAGATAATAATACTTACCCTAACAAACATCAATATAGATACAAAGCTACCATTTTTTATTTATTTATGGTGTACATGGACAATAGTTTAGTATGTGTATAGTTGTAGTATATATACATATTTATTTTGGATATAGATAGTACTTCTCATCCCATGACATAAAGGTTCTAAAATGATTACTCTCTTGTTAAGGACTAGAACACATGCATTTTTATAATTTATAATAGAAAAAGGCATTGTCCCCCTGACCATTTTTCACCAACTAAAATTAATTAATTTTAAATTGCTTTATTGAAAGAGATTATAATTGACACATGTTAAATGTCAAGAGGTATAAACCTAGAGCTAGTTATTTTATATAAGATGACATCAACACAAATATTTATTTAATTACTAATTCTTCCTATAAGTATATCTTTTTTAAGAAATGTTTAATTATTAATTCTCCTTTATCTTTAGTTTTTGTAGGACACGCGTGAATGGTATTGAATTGTTAATTGATGCATAATTATAGTTTTATGTCCATATTGAACATAAAATATCTAAGGAAAGCTTTATTATTTATGATTTGTTCTAGTGTGAATAACAATTCAAAGAAAAGTTGGGGTTAAGATAATAAATCTTTGTATAAATATCATTATTTAGAAATTTATAACCTAATATATTATGTATGATATTAAATTTATCATTCATAAAAAAGAGATAAACATTTAGAATGATAATGAACATATTAATAAGTGAATGGCAAAATGTTACAAAGATTGTATAAATCATAATTTGATTGATTGAAAATATAATTTTAATATTGTCATTTCATTTTTATGACCAATTTTAATAATTCATGTACAATTTGAATCTATGTTTAGCACTTGGATGTACTGTTTCTTGTCTCATCATTAGAAATAAGTAATCTTTAATAGAGTTAATATATATAACCCCTCACTTTTATATCCAAATTATCAATGCATGGAAGATATTCTACTTTTGATAAATAAATAAAAAATATTATCTTAAAAAAACAAATGAATGGTATGTTAAGAGAGTTAATCCTCACAACCTTCATAATGAAATTTGTCACTAAATAATCTTAAACACCTTATATAACCATACATATTTTAAAATAACACTTATAAATAAAAATAAATAAAATTATCTCCCTTAAAATTATCTCACTTAATAACATAAACAATTCTACTACATTCAACGTTACTCATAACTTTTTAATTTCTTTAAAAAATAAATAAAATAACTTTATAAAAATAATACAATAAAAGTATTTAATACTGTACCTATATTTATCACTCATTTATCTATAACATAGATACAAATTACAAATATCAGATATATTTGAATATTATTCATCAAAATTATCATATAAATCATGTTATTTCCTCTTATATGATGACTTTTATAACGTTTACACTTTTGGCAATTTTAGTTTGATTATTGTAGTGGACCGTAAATAACTCCACACCATTCTTTTTCTAATAATCCCATGATTACATTTATTGTCAACCCTTTTGTTAATAATCGACCATAATAACTTTTACATAAAAAAAGGTTGAAAATAATAATAATCATTGTGAATTAGAATTATATTACACTCTTTAACACCGACCACGAGCTTGAAATTGACGTTTGTGCAAGTTATAAAATTATTGAGCAATTTTATGCATGTAAATTTTCACTCGAATTGCTTAGAATGAAACTTTAACCTAGTCAACTATAGTTAGGTAAATGTATAGTTAAGTTATAATGTTGTTATGTAAAGGAGATTATATTGATTGGTTGATAGTGGACTTTTGGGAGAATCATTTTGTATGTTTAGTTATGTTCATTATATGTGCGATTTTCATTTTCGGTAGTTTATAATATGGATATTGAATACAAAAAGTTTGATTAAGATTTTTCAAAATTCAATGATAATATGTGATTTGATTCTCTGAGAAGACAAATCTTATGAGTATATTATTTAGTACATTATATTAGCGCATCTTGTTATGATGAATAATATTATAGTTATTAATGTGACCATAATATTATATTAGATGTTTTTGATAGTTATGATTCTATATAACAATAAATGAACATTATTAATGCAAGTACAAAAATCAAGCATTAGAAGAAATTATACCAATTTCATAAAAAATAAACATTCATTGAATGCTTCTTTGAAGTACTAGGTTAAAGGCAAG
Source organism: Sequoia sempervirens (assembly GCA_007258455.2). NCBI lineage: Eukaryota > Viridiplantae > Streptophyta > Pinopsida > Cupressales > Cupressaceae > Sequoia > Sequoia sempervirens. The sequence continues at coordinate 588,556,177 of VDFB02270651.1, read as the reverse complement.
TATTGTAACCATTGATATTCACTTTTAATATTGTTTACATAATGCATATTTTCCATCTTTGAATATAATTCAAATGAGAATGGTAGTGATATTTAACTTTAGAGATGGTAGGGACTTGCTCTCTCTACATAACCAAAACCTATTGTGCCCCTTTCTAATGTTAGCCCTTTTGATTTGTCTATGGTTCAAGCTCACACCATTTTTCTTAAGATTAGTGTACAATTGCTTCTTTTAAAATGTGGAACATGGATAAAATTTAGATTATTCATTTAACACAACACACAAATTTATCGAACTTGATAATCACATGAAATGACAAACTAGGTAGTCTAGTACCTTGAAAATAGACTCTAGTCATTATAGTACCAAGTTATCTATCAACCAAGATAATATCTACCATTAAATTGCATGCCAACATTGTGCATTGGGAAACACAAAGTATTACCTCATTGTTTAGATGCTTATTATCATCCTCATGTAATTATGTACACACAGTATATGCAAATACATTATACATAATTGGTGTGGTTAACAATAGTAGGAATGAGTTTTTCACAGTCCATGAAATTGTATTGCAAGTTTTTGGATTCAATTGTATATGTTTTCCAATTGATGTTTTGAATCACACCCAGTGATCCATCATCAAACAAAATTCTCTTATTATGGGGCATTTCTTGTAGTAATTGATGCATATAAATGAATAGATGCATCAAACAACATGTTCCTCAACATTTATGGAGATGTTTGTGTGTCCCCTAAGGACTTGTAAGTCCACTTATATTGTAGATGCATTTTGAATGTTCGTTAACATAATTTTAAATTTAATATGTTCTAGTTTGGGTCCCTATTAATGAAAAGCTATCTTCAAGATCAAAAATATTTGGAATGTAGCCCACAATTATTTACTATATGAGTTTCTTGTAATAACTTAGAATAAAAAGTGTACATGCAAGATAATTATGTATTATATTAATCACTCTTTAATATTTGACATGTAAAGTAGAAATTTCACATAAAGGGGGTCAATTTAGTATAGTAAACCTAGTATCTCCTTCATAGGAGGTAACTATATATGATCACCATCAAAGATAATTAAAATTTCACCAAAATATTTTGTGACATGTGATGCAATCATAGATATATGACCCACTAAAGCATAGTCTATTCAAGAATTCAATATGCAAATGAGAATAAAGCTTAAAAAGAATATACACACAACAAAAATAGTTATAAGATAAATTATCTACCATAGCTTAGTGATATTATTATCAAATGACAAGATTGTCCATAAGCTAAAAATAGTGCACAGTTGACCACATAATTATGATGGACAAAGAAATTATCATCTCTTTACTTATGTAGGAGGCAATTGAGTGTGGGTGACAACATTGAGGTAACAGTAATATCTCTAAATACAGAGGAATATAATAATGATCAAATGTGTGACATAAGATATGATGTATCAATAAAGATGATTGAATTTTTTATGGAGATGGTATTTTATTTAATTGCTCAAGGAAATAAGAGCTCTCATCCATAATGTCATTGTCATCCTAATAGTGCACCCTATTGGGCCCCACAAGATAGGTGTTTCCATATCATGTGAATACAAAAAATTTGATTAATATTTTTCAAAATTCAATGATAATATGTGATTTGATTCTTTGAGAAGACAAATCTTATGAGTATATTATTTAGTACATTATATTAGTGCATCTTGTTATGATCAATAATATTATAGTTATTAATGTGACCATAATATTATAACTAGATGTTTTTGATAGTTATGATTCTATATAACAATAAATGAACACTATTAATGCAAGTACAAAAACCAAGCATTAGAAGAAATTATACCAATTTCATAAAAAATAAGCATTCATTGAATGCTTCTTTGAAGTACTAGGTTAAAGGCAAGTATTGTAACCATTGATATTCACTTTTAATATTGTTTACATAATGCATATTTTCCATCTTTGAATAGAATTCAAATGAGAATGGTAGTGATATTTAACTTTAGAGATGGTAGGGACTTGCTCTCTCTACATAACCAAAACCTATTGTGCCCCTTTCTAATGGTAGCCCTTTTGATTTGTCTATGGTTCAAGCTCACACCATTTTTCTTAAGATTAGTGTACAATTTCTTCTTTTAAAACATGGAACATGGATAAAATTTAGATTATTCATGTAACACAACACACACAAATTTATCGAACTTGATAATCACATGAAATGACAAGCTAGGTAGTCTAGTACCTTGAAAATAGACTATATTCTTTATAGTACCAAGTTATCCATCAACCAAGACAATATCTACCCTTAAATTGTATGCCAAAATTGTGCATTGGGCAACACATAGTATTACCTCATTGTTTAGATGCTTATTATCATCCTTATGTAATTATGTACACATAGTATATGCAAATACATTATACACAATTGGTGTGGTTAACAATATTAAAATTCTTTTATTATGGGGCATTTCTTGTATTAATTGATGCATATAAATGAATAGATGCATCAAACAACATGTTCCTCAACATTTATGAATATGTTTGCATGTCCCCTAAGGACTTGTAAGTCCACTTATAATGTAGATGCATTTTGAATGTTTCTTAACATAATTTTGAATTTCACATGTTCTAGTTTGGGTTTTTTATTGATGAAAAGTTATCTTCAAGATCACAAATATTTGGAATGCAACCCACAATTCTTTACTAGAAGAGTTTCTTGTAATAACTTAGAATAAAAAGTGTGCATGTGAGATAATTATGTATTACATTAAACACTCTTTAATATTTGACATGTAACTTGTAGAAATTTCACATAAGGGAGGTCAATTAAGTACAGTACACCTAGTATCTTCTTCATAGTAGGTAACTATATGTGATCACCATCAAATATAATTAAAATTTCACCAAAATATTTTGTGCCATGTGATGCAATCATAGATATATGACCCACTAAAGTATAGTCTATTCAAGAATTCAAAATGAAAATGGGAATAAAGCTTAAAAGAATATACACACAACAAAAATAGTTATAAAATAAATTATCTACCATAGCCTAGCGATATTATTATCAAATGACAAGATTTTCCATAACATACATGTTTTTGACTATGGAACAAATAGGTTTTAGAGGGATCCTGAAACCCTTAACAGTAAGATAGTGTAAGATAAAAATAGACAAAAAATAGGAAACTACCCACAAAGAAGAACACACAAGATAACCAGGGCAAAAAAGTTAAAAAAAATTGACAAAAAGCCACAAAACAACCAGCCCCTAGGCCAGGCTCCGAAGGATCTCTATCGCGTCCTGCTCCAGACCGTTCATGTTGAGTGCAAACTTCTTGATCTCCTAGATGTTGACTAAATCTTGGTTTTCCTTCCTTTTCAAGTTTGCTCTAGTCCTATTACTCGGTTGCCCACTATCCAGCTGCCCTTCCTCATTATCCAAATCAAGAAACACAACAGTCTTTACCTGATGGGATTTTTCCAGGTTGTTCACCATATTATTCATGGTCTGTGCAGTGGATTTTAAAATTTTATGGTTCATAATCAACACTTTGTGGAGAGAGCTTTTAATGTTCCTCAACTACTCCTCCATATCTGCCTACTTGCCATCATGATTTCCTTTGAAATCCTATAATTCCTCCACCGTTTCCTTGAGACACTCAACCATATACTTCTTCTCCTCTTCCATCCATAAATCAGTAGCCTGACCACTTCCACTACCTCTGTTATTGTCATCAGTAGCTTTCTCCAGTTTGATATTCATAGCTTTTTGATTTAACTTAATTTCCTTAATTTCAAAGAACACCCATCTCATAAGCCTAAAGTTATACACTGCCCCTTTACAGGAAATTGAAAACACATCAATGGGAAATTCCCGTTCCTCCTTAAAATAATGATCCCCTGCCTTGAGGTGTGTAGTCACTTTCAAGTTTAGGAATAATATTGCTTGTTACAATATAACATGGTAGTAGGCTATGTTCTAATTACACAAATGTGAAGCCTATAATTCTCACTTTGGATTATTTTCTCTTGTCCCTCCAATCTATTCTCAAGAGCATTCCTTATATATAAAAATCATTTACTTTGATAAGGTGTTGTCAACTGAAATTATCACAAACCTTCCTTCATAATGTTTCTCAATTTAAAGTATTCTAGTTGATTTAGTATTCATATTTTGCAAAAATATTCCAAAAGAATTATTACATGTTAGATCATGTTGAACCAAAGGATCCATAGGGTGAATGTTGTGTATGGTGGAATCTATATATTGCAACTTGATATAGTTTAATCCATAAGCCTTTGTGAGTCTTATAGGCTTAGAAATATTATTAATTTCTATAAAAAAATTAAGATGCTTACCTCATAATAAACTTTTGACTTGGAACTTAGAATATATAACATGTCTACACAATTCTAATATAAATCAATTAAATCGTATTGATTGTCATATTCATAAAAAAATTAATCTTAATAAAGAAAATTGTTATATTGCATTTGTATGTTCAAAGTTATGTCATACCATTGAATTATAAAATACTATAACAATATCATTAAGGGTTCTTGAGAAGATACAAAAAAAAACTCAAAAATCATATGAAAAATCCTATTTAACCACATATATATTGATTTGATTTTATGATAATACTATTTATTTTTGGGGGTGAATGTTGCATTTTTTGTGAATGTTTAATATTTAATGTTTGAGACCTATTTAGTTTAAACATGCAGTGAGACTATCATATTTTATATATTTAAATAAAAATAGACTATAAGAAATAATATTTCATTATGATTATTTTTTGATGATAAATCAAGAAAAACTACTATATAATTATACCTAAAAATACTCTTAATCAAATAAATTATATTTATATTTTTAAATAATATATCTATTCCAAATTAAAAAATCCATTCATGGTTGAATTTGAAAGTTGCTAAGTTGGTGTAAAGAACAATAAACTTGGAAATGTTGACATGTTTGGATGTATTGAGAAATAATGAGTAGTTTGTATAATGCTAAAAATAGTGCATAGTTGACCACATAATTATGATGGACAAAGAAATTATCATCTCTTATGTAGGCGGCAATTGAGTGTGGGTGACAACATTAAGAGTAATATCTCTAAATACAGAGGAATATAATAATGATCGAATTGTGACATAAGATATGATGTATCAATAAAGATTATTGAATTTTTTATGGAGATGGTATTTTATTTAATTGCTAAGGGAAATAAAAGCTCTCATCCATAATGCCATTGTCATCCTAATAGTGCACCCTGTTGGGCCCCACAAGATAGGTGTTGCCATATCATGTGTATCATATTTCATGACATCTTATTTCCTTGTACAAGCATGTGGTGCTGACGCATGTTTGAATCCTCCTCCAACTGATCCACCTTACACAATATTTTTGTTTGATTTGGTAGAGGTATTTTTTGTGGTGTCATCATGTATAATAGGAATGATTTTTGTTTGTAAGAATTATGATTGCTCTATTTTTTGGTTTGATTAAATTATGGGGGTTTCTATTGGGGAGACTCCCTAAGAGGAAAAATTAACCTAGATACAATAACATGTAAAGCTATAGAGAAAAACAATGAGTTAGACCTTTGCAGGGGTGCTAAAAAATAGAAGTTTAGACCATCAAAATACACCAAAAAAAAATCCATACATGGAACCCAACACATAATCTAGGAGCAACCCCCAAACTATCAAATCCAGAGCCAACAACATGTGCACTTGTTTTATGTGTAGCTTGAGTCCTTTCCAATTCCACCTCTAGCCCTAATCACCATAGATTTAGGGTTGTCCAGAGAAAATATTCAAAGAATAATTATGCTAGTGTGATTGTTGTTCTTGTGTTAATTTGATTGAAATAACTAAATTGCATAATATTCTAGTAATTTTAACTTGAATTTGAGTCTAAAACAATGAAGGAGATGTTCATAAATTATTGTTTTTTATGTGTTTATTGCATTATTATTACCCTTTTGGTGGATATTGTCATATTTAATGGTGAATTTCTCGATGTGGTAGATATGCTTTGTTTAGTAGAATAAAATTATTTTCTTAAATGTCTTAATTTTTTTTAAAAATCTAAAGTTTTCAAAAACTTGTAGGCATCATTGTTATCTAAAGAAAAAAAATGTAGTTATTCATTTTTTCTCAATTTTTTTGGTATAGTATCAAATGTTAAAGCCACAAGAAGCATTTGTTTTGTAGTTTATCCATTTTCAAAGTTTTGAATAATTACTCTTCTTGACATAAGTGTACGCGTGATTTGTTGTAAATTTAATGTTTTTGATTAGCAGAAAAATAGGTTTTGAAGGGGGCTTGAAACCATTTTAAATAAAAAATGGGTTGCTAAAATTAAAGGATAATGAAAACAAGCAACCCCAAGAAAAAAGTGTTGTTACAAAGAAAAATCATTGCAAGAACAACAAATAAGAAGATAAAAACTACTAAAGATTCTTCAAAATCCTTGCAGCCTCCAAGTCCCTTGAAATCACCTTCTCATCCATCTCGACCACTTCAGCTAGTTCGCAAGCCAGAATCATAGTATTCTTCTTTGTCTTGCTTCTGGTTCTAATGCATGGGCCAACATCCACTTTATCATGACCTGCCTTCAATACACAAACCTCCATTTCATCCACATATTTCCATTTAATGAGTAGTTCCCCCATCCATTTACATTATTTCTCATTCAACACAGACAACCCCTGCACACTAGTATGAAGAGAGGTTTGGCTAACCTGCACCAAGGTACTCAAGTTGCCCTGAATTTTTCCAATCTTCTCCTTGTTGCAAGTATGAAGGTGTTGTCATTGGTGTCAACTATGTAGTGGTTAAGAGAGATTATTGCAGTATTGTTCTATGTTGCAAAGGTGTGTTCTAGTTTTTCTCCACATTTCTTGTAGGTTGAAGATCTTCTTTTGTGGTTTAGATGTGTTGGTTAGAGGTGATCAAAGATTCTATATCTAGAATTTGGGCTTCTAAGTCGATGTGCAGAGAAAGATATGTTCACTAGTATATGAAATGTGCATTACAGAGGTGTCTGGGAGAAATGTCTTTGCTTCGTGTTTCTCCATAGTTTTGTTTCAGGACTTACAATTTTGGGTGAGATTTGATGATGTTGGTATCCTGCTTGTGTCAAGAGTATTCATGGTTTGGTATTTAGAAAGATGGTCTTTCGAGTTACAATGTGTGTTAGTATTGTCTAGGTATACTAGGTTTGTATATTCTTCAGGTGAAATTTGTTGCAAAGGATTTTTTTAGTTTTCAAGATGCTTTGGATTGCATTTAGGTGAAGTTTGTTGTTTGAAAGTTATGGATTGATCAAAGAAAGTGTGTACTTAAAATTTTAATGGTGTTTGCATGGGTAATGGCTGACCTAGTGTTTACACTACATGCAAAGCATCTTTGAAGTTTATGGAAGTGTGTTGAGATGTGTTAGGACAGATTTGGATCCTAGCTAAGGATTTGTGTGGTCCACCTTCATTTCTATCTACTGTAGGAATGTTTGGATGTTGACCTAATTTGAATTTGCACATTTGAGGTGCATAGCTGACCTTGGAAAGGGTTTCAAGGTTGAAGAAAATATAATAAGTTTTGATATGTTGAGGGATATGTGATGTTTAGAGTGTAATGTCTATGATGCAAATAGTAGAGTGGGAATTTTAGTAGAGCAGTGCGAGCTTCAAAGTGTTGAATTACTAGATGCGATGAGTAGAAGGTGTTTGCAATTATTTAAACAAGGTTGTGAAGGTGTTGGAGCTATTGTGGTGGACTCTTTGTTGCATTGAGATAATTTTCTCTATGTAACACTTCTTTTCTATCTTCTTTTCATTTTGGAAGTGAGCCTTGGTTGTGAGCCTTTTTGGATAGTGTGTCCTATTCTAGCAGTGAGCCCTTGTAACTAATTTTGCAATTACTTATATTGTGAGATAATCCTCACTTTGGTTTTTCCCTCCTTGGGTTTTCCATGTAAATCTAGTGTTCTCTTGTGCATGGTGTTAAATTTTTTTAAGTTTGTGTTATTTTCTTTTCATGCTAATTCATCATAATAGATTAACAATTTAATGAATGCATGTGGATTTGAATGTTAATGATGGTTTTGATGCTTTGATAAGTTACAACTGATTCACCCCCCTCTCAATTTTCTTGTTCATTCAACAATTGGTATCAAAGCCAAGTTCCTTGAAGAAAAGCTTAATAGATTGAGGTAGATCCAGGATGGAAAACAAGAAGGAGATCCCTATGCTTGATGGCACAGACTATGCATTTTGGAGAGTGAAGATGGAAGTGTATCTAATTTACCTTAGATATGATGTCCGACAATTAGTGAAGACCAATTATACTATACTTGCAAATGGACTGAGCACAAGTGATGATATCAAGGCCTATGAAACAAATGGTAAAGCAAGGTTTGTTCTTTTGAGTAGTCTTGCAAATTTTGATTTAGTGAAAGTTATGGATCTAAAAAACTACTAAAGAAATTTGGGATAAGTTGGAAAGTATTTATGAAGGAGATATTATGATCAAACAAGCTAAGATGTAGAATTTGAAGACACAATTTGAGAGCCTGCGAATGTCTGAAGAAGAAAATATCACAAGCTACATGCAGAGATTTTATGAAATTATCAATGCAATTAGAGATCTTGGAGGAAAGATCAAAGAGGCTAAAGTGGTAAAGAAAATTCTTAGAACCCTTACTAAAGCTTACAGTTATAAATTTGTTGCTATTGAAGAATCTCAAAACCTATATCAATAGTCTAGAGATCAATTGTATGGCTCTTTAACTACATTTGAGATGAGGGAGTTTGGTACTAACAATGGTGCAAAGATTGAAACTAATTTTAAGGCTGCTAAAATAGAGAAGACTAAAGAACCAGTTTAGGAAGACATTGATGATGTGGAAGCTAACTTTGTGGGAAGGACGAGAAGAAGTACCTAGTAAGTATAAAGGTAAATTACCTTCCAAAATTTTTAGTTGTGGAAAATAGGTCACTATGCTTCAAGATGCCCAAACAGAGCTATTAATGACAAAAACAAGGAGAAAAAAGGTAAGAAAGTTAAGAAAAGCTATTATGTTAGAGAAGATGCTAGAATTTCTGATGATGAATCTTATTATGGAGATCCTGATGATCATGAAACTTGTTCTTGGCTTTAAAAGATGAATTTTTTTTTGCTAACTCTGAAAGATGTGTGAAGGAAATTGCTTTGGAGACAAAGGACACAAAGGTTAAGACTAAAGGTACTTTGGTATCTTCTTTTCATATTAGACAAGATAAGAACTATTTGATCATTGATATTGGCTACTCAAATCATATGACTAGAGACAAGAGTAATTTTGTTAAACTTGAAAAATATGATGGAGGACTTGTTAGATTTGGAAATGATTCAGGTGCTAAGATTTGTGGAATAGGTTCAATTAGTTTTTATGGTAGGAATAATACTGATGATGTTTACTATTTCAAGGGTTTAAGGCATAACCTTTTGAGTGTTGGAAAAATGTGTAGCAAAGGATATAATATTATTTTTGGATGATGGATGTGAGATCAGAAAAGGGTACAAAACTATGACTATTGTTGGAAAGAGGACATATAGAAATGTTTATTAGCTCAACGGTGTTGATGGTCATTGCTTTATGACTTAGATTAATAAAATATTATTATGGTACAAGAGGATGTGTCACATAAATTTTGACAACTTGGTTAGGATCAATTTAGTTCAAGCAGTAAGAGATTTTCCAATGATTACAAAGCCTATCAATGTTTTCTATAAGGAATGTCAAATTGGAAAACAAATAAGGGGAAGTTTCAAGGGTAAAGAAAAATATTCTACTATATTTTTGGAATTGGTGCATATAGACCTTTGTGGTCCTACAAGAGTGAGAATTCTACAAGGTGATAGGTATTCCATGCTTTTGATTAATGATTACTCTAGAATGACATGGGTTACTTTTCTTAAAGAAAAATCTAAAGCCCTAGATAGATTCAAAGCATTTAAAGTTATGGTTGAGAATGAAATGGATTTGAAGATCAAATTTTTGAAGTCTGACAAAGGTGGAGAATTCACCTCCAATGAATTTAATATGTTTTGTTAGAATCATGGCATAAAAAGGCATTTTTCTACCCCTATAACTCCTCAAAAAAATGAAATGGTTGAAAGGAAAATAGGATATTTCAAGAAGCTACAAGGACTATGATGAAAGAAGCTAATCTACTAGAAGTCTACTAGAGAGAATTGATTTATATTGTTGTTTACATACTTAACATAGTTCAAGCAAAGGAAAAAAACACAAAGACTCCCTATGAATTTTGGTATGGAAGGATCCCTATTGTCAAGTACTTTAGAGTGTTTGGAAGCAAATGCTATATCAGAAGAGATGATGAAAATTTTGGAAAGTTTGATGCAAGTTATAATGAAGGTATATTCCCTGGATATTCTACTAAAATCAAATCTTACAGATGTTACAACAAAAGGCTAAGAAAGATTGTTGAGAGTGAAAATGTTAAAGTAGATGAAGACCTATAGAATTTAGTGGTGATAGATGGATATGAATCAAATGAACCTATTTGTAGAGAAGATGAAGAAAAAGATAAGGAATAGGAAGCACATGATGAAGAGGAAGAAGCTCTGGAAGGACCCCTAAAACCCCTAAGTATGTGAAGAGAAATGATTCTGAAGAACGGATCATTGGAGACAAAAGTAAAGGAGTGTTGACAAGAAGAAAATATATTGAAGAAGAGGTAAATTTATGTCTACATTCTAAACTTGAACCTAAAGCAATTATTGATGCATGCAAGGATGAATGTTGGTTGAAAGTTATAGAAAAAGAACTTATGCCGATTAAGAAGAATCAGACTTGGGAACTTGTCCCAAGACCAACAAACAAGAAAATAATTGGATCTAAGTGGGTGTTTAGAAAAAAATTGAATGAGAATGGAGAAGTAGTAAGAAACAAAGCAAGGCTTGTGTGTAAAGGATATGCACAAGTTGAAGGAACAGACTTTGAGGAGACATTTACTCCAGTAGATAGAATGGAAACAACTAGGATGTTTTTGGTTTTTGCAACACATAAGGATTTCAAATTTCAGATGGACGTGAAGTCTGCTTTCTTGAATGGAGAGTTGGAAGAGGAAGCATACATGGAATAACCATAAGGATTTTAGTTATCAAACAAACCTAATATGGTATGCAGATTGAAGAAGCATTGTATGGATTGAAGCAAGTTCCTAGAGCTTGGTATGCAAGGTTGGATAAGTATATGATACAAAAAGGATTCAATAAAGGCACCACATATAGTAATCTTTAATTTAAGGTTGAAAAAGATCAAATTATCTTGATTGTAGTTGTGTATGTTGATGACATAATTTTTGGAGGAAATGAAGCTATGTGTAAGAAGTTTGTAAAAGAGATGCAAAAAGAGTTTGAGATGTCTATGTTTGGGGAGATGAATTTCTTTCTTGGGCTACAAATCAATCAAACAAATAAAAGCATATTCATTTCACAATCAAAGTATGTCAAAGAAATGTTGAGGAAGTTTGGAATGGAAGACTCCAAACTAATATGTATTTGTATGGTTATTGGTTGCAAGTTGAGAAAAGATGATGAATCCCCTAAGGCTAATCAAAGCAAGTATAAATATATGATTGGTGGACTGCTATACTTAATTGCTACTAGATCAGATATCATGCATGCAGTTTGTCTTGTGGCTAGATTTCAAGAAGATCCCATAGAGTCACATGTTGCAGCAATAAAGAGGATATTTAGATACTTGAAGGGTACTCTAGATCATGGCTTGTGGTATCCAAAGGATACTAATTTCACATTGAGTTCTTACATAGATGCAAATTGGATTGGTTGTGTGGATGACAAAAAAAGTACAAGTGGTGGTACTTTCTTTCTTGGATGTAGATTGGTTTCATGGCTAAGTAAGAAACAAGATTTAGTTTCATTATGTACTACAAAGGTTGAGTATATTGTAGCAACAACTTGTTGCACACAAGTGTTGTGGATGAGACAAACATTGAAGGATATCAGAGTGTTGTATGATGATCCTATTTCTATCTTTTGTGACAATACAAGTGCAACAAAAATTTCAAAGAATCCAGTGATGCATTCAAGGACAAAACATATTTCAATTAAATATCATTTTTTGAGAGAGAATGTTGTGGAGAATGAAGTGAATCTTGAATATGTGCCTACAAAGGATCATATTGCTTACATATTCACTAAGGATCTTCCTAAGGATACTTTTGGGTATCTCTGAGAGAAGTTGGGGGTTAGTGCCCCTCCTTCCTTGAACCAAATGCATATGGAGATGCATCAGTCTAGTGGATCTAGCATATGGAGATGCATCAGTCTAGTGGATCTAGCATATGGAGATGCATCAGTCTAGTGGATCTATGTGTTCATTCCTTGTTTGGAATAATGTTGGTGGCTACCTCTTAATGGGAGTATGATCTAGGTGGATCTCCAAAACCCTAAAAATTTTAGTCTTAGAACCCAATATAACTAGCTTCATTGCATAGCTCTAGCTTCATTGCATAGATCTTGCTAACATGATCCTGACACAACTTGAATCACATCAAAAGGAGATCGTACGCAAGAGTTATGCATAGTCAAAGTTTGGTCAACATGAGGTCAGAGCTGATCAACTAGAAAAATTAATGATCATGGAACATTTCTCTACTAGTTCCATCACATAGATCTCAGTGAGAGCTTTCTGACGCATTTTGAACAGACCAAATTTGAGTCTGTATGTGGAAGTTATGACCAATCAAAGTTGTGGTCAAACTTGGTGAAAGTGATGATGTGGCATCGCCAAAGCTTGACACTTGGTAGGAAATGTGGCAGGAGTAGTGAGTTGGCATTGACATGGACCAACTAAGTGATAAAATAAGGATTAAACCATAATTATTAAAGAAAAAGTGTTTGGTCTAAAATTTAAACAAAGAGGATTTGGTGGGATTTGATCCCTTGACCTATGCCTTAAAATTCTCTTGCACCACATGCCTTGTATGAGATATAAGGGGAGCTCCTCCCTATATATAAACCTTAAATAAACATAAGAATTGTTTGATTTTATGTAAACCATAAAATAAGGAAAAAATTAAGGGGGGCCTTAGGAAAAATATAAAGTTTTAAATTTTTTTAAAAAGATTATGAAGGATTTAAAGATTTTTATGAGCTTTGTAAAAAACAATTAAGGGGTTTCATAAAACTAAGGGGTAAATAAGCTATATTTTCAAGATTTGTAATCTCTAAATGAAGATATGGCATATATTTGCAAATATTATTGTTGTAACCCATTATTAGCGTATGAGTATGTATATAAGAGGGTATTATTTCTTTGTAAAATAAATGCTTGGAATGCTTAGAGAAAATTCTCCTAGAAGAATTCTCTTGGAAGGAGAATTAGGAAAAAATTTCATTGGCTTTGTGATAGAGGCTTGATGCCTTAAGATTTTGTTCTCATGTTTTGAGAGAGTGAGTTGCATTATTACTGTTTTGGAAGCATTGTAAAAGCAACAGAGAAGCTAGGCATGAACATGTTGCAGGGAAGTTTCTCTCAGTGCGATGCAGAAGCAGGAAGAGCTTGAAGAGCAATAATCTTCCTTGAAAGAAGAATAATTTTTATTGCAGCTTGAAGACCATGGTGATGTAATCAAGAAATTTGCATCATATTAATGGAAAATGACATCGTAGTTGAGTGAGCCAGGAGATGTAGCTCGAACACTGGGTGAACTCCGTTATCAAATCTTGTTTCTTTCATTATTTTGTCTATGCTTTGAATGCTCATTTTTATGCTCTTTCTTACTTGCAATTTGTGAATGATCAATAATAATAAAATATGTTATCCATAGGTGAATCTAACAAATTATTTAAGTGATTCATAAGAAGGATCATTTTACAAATTAGAGTAGGTACTAGAATTGTTGCAGTATGGAGTGATTTTTTTCATTGTGCAAAGGTTGTTGATTTGGTACAAGTTTGTGTACGTGTACTCCTATGGGGGAGTATTCAAAGTATTAAAGGAATAGTGATGAGTAGTTTGCTTAAGGGGGAGCAATAGCAATTATATTGGTTCAATTTCAAAGGGGGAGAACAATGAAAAACATTTTATCCTTTTCCTGTGGTGTCAAAGGGAGAGAGTGAAGCATGTGGAAAAGAAAAGGTTGAAAGGAGGAGAGACAAATGTTGTGCAGGTTGTCTAGTCATTAAAAAAAGGAGAGTTGTCTTTGATGGTTTTTCACATCTTGTGTTTCCATGAATGAAAAAGGGGGAGATTATTGCAAGTACAAAGGTGTTGTAATTGATGTCAACAAGCTTGTGTTGTCATTGGTGTCAACTATGTAGTGGTTGAGAGAGATTGTTGCAGTATTATTCTATGTTACAAAGGTGTGTTATGATTTTGCTCCACATTTCTTCTAGGTTGAAGATCTACTTGTGTGGTTCAGATATGTTGGTTAGAGGTGATCAAGATTCTATATCCAAAATTTAGGCTTTTGGATCGATGTGTAGAAAAGGATATGTTCATCATTGTGTGAACTATGCATTATAGAGGTGTTTGGGAGAAATGTCTTTGCTCTGCATTTCTCAATAGTTGTGTTTTAGGACTTGCGGTTCTAAGTGAGAGTTGATGGTCTTGGTCTCTTTCCTTTATCAAGAGGATTCATGGTTTGGTGTTTCAAAAGATGGTCTTTTGAGTTACAGTGTGTGGCAATGTTGTCTAGATGTATTGAGTTTGTACATTCTTCAGGTGAAATTTGTTGTAAAGGAGTTTGTTAGTTTTCATGATGTTTTTGGATCATGTTCAGGTGAAGTTTGTTTTCCATAAGTTATGGATTGATCAAAGGAAGTGTGTACTTAAAAATTTAATGGTTTTTGCATGGGTAATGACTGGCCTAGTGTTTACACTCCATCCGAAGCATCTTCAATTTTTTTGGAAGTGTTTTGAGTTGTGCTAAGAAATATTTGGGACTTTGCTAAGGATTTGTGTGGTCCACCTTCATTCTTATCCACTATGAGAATGTTTGGATTCCGACCTAATTTGAATTTACATGTTTGAGGTGCATAGCCAACCTTGGAAAGGATTTCAAGGTTAAAGATAGTATAAATAAGTGTTGAGATGTTGAGGGATGTGTGATGCTTAGAGTGTGATGTGTATGATGTGAATAATAGAGTGGTAGAGTGTGAATTGGAGTAGAGCAGTGTGAGCTTCAAAGTGTTGGACTATTGGATGTAGTGAGAAGAAGGTGTCTACAATTATTCAAACAAGGTTGTGAAGGTGTTGGAGCTATTGTGGTGGACTCTTTGTTGTATTGAGATAATGTTCCCTATATAACATGTCTTTTCTATCTTCTTTTCATTTTGCCAGTGAGCCTTGGCTATGAGCCTTTTTGAACAGTGTGTCCTATTTTTGTAGTGATCCCTTGTAACTGGTTTTACAATTACTTATATTGTGAGATAATCCTCACCGTGGTTTTTCCCTCCTTGGGTTTTCCATATAATTCTAGTGTTTTCTTGTGCATGGTGTTAAAGTTGTTTAAGTTTCTATTATTTTTTATTCATGCTAATTCATCATAATAGATTAACAGTTTAATGATTGCATGTGGATTTGAATATTAATGAGGATTTTTATTTTTTGATAAGTTACAACTAATTCACCCCCCTCTTAGTTTTCTTGCTCATTTAACACTCCTCAAGAGAACTTAGCTTGGATTCATGATATTTTCCTAGTTTTTGAAGCATCATCTACCACCCTATTTAGGAATACATTCATATACTTAACCTTATTGTAAACATTCATCTCCATTTTTCTATTGTTAGCTATACTTGCATTAATTTTATCCATCATGTTTAACTTGATATTAATCTACTTCACTTCATAAAGGATCCATTTGAAGAGTTTAAAAAGGTTTTCGGTCCCATCCTTTTCCACCCTGATGAGCACACTAATGTCAATATTCTCCCAATTAATAGACTCATCGTATAGGCTGACCAACCCCTCAAGCTAAACTTCTTGGACGATATCGTCTAGAGAAAACAAATTGTCTTTGCCTTTACCAACAAAACTAAAACCTTTTTCATCAATAGTAGGGGAATCTTCTAAGTTTACCAAGAGATTGCCATCACTATTAACTTGAGCATCCACAATAGATATTGCCAACTTCTCAACATTCCCTTCCTCTATCACATCATTACCTTGCATCTTCTCCTTTCCATCTTGGATCTTATCAGAACTAGTTTTCATATTTTTCTTCCCCACCGAGCACTTACCCTTTCCCCCTTTCACACTATCCCTAGCTATTTTCCTTTTAACATTAGAAGGAAGAGATGATTCCCCCTTTTTGGTACTCTATGTTATATTTCAGGAATCTGTTGCTAGACAAAAATACTTCCACAAGAGAGAGATAATGGCGAGAATGCTTGCTATCAATATGCAAGATTGATTAATGATTGAAATTGATTGATACAAATGTACAAGATGAGGCTTGCTTATAAAAGCAAAGATACAACAACCAAATCTTATCTTGAGCAACAAAATAGCTTGATAAGATAAAGATAAGATCCTATAACTTAGGAATTAAAGATTGCCTAAGTAAACTTATGAAGATGTAATTAAATAGTTAATTACACCAACACCCCCCCATAAGTGCAACTTAGGGAGAAGATTATAATGCAAACTACTATGGGTCCCGGCAACTAGGCCATGTTAGGTACCCATTTACAGATGCAAATGAAATGCAGTCTCTCATAAAGTAGAGAAAAGGGGAAAACCCAGTGGGAAGAAAACCCCTCTCCAAAAGAGAGAAAACAAGAAAAAAAAAAAGGCATGACGAATGTAAACATGAAGTATGGAGGACTCAATGATACCCCCCAAGGACTACATCCATCATGAATATACAATAAATTTCCCCCCCATTAGAGGGAAGTAATGAGATAAGATATCCCCTACATGCTAAAGAAGCTCCAAAGCCAATGAAGAATGCCTGAAAACAAAAGATGACCCAATGTCTGCAAGCAACACATCTCCCCTTAGGAAGAAACAAATCCATAAGTTGATGAAGAAGCCACTCCAAATCCAATTGAAAAGAGGAAGAATGAATGCTCAACATGTATGCCTCTGAAAACTGAGTAGGAGCCTCCAAGCTTGAATGAGCCACAACATAATCATGGTCAAAATCAACCAAGAAACATGACAAATCAAGTGATGGAGGAGACTTGTGAATATCAATCTCCAAAGACAAAGAAGATGGAATAACAATTGTGCTAAAACTGTCATCAAAGAGGAGAGAAATCCCCTCAAGTGTGTCCTCCAAATCTGTAATATGAGACTCTAGGAACAAGGTAGAAATCCCTGTCAAATAATCATCCCACAAAGCAAGATCTGAAAAACTATGATTATCCTACTGAACAGAAGCAACAATGGCTGAAGAAGCAGGAGGTGGAGGTGTAGGAAGCTCAGCACTGGTCTCTAAAATACCAAGGTGTAGATGACCAAACTTCTCCTCACTAATATGGGTCACACTCAATGGAGTGTGTGATGCAGTCAAAGGAACATTATCAAGTTCTGAAGCAAAATGTGAAAAAGAATATACTCAAGATGAATGATCAACCATCCTGATTGCAACAATATCCCTAGTCTCCAAGTCCCTAATATACACCCTATTAGGAGTGAACTCAACTGTTTTACCTTGACCCCCATGAGTAATTTGATAAATAGAAAGGAGATTTGTGGTCAAAGAAGGAACACAAAGAACATCATTGAAAGTGCCTTCCCCAATACCAATAGAACCCTTCCCACTTACCTTCATGAATGTATTGTTACCCATCAGAATGTGAGGTGAATTACAAGGCTCAAAAGAAGAGAACATTTCCTATGAAGATGCCATATGATGAGATGCCCCTGAATCAAGAAGCCATCCTTGAGAATTAGGACTTGTAGAGGCCAAGAGTGCATTCCCTTTCATGTTATGTAGCCCATAAGTGGATGTTGTGTTCTCTGATTGTGATGATGATGGAGCTGTCGAATGTGATGATGAAGAAGAAGTAGAAGACACTGATGAGGGTAGTTGAATGTTATTCTTTTGAAGAAGGTGGGTGAGTTCATCAATCTTCTTATTATAACATCTATGCTCATCATGTCCTAACCTTTTGCAATATGCACATTTGGACTTCTTCTTTTTTGATGATTCCTCTTTTGAAGAGGATGAGAACTCAGGAGTGCCATGTGAAGGAGAAACTTTACCTTGCTCATTTGACTTGGTTTCCTTTTTGTGCTTCTTTCCTTTGCCACTTGAAGCCTTTGTATCATTCACAATAAGAGCTTGAGATGTTGAAGACTTCAATGTACCCATGTGCATCAACTTTGCTTGTTCCCTTGTGAGTTGTGCAACAAATTCATCAAGAGAAGTCATTTTATATGTATCACCAAGAGCATCTATTGTAGCATAGAAAGTAGAGACAAACACAGAATATGAAGAACCAAGCTTAGCAAGAATAGAAAGTATCATTTGTTCATCCTCTTTAACAACCCCACATTTTGATAACTGCAATCTGAGAGAGTTGAGTTTAGAGAAAAATTCTTGGATACTGTCAAAATCTAAAGGATTAAGACCCATCAGTTCATTTTCCAACTTAAATTTCCTTAGCTTGTCCGGCTTACCAAAGAGACTCTCCAAAGTAGTCCAAACTTTATGAGGATGTGTGCAAGACACAACATGATATCTAAGATCTGGAGAAATTACCAAAAGAAGATTACCAAGAGCTTCATCCCTTCTATCAAACCATTTTCTTTTCTCTTTTGCTCCCTGTGGTTCTGGATCTTGACCAAATGTGATTCGTTGCAACTTTGATTTTAACAATAGCAACTCCATTTGAGATTTCCACTCATGATAGTTATATGGAGTGAGAAGTACAATTTTTTGGAAAATCCATGATACAATGAGATATTACAAGAGGATAACAACAAAATTTCCCTCACAATACAAGAAATCAACCCCTTTGTCCCAACAAGATTTGCACTTTTTTTTTGCAAATTTACAATAATGTGTCCCAAAAAATAAAATCAGTTACAAACTGAAAATATGAAAATCTGTAAAAAAATCTACAAAAAATGCATGATTAGATCTGAAGTACTCCTAAATACCTTCCAAATGCTACAAATTTGGAGAAAATCGGAGATCGGAGCACAAAGATATGAGCTCGGAAGCAGAAAACGATGATCAGGCTTCAACTTGGAAAAAGAGGCACAAAACTACAAAATCTCTACAAAATATCTGCACCACTGAAAAATTCAGACTTCCAGCTTTTCGTCGATATTTCGTTTGAAAAATTTCGCCTCTGTATGCAAAAGTTATGAAAAAATGAAAAAAAGGCCTATAAATAGGCACTATGGGGGCAAACACAAGGTTCAATGAGCACTTAATTAGGTGCAAATTTTCGGCTCCGGGGCTAAAAGAAGGTCAGCCATGTGACCACCACTTACAAGGGAAAAAATAAAAAAACACCAATCATTGTCGGCGAAGGATTTGAATAAACAATATTTTTAAAGTAAAACTTCTACAAAGACATTCGTACCAAATGCCAACAACTATGTACCTTGGTAGATCTGATGAAGCCAAAATAAATGCACAGTACCACCAAATGATAGGCGAGTACCTTAAACCCTACTGATGGAAAAGATAGTACACCAATGAATCCCAAGCAATGTCGAGTGGACCGAGATGGTGACCTCAGCCAGAGATTGGATAGGGACCAGAGAGTATGCCAATCGATGGAGAATACCTGTTGATGGAGAGTGCACTGGCCAATACAATGTGACCAGTATATGGTGGCAAAAATATTTGTACCACCACAGATCTGTGATGGGACATGGCAAATTAAAGTGCTGACAAGTCTGCCGATGACAGAGACAGGTACTCGTACCCGCCGATGGATGCTGGCTGCGGATCTGACCGGTGGAAGAATCTTCGCCTATGGAATGCCGATGTTTGCCTTCAGATCTGACCAATGGAACAACACTGATGGGAATCAGATCTGACGTACACCGACCAAAATGATGTGGGGAAGCCGGCCGAGTACAGTGACTGGGCAACAAATCTGAACGTCGATTGGATGTGAATGGAGAGGTACCGGGCGATGTGACCGAACCAAGGGTTGATTAAAAATCTCGTCGGCAATGATTTGACAATAGCACAGAGAATATACTCTGCAGAATTAGCCACGTACAATAAACCCCAAAAAATATAAAGAAATATTGTCTGATATCAAATTTATTGAGCCTGAATTTTTACAAATATTTTGCCAAAAAATATTCGAATGCCCCAATAATTTTGCCCCAAAAACAGATCGCAGAAAATATTTTCAAAATATTTTTTTGCGAAAATATGAAATAATCGTACCACAGAGAAGGTTGTTACAGCAAAAAAAAATTTGCCTCAAAAACAACTTTACCCAATATAGGCGAATTTACAGTCAAAATTCATCTGCGGAAGCTTCTGAAATCAACCGTGAGGTTCTTGAAACCCCAATCTACACCCAGCAAAAATCTTCAAGCCAAAACTAAAACCCTAAGATTCGAGAAGGAGTCCGCAACCCTGGAAGCTCTGATACCATGTTAGAATAGCCAAGATCTGATTGCAAACCTGAAAATTACCTTCCATAGAAGAGGAAAATGAAAAAGTAGAGATTGTATAAAAACATGCAATTTGATATATTCGAAAAGTACCAATTAATTACAAAAGATAATTTGCTTTATAAAAGAAAAGATTCCTAAACCTAATCTTATCTTGAGCAGCAAGATAGCTCGATAAGATAAAGATGAAAACCTATATCTTAGGAATTAAATAAATCCTAAGTAAACTTATGCTAGCGTAATTAAATATTAATTACACTAACAAATTATATCTCGGTCCTTTGGAGGACCACGGGCTCTGCCCAAATGCCTAGTGTGCCGGCCCAGCTCCTGTGGTGGTCACATGGGTGACCAAGAGCTTCGGCCCCAAACCCTGCCGCCAGCCCCCTGGTCCACCGATGCGAGCAGGGGCTCTAATTTTTTAGCCCCTGAGGGCTTCTGGGGGCCAAATCGCACATTTTTGGAGCACTTTCACAGAAATAGGTGTAACTTTCTCATACGTCAACATTTTTTTGCAAACGAGATATCACCGGAAAGCTGTTTCTGAGATCTACACATTAGTACTAGTGAGATTTTCTGGTTTTTCATTTTTGATGCCTTTTTTGGCCTCGGAAGTCAAATGTTGCTGTTTTCACTCCGGGACGCATATCTTTTCACTCGCTTATCCGATTTTCGTGATTTTTGTGGCGTTGGAAAGCTAGTTTCGGCCTCTATACATATCTGAGGTCATTTATAAAAAAATTCAACTTATTTTTTGCATGCATTCATTTTTTGTTTCATGCTCTAGGTTTGCATTTTCACCCTATGTTTCTGTAATTTTGCATTATCTCCTTATGCAATCATTGGGTATTGTAATAAAGAACTGATATAAAGTTCCAGTAAGGGGGGTTCTTGCATCCATCTTTCATGATTGGTGGCAACTAGCATGGGTTATTTGGTCTCCTTGTTCTTTTGGCCTTATTATTGCTATAACTTGACACATGTCGGATTCATTAGTTCACACTTCAGTTGGGAGATTACATTTCTTGATCCTCATTGGTTCAGATTCTTCTTAGTTTGAGGGCCATCTTTTTGTGGTTATTGTTCTAGAGTCTATTTTTGGTACTCCTTCCCATGGAAGAGTTTCAGTCACAGTTTGGCATTGGCATCGAGATACATGGTTTCTAGATTATGTCATCATCTCATCTCCTATTGCTTCTCAGATTCTAGAGTTGATCCAGTATGTGAGTTTCCAATGTTCCTTGGCATCGGGTCTGCTGTTGCATTTGTGATTCCGATTGGTATTTTGCAAACAGATGTATCTTTCCTTGCTTGCCGGATTTGGGGTTCAAGTGTTTCTTCGCAGTAGTTCATCTCACTGAGGGGGGTTTATCTCTCTTTACATTTGTACATGAGTACCTGATCATGCCTTGTTGTTGGGACTCATATTTGCATAATAATCTGCTTCTCCCTAAGTTGCACTTATGGGGGGGTGTTAGTGTAATTAATATTTAATTACGCTAGCATAAGTTTACTTAGGATTTATTTAATTCCTAAGATATAGGTTTTCATCTTTATCTTATCGAGCTATCTTGCTGCTCAAGATAAGATTAGGTTTAGGAATCTTTGCTTTTATAAAGCAAATTATCTTTTGTAATTAATTGGTACATTTCGAAGATATCAAATTGCATGTTTTTATGCAATCTCTGCTTTTTCATTTTCCTCTTCTGTGGAAGGTAATTTTCAGGTTTGCAATCAGATCTTGGCTATTCTAACACTCTAGACCCCTAACTTTCTAGAGGTATCCATAACATCTAGTGTCTTCTTACCTTTATTCCTACCAGCAACTATAGGAGTCTCCTCATTATCCAAGTCCATGTACGAACCACCTAACCAAGAAGATGAATCAACCTTTTTAGCCTATTTCCTAGGCATTTTGTCAAAATCCTCTTGGGAAATAGAGTGCACTTCAACACAACTAGAGACTTCATTCCCTCTAACATTTACCTCAAAGTCATTACTAGTTTAATATCTTGAGGGGACCTCCTTAATCATACAAGCTCTAGATGTTTTAGGAACTTCATGCACATAATGAGATTTGACGTATTCCATTATCAACATAATTAACCCCTCATGCAAAACTGGGTTGCTAGGTTTTTTTCTAAACTTTATAATACCATTTTCTAGCAAAAGTAGAAAATAATGAGAGAATGATAGGTTTTTATTATGCCTAAAGTGATTAAGCATCATGAAATGAAAACCATATAGAGTAGAGAATCTATCATCAAGTGTGAAATACCTCATTAATGTGATGACCACTTCCCCCCAAATGGGCTTGATAGAGAGTCTATCATATCCTCCATAGGAAAACTTCTTAAGCCTCTACCTCTCCTTACCTTTAAAGAAAATGATCATAGCCAATTTAGAATCTAACCTTTCATAATAGAATTTCCTAACCTTAGAAGATAAACCTATTACCTCAGCGATAAGATCCTCTATAATATTGAATTCCATTCCAAACACTCTTAGCACATGATTATTCTAACCATTAACAAATTCCTAGGTACTCTGGGAATCAAACCCATGAAGCATTTGTATATAAGGTGTCACCCCCACCTTTCTCTAGAATCTCCCATACTAGTTCATTAGCTTTAGTTTTCTCATAAGAAATAGGCTCCAACCTACACCTATCACTCCCCATGGTTGACTGAGCGTAGCAAAGAGCAAGACACTCCCATAATGAATAGTAGGTAGATGAGTAAGCCAACAAACATAGAACGAGGGAGAAATAAGCACCCAAAAATAGTGTGTTGGTAACAATAATATGACTAAGAGTCATCGTTACCATTTCAAGAGAAATATTTCCCAAATCTCTACCATCATAATCAGTACCTAAGTCGAGTTTTTGAAATCAACAAGACAACTAAGAGGGGGGTGAATCAGTTGTAGCAATTTATTCCTTCAAAACCCTCAACAGTAATTAGATCGACAAGCATTCATTAACACCTTATTCTTTTAGTTTGATTAAAAATGAAATACATATAACAAAAACTAAAATCACAAAAACATACACATAAGAACACTAGATTTATGTAGAAAACCCAATGAGGGAAAAACCATGATGAGGATTAGCTCAAAATATAAAGAATTCCAAAACTGAATACAAAGACTCACTACTAGAATAGGACACACTATCCAAAAAGGGCTCATAGCTAGGGCTCACTACCATAGAAAGAAAATAAGAAGATAGAAGAAGAATGTCACATAGAGAAACACTTCTCAATGCAACAAGGAGTCCACCATAATTTCTCGCTCACTTCCACAATCTCACATGAAAGATGTTTGATGCCTTCACTGCTTTTAGAACCCTAACATGAAATTCACACTGCTCTACTTAAATTCACATCACATTACACTTCCCTTGCAAAAATATCGCATCTATCTTGCTTCTTACTCTTTGTTCTTACAACTCTCATTAATACCATACATATTTATATCATCCTCTTCTCCGAAAACTTTCTCCAATGTTGGCCACTAGCTATTATACATTCAAATTTGAAATAGGTTGGAACCTACACATTCCCACAGTGGAGAGGAATGAAAGGTTACCTACATAAATCCTTAATTAGGACCCAAACAAATCCCAACACACTTCAACACACTTCCACAAACCTCACATGTAGTGTTAAACACAAGGTCGGCCAACACTCGTGCAAAACACCATAAACATTAAGTACATGCTTTCTTAGATCAAGCTGAAAGTATTGAACAGCATAATTTACTTGAAATCAATCTAGAACAATCCACGAACTATATAAGATTCATCAAATACTTCATAAAATCTCACATCAACAATTACTTCAATTCAAGACAACTAATAACCTTTGTTTCCATACTAATAAATGAAACTTACACTATACTACACAAAATCAAGTAAAACCTTGAATACATAAGGATAAAAGAATTCTAAAAAACTTCCCAAATATGCATAGCCTAAAACCAAATAGTTGAGAAACATAGAGCAAAAAAATTTCTCCCAGACAACAAAGAACATCAATGAGCAATTGGTTCACACACTAGCAAAAATATCTCGCAATGTACAATGATCCAAACACCCAAATTCTGAAAGTAGCAACTACTAACAACCATGAACAATAATTTAGATCTGCACAAGCATAGAATCAACATAGAAGAAACATGGACAGAGCATGCACTGAATACCTGCAAGATACTATTTTTTCTATTTATCAAATTTTCTCAAAAGAACTTGGAGACCAAGTACCAAAGACATCATTTCAGCACACTTCTTCACTTTAATACACTTTTATTCATAGCAACATAAAGATAAATCCTTATGCTCTCTTCTTCATCCTAATGATGGATCACAGAGTGTGATCTCAAATGTTGATGCAAAAAATAATCACACAATCAAATCTAGAAATCAATTAACAACTATAACTCCATGTACTCACAGCACTTCTTCAACATCTCAACTATACATGCACAATCAGTAAACCTTCTTTATTACAATTTTCTCAATATCCTCACCATATATAATCAATAACCAACTTCCTCTACACATATTTGACATCAATGACAATATTGACCAGTGACCAACTAGTTGACATAAATGAAAACACCTCATACTTTCAACACGAGCTTCACATGTCTCTTGTATTTAATGAAGGAATTGTGATGCGATAAGAAGATACTTATAAAATTTAGTAAGCCATCCTTCTTATGAAGCTTTATCATATTTGATATCATTTTGAATTTCAATGCATAGTGTCATGTGAATCCCACCGCCTTGGAAAAGAGGACACCCCAATGTTGGAAAAGCCACCGACCACCCTATTAGTTGTTGAAATGAATAAGACAATTGAGAGGGGGGTGAATCAGTTGTAGAAAATTAAACCTTGAAAACCCTCAACAGTAATCAGATCCATAAGCATTCATTAAACCCTTATTTTGTTAGTTTGATTAAACATGAAATGAAAATAACAGAAACTAAAATCACAACACCATAAACAAGAGAACACTAGATTTACATGGAAAACCTAATGAGGGAAAAACCATGGTGAGGATTAGATCACAATATAAGTAATAGCAAAATCAATACAAAAGGGATCAATGCCAGAATAGGACACACTATCCAAAAGCCTCATAGCCAGGGCTCACTACCAGAGAAAGAATACAAAAAGATAAAATAATAAGGTTACATAAAGAAAAATTCTCCATGCAACAAGGATTCCACCACAATTGCTCACACACTTTCATAGTCTCACATGAAAGATTTAGGATGCCTTCAGCTCACTTCCTTCAGGAACCCTAACATGTATTTCACACTACTTTTCTCAAATTCGCATCACACACATCATCGACATCAATCTTGCATCTATCTTACTTATTACTCTCTCCTTCTCTACCCTTACTTGCATCAACACCATACATATTTATATCAATCTCTACCTCAAAAAATATCTCCAATGTCGGCCATTAGCCATTATACATACAAATTTAAAATAGGTCATTACCTAAACATTCCCATAGTGGATAGGAGCAAAAGGTGACCTGCATAAATCCTTAATTAGAACCCAAATAAATCTCAACACACTTCAACACACTTCTACAAGCCTTACATGTAGTGTTAAACACAAAGTCAACCAACACGAATGGAAAACACCATAATCATTAAGTGCACACTTCCTTAAACCAATCCGAAAAGCCAAAAGATTTAGAAAACATAATTCACTTGAACTCAATCTAGAACAATCCACAAACTACTTAAGATTCATCAAACATTTCATCCAAGCTCATATCAATCAAATACTTCAACTCAGAACAATTGGTAACCCTTATTTGCATACTTATAAATGAAACTCACTCTGTATTGCATCAAATCAAGTAAGAACTTGAATACAGAAAGATAAAATCATTATAATCAACTTCCCAAATCTGCACAACCTGAAGCCAAACAACAGAGAAATATGGAGCAAATACATTTCTCTCAGGCCACATAAAACATCATTGAATAATTGGTTCACACACTGGTGAAAATATCTCATACTGTACAATGATATAGAAACCCAAATTATGAATATAGCAACCTCTAACAACCTTGATTAATCTGTAAAATCCACACAGGCATGACATCAACACAAAAGGAATGTGGAGCACAATACTGAGACCTACTAAGAACACTTACATAACATAGTTTAGTTTGTTTATCAATTTTCTCAATATCCTCAATGTCTTCAACCCATAGTTCACATCAATGATAATACCAATTAGTAGACTTCCTATTGACATCAATGACAACACCTTCATTCTTGCAACAATCTCCCCCTTTGTCATTGATGGCAACACAAGATGTGAAAATCCACCAAAGGTAACACACACACCTTCCTCTCTTTTTTATGATTAGACAACCTACACAACATTCTTGAACTCTCTCCCCCTTATAGGAGTCACTCTCTCCTCCTGAGTAGATAAGCTTTTTGACATGATTCTCTTCCCCCCTTTGAAATCAATGGAAAAGGAAAAAAGGTTTATATTATTCTCCTTCTTTGACACTAAACCAAGAAACTTGCTCTGAACACTCCCCCTTAGGAGTATACCCCAAACAAATCGGAAACTCAATGACAACACATGACACTACCTACTTCCCTTGAGAGGTAGTCACCAACATCAGTCCAAAAAAGAGATAGATCCTTAGATCCACTAGACTGATGCATCTCCATATGCATCTAGTTCAAACAGGGAGGGGTGATAACCCCCAACTTCTCCCGAAGATACTCAAAAGTATCCTTAGGAAGAGCCTTCATGAATATATTAGCAATCTAATCCTTTGTAGGAATATACTCAAGCTTTACTTCATTCTCCATAACCTTTTCTCTTAAAAAGTGATACCTAATAGATATATGCTTTTTCCTTGAATGTATCATTGGATTATTTGAAATGTTAATTGCACTTATGTTATCACAAAAAATAGAAATAGGCTCATCATATATAATTTTGATATCCTTCAATGTTTGTCTCATCCATAATACCTATGTGCAACATGATGCTGCTACAATATATTCAGCCTCTGTAGTGGAAAAATAAATTGAATCCTATTTCTTACTCAACCATGACACCAATCTACATCCAAGAAAGAATGCACCACCACTTATAATTTTCCTATCATCAACACAACCAACCCAATTTGTATCTGTATAAGCACTTAATGTGAAATCAGTATCCTTATGGTACCACAACCCATAATTTGGTGTGCCTCTTAAGTATTTAAATATCCTCTTCATGATTGCAACATGTGTTTCTTTAGGATCTTGAAATCTAGCCATAGGACAAACTGCATGCATGATATTCTATTTAGTAGCAATCCACCAATCATAGATTTGTACTTGCTCTGATCAGCCTTAAGTGATTCATCATCTTTGCTTAGTTTACAACTAGTTGCCATAGGAGTACATACTGGTTTGGAGTCATCCATTCCAAACTTCTTCAACATCTCTTTGGCATACTTATACTGTGAAATGAAAATCCATTATCTATTTGATTGATTTGTAGCCCAAGAAAGAAATTCATCTCCCCAAACATTGACATCTCAAACTCTTTCTGTATTTTCTCTGATAACTTCTTACACATAGCCTCATTTCCATCAAAGATAATATCATAGACATATACTACTACTATTAATATTTTGTCTTCCTCAATTTTAAATTAAAGATTACTATTTGTGGCACCCTTAGTGAATCCTTGTTGTACCAAGTACTTGTCCAATCTTGCATACCAAGCTCTGGGAGCTTGCTTCAATCCATATAATGCCTTCTTCAACTTACATACCATCTCCGGTTGATCCAACAACTAAGATCCTTCTAGTTGTTCCATGTAAACTTCTTCCAATTCTCCATTCAGAAAAGAAAACTTCACATCCATCTGATAAACCTTGAGATCTTTATGTGTTACAAATAAAAAAGCATTTTGATGGCTTCTTGTTGAACAAAAAAACTGAGAGGGGGGGTTGAATCAATTGTAGCAATTTTAACCTTTAAAACTTTCACCAGAATTTAGATCAATAATCATTCACAAATCCTTTACTCTACTAATGTAATTAATCATTAAGTGCATAAGTAGAAATTGAAAGAAGTAAAACCATAAACACAATAACACTAGATTTACATGGAAAACCTAATGAGGGAAAAAACATGATGAGGATTAACTCACACTATAGAGAATATCAAAACCAATTACAAAAAGACTCATTGCCTAAAACAAGGCTCAGTGCCTAAGATAAGGCTCACTGCTTGAAATAAGGACTCATTGTCCAGAATAAGGACTCACTCTCCAATAGGGCTACAACCAGGAGGGCTCACTACCACAAAGATACAAAGAAGAAAAAAAAGACTTGTTAAAGAAAGACTACAATCCCAATACAACAAAGGATTTTTCCACAATTACTTGATCAACTTTCATGAATGATAGAGTTCACCTTCTTCTCACTGCATCTGAAAACTTAGCATTAAGCTTCACACTGATCTGCCACACACAACTCACACACACTTTCTGAATATCATCAATGTCGCATCTACTCTTGTCCAATCTTGCATACCAAGCTTTAGGAGCTTGCTTCAATCCATATAATGTCTTGTTCGACTTACATACCATATCCAGTTGATCTAACAACTAAAATCCTTCTAGTTGTTCCATGTAAACTTCTTCCAATTCTCCATTCAGAAAAGTAGAATTCACATCCATTTGATAAACCTTGAAATCTTTATATGTTGGAAATGTAAAAAAAATCTGATGGCTTCCTATAGAGCAAGACAACTGAGAGGGGGGTGAATCAGTTGTAGCAATTTTAACCTTTAAAACCTTCACCATAAGTTAGATCAATAATCATTCACAAATCCTTTACTCTACTAATGTGATTAATCATTAAGTGTAGAAGCAAAAATTGAAAGAAGGAAAACCATACACATAATAGCACACCATATTTACATGGAAAATTGAATGAGGGAAAAGCCACGATGAGGATTATCTCACAATATAAAGAATTCCAAAACTTAATACAAAGGCTTACTGCCAAGACATGACTTACTTGTCCAAAATAGGACTTACTATCCAATGAGGGTTAACCACCCAGAGGGATCACTGCCACAAAATTACAATGGAGATAGAAGAGAATTGTCACAGAGAGAACTATCTCAATGCAATATATATATCCACCACAATTCACTCACACACTTGTAGACATGCTTGAATGATAGAGTACACCTTTAGCTCACTACCTCTAGAAGCTCACCACTTGAATTTTGAACTGATCTGCTCAAACTCACATCACACACACTTTTTTGCATCTATCTTGCTTGTATTCCACTTTCACAAACATCTCAACTTACATTTATACTTCCTTCAACCTCAAAACTCATCCAAGGTTAGCCATACATCATTTGTATTTACAAATTCAAATTAGGTCAGTGCCAAAAAATTCTTTGGTGGAATTTGAATGAGGGTGACCCAAAAACATACTTAATGAGGACCTAAATAAGTCCCAACACACCTCAACATGCTTCCATAGACTTTGTGAGTAGTGTTTAACACAAGGTTGACCAAAATGAGTGTAAAACACATAAAAAAATAAGCACACACAACCTTAACTCAATCCAATCTTTCCAAACAACAAATTTCACTTGAACACAACCTTATTAGCTTACTCTCAGAACCGCAATTCCTAAAACCAAAATATGAGGAAATCTAGAGCAACAACATTTCTCCCATACCTCATCCAGACACACTGAAATGCACAATCACAACTAGTGAAGATATCTCACATTGAACAACGATCCAGAGACCCAAATTCTAGATACAACAACTACTAACAGCCATAAATAATATGTCAAGAACTCACAAGCATAGAGGAAATACAAAGCACATCCCACAACATAAACTGGAGCACACATAAAATACTTGCAAAGTTTCTTTATTACAATATTTTGAATATCCTTGACATATACAACCAATAACCAACTTCCATGACATCAATGACAACAACAACCAATTGACAACCATTTGATCAATTGACATCAATGACAACACCTTAATATTTTCAACAATCTCCCTCTTTGTCATTGATGGCAACACATGATGTGAAAAAACAACAAAGACAACACAACAACTTTGAACCATCAATCTCCAAAATGCT
Source organism: Sequoia sempervirens (assembly GCA_007258455.2). Lineage (NCBI taxonomy): Eukaryota > Viridiplantae > Streptophyta > Pinopsida > Cupressales > Cupressaceae > Sequoia > Sequoia sempervirens. Next base: position 588,525,327 of record VDFB02270651.1, on the reverse strand, counting down.
TTCTCCCCCTTACTTTTTCACATGATAATTTCTCCCCCTTTGACATCAATGGAAAAGCCAAAATATATTTACATTGTTTTCCCCTTTGACATTAAGAACATTACAAGTATAGAATACTCTGCCTTAGGAGTACAACCAAAAAAATTCACAATGACAACACGTGACACTACTTGCTCCCCCTGAGAGGTAGCCACCAAACATTAGTCCAAAAGAAAGATAAATCCATAGATCCACTAGACTGATGCATCTCCATATGCATCTAGTTCAAGAAAGGAGGGGAAATAACCCCTAACTTCTCCCAAAGATACTCAAAAGTATCTTTAGGAAGAGCCTTGTAAATATTTCAACAATCTAATCCTTTGTAGATACATACTCAAGCTTTACTTCATTCTCCATAACCTTCTCTCTCAAAGAGTGATACCTTATTGATATATGCTTTGTCCTTGAGTGCATCACTAGATTCTTCAAAATGTTAATTGCACTTGTATTATCATAGAAAATAGAAATGGGATCATCATAAATTACTTTGATATCCTTTAATGTTTGTCTCATCCAAAAAAATCTATGCAGTAGGATGTTGCAACAATACACTCAACCTCTGCAGTGGATAAGGAAACTAAATCTTGTTTTTTACTTAACCATGACACCAATCTGTAGCCAAGAAAGAATGCACCACCACTTGTACTTTTTCTATCATCAACACAACCTATCCAATCTACATATATATAAGCACTTAGTGTAAAATTAGTATCCCTAGGATACCATAATCCATAACTTGTAGTTCCATTTAGATATTTGAATATCCTCTTAACAACACCAACATGTGTTTCTTTATGATCTTGAAATCTAGCCACAAGAAAAATTGCATGCATGTTATCCAATCTAGTAGCAGTTAAATACAATAGTCCTCTAATCATAAATTTGTATTTTCTCTGATCAGCCTTAGGTGAATCATCATCTTTACTCAATTTGAAGCCAGTCACGCTAGGAGTGCATACCGGTTTGGAACAATCCATCCCAAACTTCTTCAACATTTATTTTACATACTTTGACTGTGAAATAAAAATATCTTTTTTTGTTTGATTGATTTGCAACCCAAGAAATAAACTCATCTCACCAAATATAAACATTTCAAACTCTTTTTGCATTTCTTTAGCAAGCATTTTGCAGATTGTTTCATTTCCTCCAAAGATAATATCATCAACATATACAACCACTATCAATATTTTATCATTTTCAATTTTGAAATAAAGATTTCTATCTGTTGTACCTTTATTGAAACTGTGCTAAATCAAATATCTATCCAACCTTGCATACCAAGCTTTAGGAGCTTGTTTTAATCCATATAAAGCCTTCTTTAATCCAAAGAGCATGTATGGTTTGTCTAACAACTGAAATCCTTCCAGTTATTCCATGTAGACTTCACATCCATTTGATAAACTTTAAAATCCTTATGAGCAACAAATTCAGAAAACATTCTAATAGCTTCCATCCTAGCCACTAGAGAAAAAGTCTCCTAAAAATCTATACCTTCTACTTGTGAGTAACCCTTACACACAAGTCTTTCCTTATTTTTGACCACTTCTCCATTCTCATTTTACTTGTTTCTGAATGCCATTTTGATCCAATTATGTTTTTATCTACCAGTCTAGGAACCAATTTCCAGGTTTGATTTTATCAATCTATATAAATTCTTCTTCCATTGCTCTCATCCAATGCTCATATTTGCATGCTTCACTCATTGTCTTAGGTTCTACAGTGGAAAGTAGACAGATTTATTTCAATATCAACATAGTAGCTCTGCCTCTTGTCAATACACCTTTCCTCTTGTCTCTAATGATTTGATCTTATGAATTATTCATTTGCACATATTTAGGTGTTTTGGGGACACCATTAAAGCTTCTTCTTCTTCAGTCTAGTTTTCTTATTCTTCAACAACTTCTACTTCTTTGCAATCAGGTTCATTTGATACATATCCATCAACTTTAATTGAATTTTTCAATGCTTCATCAACCTTGACATTTGTGATTTCTATAATTTTTCTTAGCCTTTTATTGTAGCATCTATAAGCTTTGCTTCTAAGGGAGTATCTAAGGAAGATACCCTCACCACATATTTCATCAAAGTTTCCTAAATTTTCATCTCTTCTGATATAGCACCTACTTCCAAATACCTTGAAATACTTTATAATCAGAATCTTTCCATACCACAACTCGTAGGGATTCTTAGTGTTGTTGGCTTTTCCTTGAACTCGGTTAAATACATAAACATCATTGTGAATTTCTTCTCTCTAGTAAACTTCTAGTAGACTTTCCTCATTAATCATTGATCTAGCAGATTCTTGAACCATTTTGTTCTTTCTTTCAACAAATCCATTCTACCGAGGAGTTCTCAGAGTAGGAAATTGTCTTCTTATTCCACGTGCTTCACAAAGCATGTTAAAAAAATTGGAGGTGAATTCTCCACTTTTGTCAGACCTTAAGCATTTTATTTTCATGTCCATTTCATTTTCAACCATAGCTTTGAATGCTTTGAATTTGTCTAATGCATCAGATTTTTCTCTAAGAAAAGTAACCCATGTCATTCTAGAATAATCATCATTCAAAAGCATAGAATACCTATCACCTTGTAGAATTCTCACTCTTGTAGGACCACATAGATTTATGTGAATCAAATCCAGTAGTTCAAAATTAGATTGTTCCTTTGATCTAAATCTACTTCTATCTTGCTTTCCAAATTGACAGTCCTTGCAGACTGCATTAACAAGCTTTATAATTCTTGGTAAATCTCTCACAACATGTACAACACTGATTCTTACCATATTGTCAAAATTCATATGGAAAATCTCTGGTGCCATAACCAACTATCATTAATCTAAAACATAAAGCAATGTTCATCAACACCCTTAAGTTGATAAATATTTCCTTTAGACTTCTTTCCAACAACAATAACTATTTTTGATCCTTTCCTTATTTCACATTTCTCATCCTTGAACACAATATTATATCATTTACTACACATCTGTTGAACATGGTGTGTATAAGACCATATATTTCCCAAATAGTGAGAGTCCTTAGCCATTTTATGGCTAATCCTAAATAGGTTTATTGGGATGCAGTTAAGAGAGTGTTCCTATATTTACGAGGTGCTTTCAAGTATGCCTTGTGTTTTCATGGTTATCCTATTAGAACTTAGAATTTTGTGAGTAGTCATGGATATGTGGATTCAAATTGGGAAAGTGACATCGACAACAAAAGTTCTACCATTGGTTACATGTTTATGATGTTTGGTGGTGCTATCTGTTGGATGAGTAAGTGACAAGTTGTAGTCATGTTGTCCATGATAAAAGCAGAGTACATGGTAGCCACTCATGCTTGTAAGGAAGCCATTTGACTTAAGATACTATGTTCCAATATTTGTTTAGATGTAAGAAAAATTACTATTTGTTACAACAATTAGAGTGTAATTTTCCTAGAAAATAATCCTACCTTCCATGCCAAAACAAATCACATCAATGTTCAGTGTCATTTTGTTCGTGATATGGTAGAAGATGGAAAGGTGAACTTGGAAAAGGTTAACACTTTGGTGAATGTTGCAGATTCATTGATGAAACCAGTGAGCATAGAGAAGCTCATATGGTGTTCCAATTCCATGGGCCTTAGGACCTTGAGTAGATGATTTTTTATGACTCTCAACAAGTCTTTGACAACTAGGAGAATGTTTGGATTAAGGTGTCTCAACCTTAGAATCCTAATATTGATTAATTTAATGTGTTTATATTATTTAATTGCTTATGGTGTCATGTCATAAATTGGGACCCATTGGCTAGGTGGCATCCCCATTGGAGATGAATGGATGACACATAATCATCCCAAGTGGACATAGGCATCCCACTTTGGAATCATTGAATTATGATAGATTATATGATGAGTAATAAGGAATCTTTATACATGGAGAAAGTTGGTGCCCAAGTTAGGTTATGATAGGTTGTAGGAGAATAAGATATTTTTGTCATTTATGATGGATTCTCTTATGGATCCTATGACGAATCTTGTGTTAGATTTTATGGCATATTTATGATAGTTGTAAGGAATATGTTATATGCTATTATGAGAACATTTTGGGTGCCCAATCTTGGAGAGAGAATATTACATGTTATGATAGTTGTAAGGGGTGTAAGGGAATATTGTACATGTGTCCAAATTTATTTCTATGGCATGGGATATTGTTCCATGTATATTTGGATGCCCATCCTCTTCTAGATGCTTCTCTTGGCTTGTATTCTCTATATAGTATATGTCTTGCATTTTACAATGCATAGTTTGTTTATAGGTAATGAAGTGCTACCAGATTCACTCTAGAGCAGGTGTTTGTTTTGAAACACTTGTTGAAGAAGCTTTGTACTTGGGGATGCATTGTAATCTTTATTTTAGATAATATAGTAGTACTGTGATTTTGGAGGGTGGGGTTTTTTACCTGAAAGGGTTTTCCCCACATATATTTGGTGTCATTATTTTATGTGTTCTTGTTTTTCTACCTCTTATTCCCTACATGTGTTTCTATTTCTATAACCATATAAGGTGTTAAAAGGAAAATTTGTGTAACTCTCCCCTACTTAGATTAGTGTAGGAATTTTTTTCTACTCACCTGACTTCCTTTCAACATAGTGGTAAAGAATATGATCTTGTTGAGAAAATTTATAATACTCTAGCCAAGATTTCTGATGTAGGAGCATCCAACAATGTAGGGAAATCTTGCATCACCCAAAAAAACTATTTTTCCTTAATTTCTTTAGTTTTTTTGAGTTCCATGATGGCACTTAAGGGGTGTAAGATAGTAAGGAGTCAAAAATAGAAAAAAAAAGTCACATACTATTTTTAGTAAGTTGGCCTAAACAGGCTCATATGGACCTTAAAATTTACGTCAAGGAGCAGAACTGAAAAAAAATCCGTTCGCTGAAGAATCATCTCAATACCCTGGACGATTTGGGAGATATTAAAGTTTTTATCCTAGGAAATTTCTCCAATATAGCTTCAAATTCATATATGAAGACTTTAGAGGCCTCAAAGCAGCTCAAAAAGTTGATGAATTGACCACTGGTGGGTTTATATGTTGTAGATCTCTTTGAGAGATTTCCAACGATATGCAATAATAGCAAATCGGACACCCAAATCAAAAGTTGTGGCCCCACAAAGTTTCCCCTCTAAAAAGTGAATTTCATTAAAATTTCTTCCTAGGCTAGAAATCAAATGGTGGGACTTTTGGAGCCAAAACAAAAGGTAAAGTTGAACATTCTAGAACATTCTAGGGCAGTTATTGGAGTAAAATAAAAAGGGTTAAGTGGGGGGCTGTAGGGTGGATCCATTAGTGCAAATTGTGGCTCCAAATAATATATTTTGTTTATAGAGTTGATTTTGGTGTAATGAATCAAGCCCATGAGGTTGTAGCATGTAAGTTTTGAATCTATAATTTCATTTTCTAAAAATAATTGAAAGTGAGTTTTTCTCTTTTGACTCACATCTTCTGTGTTGGTATCTATTGTTGTGATTTGTGAGGGTTTTGGGCAGTGTGGCCCTCATCAAGTGGTATCAAAGTAGTAGTTCATGAGTCTATAATAGAGCATCGAACATGAGGTAGTTGCAATAGGACTTGTGAGTGTGGGTTGAGTTCAAGATGCCTCCAAGACTTGCCTAATATGGTAGAGGTAGAGGTCGAGATGATGGAGGAAGATATCCACCTAGAGATGAAATCAAAGCCCTTAGAAGGAAATTGGAAGCCTTGCAACAAGAGGTTCGAAGAAGAGACGTGCATCAAGAAAGAGATGATAGTGAAGTTGAAACAAAAGAGGAAATAGAAGAGGAAGAGTAGGATCCAATGGATCTTGGAGAAAGAAGCTTGCTGTGAGTGATCTCAAGCATTGGGAAGAGACCTAAAATGTAGGTTTCAACTTTCAGTGGAAGTCTGAATCCTTAAGATTTGATTGATTGGATCAATGACATGGAGGAATTTTTTAAGTTTGAGGAGATTGAAGATCCTCATAGAGTGAGGTTTACAAAGACAAAATTGAAAGGTCACGGTAATATATGGTGGAAAGAGGTCTGATGGGGAGCCCTATACCTCAAGAGCACTCTTGCTCTTCCCAAGACCTATTCTTTGGTCTTCTTAGGGTATTCCACTCTACCCTACTCAGGGATTTCTCCTAAACCCCTAACGCCTTGTAGGTCTCTCCACCAATTTCAAAATCTTCACCAACACTCTCAATTTGCCACTAGGCTTCCATGAGCTCCACACTAACCCAAGTGTGTCCTAACCACTCCAGGGCTAGGGTAAGGTGGTCTTGTTTTTCTTTAGGTGTTTTGACTCCTCAATGATCCATTTCATTGGATACTTTCACCTTTTTCCCTTCGCTTTCAATAATTTCTAGTTTCTAGGCCTTGTAGCCTTTTTGCCCCTTTTAGGCCTCCTAGAACCCAGTTTCTTGGCTTCTCTCAAAAACGGCCTGAACAACCCCCAAATATTTTTGGATATTCCTTCTATTAGTACCCTAGGCTTCAAGATTTACTAGGTGTAAGGTTCTACAAGTGTCCGTACATAGGACTATCCTCATACCCCCTAATTTCAAGGGTTTCTAGGGTTTTGGCTCCTTTTTCAAACTTTGAGGGCTTCAATGACCTCCTCAACTCTCCTCCTTGCACAAATTTTTGGACTACATGTGCCCACACTCATGCTCTTTATTGGCACAAACTAATCCATTTATCATCTTTCTTTACTATTGTCCTCTCCAAGCCACTAGCTAGAATGCACTTGCACTCGCCTAGTGTTTGATGAATTCGACTCTTCCCCTACAAAAAAAGACTCCACACACACTATTTACATTGTAAAAATAGTCCCATACTTGATTCCAAGTGGCCATGGTATTCTTTCCTTGGGAATTCAAGTGGGGATCATGATTTCGAAAAACTGGCCTGAACCGGTTATAAGGCCAAAACTCCAAAAAATTGCAAAACAAAAAACAATTGAACTAAATGGCTAATATAATTCCTCAAATAGTAAATAAATGACACAATGGAAAGCCTCAAACCATCATACAAGACCTTTCAATCCATCATTGATTGGATGAAGGCTCAAACACAAATATTCCCTCAAAAGTTGTTGAATTCCAATCACACAATATGCTCTCCAAGTCTCAATTCATGAAAATGAACTTTCAACCCTAGTATTAGGGTTTGGATGACCTTATATACCTTTCTCCCACATGTGAGGACCCTTAGGTCAGACTTGGAACACCATTAATTCCTTTTTTTGAACTTTTAGGCCAAATTCCTAAGACAACATTATCTAGTTTTTCCTAATCTCTACACTAAGACTTTTCCAAACCTCAAAGCTCTAAACCAACCTAAGTTTTCCATAACACACACATCAAAAAAACACTTGGGACTTTGTAACATAGTTCTTATTCCCTTGGTGGTTGGCTAGAACCACCTACAAGCCAAAAAAAACACTAAGATCTTCCAAAAGACCTTAAGGTGCTCCTGCACCATTCTCCCCTGCAGCAAATAAGTTAAGGAATCTATGGTGTCAAGAGCTCCTCACTAATTCCATGCTTCTTGAAGTCACCTTCTGCTACCCAAGTAGCCTCTGACTCTGGTTGATGTTTCCACTTCACTAGGTGCTCCTTGTATGTCTTGTGCCTAGTCTTCTTCTCCCTTGAGTCTAAAATCATGTCCACTTGTGGTCTGATCTGATCAGGTACCTTGAGTGCTTCCACATCCTTGTTTATTTCAGCATTGTACTATTCTTCATCCATTTTTGGTCCTTTATACTTCACCAAGTCTTTCACATTGAAGATGGGAGAAATAGCAATCTCCTTGGGTAACTCCACCTTGTAAGCATTTGATCCATACTATCCTCTTCATTTGTAGCTTGCTTGGTATGCCTTTTTGTAACCTTGCCTTGTTCAAGTATACCATCACCAAATCACCTATCTCAAATTGTAATTCTCTTCTCCCTTCATCTCTCTTAGCCTTCAACTTTTGATTAGCCTCTATCAATGTCTTCTTGACCTACTCATGAACCTCTTTATTGATTGAGCAAAATCATCAGCATGTCCATTGATCCCTTCATATCCTTTTAGATCTCTAAGCTCAAGTATACCCCTTGGATGTAAACCATAGACTATCTCAAATGGACTCTTACCCGTAGTCCTATTTGTGCTATCATTGTAAGAAAATTCTTCTTGTGGAATCACTTGCTCCCATCCTTTTCCATACTCCTTATTTAAGCATCTCAACAAGTTCCCAAGTACCCTATTGATCACCTCTATCTGTCCATCCGTTTGTGGATGATATGCTAAGCTATGAGACAAGTTGGTTCCTAGCCTCTTCCAAAGAGTTTTCCAAAAATGCCCCATAAACTTCACATCTCTGTCTACAACTATGCTCCTTGGCAACCCATGTTTCCTCACTACTTCCTTGAAGAATAGGTGTGCAATCTGACTTGCATCATGTGTTGTCTTGCATGGTATGAAATGGCTCATCTTGCTGAATCTATCCACTACAACAAACACACTGTCCAAACCAGTTGGTGTCCTAGGTAGACCTACTAGGAATTCAATGCTTATGCATTCCCATGGTCTATTTGGAATGGGTAATGGCTGGTAAAGACCTGCATTGCTTGATGTTCCCTTTTCCTTTTCACATACTCCACATTGTTCAACATATCTTCTTACATCTCTTTGCATCTTAGGCCACCAATAGAACCTCTCCACTAAGTCTAGTGTCTTGTTCAAACCAAAGTGACCACTCAAACTACCATTATGCTTTTCTTGGATTAGATTCTCCCTCATAGAACCTCTAGGAACACACAATTGCTTCCCCCTAAACAATAAGCCATTTTCCAAGGTGTAATCAGCATATTCACTATGAAAATGGTTCTCAAAATCAGTACATACCTTGTATATTTCTAAGAAATTAGAATCTCCATATAGATCTTTGAATCCTTCAACCCATGTGCTTTGTAACTGTATCTCTTGGACATTAAGTAACCTCCTACTAAGAGCATCAACAACCTTATTGTTAACCCCCTTCTTATGCTTGATGGTAAAGGTGTATGACTGCAAAAACTCCATCCACTTGATGTGCCTCAAACTGAGCTTCTCTTGAGTATTTATGTAGCTTAAGGCCTAATTGTCAGTGTATACCACAAATTCCTTTGGCAATAGATAGTGTCTCCACTTCTTAAGAGCCTGCACCAAAGCATATAGCTCTAAGTCATAGGATGAGTACCTAGAATTTTCTTCATTCAACCTTTCACTAAAGAATGCCACTGGCTTGCCTTCTTGGCTTAGAACAACCCCAACTGCTATGTTACTTGCATCACATTCCACTATGAATGGCTTGTCAAAACTTGGTAAAAATAGGATAGGTTGGGTAGCTATTTCCCTCTTCAATCTTTCAAACCCTTCATTGGCTTCTTTGGTCCACAAAAACTTTGTTTTTAGTCCTCCTTTAATGGTGTCAAGAACCGGTGCAAAAATTTCACTAAACCTTCTCACAAACTTCCTATAGAATTGTGCCAATCCATGGAAACTCCTAACTTCTATCCCTATCTTGGGAGTAGGCCAACTAAGAATGGCTTCAACCTTGCTTTTATCCATCTTCAAGTTCCCTTGAGATACCACAAATCCTAGGTAGACTAACTCTTGCTTCATGAACTCACTCTTCTCAAGATTGATGGTGAGCTTCTCCTCTTGAAGTTTCTTCAACACAAGTTCTAGGTGCTTCATATGTTCTTTTGTTTTGCTAAAGATGAGGATATCATCTAGGTAGACATCCACAAAGACTCCTATAAAGTCCTTCAGGACCTCATTCATCACCCTCATAAAAGTGATAGGTGCATTTGTAAGCCCAAATGGCATCACTAACCATTCATATAACCCTTATGTGGTTTTGAATGTTGACTTCCATTCATCTCCCTCTTTCATCCTAATCTGATAATAGCCACTTTTCAAATCAATTTTGGAATAGAATTTAGCACCCCCTAAACAGTCCATTAGATCTTCTATCCTAGGAATAGGAAACCTATATCTAATGGTTATCCTATTTATGGCCCTAGAATCAGTACACATCCTCCACTTATCTCCCTTCTTAGGTGCCAACACAACTGGAACAACACATGGACTTATGATCTTTCTGATCAGCCTTTGGTCCAAAAGTTCTTGAACTTGCCTTGCTATATCTTTATTCTGCTCCGATGTCATCTTGTATGTAGCCTTGTTAGGTAGTGTTGCTCCTGGTATAAAGTCTATTTGATGATTGATTGCTCTCTTAGGTGGTAGTGTAGCTGGTTTACCTTCACAAATAATGTCCTTGAACTGATCCAATAGTCACTTCACTTCTACTATCATAGGTAGCTGATTAGGTAACTCCTCTCCTTTGGCTTCAACATGATTAGATAGACAACTCCTTCTTCCTCCTTGATGTCTTTTAGAAATTCCTTTCCACTCAACAAAAAGACACTGGTTTCTACCGTTTCCATTGTATTTTCTTCTAACAAAGACTGTATTTTGTAAGTCACTCCATCCTTCTTGAATGAATACTTATTCTCCTTGCCATGATGCACTGCTTCCCTGTCATATTGCCATGGTCTGCCAAACATCAGATGGCATGCATCCATTGGTAACACATCACATAGTATCCTATCATGATACTTTCCATTAGTAAACTCAACCCACACTTGTTTATTGACTAGTATATTCTACCCCTTGTTCAACCAAGTAACCTTGTAAGGGCACACATGGGGTATCTTGGTGAGTTTCAAATTTTGTACTACCTCCTCTGAGATGACATTATTAGTAGACCCTGAATCAATGATGACCTTGCAAACCTTTCCTAGTATCTTGCACTTGACTCTAAAAAGAGCTCTCCTTTGTTTGTGTTCTTCCTCAGTAGGTGCTTTGATCAAAATTATCCTTAACATGAGATTCTCACCTTTCTCTAAATCTAGACTAACCTTTGATTGTTTGGAGCAGTCCTATTCTTGAACATATTTGATCTTCCTCTCACTTTGTGAAGATGTTGGTTTGTCAGGACACCTATAAGCCAGATGACCCAACTGTCCACAATTGTAGCATTTCATGGAAGCAAAATGAGAGCTTCTCCCAAAGCCTCTTGATCTGCCTCTTCCTCCATTGTTTGAGCTTCTACCTCTGTAACCCCCTCTACTATTTGTCTCATGGGATTTCTCTCCACCTTTGGAATCACCTTTCCCTTTGTTCTCTTGTCTTCTTCCACCAAAACCTCCTCTATGTCCACCTCTAGGGTCGCTACCTCTTCCTTTACCCCTAGTATTGGTATCTTGTTTCTTTTTTAGTTTCTCTTCTACGTTAATAGCCAATTGATAGCAACTATGGAGGGTAGTAAGTGTGAAAAGACTCAACTCCTCTTGGATGCTCCATCTAAGACCATTTAGATACCTAGCAACCTTGATGCTTTCAGCTTCTTGCACTCTAGATCTAAGGCTTAGTTTTTGGAACTCCTCTGTATATGCAGCTACATCTAGGTCTCTTTGTCTGAGATTTTGCCTCTTCTTGTTCAATTGAATATCATAGTCCTCGGGTAGATAGTTCTCCTTCACTTTAGCCACCATTGTCTTCCAACTTCTATGGGTTTCTTGCCTTCCTTATCTCTTTCTTCTTGTAGAAACTTACAACAAGTTAATGCTTGTCCTCTTAACCTTGATTTGGCTATCTTCACCTTTTGTGCTTCTATAACTCCATCACATTCAAAGTGATTCTCCATTCCCTCTATCCATTCCATAACCAACTCTGCATCCATTCTCCCTATGAACATTGGGACACCTTGGAGTGCCTTGCCACTCAATACCTTCAATTCTTTGAGGAAGGGTTCCTCTGCTAATGGAGGGTCAGGTTCTGGTTCTATGTTCTCCTCCACTTGGTATTTACCCTTGTCTTTGTCCTTTGACAACTACACTTTCATCTTGCTTGTCGTTTCAACAACTTCTTCCAATTTTTGCTTCATCTCTTCCATAGCCTCTTCAAGAAGCCTATTCTTCTCTTGCTGCTCTGTCAAGTCTCTAGCTAGCTCTGCATTGGTCACCATGGTATTCGATCTTATGGATTCACTTCTCTCTGACATTTACTAGTTTCAATTCCCAAGCCTTTATTGGCTCTGATACCAATTTGATGGGGAGCCCTATACCTCAAGAGCACTCTTGCTCTTCCCAAGACCTATTCTTTGGTCTTCTTAGGGTATTCCACTCTACCCTACTTAGGTATTTCTCCTAAACCCCTAATGCCTTGTAGGTCTCTCCACCAATTTCAAAATCTTCACCAACACTCTCAATTCATCACTAGGCTTCCATGAGCTCCACACTGACCCAAGTGTGTCCTAACCACTCTAGGGCTAGGGTAAGGTGGTCTTGTTGTTCTTTAGGTGTTTTGACTCCTCACTGATCCATTTCATTGGATACTTTCACCTTTTTCCCTTCGCTTTCAAGAATTTCTAGTTTCTAGGCCTTGTAGCCTTTTTGCCCCTTTTAGGCCTCCTAGAACCCAGTTTCTTGGCTTCTCTAAAAAACGGCCTTAACAGCCCCAAAATATTTTTGGATATTCCTTCTAGTTTCAATATTTATTATGTGTGAGGTTCTGCAAGTGTTCGTACATAGGACTGTCCTCATACCCCCTAATTTCAAGGGTTTCTAGGGTTTTGGCTCCTTTTTCAAACTTTGAGGGCTTCAATGACCTCCTCAACTCTCCTCCTTACACACACATTTCTAGACTACATGTTCCCACACTCTCATTCTCTTTATTGGAACAAACCAATCCATTTATCATCTTTCTTTACTGTTGTCCTCTCCAAGCCACTAGCTAGAATGCACTTGCACTCGCCTAGTGTTTGATGAATTCGACTCTTCCCTTGCAAACCAAGAATCCACACACACTATTTACACTGTAAAAAAAGTCCCCTAATTAATTCCAAGTGGCCATGGTAGCATTTCCATGGGAATTCAAGTGGGGATCATGATTTCCAAAAACTAGCCTGAACCGGTTATAAGGCCAAAACTCCAAAAATTTGCAAAACAGAAAAAAATTGAACTAAATGGCTAATATAATGCCTTACATAGTAAATAAATGACACAATGGAAATCATCAATCCATCATACAAGACCTTTCAATCCATCATTTATTGGATGAAGGCTCAAACACAAATATTCACTCAAAAGTTGTTGAATTCCAATCACACAATATGCTCTCCAAGTCTCAATTCATTAAAATGAACTTCCAACCCTGGTATTAGGGTTTGGATGACCTTATATACCTTTCTCCCACATGCTAGGACCCTTAGGTCAGACTTAGAACACCATTAATTCCTTTTTTTTTAACTTTTAGGCCAAATTCCTAAGACAACATTGTCTAGTTTTTCCTAATCTCTACACTAAGACTTTTCCAAACCTCAAAGTTCTAAACCAACCTAAGTTTTCCATAACAAACACATCAAAAAAACACTTGGGACTTTATAACATAGTCCTTATTCCCTTGGTGGTTGGCTAGAACCACCTACAAGCCAAAAAAAACACTAAGATCTTCCAAAAGACCTTAAGGTGCTCCTACACCAAGGTCCAGTTAGAAAGAGAAAGACAAGCGAAAGATAAAATTTTCATATGGGATGGAATGGTGTCAAAATTGAAGAAACAATTTATTCCATTCAATTACGAATTGGAGCTACTCAAGAAGATGTAGAGCTTGAGGAAAGGAACATGGATGATGAAATAATACATAGAGGAATTTCACAAGGTCTTGATTCGGATAGGACATTCCATGGCGAATAAAGAGAAAGTTTCTCAATATATTAATGGGTTGAATCCAAGCATATAGGAAGAATTGGCACTGGTAAGAATGACCACCATTGAGGATGCTTATCAGTTTTCCCTAAAGGTTGAAGAATGCCTAAATAAGAGGTTTGAGAACAAACAATGAGGTGGAGGTCGTGGAGGAAAGACTAGTGGATGGTCATATGGAGGTTGAAATGAAGATCAAAAGAAGGGTGAAGGCCCTAGTAGTAACCAAAACCAAAAATGAGATAAAACTTACTATCCTCATGATCAGAATAATGGACACCAAAGAAGAAGAGGAAGATTTGGATGAGGCTTCTATGGAACTTATTTCTAGTGCAGAGAAGAAGGACATAGAGCCTATGAGTGTCAACATCAAGGAAGGACAAATAGAAGACCTAAGGGCAATGCATGAGTTGCAAATGTAGATAAAGATGTTGAGTCTTCACATTCTGAGGATGTGGAAAGAGGAGAGGTTCTTGTCACTAGAAGATCCTTGTTGAATGAGGAGAAGGAACCAACTCAAAGGAAGAATTTGTTTTGCACCAGATGTAAGTGTGAAGGTAAAGTTTGCAATGATATTATTGATGGAGGTAGTATTGATAACCTTGTTTTAGAAGAGATGGTTAGTAAGTTGCGGTTGGAGAGAAGAAGGAATCTGAATCCATACTAGATTGCTTGGTTGTAGAAGGACCATAAGGCTTTAGTAAATGAACAATGTCTGGTAAAGTTCAAGATTGTAAATTACCATGATGAAGTATTGTGTGATATTATGCCTATGGATGTTTTTCATATGTTGTTAGGAAGACCATGGTAGTTTGATCGACGATCAATAAATGATGGACATGCCAACACCTATTCTTTGACAAAGGATGTATTTTGTCATAATTTGAAGCCCTTGAAAGAGGCAGAGGAAAAGCTATGTAGTAATGCAATAATTTGTTTGGTTAATGGAAGAAAGTTCCTAGAAGGTCTGAGGCATGAGCATATGTGTTTTGCATTGATCCATAGACTTGATAAAGAGGATACTAATGAGGTACCTATAGAGGTTTCAGATATGTTGAATGAGTTTCAAGATATTATTTCTAATAACGTACCTAAAGGTTTTCCTCCAGTAAGAAAGATTAGTCATTAGATGGACCTAATTCTTGGAGCTAGTTTTCTAAATAAGGCAACTCATCATATGACTCCAACAAAGAGTGAAGAGTTGAACATACAAGTGCAGGAGTTGTTGTTGAAGGGATTGATTAGAGAGAGTTTGAGTCCATGTGCAATACCTGTAGTATTAGGACCAAAGAAGGATGGAGAATGGTGGATGTGTACAGATTCTAGAGCCATCAACAAAATCACCATCAAGTATAGATTTCCCTTGTTCAGAATGGATGACATTATGGATTGTTTGAGTGGAGCTAAGTACTTCACGAAGATAGATTTGAAGAGTGGATATCATCAGATTCAGATTAGAGAAGGAGATGAATGGAAGAAAACCTTCAAAAACAAGGAGGGCTTGTATGAGTGGTTAGTCATGCCTTTTGGGCTAACCAATACACCAAGCACATTTATGCGGCTTATGAATGAGGTATTGAAATATTTTTTAGGAAAATTTGTTATTATTTATTTGGATGATATTTTGATTTTTAGTAAGACATTGAAGGAGCACTTGATTCATATCCGAAGAGTTTTTGAGAAGCTAAGGGAGGATAAGTTATTGATTAATTTGAAGAAATGTAGTTTTGTGAAGAGAGAGTTGGTGGGATTTGTTGTCTTAGGAGAGGATCTTAAAATTAATCTAGAGAAGGTGAGATCTATCATTCAATGACCTACCCAAGGAATGTTATAGAGGTAAGATCATTTCATTGGCTAACAAGTTTTTTATAAAAAAATTATTAAGAATTTTAGTAGTATTTGTGCACCTCTAACTAAAGCGATGAGAGGGGATGGAAAAGAGTTTAAGTGGACTATAGGAGCAGCCAAAATTTTTGATATGTTGAAGAAGAAAGTTGCAAAGCAACCTATTTTATCCCTTTCATATTTCAATAAGGTCTTTCAAGTAGATTGTGATGCTAGTGGCACTACCATAGGAGATATTTTGAGTCAATAAGGTAAGCCTATTGCCTATTTTAGTGAGAGGTTAAATGATGCTAAGAAGAAATATTCTAGCTAAGAAGAAATATTATGTCTATGATCAGGAGTTTTACGCTATAGTTCAGGATTTGAAGAAATGGAGATATGATTTGTTGCCAAAAGAATTTGTTTTGTGTACTGACCACCAGGCTTTACAATATCTCAATAGTCAAGGAAAGTTAAATCAAAGGAACTTAAAATGGGTTGAGTTTTTGAAAAGTTATACCTTGGTTTTGAAGCATGGGAGTGGAAAGTCAAATAGAGTTGCAGATGCCTTGAGTAGAAGGAAAAAATTGTTGATAGAAATGAATATAGCGGTTGTTGGGTTCAATGAACTCAAGAGTTTGTATCCTGAAGATCCAAACTTTACAGATGCTTGAAAGGCTTGTTTGGAATCTGTTACATTGGATAAGACAAGATGGTTGGGTTTATTAATCCAAGATGGGATATTGTTTAGAATAAGCCAATTGTGCATTCCAAGGAGTTCTATGAGAGATAATCTAATCAAGGAGAAGCATAGTGGAGGATTGGTTGGACATTTCAGTCGAGATAAGACCATTGCTCTTATCAGTGCGAATTATTATTGGCCACAGTTACAACAAGATGTGAAGAAGTTTGTACAAATTTGTAGAGTATGTCAGATGGAAAAGGAACAAGTCAGAATACTAGATTGTATCAACCATTACCTGTACTTGAGAGGCCATGAGAGGATATTAGTATGGATTTTGTTCTTGACTTTCCAAGAACACAAAGAGGGCATGATTCCATATTTTTGGTGGTGGATATATTTTTAAAGATGACACATTTCATTCCTTCGTCAGACCTGTTGTCACCTAGAATTGCACCCTATGCAAAGTTTACAAGAAACTAGGCATTCTAGAGCAACATGGGATCATTCCAAGGCTGTGGGTCACCTATCACTGAAATGAACCTCTGGAGAAGGCCGACTTACTTTGGGTATCACCTAAACTATTGTTTCTTTGAGAGGAAAGAGGGAAAAGATGTATGAATTAAAGAACTACACTAGGGTGATACACCGAAATGACAGGAACAATGAAATACTCGGGCTACACTTGAATACTCGTGATAGCCATGAGACTGCACAACAACATCCTGTAGATCACACATACAAACAGGTTTGACATGCACATTCCTTCAAGAAGGAAAGGAAAATTTTCACAAACTAGAAGATCATGTGCAAAATTAAGTAAACACAGTTTGCAACCTACATGATACTACTTCTGCAAAGAAAGGCATGAAATGAAACAAAAGCTATTAGGAAAGAGAAAATTTCACTAAGTAGCTCAATGAATAACTTAAAATATGCACAATACTTCACAAGAATCATAAGGCGAAGAGATGGGCCATCAATGGTAACCAAGGCAGATTTTGTATATTATGTTCCAAGTTGAATTACAAAAGCTTGCTAGTCTAAGAGAGGACTGCAAAAGGGTCACAGACTTTAGAAGAGCATACCTTCGAACTCTCTCACAAAAAAGGCATAAAAATTCCTTATATATAGAAAAGATCTCGGCCCCTTAGGGCTTACAAAAATATCAAGCTCAGAAAAGATCTCCCATAGATCTTCTAATCGAATTTAATGTTGCATCCTTGCATGTCCCTGCATTGGTGTCAGTGAAGAAACATTCTCAAAGAAGTCCCCTCCTAATCTTTCTGCAACCACTACCTTTAATTCCTGACATCGTGTCCTATTGATCTAGTCGTCCGAACACCTTGAATGCTACTGAGTTCACCGTGATTCGGGTTGCATTCATCCTATGTTGTCATTTTGTTGATTTTCTCCCTGTTGGTAAAGCTGCCACGACTTGCCTCTAGCTCCCCTTGATTGGTCAAGAGTATTCCCTGTGGACGCATGTGGGTGGCCAAAAGCTTCTTGAAAGAATCACATCTTGACGAGATGCTGAAATATTCTCACCAATGCGATTATATCATTCTGCAACTTATCAACATGATTCACATTGTCGGAAAGAGTCATAGCGGCTTGATTAATTAGGCTGAAAGTTATCCATATCCATCACTAAGACCACCTTCATTTGGGAAGACATCTTATACAATTTCTTTTCTTCAGTGAACTCTTCCATGTTTGGAAGACTCCTAGCGAGCACCCTTTGTTTCGGCAAGAGACTACGTAGAACTTCCCCTCCTGCTGGTGAATTCCTTTTGTTCTGAAAGCTTTGCTGCTCAACAAGACCCACGCCGGTCGAGAAGAAGTCTTCCCGAGCTCCTTGTGCTACACAAAAGGCTCCTCTATTGTCGGTGAGACCTCACCTTATCACTGGGACATCTCGGCAAAAGCTTCGTTACACCGAGGACTCTTTGAATCGGGGTGACATTTTTGTCTCGACAAGACGTTTCACCGAGAACCTTTCCCTAGCTGAAACTACTTTTTTCCATTTTGGGGCTCTACAGCTTGGCAAGAATTTTTCCGATAACACCCCTTATACCACCAGGACCTCCCGTTGTCGGCATAACCTCTGGGTGACATCATCAGTTGGCAAGCCCTTCATGTTTTGATGGAGTCTCCTTGTAGTCGGCAAGACTATATTTGTTTGCCTATACACTATATCGAAGCTCTATGACTCTTTCTGAGCTCCATCGTTTGCCTCAATCTCACTCTTTTCCCCTAGGCTCAGGCTCCTTTGGCTTTCGGTGAGATCTTACCAAGTCGGCAAGACCTTTTGCCGATGGCTTTATCTTATGGAAAACTCTTTATTTTGTGGCTAGCTTCTCCTACTTCATTGAGACCTACACCGAGACCAGCATCTTCCGCTGGCCTCCATTTGTTGTTGGGGAGACATCTCTACCTCGGTGAGACTCTATGTCGAGCTCCATGACTCTCAGCGAAGTCATTCATAATCGGCGAGACTCCCGTCGAAAGGAAGATATAGAGGCCTCCACTTTTTGTACTGAGGAGACCTTGAGACTTCGGTGAAACTTAATGCATTCGCCGAGACCCTTTGTCAAAGAAAATAACCTCCGCCGAACAAAAAACCTTTAGTCACCGAGACATACTCTATCCTGCCGACAAGCCCATTCATTTTCTATCACTGTGAGATTCTACTATCGGCAAGACATTATATGGAATGCACCCCATCATTCTAAAAGACCCTGACTGCTCATAGGTTGCTGAGACACATGCATCTCCCACCGATGAGTCTACTTGCTCCAAGTATGTCGCCATAGCTTTCATCCATCGGGGAGACCTCTCATAGACTGCATCTGCTAAACTGAAAGGCCTCATGTATCAAAGTTGTCGAGATGAGGAAATTGCTATGCCGACAAGGATCCTTCATTGTTTCCCATCGACGAGATTGAAATGAACTCATGCCGAAACACAACCACCTTGCACACTATCGGTAAGACAAAGAGAAGTCGCCGTGACATCCTCGCGAAAAACTAAATTCCTATGGATATGATATATTCTACTCTAGTTGGTGAAACAAGAAGACTTCACTGAGACATTATGCCAATAGACTAAATCTCCGCCGATGAATCACCATATACCTAGTAAGGGAGAGATGATAAAAATGGTAAGACACAACCCCAACAGTGAAAACATATGCCGATTGAAACCCCACGGTCGCCAAAAAAAATGAAGTGTCCTACCAAATGAAGTATGCAGAAGCCTTTTGATCACCGTGACATTGGATGAGTCCTGTCAATAGGAAACACAGACTCATCTGATGAAGAAAATGTAAACTGAGTCGGGGAAAAATTCATGGACCTATGCCAATAGGAACCAGGATATAGAGAATGCAAAAACTAAGGGAACAACCAATGCAACATGGTAAAAATGTGGGCAGAAAAGTTCAAGAGGGAACCTAGCATGAAAAATATGAATGAAAACATATGTAAAACATTAGATTTTCACAACTCCAACAAGATGCCTGAAATAATATTTAATGGAGAAAACCCATTCAAACCTTATGAACACCTGCAACATAGATGCTTTGCCTGATTAAGCCTTAGGGTGAAAATTGGGTAACATTTCTGGTGACCTTTGCTGGATGTTTGCCTGCTGAACATGAAGACCAGTAGCCTAGGCCTATCCATTGGGCATGGAGTCATTGGGAAAATTATAGAACAGAGTTGGAAACTTATTGAAAGCAGGGAAAAACTAAAATAAAACTATTTACATGTGTTGAAACAACACTTAGGGAAAGTAAATTGCATCTAAACCTACCCTATACTAACTAGTGAGATAACTAATCAAACAAAACCATTCACAGGTTGGGTAAAATAACTGCCCTTTCTAAAAAATTTACGATGTTTGCCATGCTGGAGAATAACTAAAGAGAAATGAAGTATGCATGACACTCCAACGGATGGCTGCACAATCTCTTGCAGAACATATTCAAGCTTACTAACCTTTTCATACAAAATTTAAACATTCCCGTTCTGAGGTGGAAAGGTAACTTGAGTGTGCTCCTCCTCAGCAGTACCCTCATGCTTGGGTGTAAGCAAGGTATCAATATCTTTGTTGGTCTCCATTTTGGCTAGATGCCTGAAAGGGCAGCCTTGTGAAAGAATAGCTTCCAAGCCAATCCTGTTGGGCCTATTTTGGTTAGCTGCTTCCACAATCATAACCCCATGATAATTGGAATGAGCTACCTTGTGTGATTCACATGAAACTAGGTCAGCTCCTTCCACTTGGTTATGTTGCTCACACCCTCCGGATGATGGCTTTGCACTAAGCCTTGAGCAAAACTCTTCTACTATGCTTGAAAACACATCATCTTGAAGTTCCTGATCAGCTTCCTCATGCATGACATGTCCTGCATCAATTTCATAACTTTCACCTTGGAGGATACAATCAGGTTCAAGCTCAGGCTTTTCCTCCTAAATTAAGGCCCCATTGTTTTGTTGACTATCATCTATCAACAACTCTCTAGATTGCTTGATGTCTTCTAGCTATTTTGAAACTGCAACCTCACCAGTGCCTTCCATTTGAGGAAGACCTTGAGTCAGTTTTGAGCTTTGAGAAGAAATCATCTGTTTGAAGCTTGGAACTGAAAATACATGCTCCTTCAACTTTACAATTTCATCGTAGTTGTCCATGATAGATTCAACTGGTCTGCAACTTGGAAGCTTGTGCTTTGAGACCCCCTCCTTCACAGTTAGTTGGGGTTCTGATCGATGATCTTGTGCAAGAAAGTGTTTCATCTTCTCATCCTTAGCTGCAACTTGTCTAACCAACAATTCCTTTTCATATATCTATGCTTCCAACTCCTGCTGACGAATGTGCACTTGAAAGGAAAGCTCCTTTTGCTGCATATTATACTCATTTTCCCTTTCTATATCTAACATCTACCTTTGAAACTGCCACAACATCTCCTTGATGCTACCCAAATTTGTATTGGCATTGTTAGAATTTTGGGATTGACTCGGGAGGCTACAAGGCTGGCTCAAAGTAGAATTAATATGTTGTGAGGGGAATTGAGTAGGGGTGGGAGGGTGGTAAGCATGTTGAGCATGCTTGTAGGTTGTTGTTGCATGGCCATTTGGGATTAAATCAGCAGCATGGTTAGCCTGATATGGCTGATAGGGTGATTGGTTGACAAAATTTTCATGAAACTAACGTGGATATGCATGCTGACTACGAAAATCTGTCATCTCTACTCATATAAATGCTGCTCAGCAGAACATTAAGCTTCTAATTAAAACATACCAGCACTAAACTTGTTGAAACTAGTAGATTTACTCAGAGTCACCAATTATGCAAAGAAAATGCCTCCAAAAGGCTGAAACCACTACTACACACACCACACAACAACAAGAAAGTGTGTAAATATGAACTGAGGAGCAGTTCACTATCCCACCGAGCGTGCCAGAAACTGTTGTCACCTAGAATTGCACCCTGTGCAAAGTTTACAAGAAACTGAGCATTCTAGAGCAACATGGGATCATTCCAAGGTTGTGGGTCACCTATCATTGAAATGAACCTCCAGAGAAGGTTGGATTCCTTTGGGTATCACCTAAACTATTGTTTCTTTGAGAGGAAAGAGGGAAAAGATGCATGAATTAAAGAACTACACTAGGGTGATACACCGAAATGACAGGAACAATGAAATACTCGGGCTACACTTGAATACTGGTGACAGCCATGAGACTACACAACAAGATCCTATAGATCACACATACAAATAGGTTTGACATGCACATGCCTTCAAGAAGGAAAGGCAAATTTTCACAAACTAGAAGATCATGCGCAAAATTAAGTCAACATAGTTTGCAACCTACATGATACTACTTCTGCAAAGAAAGGCATGACATGAAACAAAAGCTATTAGGAAAGAAAATTTCACTAAGTAGCTCAATGAATCACTTAAAATATGCACAATACTTCACAAGAATCATAAGGCAAAGAGATGGGCCATCAATGGTAACCAAGGCAGATTTTGTATATTATGTTCCAAGTTGAATTACAGAAGCCTCCTAGTCTAAGAGAGGACTATAAAAGGGTCACAGACTTCAGAAGAGAATACCTCTGAACTCTCTCACAAAAAAGGCATAAAAATGCCTTATTTATAGAAAAGATCTCGGCCCCTTAGGGCTTACAAAAATATCGGGCTCAAAAAAGATCTCCCATAGATCTTTTGATCAAATTTAATGTTGCATCCCTGCATGTCCCTACGTTGGTGTCAGTGAAGAAACATTCTCAAAGAAGTCCCCTCCTGATCTTTCTACAACCACCACCTTCAATTCCTAGTATCGTGTCCTATCGAGCTAGTCGGCCGAACACCTTGAAGAATACTGAGTTCACTGTGATTCGGGTTGCATTCATCCTATGTTGTCATTTTGTTGATTTTCTCCTTGTCGGTCAAGCTGCCACGACTTTCCTCTAGCTCCCCTTGATTGGTCAAGAGTATTCCTCATGGACCCATGTGGGCGGCCAAAAGCTTCTTGAAAGAATCGCATCTCGACGAGACACTGAAAGTATCTCGCCGATGCGATTATATTGTTGTGCAACTTATCGGCATGATTCACATCATTGACAAGAGTCATAGCGGCTTCATTAATCAGGCCGAAAGTTATCTATATCCATCACTAAGACCACCTTCATTCGGGAAGACATCTTATATAATTTCTTTTCTTTGGCGAACTCTTCCATGTTTGGAAGACTCCTGGTGAGCACCCTTTGTTTCGGCAAGAGACTACGTTGAACTTCCCCTCCTCCTGGTGAATTCCTTTTCTTCTAAAAGCTTCATCACTCGACAAGACCCATGTCGGTCAGGAAGAAGTCTTCCCAAGCTCCTTGTGCTATGCCGAAGGCTCCTCTATTGTTGGTGAGACCTCACCTTATCGCTGGAACATCTTGGCGAAAGCTTTGTTACATTGAGGACTCTTTGAATTGGGGTGACATTTCTGTCTCGACAAGACGTTTCACCGAGAACCTTTCCCTTGCTGAAACTACTTTTTTCCATTTTAGGGCTCCACAGCTCGGCAAGAATTTTGTCGATAACACCCCTTATACCACCAGGACCTCCCGTTGTCAGCATAACCTCTGGGCAACGTCATTAGTTGGTGAGCCCTTCATGTATTGATGGGCTCTCCTTGTATTCGGCAAGACCATCTATGTTTGACTAGACACTATATCAAAGCTCTATGACTCTTTCCGAGCTCCATCATTTGCCTCAATCTCACTCTTTTCCCCCAGGCTCGAGCTCCTTTGGCTTTCGGCAAGATCTTACCAAGTCGACAAGACCTCCTGTCGATGGCTTTATCTTATGGAAAACTCTTTATTTTGTGGCTAGCTTCTCCTACATCACTGAGACCTACGCCGAGACCAGCATCTTCCGCTGGCCTCCATTTGTTTTCGGTGAGACATCTCTACCTCGGCGAGACTCTATGTTGAGCTCCATGACTCTCGGCGAAGTCATTCATAATCGGCGAGACTCCTGCTAAAAGGAAGATATAGAGGCCTCCACTTTTTGTACTAGGGAGACCTTGAGACTTTGGCGAAACTTAATGTGTTCGCCGAGACCCTTTGTCGAAGAAAATAACCTCTGTCGAACAAAAAACCTTTAGTTGCCGAGACATACTCTATCCTGCCGACAAGCCCATCTGTTTTCTATCGCTGTGAGATTCTACTATCGAC
This sequence comes from Sequoia sempervirens, assembly GCA_007258455.2. Taxonomy (NCBI): domain Eukaryota; kingdom Viridiplantae; phylum Streptophyta; class Pinopsida; order Cupressales; family Cupressaceae; genus Sequoia; species Sequoia sempervirens. The sequence continues at coordinate 588,501,233 of VDFB02270651.1, read as the reverse complement.
AATACATTATATAGAATGCACCCCATCATTCCGAAAGACCCTGACTGCTCACAAGTTGCTGAGACACATGCATCTCCCACCGATGAGTCTACTTGCTCCAATTATGTCACCGTAGCTTTCGTCTGTCGGGGAGACCTCTGATAGATTGCATCTGCTAAACCAAAAGGCCTCATGTATCAAAGTCGTTGAGACGAGGCAATTGCTACACTGACAAGGATCCTTCATTGTTTCCCATCGGTGAGACTAAAATGAACTCATGCCGAAACATGACCACCTTGCGCACTGTCGGTAAGACAAAGAGAGTCGCTGTGACATCCCCACGAAAAAACTAAATTCCTACCGATATGACATATTCTGCTCCTCTAGTCGGCAAAACAAGAAGACTTCACCGAGACTTTATGCCGATAGACTAAAGCTCCGCTAATGAATCACCATATACCTAGTCGGGGAGAGATGATAAAAACGGTAAGACACAACCCCGATGGTGAAAACATATGCCGATTGAAACCCCATGGTCGCCAAAACAAATGAAGTGTCCCGCCGAATGAAGTATGCAGAAGCCTTTTGATCGCAGTGACATTGGATGAGTCCTGCCGATAGGCAACACAGACTCATCCGATGTAGAAAACGTAAACTGAGTCGAGGAAAAATTCACAGACCTATGCCAATAGGAACCAAGATACAGAGAATGCAAAAACTAAGGGAACAACCGATGCAACGTGGTAAAAATGTGGGCATAAAAGTTCAAGAGGGAACCTAGCATGAAAAATATGAATGAAAACATATGTAAAACATCAAATTTTCACAACTCCAACAAGATGCCTGAAATAATCTTTAATGGAGAGAACCCATTTGGACCTTATGAACACCTGCAACATAGATGCTTTGCCTGATTGAGCCTTAGGGTGAAAATTGGGTAACAAGACCAATGATATTTTTCAGAGAGGTGGTGAGGCTACATGGTCTACCAAAGAGTATAGTTTCAAATAAAGATACCAAATTTTTTGGTTATTTCTAGAGGGCATTATGGAAGAAGTTGAAGATAGATTTGAAGTTCAATTTTGCACACCATCCATAGATTGATGGACAAATGAAGGTGGTGAATAGGATTTTGGGTAACCTGTTGAGATGCTTAGTAGGAGATAAGCCCAAGGGATGGGATTTGATTATACCATAGGAAAAAATTTCTTACAACAATTTTGTCAATAGGAGCATTGCTAAATTACCATTCTAGATTGTGTATGGGAGTAGTCCAAGAACTACTTCTGAACTAAGAAAGATGGATAAGGGGGAGAAGAGTAGTGCTGAGGCTGAATATTTTGCTGAGCACCTAAAGAATTTGCACGAAGAGGTGAGGAAATATATCAATAAGATGAACTCACAATATAAGGCTCAAGAAAATTGGAAAAAGAGGTATAAGGAGTTCTAGGTAGGAGATGAAGTCATGGTTCATTTGAAAATGAAGAGGTTTCTAGTTGGTACATACAAGTTAAAGATGAAGAAGTTTGGACCATGCAAGATCCTGAAGAAGCATGACTTAGGAAATGCATATGAGGTAGAGTTGTTTGATGAAATTCACATTTCACCTATGTTTAACATTTCAGATTTAATAGAATATCATGAAGGGGGAATTAATGAAGAAAAAATAGAAGAACAGTCGAATATTACATCACCTACTTCATAAAAGGAGGGGATAGAAGAAATTTTGGATAGTCATTGGGGTAGAAGCACAAGAAACAAGAAATATTCAAAGTACTTGGTGAAGTGGAGAGGAAGGCTTGTTGAATATTCATCATGGTTTTTTGAGGTTAAGGTTAACTATCTTGGGTTTCCTCTAACTCCTAAGAAGTGATAGGGTCACTTTTCAAATTACCCTGGGTGTCTAATGTAGGATCATCCAGTGATGTAGGGCAATCTTGCATCACCCAAAAAAAAAATCCTTAATTTATTTAGTTGTTTTGAGTTCCATGATGGCACTTAAGGGGTGTAAGATAGTCAAGAGTCAAAAATAGCGAAAAATGATCACTTACTATTTTTAGTAAGTTGGCCTAAACAGGCTTTTATGGACTTGAAAATTTACCCCAAGGAGTAGAACTAAAAACCATTTTTGATTGTGAAAGAATCATCTCAATACCCTACATGATTTGTGAGATATTAAAGCTTTCATCTTAGGAAATTTCTCCAATACAACTTCAAATTCAGATATGAAGACTTTAGAGGCCCTAAAACAACTCAAAAAGTTGTCAAACTGACCTCTAGTGGCTCAAGTGTTGTAGATCTCTTCGAGATCTTTCCAATGATATGCAATAATAGAAAATCAAACATCTAAATCAAAAGTTATGGCCTCATGAAGTTTCCCCTCTAAAAAGTGTATTTCATTAAAATTTCTTACTAGGCTAGAAATCAAATGGCGAGTTTTTTGGTACCAAAAAAAAAGGGAAAGTTGAACATTCTAGAACATTCTAGGGTGGTTATTTGGGTAAAATAAAAAGGGTTAAGTGGGGGGTTGTAGGGTGGCTCCATTAGTGTAGATTGTGGCTTCGAATAATATATTTTGTTTTTAGAGTTGATTTTGGTGTAATGAATCAAGCCCATGAGGCTATAGCATGTAAGTTTTGAATTTGTAATTTCATTTTCTAAAAATAATTGAAAGTGATTTTTTCTCTTTTGTATTGCATCTTTTGTGTTGGTATCTATTGTTGTGATTTGTGGGAGTTTTGGCCGGTGTGGCCTTCATCAATTTCCCTTTGGGACTTGATTCAAACATCACCTACATACCATAGGATGATCCAAGAGGCTTTGCAAAATATTGATGTCTCATCTTTTGTTAAACCGAATGATGATGTTGCCTTGTTTGATTGTATGCAAGTGAAAAAGTTGGATATTACATTCCCTTAGCATGAATTACCCTAACTTGAGATCTAAAATAAACATGAAGATTTAATGATAAAGGTGGTCATTAATAAAACTAGATTTAGGTGTACCCTCATAGACAATGGATTGTGTCTTAATGTTTGTAGCATTGATCTTTTAGATAAAATGGGTATATATAATAATCTTATAAAACCTAATGATATTTCAAATTGTGGCTTTGATAATGTTAATAAGAAAACCATTAGGAGTGATCGCATTGCCCATTAAGGTAGGGCATGTGGCTTTTCCTACCCCTATCCATATCATGCCAAGACCTCTTCCATACAATATTCTTCTAGGTAGATCATGGATTCACACCATGAAGGGAATCTCATCTACTCTTCACCATGAGATGAAGTATGAATATAATAACAAGATATAATAGTAAAATCAGATGAAAAAAGTTATAATTAAAAAATTGAAGCCATTCATAACACTTCCAAATCTCTTAATACTTTGATTCCAACCTCAAAGGTAGAACCTATACATATGTGATTATATTCCACCTTTAACAAAACTCTTAGACGATGATTGGGGGTCGTTATATTTTATACCTTGTTTCAAAGGGGAGTCTAAAATCTCACCATAAAATTCCAAAGAGACAAAAAAAAATGATGATCATGATATTGCTTCATCTTCAAATGAATATTTTTATGATGATTAGGGTTTGTTAGATTTTACACCCTCCTTTATGGGAGAGTAAAATATCTCACAATCTAAACCTAAAGAGTCTTGTGTTTTATCTTCCTCTACATCAACTTACTCAAAAACATCACCCCATAATGGTGATGGGGAATCTTTAACTTGTCCCTCATGAGTGGAAGATTCTTAACTTTATAAAACTTAAAAAGGATCTTCATGCTTAGGAAAAAGCCAATTCTTCTCAATACAATTTCTTCATCCGAGTTGGAAGAATGTTATGGTCTTGGATATAAAATTCTTTCTAAAAATGGATATAATGCAAACATGGAGAAAGATGATAAGGATCAAGTGAAGTCTATACCATACTTTTCCACATAGGGTTTAGGTTTCTAACCTTCGTCCCTATCTTCATATAATGATTTATCATCTACAGTACTTATGACATCTTTTATTAGGTGAGCAAGCTTTTATTCACAAAAGAGAGGAATGTCTCCTTCTATTGAGCAAGAGCATGTTTTGTCGAGGCTTCTCAAAGACCACTTGATTACTCTTCCTCTAAAAACATGAAAGAAATTTTATACAAAAAAATCATTTTGTGCATATCATTGAGTACATGGTCATTCTGCCAATGAATGTCAGGCCTTGAGTAATAAAATAAAACAACTTAAAGATTGTGTTTCTCTTCCATGTGTAGATGCACCTAATCCTTCTAAGCAATAATGATATTTATTCTATGGTGTTGCTCCTCACTATGTGGCATTTGTAGCTTTATGTGTTTTCTCATTTCCATTCATGGTGGTACAATCTCAAGTGCGACCATATTTTCCATGAAAACAACATGATAATCTTTTCAGTGGTTGTCCTTGTCTCTACACTTGGGGGGCAAGGATAAATATTTTTAGAGGTGTGCATTTTTTCTTCCTTAAAATATCAACATAGAAAGTATGTTGACATTTTAAGGGGGGGAATATATTACCCCTATCTATTTTGTCTTGTGAGATTTGATCTATTAACATACCCCTTTGGTGGTGTTGTTGTTTATAACACCCTCTGATATGTGGTTATCAATTCGTTCCCTATGAGATTAAGCTTTTTTCATCCCCTTGGATGTTAAAAATTTATGCACCCCCTAAGGTGAGTTTGATTCATCCCCTTGGAAATTAAATTTTTTTGCACCTCTTGAGGTGATTTTTGTGCACTCCTTGAAGTGTGATTTGTAAAATCCTAGCATAATGGAGTTTTCTAGTATACGAGTTTAGAGCATTTTTAACATGCTCACCTAGCACAACAACTTGCTTTCTAGTGGAGCCATGTGTTTCATGATTGTCTTAACATAACACAACTTTCTAGCCAAAAAATCCATGTGGCTCATGGGTGATTTCACATCCTTATGAGAGCACCATTTTTTTTAGATAGCATATTTGATGGATGAAATTTGGTATTTCAGATAAATTTAAGATTGAAGTCTCTTTTCCTTAATGACTCGAATCCTTTTAGCACTAACCATGTGTTTTATTTTGTAATTATTATATGTTATATAGTTGCATCATGTTTGCATCATGTTGGCATTGTGTTTGTGTTTTGTTTGAAGTTCACATTGTAATTTATTCATCATATTATGTTATGTGTCTTCATCATGTATACTTTGTATTTATCATGTTTCATTTCACTTCACATGTGTGTTCCTTTGTCTTTATGTTGGTCTTCCATGAGATTTTGAATCCTAGGGTCTTACACTTCCCCTAGATTTATTGTCATCCTATCTCTTCAATATTTGGACAATTGAACCCCTCTTAACATATTCTTCCTTTGGTGTGAGTTTGAGGCTAAGCATAAGTTCACACTCTCACTAAAGTGGGGGATAAATGTAGCGTTGTAAATTGTCACCCTTGAAAATTTCACACTACCTTGACACCCTATTTTTCCTATAACTTTAATTATAATATAATAATTTACCAATTTTGAGGCTAGATTAATAAAATATATTTAATTCCCTATCATTCCAATAAATTTGGACAAAAAAGTGTTAGACAATGTCACCATTATTAGATACTATGCAATGGTGCCATTGTTCAAAAAACAAATTTTTGAATGTTCTAAATTTTAATTGGTGGAATTTTATGATTTGAAAATGACCCTAGGTTGGAACCTACCCAAAAGGATTAATTAAAATACATATTTAAGCATTTTTCCCCTCTCATTTTGGGCATAGGGAAGCAATTTATGAAAGGAGAGAAAAGTGAAGATTTTAAGATCAATCAAGGGTAGTCAAGAGAAAATATTATCAAGATTATTTCAACTCTTCATCATTCAAGCATCATGTCAAGTATTCATTATATTTTTATGTAATTCCATTCATGTTTTTTGATCATTTGAGTACCAGTTCACTTGTAGGTCTTCAAATCAATTCAAGCCAAATTGCAATCAAGCCTTGAGGATATGTGCATGACTTCGATCCTTCAATTATTTTATATCTAAGTGGTGAGTTGCATCCAATTTTTGATTCATCATTTGTTATCATTTAGCCTCTATCTCTCTAAAGGATAAGCTCTCTATCATTGGCTTTACAATTATGGAGGTTGAAACACCAACACAAGGTTTGATCGAGGCAAGCCCCTATATGGCACAACCCTTCCTCTCTCTTTGAATATCTAGGTTACAGATTTGAGGAATATTGGAGGAAGATTGAAGGCCATTTATTAATTATTGCATTCAAACCCCACAACTTTACAAGATACAAAAACTCAATTATCTCAACAACCAACAAAGATTTGATAGTGAGATTGGAAGGAATAAGCCTTAGACTGAACACTCGAGGATTGTGAAGTTATATTTTAGTTTTAGCTATCCAAACATAGACACCCTTGGTGCATCATCTAGGAAAATCAAGCTCAAATTTGAACCATAAGTGCATAGTACTCTACTCTTTCTAGATTTGTTGTTGAAATTTAGTTTTACAATTTATCTATTACAAAAAAAATTATTTTTAGATTAGGTCACATAGTTTCATCAAGTCAATAAAAGCAAATAAATTTCAATCAATTTCTAAGGTATTAAAGGATCAAATATGAGGCTGATTGACTCACCTTCAAGGCTTGAATTCAATCTAATCCCCTTGTCGATTTGCATCCTAATGTTCTTTGAAAAAGGATTGATGTTAGTGATCTATGTATTAGACCTAGGACCTCTTTTTCAATAAAACAATAATTACCTGTGCCTTCTTATCCCACAAGCTAAGATAAGCACATTGTTGAGCTTTATTGATTGGGGAAGTAAGATTTAAATAAAATAATAATGTATTCAATAAATAATATATTAAAATAATTAAGCATAGAACTATTCGTACCCATGCGTCAATATTGCACAAGCATGAAAGAAAATAAGGTATGACAAAATATGAATGTGTTCAATATGACAACACCTGTCTTGTGGGGCCCGATAGTCAGGTAACTTAAGTTACATTTTTTAATATGATTTATTATATTTATATAAATAATAAATTACATGAGTATTTCATTAATATTTGTTAATTATATAATTAATATTTAATGTTTATGATAATATTTAATATTGAATAATATTAATTATCAATTAATATTATATAATAATTGTTTAAATATATTAAATATAATTTAAATAATATACTATATATTAATGATAATTATTAAATATAAAATACAATATATTTAGTACTAATATTAAATGTATTATATATCATTATATAATAAAAATTCATTGATAATTATTATTAATAGTGAATATAGTATATACTTTTATATAAATATATTATAAAATAGTCATTAATAATAAAAATAATATCTTATAATTAATATTAATAATTATATATTATTATTTAAATAATATGAAATAATTATTAATAAATATATCGAGAAAGTAAAGTTTAAATAAAAGTAGATTCTAATCTACTTTTATTAATAATTACAAGAATCTAATCAATAAAAATCGATAATGTAACAAGTATCCCTAAGTTTCCTACACAATAGTATAAATGTAAATTACTTTAAAAAAACTCACTTCACATTTGAAACTAAACATATTTCATTTTCCTTGAAAAATTCTAACTTCTAATTCGTTGGAAAGTACACATATCAATTTGGATCTTAAGCAATTTCATAATTATTACATGTCCTTCAATATATTTATTACATATTTTTTAATATATTATTAATTATATCAAATAATCCTCTACAATACATAAAATATTGAAACCTCCAATATTTTATTATTTGAAAAGTACTCACTAAGCTAGTACATAATACATTTAAATCACCAATATTTTATTTTAAAAAAGTGTTTGCCTTTCTCAAACCACGTGAAGGCCCAAAAATGACTCAAACCTCTTCAACCAATCAAATTGCCAATAATTAATTTTAAAAGTATTTTTTGTTAAAAAAATTGCATCTTAACTATTAATAAGATTTGGAAACACAAATATTTGTCTCATAGTAGTCTCACATTTCATTTGTTAACAGATACACATATTATTCACCTTGTTAAATGATTTGAAATGCAATAGTTCTTATCTATGACATATACTAAAAAATAATCTTTCAATAAAAATAAATAAAATATACATATTGCTCGAACACTTGCCTTATTCATTGAAAAGAGACTACTAGTATATTGAATAGCTTATGGCATTAAAACCAAAAATCCTAGCAATAAAAATATTGCACTTTTATAGGAATTCTCACATTATTTTAAGAAAGAACCCTATGATTGAGCATGATTGCAAATGCACAAAACTTTTCAAAATTTCAATGCAATAAGTACCTACCCAAAATAATTCATACACACTAACTTGTAGAATTTATGGGGTTGTTGCCTTGAAATGTGGGTCATAGAGACTAGGAGAGCACCTTGCAAATGAGCTCAAAATGCTTTCACATCGGTCTGTTATGCAATAAAATCAATGGCTAACAAGTTTCAAAAATGCTTGAGGAGTCGTGTCAAGCACTAACAAGGGCATATCTTCCAAATGCATATCAAATCCAATGCCTAGTGCACAGCGCAATTACCCAATAATAACTTACCACGTGTCCTCTTGCGAACATGTGAGGTAAAATTACTAGTCCCATTGCTGACATCACCATAAAAGTTCAATGAGCATTATGTGGGCTTCATTTATTTTCTTCCATTGCAATAATTCAGTTTATCCAAATCAAAGAACTTAGTTGGACTCAAAAGGGCATAAAGCATTATCATTAAACACATTTTTAGTCATAGTTAAGGAATTAAATCAAGGAAAGTTGAACTGGCTCAAGAAGAATTATACGCTCAAGGTAGTTTACCCACAAACTTAATACCATGGGCCCACCATATAAAACAACATAGATGATAAGGAAATTCCAACACACAAAGCAATAAAATATGAGGTGTACATTACGAAGCTATGGCTAAAGATAAAAGGATCAAGCTTAGTTGCCCACTAAGAGAGTTTAGCCATTGGCATATGAGAAAGTAACACATGTACTTAAGACAAACATTTCTGCAAGTACAAATATGGGAAAGTGGGTCGACTCAATACATGGCAAAGGTGGTGTTTAAAGAACAAGCTCTTAGTTATAACCTCACTTACTTCACATGTCACTTAAAAAATAGACCAAAAGTGGAATGTGGTGGGCAAAGTGAGACACAAATGCAAAAGGGTTTTGCGAAGGTCTTATGAAGCTCATAGCAAATTTAATATTGTAAGCATTTTTTTCCTTGGCAAGAGGTCAAGATATCTTACAATATTTATATTAGTTCATTGTGATCTAGGGGAGAGGGGTCTATAGTGGAGCGGGGTTCAGTAGTGGGGATAGAAGTAATCCTCAATGGGTCTCATAGTGAAGCACCTTAATAGAAGTAGTCCTCAGTGGGTCCCCTATTGTAGGCTTTAGCAAATTTCTATTCATGAACAATGACTTACCCTTTTCTAATATATTTGTTCATTATTATTCAAAAAAAATCGCTATGTGTAGTTCTTAGTCTTTTCAAATCTTTTGTCATACTCTTCTTATTATTTCATGCACTCAAATGTTTTATGTGATTTAACTCTATATTTAAAATAACTTCCTCTAAATGGTATTTTGCTTCCCCTTCCAGGTATCTTCTTCTACCTCTTTCATATCTCCTATTACTAATGAAGTTGTATGCATGTAAAATGGTATATAATAAAAATATGCATAAAAATAGTTTAAACCAAACCAAAACACATGCAAACTTCAAAATAAATCAAATACATGCAAACCTCAAAAGATTGAATGTATTATGTTGAGTTGATGAAGATTTGAATGTGGGTGCTCATGAATCCAGCAACATAATAGTAGCATAAAACATGTTGATATAAATGGGATGGGAGGCAACTCATTTGTAGAAAGCTAAATTCAAATAAAGGGCTAAGATTGAAGGATGACTAAGGATGATGACCAATGGATGAGATTGCTTAGAAGCAAAGAGGAATAGGGTTAGGGCTAAATTAGGGTTTAGATAAGGATGGATGGTGGAGATTAAAAGTTATTAAAACTTTATCAAAGGTGGAAAGTGATTGAGATGAACATATAATAATGGCATGAAAAAAGAGGTGGCTGAAGTAAATTAAATAATTATAAAATTATTTAATTTAAGAGAGAAAATGAATAATTAAATAACTAAAACAATTATTTAATTATAGAAGAAGAGGGAAAGTTGACTTTTAATTAAAATGACAATTTATTTAATCATGGAGGGAAAGTTGGAAAATAGTTAAATAAATAAGATTTATTTAATTATTGAAGAACATGCTAAAGAATAATTAAATAATTTAAATAATTATTTAATTATAGAAGAAAAATAGAAAACAATTAAATAAAATAGGAATTTATTTAATTATAGAGAAAAATAGAATTAATTAGTGGCATACTTAAATAAATAAAATTTATTTAATTAATCAAGGAGGAATAAGGAGAAAATGAATCAATTAAATAATCAAGAATTATTTAATTAATATGAGAATATGACCTTAGGGTATAATCAAATAATTAAAATTATTTAATTATGTAAGGAGGGGGAAGAATTAATGTGAGAAATGATGTTCTCAAGCTTAGGACATCTTTCAGTGTCTACATTTTGCCCCTCTTTGAGATGATGTTGCAACTAGGAGAAGTAACATCATTTCAAAGAATACAACATAGTGGGTAGGAAAGGGATTAGGACTAGAAGCATGATGCTCCAATCACTAGCAAGGATGAGGAATGATGATGATGAGGTAGTGGTATGCCCCCTCGAGAGGACATGCAAGTTCAAAGAACACGAGTGTGCTCTCAAAATGGATGAGAGGACTAAAGGATGAAGGATAAAATGATAGAGGAAAATAGATAAGGATGATGAAAATATGGATGGCAAGGGAGGATGGAGGATCATCATGTTGCAATTATATGAGCAACCTATATTTAATATTGTACTTAACATTATGCACCAAGGTATAATGAACCAGGATGACAATGTGCCTAGTATGCGATAAAAAAGGTCAAGTGCAAACATATGCCTTATAACACCATGATATGGAATACCATGATGCCCTTGTGACAATAAAATGCAAAATACAATGATAAATGCAAACAATGATAAAACACACAAGTAACAAGCAAGCATGCACAACAAACTAAAAGCAACCAAGGACTATGCTCCAAGTCAAGCTAAAAACTGATTGATGGATTGATAGATGATGATAATGACATTGTTGTTTGATATGGGAAGGACACATCCCGAAACAATGTGAGGATTGGGAAAGATATATCCCTATGATGATAATGGATTAAACTGGATCAATAGATTATCAACTGATTTGGATTGAAATCATGGATCACATATGGATGATGCACTAGATTGCAAGATTGGATTGCATGGATTACCATTGATTGCATTTGGATGGACTAGATTAGGATGGTTGGTTTAGAAGGATAGAGGATAAATGGATTGGATAAGATAATATTGGATGGAGAATTGAATGAGATCCAATGACAATGGAGAACCAAGACATGGTAATGGATGAAGGATGAAAGAATTCCATGGATAGGATCTAGAGGACTTTGGATAATGGATGGTGATTGGAGATAGGATGATGGTGGATGGAGGATAGGAAGATGGAGGTCCAAGGACTAGTTGCAAAGGACTAATATACCCCACACTAGAGGTAGTGCAATCATGGATGGATGAAAGATGATGAGTGATGTATGATATGGAAGGATAGTGCATAAAGGATATGAATGCATTGATATTTGACCCCTAGTTTTATCAAGATTAAGGGTGAAAAGAGGGGAGGAATTAGATAGGATATGACTTGATGGATGTAGGATAAGGGATATAGGATGGAGGATATGGATAGGATGGTCAAGATCAAGCGTATATGATACAGATGCATGGATATTTGACCCCTAGGCTCTTCATCAAGATCAAATATGGGAAGGGAAGATGGATTTGGATAGGATGAGGGACATGGAATGAATGATATGGATATGATAAGAAGGATGGAGGATATAATACATGATGTATATGAAGATCCTTAGCCTTGTCAAGATTAAAGGATGGAAAAGGAAGTATGAATGTGTAATGTCACAAAATTGTACCTATGGGAAATTTCACATTCTAGCACTTTGCCTAGCATTCATGACACCTAAATGCATCTATGACAAAAATCCCCATGGGTCAAAATTTCATGATTCCAACTCCATGTGCTCCAATTGTGAAGCAACAACATTCCATTGACCCATTTCCCAAGGACTATCATTTTGGACGCTTGCACAGTGTGCGAACATCTACATGGTGCACTAGCATCTTGGTGGTTTTCCAAGTTTGAAATGGGGAATCTTGAACCCTAGCTCTTGACACGTGTCTTTACAACTATGCTCTCAAGTGTAACAATTTTTTCCACCCTTGCATGCAACAAAACCCCTCTTTTGCTCTCATTTTAGGGGTTCTCTCATTCATTCAAGGTACTCTCCTCAACTTCACTTCACTTCTCAACCTCTTCTACTCTTGGTAACAATACTTCTACAAGTGAAGCTTTGTCGGACTGAGGTCCCTCCAATAACCAAAACTCTCTAGCAAGCATTCAACAGTGTATCCATATGTTCAAGAGGGGGTCGAGACCTATTGGTAACACTCTCACTCTTTTATATTTGTGAATAGATTAGATCTCTTTGTTCATTTACTACTTGGTGGTGCGGGTTTTCCTCTTGAAGCAGGGATTACTTTCACCACTTCCTTTTGTCCATTTTGATTACTCTCTCTATCTATCTAGCTACCCCTAGAGGTGGAAACACCAAAATGGGGGTTTGACTATGGCAAGCCCTGAAACAGCCCCAACATTTTTCCTCATTCGTCTTGTGTGCAGGTTGCTAAGGCAAAGCTTGAAGGAAGGATTTGAATGATTGGTTGTTCGTAAGCTACCTCTTGGCTCTCCTTGCGCTTTATTTTAGATTATGTTCTTTATCTTGTCATTTTGTTCAATGGACCTCAGATTTGGGTTAGATAGTGAAGCTCTAGTTTTCTCGTTTATGCTTTGAGTTCTCTATTACTAAGGACACTAGTGCATCTTTTGGACTCTAGTGCACCGTGTTGGAATCTTGATTCTGCATTGTAGTCTTTTGGTCAAGAGCTCCTCTTTGTAGAGGTGGGAATCTAGAAGCTTTTCTCTCTTAGGTTCTGAAGAAGTATTTTATGATAATTAGTCTGGATATATTTTCTTTTTAATTTCTTCATTTAGCTAGCATTAAGGTGGTTAAGGGTAGTTCACTCCCTTGGATTCTCTTGAGAATGAAGAGACTTGTGAGCAGAGAATCCTCCTTATCTCACATTTTGGTGAACCTAACGTGAAACATGTCAGATCTATTTCTACAATTTTATGATAATGCTTTCTCTTAGGAAGATTTTGATATGTTGGATGATTCTTTAGATGATTTCTTAGAATCATCTTCCTCTACCCATAGATCTTCTAAACAATCTACTTCTTCACAAGTTGAGGAGTCAGTGAATGTTGTGGTGGTCTCTATGGCTTCTCCAATCCCTAAGAAGAATGTTATTTACTTGACCTCGACTAGACCTGTTGATGGTCAAAGTAACAAAACAATGTTAAAATAGAATATTTCTACCCTATTTCTCCTAAAAAAGATAAATGATTTAAAACCACCTATCTTCCAAGGTCTATGTAGTTGGTTCTCAACTGTGTTGTTATCATTTAGTGGCCTATGCAACTGTAATATTCAAGGGGCCTGCTAGTAAACAAGTACAAACTAGATAGTACAAACTAATCTAACATTTTGGGGGGGTATAAATAAATGCAAAAAGATAGAACAAGGCTTAGGAAAACAACACATGAACATAGATTTCTTTTTATTCAAACATGAAAACTTCATAATGAGTGTTTTCTTAACTAACTAAAACCATAGAACAACACAATCTATAGAATAATCCATACCATTGCATCCATTCGTAGTTCATATTTAAAGCATACAACCATTCATCATCACTTTTTGTAACTAAGGGTTATTTTTCTAAGGATTAGATTCAATGAATTGAAAGCACAATAAACCCAAAGAAGTAATAAAGTGCAAAGGAAAGTAAATGAAAACACAGAAAATAGAACAATCTCACCCAGTGTCTTCAATCTCCATGGCTGATCTCCATTACACCTTCTAACTTGTTGATTTGTGTTGCCCTCAGATCGAGTGTGTGAGCAATTTGACTATGCCATTGTCCTATGCAAGTTTTGAAGTATTTAAGTAAAATTATGCCTATGCCTATGACAAATGATAAATGATAATAAATGATAAATGACTATAATGCCTATAATAACGAAGTGGTCTCTAAATTATGAACAAAATTGTCATTTTATAGAAAACACAATTTTGAATGGACGGGCGAGATAGACTCTTGACAGAAACCTAAAATCAAAGGACGAGATTCAACTTGATAATCCCTAAACAGGGTTAGGGTAAAATCCTTAAGTGAGTGGTCAAGATGTCATAGGAGAAAATAGAATCAGTGGTGGAGAAAAGTGGAGATAATTAATTTTAAAAATAAAGATTTTCAAAATTGAGAAGATAAAGATAGCCTGCTTTGTGAGATTTGAAAAATCAGATAAAAGATGGACTGAAAAGCAATTTTGATAAAATCAAGAACCTGCTTGCTTTATTTGATTTTTGGAAGAAAGCTACCAATTTGAATTAAATCAATTCAAAATATGGATTTTGTGAGACAAATAAATAATCTTTTTTAGATTATTTACCAAAATGGATTGTTAGTTAAGATTTTGATGACATTTTAAATAATTTCATTTATTTAAAATGAGAGGAATATTAATTTTTTCAATTAAATAATTAAAGATAATTATTTAATTTAGTAGATAAGATTAATGAATTAAATAAATTAATCAATTCATTTAATTATGACAGTTAGTGACATATTAAATAAATAAATGGAATTCATTTATTTAAAAATCAGGAAGAATTAATGAATAAAGATAATTAAACAAATTTAGAAATTTATTTAATTAGAGGAAGACTTAGACAATTAATGACGTATTTAATAAATAAATAAAATTTATTTATTCAATAATCTTGAAGAATAAAAGAGATATGAATTAATTAAATAATTATGAATTATTTAATCAATAGTCGAATGTGAACCAAGGACATAATTAAATGTCATAATTATGCTAGGATGAAAGTGGTAAAAATGAAGCTTGCAGGCCTAGGTCATTTTTATGTGTCTACATTTTTCCCCTCTTTGTCATAATGTAGCATGTCACATTGTGACAAAGAAAATAAGTCAAAAATATGCCCCAGTGCAAAATAAGATGAGGAAGAATGACGAGGAAGGCAGTGGCATGCCCCCTCGAGAGGACAAATGGGTTCCAAGATCACGGGTGTGCTCTCAAAATGGATGAGAAGACTAGAATATGAAGAGACAAAAAAAAATGTTAGTGCAAAAGATATGGATGATGAAGATGCAGACTAGATGAAAGAATCCTTCAAAACATGCAGTAGGACTTTAATATTTATTGCTCTTAATCATCATTGGGTAGTAAAAATGACACAAATGGATAACAAACACCATGATATGACATAGACCAAGGTGTGCAAGGTCATCCACTTGAAAAATAGACAATCATAAACAAGGAATGTCCTAACTCATACTAAGGGTCATGTTGCCCCAGTCATTTTGTCGAGACAATCCACAGACAACAATCAAAGAAAATAAAATAGGCCAGGAGATGTCATCGCACCTCTAAATCTTGCATGGGACATCCTCGAGGTAGCTAGTAACATGACCACAAAGAAAAGACAGTAAAAGGATAAGACAAAAATAGACAAAATAGACAAAATATAAGACAAGATAGACCAGAAAAATTAACAACCATTTAATTTTGTTTGCCAATGTTTGTTTGCCAAAGATTGATTTCTTGTCGGTTTGACAGTTTTGATAGTTTAAGAGTTTTTCCAATTTGATGGTGTTGATGGTTTGACGAGGCCTATTTTCAGGAAGGACACATCCTGAG
Source organism: Sequoia sempervirens (assembly GCA_007258455.2). Taxonomy (NCBI): domain Eukaryota; kingdom Viridiplantae; phylum Streptophyta; class Pinopsida; order Cupressales; family Cupressaceae; genus Sequoia; species Sequoia sempervirens. The sequence continues at coordinate 588,485,137 of VDFB02270651.1, read as the reverse complement.
AAAGGCAAAGGACATTTTGACGAGGTCCAAATACGAGAAGGACACATCTTGAAGAGGACCAAAGAGTGAGGAGACTGACATGTGACATGTTAGGTTCAGATGATTTTTTTGGTGCTTCCAAGGAAATTTCAAATCCATCATTATGTTTAGTGTCATAGAGTCCAATGATTTTAGCTATAACTTGATCATATGCAAGCATGTCTAGTGCAGGAGCACCTGCTAAGGTGCAAGCATATTTTGAAGTCTTGTTTTAAAACTCTATTTCATTTTGTTGTGTAAGGTCTTTAACACCTTTTAGATTGTGTTTGAGGACCTTTTGGTTCTTAGGTTAAGAGTTGAATAAGTGGGAATCCTTTTTGGTGGTTGATTCCTAAGTTTTTGTAAAAATTGAAAAACACACTGTGTTTTCCAACAGTTAGCTTTTGTCCGTTCTTAGGCTCAAAGAGAAAACCTAACTATTTTCTAGGTGTTGTAAAAGCTCATTCTCGACCTTTGAAGAAGTTGGAGGCTTTTGATATTGGCAGTTTTCATGTGAATAGAATGAGATAGTGATTTTTTGATTGAAAATACAATTTTTTTCTGTTCTTGCATCTGAAACAGCAACTAGATGATTTAAGTAAAGAATTTGTTGGATTTTATAGCATGTAGAGTAGTCTTTTGAATCAATCTTGTGGTATTTTAGTTAGCAAATCCATCGCTGTTTTCTATTCTTGTACATTCTCTATTTTTCTTCTTATTGTTGTTTTGTCTGAAACTGGTGAAAATGGGGTCTTAGGCTGCATTCTTCCTATGCCTGCAAGCATGGCCTCATTGGAAATGTGGCCAATATCCTTATCTATACATATTTTAGTGGTAGGGAATATTATAATTTCTAAGAGCATGCATAAAGTCTTTTCCTAGGTGAGACTAATGGTGCCTGGCTTGGAAAAGAAAGTCTTTACACTGTTCAAACATGGCAGGGGTGTTGTATGTCTGACAATGCAGAGTGGACAGTGACTATAGGAGCCTTCACCAAGGTTGGAAAGAAGGAAGAACCTTTGTCTGATTAGCTGGAGGTTAGAAAGTGCAAACAGTCCAAGGAAAGGTTAAGAAAAACCCTAGTTCTTGCAAGAACAGGGTACACCATATGTACGAACAGAAAACAGTCCAAGACCTCAAAAATATGTTAGTGCTCCAAATTTGAGCAAGGGTGATAGAAGCAAGTTTTTCCTAATAAGGTGAAGGAGAGGAGTGATAAGCATTTTTCTTGTGTGAGGAGGCCTAATCCTAGTAGCCCTCCTAAAACCCTAACCTAGGGTATGATGGCAGCGATAGAAGAAAGGAGTTTTGAGCTTGAACAAGGACCATCCCTTGACTATTTTAAAGCTTTGAAAACCTATGCACACCCCTGAATGTGAGTTGGAAGACATTAGAAGTTGACTAGTCTTTATAAGGATTAAGGGCTAGATGGAGTATGTGAGGAAAAGCACCAAGAACTCATTGGTAGCAGCAAACTAGAATTGATAGCACGGTTGGCAATGAACCAGGGGTACCTAAACTAGCAGAGGACCTACAGGTTGAATTGTGGATGAAGTGACACCTTAGGAGTTCTCAAGGCCAGGACTCAGAGCATTGAGATTGTTGATTTTCTCAATCCAACCCTGTCTCTATCAATGTCCCTAGTGGAAGACTCTTTTTCTAAAGGAATATTGTCTATGTGTCTCGTGGAGGCAAGTGTCTCATCATGGGAAGTGTCAATAGTCGAGGCCTTTATAGGGTTGGCAAGTGTTTGATCATGAATGGCATAAAGGTCAAGGAGTGGATCATTTTGGACTTCTTGGTCCATGGTAGGGTCTTGGTCGAAGATGGGGTTGTCATGGATTTGGACTTCTTGGTCAATGATGGGGTCTTGGGCAAAGATGGGTTTGTCATGGATGATACAATTGGAAATAGAGTCATTTTCAAGGAGAGGTGTGTTTTGAATGTCATGATTGTCTTGAAGGACTTCATGGATGGACTGAAAGATAGGGTCATGGGATGGACTACCTTGTTCTTGACATGAGGGTGACATTATAAGGTCATGCTTTGGGCTTTCATTTTGACATGTATCCTAAAGTTTATTAAATGGGATTTGACTTTAAGTAATGATAGAATTTCCATGACTAGATGTGGCTTGTGAGGGGGTGACTTGAAAAGGATTAATGAACAAAGGACTAGGATAGGATGTGGGAACTTGGACTGGACTAGTATATGAAGGACTAGGATAGGACATGGGGACTTGGACTGGACTAGCATGTGAGGGACAAAGATTGGATATGGAGTCTTGGACTGGATATGTCATGGAGTCTTGGACTGGATTAACTATTGAAGGACAAGGATATGACATGGAGACTTCAACAGGATTGGTGTAAGGTTGACTAAAATAGGACGTGGAGACTTGGGCCAGATTGATATGGTATGATGTGGGGACTTGACATGAGTTGATAGATAGTTGATAGGGCATGTAGACGTTGATAGGATTGATAGGTGAAGGACTAGCATATGACGTGGAGACTTGGAATGGACTAGTTGACAGTTGTCTTCCCTTGTCAAAGTTAGGATAAGGGTGAGTAATCGATGTTTGTTGTGGACTAATGTCATGAATGGTATTAAGTGAATTTTATGTGAACCAAGGACATAATTAAATGTCATAATTATGCTAGGATGAAAGTGGTAAAAATGAAGCTTGCAGGCCTAGGTCATTTTTATGTGTCTACACTTTTTTATAAAACCCTTTTTCAATAACAAAATATCAAAAGCTCATTACCAAAATTAACAGATCAACAAATATAGAGAAATATCATCCATAGATAATGCAACGAAATGGTTTTAGATTCAGAGTCTTCTATTTATTTCCATCAAATAAGAAACATTTATGCACAAAAATACTCATTAGCATACGAATGATCATTTTTCATTAACATAATCATTAAACTAACAAACTTCTGAAATAAAACTAATTTCTTTAAAGCTATAAAAAGTGTTTGAGTATCTCTACATAAAAAGCTATAGAAACAATAAACTGTATTTAATCTATCTTTTTAGGTAGCCAATCTAACTTCAATTAGTTGACCTTTACAATGAGGAGATAATTCTAAAATAAAGACAAAATTAGCATCAATTCCTCCTATCAAAAATTAAGATCCACAATCTGGGGCCTAGATCCACAATTATAGGGATGCATAGCTAACTCCAAATGTTTGTCTCTACAAAAATTGCTAGAGCTGAAAAAGGTACGCCATTTGCTTCTTCAATAAAAATCCAAACTGCAAGTCCCAACTCAGTCCTCTATTGATCACCACATGTTATCTTACCAACCCTAATCCATAGTTGTCTACCTATTCAAAAACCACCCTGAAAGTATTGCTGTCAAAAAGATAAGTGAAATAATTTCTTTCATTTCTCACCCTCATGAGAAGCCCCATGATACTCATCATAATTGGAGAAAATTTTCTTCAATGTATCATCATCAGGCCCATTAACCTAGTCAGCTTTAAACTTTGAATCTTCAAATTTCTTCTCGACGTAGCAACAATTTCTCTCAACTAAGCAATGTCTGTGACTGCCCACCGCATGTCACATTTTGTTGATAGGTGTTTTTGCACACTTTCTCAACACAGACAATGTACATGTGCACTAACTCTATTGAAAGGAAATCTCCAACAACAAGTTGCTAAAACTCTCCCCAAGGTCTCTCAGGTGTCAGGTCATGACTTGCATGGAACTCCTCAGTTGATGTTTGATGTGATTTTGTTGGTAATCACAAGGCAGACTTACGTAGTTGGATGTGGAGTGGATCTTAAAATCTAAATTTTTTGGGATGGGAGTCAAGGTGCATTTTGCTGTAGGTTTGGACAATAGTCTAAAACTTCAATGTTTTCTTCGAGTTTTGGCTTTACAATGTGCAATGAACCTTAGCATAGGCTGTTTCTAAAAACAGGGAAAAAGAGTAGGGAAGAGGGGAGGTTCCTGGATCTGCAACTAACTATGAATAGTAATCATGGAGTTCCTACCATGGACAACTTCCTTCAAACAAAATTTCACTTAACTAGAAAATTCACAGTCTCATGAAATTTGTGCTATCTTCTAGGGCCTACAAGTATTTCACCATTCATTAATCATATACATGCATGAATAAATATAAAATTCTGGAGCAACTTTGAATTCAATCCCAGACTAACTTTGCACAACTATTTACTAGCAACAAACAACAAAAAGTATGGGCTAGGAAGGTCTCTACACAACAACAATTTTCACAACTACAAAACAACATTACTAAAATCTATCTAAGAAATTCAAATCTAACTTAAAACAACAATGCAAATCTAAATAAAGCATCTAACAATGGAGGTTGAATCATGAAACATGTGAAGAACTCATAAAATGCACCAAGTCAATGTATTTTCATTAGAAATTCCAGCAGCATGTCTTTACAACAACTCAACTCTCTTTGGAAATGAGAGGAGACCCCCTATTTATAGTGCCCAAAAAGTAGAACGAATGGCCAAGATTCACTACAAAGTAGGGTTCTACCTACCCACCAAATATATTACAATTTAAAATATATTTTTTTCCTCATCCCTATTTTGTCATCTAGTGACAACACTATAGCATTTTGTATTTTGCTGATTGCTCTTTCTACTATAGCTATTCCTTTAGAACCTCTTCACTGACAATAGGGTCACCCTCCTACTTCTCAAAGCTGCATACTCCATGAATTTCAAGATTACCAATTGGAGCTTGTCGACTTCTATAATCTCGGACCGCAACACTTGATAACTCCATTCCTTGGAGTTGTCTTCAAACCTCTTCCAGTCTTCATCATATTTGGTGATGTGATCCCTAAATAGCTCTGACTGGGCAAAGGCGTGGGTGACAAAACTCATGAAATATGTTGTTATCTCATCTAACATCCCATCCTCCATCTTCTTCTGGAAATGAGGTTTTATCTTTTCTGAATCAATTTGTACTGTGAGCATGTCATATCCCATCATTAGCTTCAGATATCGAGCGCAATCTTCCCCAATTTCTTTGACCCATTCGATATCTAGATCCACTTTATCCATTATCTTCTCTAACCTTTCTCTTCTGTTATCAAATTCCCATTTCCACACATCCACTAGCCAATGGTCGTCCCTTTTGAACATGAGCTCTTTTTCCCATGTCGTGCTTGGCAGCTGAAGGATAGCCTTGATCTTTGGATAGGTAGACTCGTAACTTGCAGGAAAGTCGGTGCAGAGCCTTCTCGTGTTCTCGAGGAACTGCTATAAATCCAAGAACTTGTTGGCTGTTCGAACAACCCAATTGATACCAATGTTCCTGACGTATAGAACCTGTCAGAACCAGCTCTCTGTAGTTTTATCCAAGTTCTTTCTCTTTTCTATTTTTTCAATCTATTCCTTGGACAATAGTTGGGGTGGAGCTGCGGACGTGGTAGGCATGTCTTGAACTGAATACCATTGTTGGATGTAATCTGTCAAGGCGACCACCTATGCTTTGAGCTCATCTTTTGAGACCTTGTCTTGTTGTATTAGGTGCACCATTGTAGCCACAGACTCCTCAAGATGCTCCACCTTTTACTCTCTGGTAGTAGTACCCAAGTTAATGGTGGAGACATTATAGTGTACTCCCTCTTGGCCTACCACCGGTGTTGCTATTTGTACAGTTCAGGACCCGAAAGCATCCATCATTACCTTGGATCTAACTTTTGGCTTCTTCTCCTTCTTGGTTGAGATCTGCGCTTAGGCTAGGATAGCCTCTAGCCTCACTCTTGGGTCCTTTGGGGTAGGAGTCTTCATTTCAAGCTGCTTCTCCAGCCATTCGGGCATAGTGGATTTTTCCTTGGGAAATTCTTGATCACCCTCACCTTCCCTTGTTTGGATTTCCATTTGTTCACCTATGGGAACCCTTTCCTTCATTTTAGTTTTGTCTCCTTCAACCTCATTGAAGTCTTGGACGAACATGCAACACTTGATGTGAGGCTTAGTAGGCAATTGCTTCCATGGGCTTTCTTCTATCTCAATTCCTTTCCCTTTCTCTTCCTCAATTTGTTTGTCCTCGTACCCATGCTCCTCAGGTGTGTCCTCTTCTACATTTTCTTCCTCTCTATAAGGAGGTGGCACAACCTCTAGTTGTTCCCCTATAGGGAGTTCTACCATTTCCGCTATCCTACCACCTTCTTGCTCCTCTCTGCGAGGTGACCTTTCTATCTCTTCTTCATCATACTTTAGTTGTCTGGCCATTTCCTCTTCAAGATCATCGTCGAAGGTTTGTACAATAGTTCTACCACCTGTACCATCCTCTTCATCTCCACTCTTGGAAGATCCTGTTCCTTCTTCCTCGTAGATCACCCTGTCAATTTTTTGGTGTTCATACTCTAGGTGTTCATGGTACTCATCAACTTCCTCCATTTCCTTCGAGGCTTCTTTCTCTCGCCTCTCCCATTCTTTAGAGATTAACATTGTGGCTTCCATTACTAGCGGTCCCATTGGAGGTTGCGAAGGCATAGCACTGGTGAGGACTCACACTATGACAACTTGAATGGTGGGATCCAAAAATATCTAAGAAATTTTGGAGGGGACATTCTGCATGTGTCACGAGAAAGCCTCTGGTAATGCTAGTGTGGGCATTGGAATTGTCACTACTACCAATGGGAGTGATGTAGTAGGTGACATGGCAGCAGAGGAAGGAGGAGTAGTTGCAGCAGAGGAAGAGTCAATCATTATTATGGGCCCCACCAAGGGAGAGGAGGCGAGATGGACCAAGATGTCCACTACAGGTGGGGATGTAGTGACCATGGCCTGGGAAATAGGCGTAAGGGTGGTAGAGACAAGGAGAGTTGGAGGAGGTCTTGGCTGATCTATCTGCCCTTCCTCACCCTCCTAAAGGGGATCTTCCTAAATTGGTGGCTGCTCCGCAAAGCCTCCCGTCTGTTTGGGCCTCTTAGAAGGTGAGTCTCCTAAGTTTTTCCTTGAATAAACTTTGGGGTCTAGAGACTATTCCACTTCGGTCCCTTTCCTCTTCTTCGATCTTGTGATCAAAGGAGATTTGGATGTCTCGCCTATTGAAGTTGTTGTGGTGACATCTTCTATGTCACTAGGCTCACTCTTGAGCCCTTCATATGTCGAGACAACCCCTTCTTGCCTTAATCGGGCTACTTTTCCATCAATCCATTCTTTGGTTCGAGCCATGATTGGTTTAGTCACAATATCGAGGTCATCGACCTCCTGTTCATCCCAGTCTATCATTGGCAGTGGAAAATTAGTGACTACAGAGTACCTGGGGTCCATGACGGTGCTCTCATCCTCCTTGACCTGATCTGGTATGGGAAACAGTTTCACCCTTCTTACAAAGTATGCGGTCATCCGCATGTAATGCCTTGCATGCACCTCCTTGTCATCTTGAAAATCTACCCAGAAATATTCAACGTGATATAGGTGGGCATACCCTGGTCCCAGTTCCTTTCTTATATGCCCATATGGGTCCATCTGTGGGTGAGCAGTGTGTAGGTGGAAATGGTACTTTGCCAATTCCTTTTCAAAATTCCTAGCACACTGGGAAGTTTTCAATTTATACATCCCCTGACCAAAGGTTAAGGGATAAGGGATCCCTGCCAAGTGTTTACCACCAAGGACTGAATGTATATCCTGTAGCTACCAGAAAATTTCTAACAATATGATTCGGTCATTGGGGTACCAAGGCAGCTTATTCAGCCTTTCTGTGAAACCCTAGGCACAAATATATGTGAATTTGGGGAACTGTATGAATAGGAAGGCATATTGTTTCAAGAAGGCCCATGCACTATGTGAGACCCTTCTCTCAAAACCTCCTCCTAGCAGCTTGATGATGTGGTTGATGAAGGCGTCATTCACCCTGCAATATTCCTTCTTGAAATTCCTGAATTGTAGCTGGGGATATTGGTCATAAGCCTTCAATCTTTAGCGTGACTCTTCATCGGGTGCCACAAATAATCCATTGTATTTCCTTTGCTTAGCTAGTGAGTATACTAGATAGGAGGTCATGTAAAATTTATATCTCTTCTTCACATTCATAAACTGCTTGTGGAAGCAGCCGCTTATGATACCTCCCCAGTAGAATGAGGCTTTTGTGGTGAAATCTTCATCCCCATGGAGGATCTGCTCAACAAAATACACCATTCGTTCCTAAAAAAATGCAGTTGTGGGGAGGCCCATGACCCTGCTCAACATGGTTACTAGGTCATGGTAGTCCTCAAAGAAATAATTGCAAAAGAGCTCTTGAGGAACCTTCGCAGCGCTGCCTCTTTTCTCCTTGAGCCAGTACTGATTTATTAATTTCTTGCAGCCCATTGGGTTTTCATCCCATGTTTCCTTTCCTTACTCCATGGTGGGAATCTCCATCTCCTCAAAGGTAGGAATGTGAAAATTTCTAGTAATTCCCTCAACCGACATGTCAACGAGGATGTTCCCGTCCCTATCGATGATGGTTCTTGTCTGTGGCTGGTAGGCCTGCCGACAAGCCATGACTAATTCAGGGGCTATGACAGATGGGGGGAAGCCTACTGCTTTTGCAATCCAACTCTGTCTGATTGATTTGGCATTATTATTTTTTGGGTGGACTCTAACCCTTTGTTTGAACTCATCAATATTGACGTGGCTGATATTGGTGTCTGTGATCTCCTTCCAGTCAGTGATGATTTTTGAATGTAGAGGCTCACCCTGGAACTAGTATTTCATTTTTTCTTTGTCCTCTCTTCCCCAATGAGTCTTGTCTACTTTCTTTCCTTTATCTTTCTCTGTAGCTTCCCCCGAGGGTCCTGCACCCGATTCCATATATCTTGCAAACATAGACGTAATGAGTACACCCAATTACAAAAGCATTAACATTAGCCAAAATCTCGTGAACTAAATTCAATTAGACATCATATGATTAAAAAAGTTAAATTTTCTCTTTTAGTTACTATTAGTCACTTTCTGAAGGGATTTTGGACAATCTGGGCCCAATGGGCCAGATTTCCCTGGTAGGAATGTTGTTTTGAAAGGGCGAACAGGCTGGGGAAATTTGGGTGATTTCTCCTATCTTCACATGTTGATGGTCTAGAAGGCTTGTATCAAAGGGTCAAATTTTAGCACGTGGGTCGAGATTGGTTTTCAAATTGGAGGTTATTTTGACCACTTTAGGAGCATTCGGAGGTTCAGGGTTGGAAGCTGTTAGGACCCCGCTGTTTAAAATGACCTGAAAGAAACAGAGTTTCAGGGCTAGAACTCCAGAGTACGAGACCCAGAAGGTCAAAAGATAGCTAATGATTTTCTTCAGAATTCAAGGTGCTCAGGCCTGGGGGAGTGGGAAGGCGTTAGGGTTTCTCCGTTTAGAACGATGGTCATTGCACGGAAGCCCGAAAGGAGCGGCATGGTAGACTGGACCTGGCAGAGTGATTGGCCGCTAGTTTTCCTCTTGTGAAGTTTTTCTAGGCAAACAAGGGGGCAGAACCCGAAGGCCAGGAAGACGCGCTCACTTCGCCCTTTTGCATCAGATGAAGGCGAACAAAATCTCGATGGATGGAGCCCGGAAGGTAGGGATGACAAATGGAGGGCTAAGACCTGGGAGGCGAGGAGACGCCACCCCACAGCCATTTCAAATGGTGGAGACTCCACGGTGGCCCATGGATGGAAGTCTACAGACTAGGACCTGGTGAAGCGTTGGAAAACGGACCCGAAGGGCGAAAAGGAAAACTCACTTTGCCGTTTGGGAACGGTGGGGGTGAGGTAGAGTCCCAGGGATGGAAGTCCAACAGGACGCGCCCAAGATGGGTGAGAGCAGTCTCAAGATGTTACAATTTCAACAAGCGGAATTCGGTGAGCCAGGGCCTAGGGTTCGGAAAGGCGGGAGCCATCCACTATTTGGGAACAATGAACACCCGGGGGGAACCCCATGAGGCGGGCCTAGGGAGCTCAAATGAAGGTTGATTCAATTGTTTATTTGTTAGGTCTAATGGTGATTGGCCGGCAGTGATCCAGGGTGGCGGGCCTGAGAGGGAATTTTGCCAAAATGGTTCACGTTTTCTAAGTTTTAAACGACGTCTGGAGGGGCCAGGCTTAGAGGGTGCAAACGTCTTGTGCAAAGAATGACAACAATGTGGTTAGATTCTAGCTTGACCTTAGGAGGTGATTGCAGAGGTCTTTCAAAATTTGGAAACATGGGTTTTGTAGGGTTTCTTATGCTTTGTCAATTAAATGTATTTTTTAGCCCATTTTGTTCATTATTTTAAGCACAAAATCATGAAAAACCTCACAGGAGGGTGGATAGAAAACCTACCTTGAAAGTCTGATGGGAGAAGAGGTGAAATCCATTGAGGGAGGCCGAATGATGATCTCAGACGTGAGGGTGGCGGGTGACGGGTGCACTGATCTCCTTTGGCAAGCACTCTGATCTCTTCTGGAAAACCTGAAAAATGAAAATGACAGGTCAGCCCCTATATTTATACCCTCATATGCATTTAATGCCTATATTTAATTCTCATACATTCTGCCGGTTGGTTGGTAGATTTCAAATTTACGGACGACGGCAGGAGGTCTAGGGCCTAGGGTCGGAAGGACATGGGTTGATGGCTATTTCAAAATGCACTTTGGAGCAAATGGTGAAGGGAGACCCAGAGTCCAGATAGTGGAGCACTGTCAAATTTTTGCTACTAGAAACAACGAAGATTGAGGGGAATTTTGGGGACAGAAGTTCAGTGGACCGGACTCGACGTGGATGAAGTCAGTCTGAAACTTGCAAATTTTAAACTAGCGGAAAATAGGGAATCGGGGCCTGAGGTTCAAGAAGGCGAGAGCCTTTCACCATTTGGGAATAGCAAACACCCCGAGGAAACCCAGTGGGGTGGGCCCACTAGGCCCCAAGGCCGCTGGCAGAAGCAAACTGCCAAGGAGAGTCTGGAAGACTCCAAGACTCAACTAAGATGAAGGGGAAAAAACATAGTCAACCAAAGATGGAAGCTCAAAAGTACGTTGACCATTTGGGACACCAAAAATGGGGGCACACAAAATTAGGCAATGAAAGAACGACCCGAAAGGTGAAAGAAAAGAGGGTCCCCGTTCCGAACGAGGCATGTGTGCTGAGGGCACAACACATCTAATATCTAGAAGCCTATCCATGAGTGTCAACTCAACAGTATCTCCTTCATTCATTATTTTATCAAGTCTTTCCTCCCAAGCACCTTTTATTTCCCCTAATGATTCAAGTCTCTGATCTAGAGGTAAAGTTTTATCAATAAGCTTTGAAATAATATCTTCAAAAATGTCTGCATGTTCCCATATATCATGAATACCCTTAAGCATGGCTATTCTCTATTCAAGAAGATTTTGTATTTTGAAAATAGATACATTAATAGACTTTGAAATAAACTCAGGGCCCTCATCCCCCAAAATCTGTGAATAGACCAATTCTTCATCAAAAATTTTGGAAATCACCCTCAGTTTACCCAAGTACTGCTTGAGCTTCTCTTCTTCTTCCCACCATTCTCTTATAGTTTCTTCTATTGTTTTAACCAGTTTAAGGCCTCTAAAATAATGTTTAAAACCTTCATCCAAATGCTCTTCCATGTTAGATTTAAAAGAATTAAACCAATTATCAAACCATATGGCCTTCTTTTTCATTTCATTCAAAACATCCACTTTTTTTGGCTCATCAAAGTAGGGACCTCCAATGGTGTAGACTGCTCAAGAGTGGATGAAATTAATTCGTTCAGAAAATTCTTCATCTTTCCTACTTCTTCCTTAAGCTCATCTTTAGCTTGCTTATCTTTAATCAACCTTGACTTGGTGGTGGTAGCAACAATATCTATCAAATTTATTTGTTGATTCCTAGTATGCTTCCCTAGATTAACAGTGCTTATCTAATAATCCTCAAGCTACAATTCTCTATCATCTTTATCTACAATAGGGGTAGCAATTTCTGCTACCAAATCTCCTTCATTAGTCAACTTGGTTGAATGCACAACATGATTCTTTTTCCTTGACTTCACTTTATCTATTTCTATCCTTATCTCATCCCACGTCACTAGCTGAGCTTGTACTTGTTGCCTCTTCTATAAATTTAATTTGAGCCAAATGGGTGCAACTAGCTAAGTGGTTACTTGTTGAACATTGGGAGGTGTCAAGGATGGAGGTATAGAAAAAATTGTCTCAACGGTTTATTGAGAAGCAACCTTTTGTTGATCTTCTTGTTCTGTTTGTAACCATTCCTGCTCCATTCTCTCATTTTGGGCTCTTATTTCCTATATCTTTTTCATTTCTTCCTCTTTCCTTGTAGCCTCCTCTTCATATTGCAACCCTTACTGCTCTAACTCTTTAGCCTAGAGTTCTTCTTCTGCAACCTTTTCCTGTGTAGCTTTCTCCTTTTGTTGCTCCAATTCTCATTCAAGATCCTCTTCTTTTGCTTTCTTTAGTGCCTCAGCTGCTTCCTTCTTCAGATTTTTTTTCATCGGGATACACCATAGCTAAGGGTGTGGCACCAAAACCTAAAGTAACCCCAGCAACAACTGCCTCATAGATAATATTTTCCTTATGAAAAGCATCATCGATCTATTGTAATGAAACATTCTCTTATGTTGAGGCAGGATCTTCTGTGGTTGTTTCCCCTATTGTAACACCCTTTTTAATCTTTTATACTATTTTGTTTCCATAGAAGAAGTAGGTTCACTACTAGAACCTCTTTTCTTTGAAACCCCAACTCTTGGCTACTTTAACCAGAGTTCAATCCATTTCAAACTTCTATTCACCACTCCCCATGATACTTTCTGGATCTTAGTTTCTTCTTTTTCTATCCAATTGATGGGCTCCAAACTCTTTGTGGCCACTTTATCCATAGCATACCTAGGATCAAGTGTGATCCCATCATCAATAGTGCCTTCAAGAATATTTGTTTTAACATCAAAATCTCTCATCGAGGGAATTATTAATCTCTTATGCCCCCTTTTTCTTACTTCAAACTGATCCTGAAGGTTGGCCCAAAAATCCATAAGAAGTGGTTGATGATGAGGAAACTGAGAAGGGTACAATGCATACATTTTTCTCTTTGGATCAAAGGATTTTCTAAAAGTGTGTTGTTAGAAATTTAGAGCCTGAAATTCCTCTGTTGTTGACTTAGCCATTATTGAAGAAGAACAAGAATAGAATCCCAATTACATGGGGAAAGAATGAGCAACAGTCTTATGTTGTGAGGAGAATTTAGCAATTACTTCTACAACTTGTCGAGAAAACTCCATTAAAATCCTCCTATCACCACAACATCTTGGTAGCTTAAAAGGGTGATCATCAAAACCAAATAATATGAGATAAGTAGTCCTAGGGTATTGAATAAACCAATACCCCCATTCTTGAATGAACTCCATAGATTCCCGTGACAATTTGAAACCAATGTCACTTGTAAGTTGATTTATAATAACATATAGAAAAGTATCATTGACTTTTTTAAAGTGTTTCTTTGACTCCTTAAGCTCAAGTTGGTCATAATGTTCCCAAACCTTCTTTTGATCTAGGCCATCATCCATTGACCCTTTATTGTTCAACCTAGGAAATCGTTTGATCCTTGCTGCATAGTAAATGACATAAGAAGACATATAAAATGTCTTAGTTTGTGTTGCTTTAAGGAGCTGGTTATGAATGCTATCAGAGATAATCTTCCCCTAATCTAAGTATTTCTTTCCATCTAGAATCAATTGGATGAAAGGAAACATCCAGTGTTCAAAGACATGAGAATTTGGTTTTCCAAACACTCTAGCCAATGATGTGATCATATCCCCTATATCTTCAGAAAATTCTAACCTCTTGGGATTAGGTGTCACTTTCTTTACTAACTTCTTTTCTTTCTTCAACCACTATTTATTGATAAGTTGTTTATTCCCATCCACATCCTTTTCCCATAATTCAAGTGCTTTAGCTTCATTCATAATCTTAAGATTGGGGTAGGGAGGAGGGTAAAAAATGTGTCTGATCATTGCCAGGGTTAAATCAATTATTACATTACCCTGAGCATCAATGCATTGCCTCTGAGTAGGACTGTAGGTTTGTGCAACAATTAGAATAAACTTAGGACACTATACAACAATAGGAAAACTGACCACATGAGCTAGCCTAGACTCTGCAATTCTCTTTGCTCTTGCAGAAGCATCCTCTGAAAAGGTATCTGTGCAGAACTGCTCCAAATCCATATGTCCCACCAATGTGTCAGTGATGTTCATGATCTCAGACTCAAACTTAGATGGAACTAGGTTCCCCTGGAACTTATACTTCATAGTAAAAGGCACTTATTCTCGCTTTAATCTCTTAGCTTTTTCTCTCTTTGATGTTCCTTCAGATGTTCCCTCAGTAGGAACTTCCTTAGTAGGTACTTCTCCTTCAGAGTCATACATTTGTTAGTTAACTTGCAATGTTGACCATTATTAGACAAAAGGAAAGATATATGAGGATCAATTTAAACACAAGAATTCATATTATAACAACATCAATTCAAGCTAAAATCCAATTTAACAAGTTATTTTAGAATATTTGGGTTTCAGGTTCAAAAAAAACCAAGAACTTAACCATTTGAAGCATAAATTGACTTATGTTGGGAGTTGGGATTGGGTCATGACTAGGCACCATACCTATGTTAACAAAGAAGTTAAGTGCAATTCCTTAGTTTGACCTTGTAGTGTTCAAGAATTAGGATTGGGATCATGTCTGGGCCATTCACCTTCATGTATGATGGTAAACAAGTTGAGTATCAATCTATGGTCTGATCCTATAATGTGGTCGGGAGTCAGGATCAGGTCATGACTAGGTAGTGGTAGTTAGCAAATGTAATCAATGAAGGGGGTCTTGTGGAGTTCTGATCTCGATGTTGAATTCAAAGTTGGGATCGAGTTGTCATTTGGAACCAGACCCATGATAATGGACAAGTGTAAGTAGCTTCCTAAGTTTTGATCTTGATAGGATATCAGGAATTAGGGTTAGGACTCCATCATGAACTAGGCCTTAAATAAGCATATTGGGAATGGGTCAATTATGAGTTTCGATCTCAATAGGATATCAAGAGTTAGGATTGAGGTGACACCAAGTCAATGGATTTATCGATGTACCAATGATTCAGTGTCGAAGTGACTTTTGATCCCGATGGTAATGTGGGGGTCGGAAGCAAGACAAGTGGGATAACACTTTGTCAAAAGTTTATAACAAGCTCATGGGGTCAGTCTAACTTTTGATCCTAATAGTAATGTGGGGATCGAACAAGTGAAGGAACCTAGAGCAAGTAGTGGAAAACCCCAATTGGAGATTCGATTATCGACCCCAAAATACATGTGAGAATCGAGAACCATAGGGCAACAATAACCATAACAATATCCCAAACTATGCCTTTGATATCAAATCCATGTAGGGATCAAGAACCCTTGTTTTGAAACTGCTGAAACTTCAAATTTGACAATTCAAACACACTCTAACCCGAACTTAGAAAAAACCTTAGAAAGCTAGGGCACAGTGAGATGGACAATCTCATAGACAAAAAGTACAATAATAACAAGAAAAGAAAAACAATTCCCAATGAACCAAATGGTTTCGAGAGCGAAGAAAAATGCACCAAAGGGTGCGACAAAAAATGTAGAAAGATGAAACAAAACAACAAGAAAAGAAAAATGAAAAGCAAGAACAAACACGTGAAACACGAGCAACACAAAAAAAAGCAAGAACAAAGACAAAGACAAGAACCAAAAGCAAAACACCTACCGTCAAATGAAACCAAGAATTCTAATAGCACATCCACAAATCATAGAAAATTCCTCAAACCCTAGCTTGGCGTCACTCTCGTTCTCTTTTCCAAACTCTTCAAAGCAGAATGGATGGAAATCGAGGAGTGGCGAGATAAAAACCCATTTGTGCATGTGAGAAGTTATGAAATTAATTGTGGGTTGGTCAGGCCTCATGATCTAATCAGATTTCATAAATACGAGGTTGCAAGAATGAAGACAAGCAAGAGTCAAGATTGAGACATGGCCGCACTATCATCCTCGAATAGAGAGTTGTCTAAGGTACAATAGTGATCCTAGAAACCTACTCA
This sequence comes from Sequoia sempervirens, assembly GCA_007258455.2. Lineage (NCBI taxonomy): Eukaryota > Viridiplantae > Streptophyta > Pinopsida > Cupressales > Cupressaceae > Sequoia > Sequoia sempervirens. The sequence continues at coordinate 588,469,048 of VDFB02270651.1, read as the reverse complement.
CCTAGCCCAAACCTAAAACTTAGGTCTATAGAGTGATAAAAGCATGTCATAGTGCTCTTCATTCTCAATCCTCAACCCAAGATACCTTTTAGAGTGAGATAAGTTAGGGCAGCCCTCCACTCTCAATTCTCCATGACCTAGAGCCTTGACATGGTTGGTCCCCCTCTCCTACATTTTTGGTGAACCTGACATGAACCATTTTGGTTCCATTTGGTAGTGCTGAAGGGTCCTTTCCTTGTTTTCTAGGAGTGTTGTAGGTGTGAGCATTGTAATTCATTCTCCTTATAACCCAACCTATGAATTTTAGTAGGTGTAGTTGGAAGGTATTGTAGGCATTGCAAAACAAAGCCTTAGTTGGGTCACTATCTGATTGTAAACCTTTGAGGGGCTTTGTGAGAGTATCATTTAGTGCGTGTGATGGCCTCTTTCCTGCATCTATGTATCCCCTCTACATAGCCTACAACTAGTAGTCCAGGTAAAACCTTCACCTCGTAGGACTTGCCGATGGGTTTCAACAGAGAACCATCTCCTCTTTATATCCCTACGCGAATCAACAAAAACATTGTAGCAAGTGTTCTTGTTAACCTGACAACTCAAGTGAATATCATAACTGAGGAAATTATGTTAATTAACTTCCCACATAAAGATGGGTATGACGCACCTATGAGCACCACTTGTATGCATAACAGACTTTTTGTACCTCCCCTTGGTAGTATTGTTTTGTCATTCCTTGTTAGACCTAAATCTGTAAACCTATTGTTTAATATAATCCTGGGTTCTAAACTCTTCAGAGTGAAGTAGGGTATCCCCTGGTTAGTAGCTATGAATTCAGTTCCCTTGGTTGTGCATAAGTGTTTGAAGTTTATACATGAGGGTTTTGTGCATGTGATTCATGACACTGGCTACAAATCGCCAGTTGTGTGTGATAGCTATTCCTTAGACCACTTTTGGCCAGCACCCATTGGTCCTCTCCCACCTAGAAAGGACCTCTTGTACCGAACTTATTGTAAGTACAAGAAAGGATGCTTAACACCTAAAGTAAGGTACCCTCCATCACCTTATGTTGTTTCGCATAGGGCGTGCTTAAAATCTGATAGTGATGCTGCCAAGGCTTGTAGAAGAGAAGAAGAGAAGTGCTCCTGAGGTCCCTCTTCTTCCACTGTCTAGTCTGACACTTCCTCTTGCCCTGCTGCGGCACCATCGGATTTTGTTTCGTGCTTACAAGAGAATCTTATGGTGCCTGCTTGGAAAAATCCAAAGCATCTTGCATTTGAACTTCCTGTTCTACCCATGGAGCCTAGGCCCATTCGATAAGGTAGAAGGAAGGGTCCCCGTGGGGAATCCTCTATGTCTTGGTCTCCATGGCCTCCCACCACTCCTACTCCAAAATTAGTGAATGGGAAGAGGCCCATCACTAAGGCACTAGAGCCAACTCCCCCCACCATTTTCTAATCTCTTCCTCTGCTCCCCTTCAGGAGTATGTCCCTCCATCTGAAACGACTGTGATAGACAACCCTATGGCTAAGTAGGAGCCTTTTGTCCCTTCACAGCTCCCGATCTCTAGCTCAAAGAGTCACAAAAAACTACCTTGTGTGCAAGCACAGGCACCGGTGAAAGGCTCTGGTGGCTGAGCATACTGCTTTACATAATAAGGAAGAGGATACAACACCCCTGATTTAGGTCCTCCTACTATTTCCTCCTCTCTCCTCCCCTCTTCTTTCATTAAACCAAGCTTAGTCTCGCTTTTGGCTCCTGCTACAGTTGAGAATGCACTTGACCCTAAAAATGTGCAAGTATTTATCACTCCTTCAGTTGAGTTGCCTCTATTGATGGCCCTGCTAGACATCCCACCATTCCCTAAACCCATGGACATGTTGAATACCTCGGTGGTGTCTGCTATGTTTTTCTCCTCCTCCTCCACATCTCTTGCCTCATCTATGAAGAGTTTACATTCCTTGACAAAGTAGAAGGTAGAGGTTGGCCCTTCAAGAAATGGAGGGTGTAAGAGGATCCCACCTTTTACAAAGGGTGGTCATGTGCTAGCTTATTCTATCTTAGTGATGAAACAAGTCTTGACTTCTCTTGAGTTTTTCACCGCTCCTGAGTCACTCGATCAACCAAGTGATGAATCTCAGGCGTAATCCTCTCCGTTCATTGAGGTATGACATAGCACTCTGATAAAGTGCATGATCAACTCTTTGGATGAAGTTTTGGCCTTGTTGGTGATCTTCATGAAGTTGTTAACCATAGCTCCACAAGAGTCAATCGGAGAAGACCTTGCAAGGGATTCTTCATTATCCCTTGTTGTGGGAGGGTAAAAATATCCTCCCCTTAATATTCCACCACTACAGGCTCATTCACCTTCCCCTTATGATTATCTAGATTGGGAAGCAGACGACCTCTTGGTTGATGAGTGTTAGGGGGAGGCCTCTTCTTTATCTTTAGATTAGATGTGTGTATATGTTGTGATGTGTTCCTCTATGCCTATGTTATGTGTTCCTAGATGACCCTTGTCACCCTTGTTGGTGCTTGGATATAGGAGTGATTTTGCGTTGTAAACCTTCTTCTATTTGTATCATCATTCTTCCTTTGTTATGTGCTTTGACTTTTGGAAAATTGGGGACTACGCAAAGCATTGGGGGCATTTAGGATCCCCTTCCATGTTGACCCAATTTTTTATTTTTACTTTGTATTCTTGTGCATTCTTCACATGGTTTGATATAGTAGGGGGATAATGACAGTTCATTTAGATACTACTATTATTATACTTATATATATTTATGAGTAAATTTGACCCCAAAATATCAGATCACCCCTGTGTCTCTTGTTCATTATGTTGCTTTTTCTCTTTCACTCTTTTCTTTGCTTGAATTGTCCCTCGTATGCATGACATCGTTGCTTTCAAAATGCTTTAATTTTTAGAAAATACATTCATTGCAAACGAATCTTTCCTCAAAAATCCTCCCAAGCCTTTTTTCAAAAAATGCATTCTTGACTTGGACCCCTAATGGAACGCGTTTCTTTCATCATGGGTTCTTAAAGAAAGAAACTTGAGAACCTTCCTCTGGGGTGGGAGCATCCTTTTCCTACGGGAGAAGCCTTGACCTTCCCCTTGCGAGGGAGAATTTTCTTCCTTTCGAATTTCTTGATGAAGTGAACATCTTTCAAAAGGATTCCTTGATGATGAATTGATTTTAGAAAAAATGTCTCTTCTACACTTTCAAATAGCACATCCTTTGAATGGACAAGCCTTCCAACTTGTCAATGGTATGTGTGACTATACACTTATTTTCATGTGTGGCCACTCTATTTTTTGACATGTTTTATCAATAGATTAACATGCCACTTTGTAGGCGCACTTGTAAAGCCACTTTCCAATCTGACTCTATGAAGTCCCCTTACATCTAGGCTTCCTTCATGAGAGAGAACTTGGGGGTTGCCTCCTTGAAGGTCTACGGGCCTGCAAGACGCTTACTTCATTGGGCTTCCTTCATGAGAGAGAACTTTGGGGTTGCCTCCTCCCAGGTTTGTGGGCCTGTGAGATGCTTTCATCATGCGATATTTGTCCATTGTTGGTCTAAGGGCCTTCAATGTACTTTGTGCAGCTTCATAGTTCTACGGGGCTATGAAGTTCTTTTGTTCGAAACTCCTTAGGGAGAGTGCCTGTGGAGTCCTTTGCCTGCCTTCCACTTTTGAGTTCACTAGATTTCGGTCTACTTCCTTGACAGTTCAGGTGTACATTTCTAACCCTACAGACTCTTCGATCTACTTTACTGAACACTCATCGATATTTAGTGGGGGAAAAATGTATAGGAGCGAATTTGCACCCCTTGGGAAAATTCCCCTTTCACATACCTTCAAAGACCTTAGAAAATGAATTACGAAGTTGAAATTCCACATCACCCATCTTCCTTCCATCCACTTGGCATATGTCTTGTGTGTCAGTGAGAGAATATTTTTGAGAACGCACGTGTGACACACATATGTCTATGTGATGTGCTGTCGTCCCTAACAGATTCCTACGTCTGAAGTTGATAGAGGCGTTACACACCTGATTGGGGTTGAATTGTAATGTTCCTCTTCAACCAACCGACCTCAGAAATGGATTATTCTTCCTCATACCACCTTCAAAAACACTATTCACTCATTCATTCCATCTTTTAGTGATCCTCTACACTCTCTAGCAATTCTCTACACATTCTTCTTGCATTCACTTTCACTCTCAAGCAACATTCCAACCTTCATTTATGAGCATTGCAGTAGCTTTGAAGCTCCATCAACTCCACATTGCAAGTGTGAGGAAACTTTTGAAGTGTGGACTTGGAGTCTTGCGAGACCTCCCTTCATCACCATTGTGACTGTGGCGACTTTTCCAAGTCCATTCCTTGCTTTCTCCTTCCATTGTCTTGTGAGATTTTGGTTAGAGGTGGTAATGCTTCACTTCTCTCCTTTGTGGTTTGATAGAGTAGCATTATATTGTTTGTAGTGTTCATTTCTATTTCTTCTTTCCTTTATCACATATTCTACTCCATTGCTTTTTGGCTATCCATGGAGGTGGAAACACCAAAATGAGGGTCTATCTAAGGTAGGCCCCTATACAACCCCCAACAATTTTCCCTCTTACTTATGTGTAGGTGGATGTGTGTGTGGAGCTAGCTAGCAAACTGGAACTTCTTTGAGATTATCTTCATCACCCTAGCCCTTATTTACTTGTTTTATCATTTTCATCTTTACTTTTTTTACTTTATTACATTGTCACTTTCGTTAAAGTCCATTAGCTAGGTTGTCAGTACATTTTTAGGCACTTTTTAAGATGACATTTTCTAACCGTACAGATGCCAGCACACCTGAGAGATGCTAGCACGCTGTGCTACCATCCTCGGATAGACAGTTGTATGAGGTACAATAGTGATCCTAAAAACCTGATCACCTAGCCCAAACCTAAAACTTGGGTTTGTAGAGTGACAAAAGCATGCCATAGTGCTCTTCATTCTCAATCCTAACCCCAAGACACCTTTTAGAGTGAGGTAAGTTAGGGTAGCCCCCCACTCTCAGCTCTCTGTGACCTAGAGCCTTGATGTGGTTGGTACCCCTCTCTTACAATAACATAGGAGGAATCGATAATAATAACATAGGAACACATTTAGAACATACGAACCAAAATGTATTCTTCATTATCTTAATGAAATTATACAATTCCAAAAACCCTTATATACATAGTGTCAAACTAAAAGTACTCATATAAATTTCTCCAAAAAGTTCTAAATTTTTTTCTCTCTATAAGAGTCCCCTTGCAATACAAATAGCCTTGTATTTATAGAATTTTCTTGATAATGACCTATTAACCACGTATTAACTACCTAATAACTATCTTTTTCAACATAATAATTTAAAAATAAACTTAATTTTGATTAAATTTTATTCATCTTTTCTTAAAAAAAGGCTTATTTTCTAACTTCAAATTAGAATAACATAAATCACTTTGTAGAAAGGTAATTTGAGACCAATAGCTTCAAAAAAGACCAAGTTATTATTTTTTCTATAGTAGGTATTGCATTTTCTCCCAAACTATGAATCATATAATCACTAGTAATTTGGTCTTCAAAGACAAGCACTCTAAATGCATCTATTGAGCATCTTTTTCTTCCATGGACCATATCAACTTCACTAAATGCTTTGTCTTCCTTTTAATTAGCTTTAACTTTTCAGCATTGGCTTCTTCAAGAATTTGAAATTCTTGGTGCTTTTTATTTATTCCCAAAAATTAAATAAACTCTATTGATGATAGAAAATCAAGATCAAAACTAATATCATGATCAATCTTGTTTTCTTTCATGTCAAACATCCAAATTATATTACATTAGATTCCACGTACTTTGAAACACTTTCTTCTTCATGCCCCATAGAGATATGTTTACCATACTCCAAGAAAATGCAAGAGTGACTTCCCAAATGCAATCAATATATAACTTGTTTACTCTAAATTTCTAATTGAGTCCAATTACTTTAAAGTGGGGATCCAATCATTGTAATCTGTTTACAACCTCGCAAGCACCCTCTCCAATAATTCTTCATGAAATTCTCCCCATGACGACTTTATTTTTTATAGTAAGACTTGAAACATCAATAATTATGAACCCTTCCTAATTGATGAGATATGCATTGTCTTGAACTTTGGCATATGGGCAGTTCATCATGTGTCACATCAAGTGTTCATTACAACATAAAAAGTTGAAAATAAATTTAATACCCCCTCCATTCCAAGTTTCTTTATGCATGTTATATAATTTATCAAACACTTTGCTTGTGCAACACTCACATATCAATAATTATCTGATGTCAATCACATGCATTTATTAACTTGTTGCATTGGAGCTTATAAGAGTACAATTGCTAATGGGATGGGTGTCCATCCATATGTCCACTTAAATGATCCATCACATAAAATCCCAATGCAATCTAGGTACATAGACAAATTAGAATGGTGGTGGTAAGTATGACACTCTTTCACAGTTTACATTTGTTTTGGAAGTTTTTAAAAAATACAAAATTTGGGGTTTCCTTTTTGTGGCTTTGTATTTTAGGTTTATTTTGGAGCATTTTGGATCAAAATAGATCCTTCAATTGAATCTATAAGGCCCAACATTTTCATATAAAATATTTCATATTTTGAAGAAAAAAAATTGATGATTTTTTTAAATTTTCAAGCAATTATCTTAAATTTGGCGATCAAATGACCATCATGGAGGAGTATGTCAAATTTGATGATCAAAAAGTTGTCATACTAGTGCTCATCCTAGTCCACCTACTTCTAGTCACATGGGGTGACCACCTACCAACATTAGGGGGCTTAATTTTGGCCCCTCAAACCTTAATTGGGGAGTTTTTTAATTGTCATAACTTTTGACTCGGGTATCAGATTTTGACGAACAAGATATCATTTGAAAGAATATTTTTAGGAGAAATATATTTCAACACTAATAATTTTTGGGAGTAAACTTGTATTTTACATTCATTTTTATCATCATTAGATTATGTTTAAAAACTATAAAATTAAATGTACTTATTATGGGGGTAATCAACATGGGGATGAATTTTATCCTCACACATCATATAATCTCCTTCAACTTATGTTAAATATCACAAAATAATTATCACCTAATACTACATCCAAATCCAAAGTTGATATATACATGGTTTCCAATGATTTTATGCACCAAGATATTCATATCAATTTTCCATATTTGCCACATTGGGATACATTTCTACTAGAAATATCATCTATGTTTGTAGAATTCCACATTTCAAATTTGGAAGACACTATTGAGGACATCCATATTCTATTTGATGATAGTAACACAATGATGTGTCACCCCATACACATATTTGGATCTTTTCCTTACCTTTACTACATCAACTTCTTGGTGCAGGAGCACCTGACAAGGTGCCAAGGTGCAAGCATATTTTGAAGTCTTGTTTTAAAAATCTATTTCATTTTGTTGTGTAAGGTCTCAAATACCTTTTAGTTTGTGTTTGAGGATCTTTTGGTGCTTAGGTTAAAGTTGAATAAATTGGGAAATCATTTTGGTGGTTGTTTCCTAAGCTTTGGGCAAAAATTGAAAAACACACTGTGTTTTCAAATAGGAAGTTTTTGGCCGTCCTTAGGCTAAAAAGAGAAAACCTAACTGATTCTTTGGATTGTAAAAGAGTTTGCTCGACCTTTGATAGAGGTTGGATGATTTTGAGCATGGCAATTTTGATGTGAATAGAAGGAGACAATGATTTTTGATGTGAAAAATTATGTTTTTCCTGTTCTTGCCGCGTGATTGCTGCTAATGAATTAGAGAAGGAATTTTAGTTACATTGTATAACATGTAGTGAAGCTCTTTGTAGTATTTTTTTGGTTCATTATCTGGGTTTTTCATCGCTTTCATCTATCTTGTACATATTGTGTTTTTCCTGTTTGATGTTTTGGACTGATAAAAGAACAAAAATATGGGGTTTTAGCTTGTTTCCTGCCCATACCAGGAAGTATGGAAGTAGTGGAAACTAAGCTAGACTCCATTTTTGTATATAGTGAAAATAATGAAGTCTTTATGAGCGTTGGTTGCATGCTAGGAAGCTTTCCCTAAGCGAGTTCATCAACACCCGGTTAGGGAAAGGTTGTGCATAATCTGTTTCCATGTTGTAGGGGTACTGCATCTCCATTAAAGAAATGTGTACAGTGGTTGCAAGGGACCTTACAAAGCTCTGACAAGAGGCAGGAGTCATTATCAATTCATTTGGTGGCTAGAGAAAGAGGATAGTCCTTTGTGTGTCCAAGGAAAGGCTCAAAAAGCCCTAAAATTCTAAAAATCAGCAATAGCCCTATGTACTGCCTGAGAAGGGCTGAAACCACTAAAATCTTGAAGAGTTACAAATTTGAGCCAGGGTTCTTTCTTTGATATTATGGTGTTCTTTTAGTAGGGAGAAGTATTAAACATTTTTCTTGTTGGAGGAGGCCTAATTCTAGTAGCCCTCCCCAAACCCTAGACTAGGGTTTTGAGAAAGTGATAGGGAAGAGGGCTATGGAGGTGGAACAAGAACCCTCTCTAGACTGTGTTTGAAGTTTTGAAACCTTATACACACCCCTGAAATGAGGTTAGGAAGAATTTAGAGATTAACTAGTCTTTAAGCTGATTAAGGGCTAGTTGGTGAAGAGAGGAAAAACACCAAGAAATGCTTGGTTGAGGCATTGTGAACGATTTGGAACTTGATAGAAAGGTTGGTAGCAAGGACTAGGGATGCCTAATTATTTTTGGGACCTATAGGTTGAGTGGTGGAGAGAAACACCAAGGGTTATCAACTAAAGACCTAGAGCATTGAACCAGTGATTGACTCAATCCAACCTTGTCTCTATCAGATTGGTATCAGAGCACAGCTAAAGATTTGGGAAAGCAACTTATATGTCTAAAGTTGATTCAAGTGAGACTCCCAACATGGTGACAAATGCACAATTAGCCAAGAGGGTTGAAGAACAAGAAGAGGACAACAAGTCCCTGAAAGAAAGAATAGAGCAATTGGAGAAGGCATTGAACGATGCAAGATTGGAAGGAAAGGTGCTGACAGAAGAAGAGGTTGCAAAGGAAGATAAAGTCTCTGAAGCTGACCTTGTTCTGGAGGAGGAGCCTTTCTTGAAGGCATTAAAAGCCCTGAGTGGAAAAGGACTTGAGGGCATACCACTATTCCATGGAAAGATGGACCCTGATTTGGTCATGGACTGGATAGATGGAATGGATAATCACTTTGAGTGTGATGGAGTCACAGAAGCACAGAAGGTGAAGGTTGCAAAATCAAGGTTGAGAGGATCAGCTTTGACATGGTGGAAATTTTTCCAGACTAAAAGGGAGAAAGAAGGCAAGCAGCCCATATCAACCTGGAAAGGAATGGTTGCTAAAGTGAAAGAAGCATATATGCCAGATGACTATGAGATCCAACTCCACAAGAAGAGGCAGAGTTTAAGACAAAAAGATCAAGATGTCAACACCTACACTGAGGAGTTCTAGAAGCTTTGCTTGAGATCAAATGTGGTAGAAGATGAGAGCCTAAAAGTGGCTAGGTACCTTAATGGTTTGAAGTGGAACATACAGGAAGAGATGGCTTTGCTCAGCCCCAAGACAATCCACCAATGTTATCAGCTAGCTATTAAGATTGAAGAAAAGAATAAAAGGAAGCATGATCAGTCCTCTAAGGGCAGAGGCAGTGGTAGAGATCAAAGAGGATAGCGTGGAAGTTACCAAAGAAGAGGTAATGATCAAAGAACCCAAGGAGAATCTAAGCTTACCGAACATGGAGGTGAAACATCTTCAAGAGGAGGATTTAATAGAGGAAGAGGACCTCAAGGAGGTTCAGACAGAGGAAGAGGAGCAGGCAGAAGTAACTCCTACTTTGCCACCATGAAATGTTATCACTGTAATCAGCTAGGTCATCCAGCTTATAGATTCCCGAAGAAAGCTTCTTCATCTAGCAATGAGAAAAGAGTAGCTTATGCACAAGAGGACACCATGAGTGTCAAATCACCTGAGATCAGTCATATAGAGTCAGAAGTAGGTGAAAATCTGATGTTTAATAGAGTGCTGATTAGACAACCGGTCAAGGAATAACCCAAGCAAAGGAGAGCTTTGTTTAGAGCAAGATGCAAGATATTGGGGAAGGTATGCAAGGTCATTGTAGATTCTAGTTCTACAGTCAATATCATCTCTGAGGAGGTAGTCACTAAGTTAAAATTATAGAAGGTACCTCATACCAATCCTTATAAAGTCACATGGTTGAATAAAGGGCAGAGTGTTCTAGTGAATGAGCAGGTTACAGTGGAATTCTCAATTGGAGGCTACAAAGACAAGCTGATTTGTGATGTACTACCCATGGATGCATGCCATCTTTTGCTTGGAAGGCCATGGCAATATGACAAAGGTTCTATATATCATGGGAAGGAGAACACCATTGAGTTCAAGAAGGATGGAAGAACCTTCAAGCTGCAATCATTGATTGAGGATGATGAAGGACAATCCAAGGTTCCTAATATCATGTTGAGCAGTGGTAAAGAGTTCGTCAAGGATCTACACCAAGGGAATGAAGGTTATGTGGTCCTAATGCAGTCCAAAGAGGAAGAAAAGGCTGAGAAGACAGTCATACCTGAAATAGTCCGAAGGCTGCTAGAAAAGTATAAGAGCATAGTGAGTGATGGAACACCTACAACTCTACCACCAAAGAGAGCAATAAGTCATCAAATTGACTTCATACCTAGAGCCTCATTGCCTAACAAAGCAACATACAAACTTACACCTGAGCAGAACCAAGAGGTGGCTAGGCAAGTGGAAGAATTGTTGAATCAAGGTCTAATTCAAAAGAGCATCAACCCTTGTGCAGTCCTAGTTGTTTTAGCAACAAAGAAAGGAGGTAAATGGAGACTTTGTATTGATTCTAGAGAAATTAATACGATCACCATTAGGTATAGATTCCCAATACCTAGAATTGAAGATTTAATGGATTGCCTTGGAGGTGCAAAATTCTTCACCAAGTTAGATCTTAAGAGAGGATATCACCAAATCAGAATTAAGGAGGGTGATGAGTGGAAGACAACTTTTAAAACAAATGATGGTTTGTATGAGTGGAAAGTGATGCCATTTGGCCTCTCAAATGCCCCTAGCACGTTCATGAGACTAATGAATGAGGTGCTTAAGGATTTCATAGGGATTTTTGTGGTTGTCTACTTGGATGACATACTGATTTTAAGTAAGACAACAGAAGAACATTTGAAACATGTGGAGATGGTACTCAAAAGGCTGCAAGAAGAACAATTGGCAATCAACCTTGAGAAGTGTGAGTTCTTCAAACAAGAACTTGTGTATCTAGGCTTTGTGGTATCCCAAGGAATGCTGAAGATGGATCCAAGTAAGGTGGAAGCCATCCTAAACTGGCCTACACCAACCACAACAATAGAGGTAAGGAGTTTTCATGGTTTAGCTCAGTTTTATAGAAAATTCATCAGGAATTTTAGTGGTATATGTGCACCAGTGTTAAATACAATCAAGGGTGGTCAGAAAACAAAGTTTAAGTGGACACTAGAAGCTGATAAAGGGTTTGAAAAGCTGAAACAAGAAGTGGCAACACAACCTATCCTGTTATTGCCTAGTTTTGATAAATTGTTTACAGTGGAGTGTGATGCAAGTGGAGTAGCAGTAGGAGGAGTCCTTAGTCAAGAAGGTAGGCCTGTATCCTTCTTTAGTGAAAAACTCAATGAAGCTAAGAAAAAATACTCCACCTATGATCTCTAACTTTATGCTTTAGTGTAGTCCCTTGGGAAGTGGAGGCATTATTTACTACCCAAAGAGTTTGTGGTTTTCACATATGACCAGGCACTCAGTTACATCAACACCCAAGAGAAGTTAATCAATAGACATTTGAAATGGATGGAGTACATCCAAGCCTTTACATTTACCATAAAGCACAAAAAGGTACAACAAAACAAGGTGGCAGATGCATTATGTAGGAGAATGTTGACAGTGTAGGAGATACAGCTGAAAAGCATTGGATTGGAGAGTTTCAAAGACCTCTATGGTGAGGATGAAGATTTCTCAGAAGCCTACAAGGTATGTTCAGATTTTGCAAATAATTTTCATAGTCAATATGCTGAGTATACTCTACAAAATGGATTGTTATTCAAGGGTAATCTGTTATGTGTCCCAAGGGGATCAATGAGGGAAAATCTGATCCAAGAGAAACATAATGGTAGTTTTAGTGGGCATTTTGGTATTAACAAAACTTTAGAGCCGGTACAAAGATTTTATTACTGGCCTAAGTTGGCAAGAGATGTTAGGAAGTATGTAGAACAGTGTGTTGTTTGCATGAAATCCAAAGGGGGAGCTAGCAATGCTAGGTTGTATCAGCCCCTACCTATTCCTAACAAACCATGGGAGTGTGTGAGCATGGATTTTGTGGTAGGTCTTCCTAAGACCAAAACTGGTTTTGACAGTATTTATGTAGTTGTGGACACATTCAGCAAGATGAGTCACTTTATTCCTTGCAAGACTACACATGATGCAAGTTATATTGCCCATCTCTTTTTCAGGGAAGTTGTAAGAATCCATGGATTGCCATTGAGCATTGCATCAGACAGGGATGTGAAATTCATGAGCCATTTTTGGAAAACACTATGGAGCAGATTGGGTACAAATCTATCATTTCGATCAGCATACCATCCTCAGACCGATGGTCAAACAGAGGTGGTTAACAGAGTGTTAGGTAACCTATTGAGGTGCTTGACTAAAGAATATGGACAGACCTGGGATATGGTGATTTCCTAAGCTAAATATGCATACAATGACAGTGTTAATAGAACTACAGGGAAAAGTCCATTTGAAATTGTGTATGGGATGCACCCAAGAGGAGTTTGTGAAATCAGAGGCCTTGGAACAATGGAAAATAGGAGTGGACATGTAGAAGACTTCACTCATACCATGAAGGAGATCCATGAGCAGGTTAAGAAGACAATCACAACAGCAACACAAAAATTGAAAGATAAAGTTGATGTGTCAAGGAGAGATGTGCATTTTGCAGTAGGTGATTATGTTATGGTTCATCTTAACAAATCAAGGTTTTAGAAGGGAATGTCAACCAAAATTTAGATGAAAAGAGTGGTTCCATGCAAGGTGTTGGCCAAATATGGCAAGAATGCATACAAGGTAGAACTCCCATCAAATTTGGGCATCTCTCCAGTGTTCAATGTTGCTGATTTGATCAAGTACAAAGGATCAGTCAGTGATGAGGGTCAGAACAGTTAGGAATTTCTCAAATACATCAGTAATGTGAACTTTCCCCAACAAGAAAAGCTTTAGGCAAAGAAGGTCTTACAGTCCAGAGTGCAAAAGTCTACAAGAAATAAGGTATACATGGAGCACCTTATCAAGTGGAAGGTAAAACCTGACTCATAAGCTACATGGGTACAAGAAGATCAGCTCAAGAAACTTTTCATTAACCTGGAAAAGGTCCCTCCTTCCAGTTCCTAGTGTTTGTGCTGAGAGGGGGAGAATGGTGCAGGAGCACCTGACAAGGTGCCAAGGTGCAAGCATATTTTGAAGTCTTGTTTTAAAAATCTATTTCATTTTGTTGTGTACGGTCTCAAATACCTTTTAGGTTTTGTTTGAGGATATTTTTGTGCTTAGGTTAAAGTTGAATAAATTGGGAAATAATTTTGGTGGTTGTTTCCTAAGCTTTAGGCAAAAATTGAAAAACACACTGTGTTTTCAAACAGGAAGTTTTTGGCCATCCTTAGGCTAAAAAGAGAAAACCTAACTGATTCTTGGGATTTTATAAGAGTTTTCTCGACCTTTGATAGAGGTTGGATGATTTTGAGCATGGCAGTTTTGATGTGAATAGAAGGAGACAGTGATTTTTGATGTGAAAATTTCTGTTTTTCCTATTCTTGCCGCGTGATTGCTGCTAATGAATTAGAGAAGGAATTTTAGTTACATTGTATAACATGTAGTGAAGCTCTTTGTAGTATTTTTCTGGTTCATTAGCTGGGTTTTTCATTGCTTTCATCTATCTTGTACATATTGTGTTTTTCTTGTTTGCTGCTTTGGACTGGTAAAAGAACAGAAATATGGGGTTTTAGCTTGTTTCCTGCCCGTACCAGGAAGTATGGAAGTAGTGGAAACTAAGCTAGACTCCATTTTTGTATATAGTGAAAATAATGAAGTCTTTATGAGCATTGGTTGCATGCTAGGAAGCTTTCCCTGTGTGAGTTCATCAACACCTGATTAGGGAAAGGTTGTGCATAATCTGTTTCCACATTGTAGGGGTGCTGCATCTCCATTAAAGAAATGTGTACAGTGGTTGAAAGGGACCCTACAAAGCTCTAACAAGAGGTAGGAGTCATTATCAATTCATTTGGTGGCTGGAGAAAGAGGAAAGTCCTTTGTGTGTCCAAGGAAAGGCTCAAAAAGCCCTAAAATTCTAAAAATCAGCAATAGCCCTATGTACGGCCTAAGAAGGGATGAAACCACTAAAATATTGAAGAGTTAGAAATTTGAACCATGGTTCTTTCTTTGAGATTATGGTGTTGTTTTAGCAGGGAGAAGTATTAAACATTTTTCTTGTTGGAGGAGGCCTAATTCTAGTAGCCCTCCCCAAACCCTAGACTAGGGTTTTGAGAAAGCGATAGGGAAGAGGGCTATGGAGGTGGAACAAGAACCCTATCTAGACTATTTTTGAAGTTTTGAAACCTTATACACACCCCTGAAATGAGGTTAGGAAGAATTTAGAGATTAACTAGTCTTTAAGTTGATTAAGGGCTAGTTGGTGAAGAGAGGAAAAGCACCAAGAAATGCTTGGTTGAGGCATAGTGAATGATTTGGAACTTGATAGCAAGGTTGGAAGCAAGGACCAGGGGTGCCTAATTATTTTTGGGACCTATAGGTTGAGTGGTGGAGAGAAACACCAAGGGTTATCAACTAAAGATCCAGAGCATTGAGCCAGTGATTGACTCAATCCAACCTTGTCTCTATCACTTCTATAGTGGAAAATTTTATAAATATTCACAAGTTGACATATCCAACTTAGACATCATCTACAACAATATCAAATTCTCATTGATATAGTTTTCACCATACATCCATGATTCCTATACTTGAATCATGTATAATAATTGATTCATCCTATCAATATTTATCATAGTTCAACATTAGATTAGATATCTTTGAGCATCATTCAAAGTCAATATGGGAATTATCTAGTTTTTTGGATCATGTGAAAAAAAATAAAGAGCTTTATCCTTCTTCCTACATATTCTTATCCAAAATGGGAAGTCATCTTGCACACCTTTGTGGTATTTTTTTCTTCCCAAGGGGAAATTTTTTGTTTATCGTTCATGGATCATCTTCAACATCCAATGTTGAATATCCACCAACACTAAAAGCATCATTTTGAGGGGAGGATACATGATTTCTCCTCTAATTTTAGTTTTGGGAGGGAGCATTTTATTATATGGATTTATTTCCTTCTAATTTTTTTTGGGGGGGGGGTTATATAGAACTTTTCTCTTTTCTCTCCTATGGGGGGGGGATTATTGTTCATTGTGTTATAAGAACTCCTTTAGGGATAATCATGAGTCCTCATTATACCTTATATCTTCTTCACTTGTACATTTTCATTGCATCATCTCTTTTAGAGAGGATTTTTATTTTCCACTTGGTTTTCTCATTTACTCTACTTATGAGAAAATTGTTTGTACATGGGCACCTAAAATGAACTAGTAGTCAAGACCCATCATAATATTTGCATACATCACTCCTTAAGTTGCACTTAAGGGGGGTGTTAGGGTAAATAAGGTCATTATACATCTATTTAATATCATATCACCCTTTCTAGTTTGACCTATTCATGCTAGTTAAGTCTCCACTTAGAGAATTTTTCTTTTTTCTCACTTTATGTGGTTGAGACACATGTACTTACTAATTGAGACACCTAATTCATGCACACTTGACACATGATCAAAAACTTTCTATTTGATATTATATTTGTTGCATATTTGGAGGGGTAGTTAGTCAATCAATACTACCTTCCTACCTCTTCTACTTTTCCTATATATGCAAGACTCTCATTGTATATTCACACTCTCATTTTATATAATAGATATCCTATTGTATTTATTTAATTTCACTAGTGGAAGCTTCATTTGTGCTTTAATATCTTGGAATTTTCTATAAAAAAATCATATAGACATATAATGTTACACATTGGTAAACCAATTTTATGTACAAAAAATGTGTATATGTTACCCTAATTGTGGTCATCATCTTTAAATTGGTGCCCCTATGGGTAAAACCACAAAACTAGTTTACAATTCTATTAAGGAAGGAAAAAGGCATTTTCAATGTGTCAAAAATTTTAGGGGTTCGCTCGAACTACCTAGTTTGAGTGAACACCTTTTAGGGTTTTTTCAAACCTGCAGTTCAAGTGAACACCTTTTAGGGTTTTCTCAAACCCCCCAGTTTGAGTGAACACCTTTTAGGGTTCGCTTGAACCCCCCAATTTGAGCAAACACCTTTTAGCGTTCGCACGAACCCCCAGTTCAAGTGAACACCTTTTAGGGTTCACTCAAACCCCCCAGTTAGATCAAACCAAACCATTCATGTGAACCCCAAAATGTATATTATTTTTTAATTAAATATTGGGGTTTGAGTGAATGGGGGTTCGCTCGAACCCACAAATTAGTTTTTTTAATTAAAATTTTTTACTATCATTTTTTACAGTCATTTTCATGAACCCTGTTGCTACATTGAACCCGAACCCCTGAAACCTAGGAGAATTAAGGAATCAAGCTATCTTAGGTGACCGAAGAACTCACCACCCTCAACAAATAGTGACCGAAGATCTCACCAGGTTGGTGTCGAAACAGTTTTCAACAAATCCATTCTATGCATATCTTTCAATCATGGCAGTCGATGAGAACATATTTCTTTAAATCATTCAAATAGTTCACTTGCCTTGTCAATGCTTCTATATTTCGATGATTTCATTCTTCTAAACTATGTATACAATTATTAATATGAATTATGAATGTAGGTTTTCTTTTTCTTTCATTCGTATGGGGAACATGACAGTTCATTTCAAACCCTAGGTGTGCTTCCTTTCATTTTTTTCTGCTATCACTTTTCTCTCATAGTTCATGCTTGAAACAAATCTTCTTTTGGGAGGATAGTTTCATTCTTTAGGTATCTATAGACAATTTTGACTAAGAGGCATAACTTGACCCTCAACAACATAAGAAAATCATCATGCAGTAATAAGATATCACAAATTCTATAAACCATGAGTCTGTCCTTATACTTTTTGATCTCATGGTTTCGTTAGCCAATTTTTTTTTATAGATATGATATATTCAAATGGTTTAAAACATTGGTCATATTCTCCATGCTAATTATGCTTTATAGATATGATATATTCATCCTTTTGATCCTACTAGTGTTCTAACCTTTATTGTATCCTTTTTACCTCTTTCTATTATCATTATCCTTCCCCCCTTGAAACCTTCAAACAAACCACCATTATTTCTTCTATAATCACTACACAACAAAAATTATCATGCCTCAACCCTTACAAAAATGTGTACCACATGCTCATTTTATTTTCTTTCCTTTATTTCTCACTCCTTTGTTCCTCCTTCCCTACTGGTAGAATGTACACTACTCCTAATTCACACTTTAGTTACATTCCTCCTTACACCAATGTCTTCATGATTACTTCTTCTAATTTCTTCTACTCATTCCATGCAACACTATATTTCCTCTCCTCCCATATCCTATTCACACATTCCACCCTCTACCTTCCATATATTATCAATCAATACATGATAAAAAAATTGGTTTAAAAACATAATATTTGTAAATAAGATATGAAACTACAACCTATAACATAAACCTTGATACCATAAAGTTGTAGGAGACACATTAATCTCTAGACAAACACAATTCTAATATTTAATATTGAAATTACTACTAGGAAACATAGCTTAAAAATTTAATTGTAGAGTTGTCATAGGTTCTAGGGGCTTGGCAATTATAGCTGAAAGAAAAGTTTAGGTTGTATTTGAATGTTAAAATGTTAGATCAATACTTCAAAGTATATCTATACAAAACTACAACATGCTAATGTAGAAATATCATATTAGGGGTTGAGTACTCTTGCATTGAAACCTAAAATATTTAGATTTCATTTTATTTGGTTTTTCTAAATATTAAACATATTTCTTGCTTGTGCATCATGTATATTTTGATGCTTTATATGTTGGTTTGTGTAGTGATTTAGATCCCTATGCTTACCAAATTTTGTTATTTTTTATTGCATGTTGCAAAGAGTTATATGCTATTGTTATATAGAACAAATAAAGTCCACTACAACCTTCAAAAAAGTGGTAAAATTCAAGATCTCATATATACAACCTGATGGTACAATTTGAGAGTAATCTTACCAACTTGCACGTGATGAATGTCATTATAAATTTGTTGATTGATCATATCACACCATATTCTAGGGACACATCATGGGAGATGACTACATTACTTAGATATTATAACCTATTCCCATTGCTAATTGGCACATTTTGTGTTTTTCTTCTCTCTTGGCTTTATGTTACCATGTTCTTAGTTAAATATAAATTGGATAATGCAAAGACACCTTTATCGGTGCATGTTGATACAAGTACTTTGAACATATGCTATATTTTTATGTCACTATATTCCTTGTATTGTGTATTAGTTCTACTTTATCCTTATATTTATTTCATCTTTGGTGTGATCCTCCTTGCTACTTCATCTATTTATATGTTGTGTCTTTAAATTTTAAAAACATACATTAGTCATGTTTGTTATGTTTTATATACTCTCATTTTACTTTCTATATTATAATTTTACTTGAGGGGTGTCTATATTATACTATCATTTTTATATTTAGCACTTATGCTCTCTTCATCTATCATATCATTTTGATGACTTACCATTACATATACTTTAACTTTCTTACCATTCTTCTAGATCTCTCTTATCATATTTCTTAAATTTCAAGCAATACTCTTTACATATATGATTTCATACCAATAGATTCCTAAATTTAAATTTATGCTAATATGTTCATTTTTTAATTGATTTTATATTTAATATGTATATATAAGATATTTATATAGCATTTAGGGCCACCTTTTTATGATTATTTTACACTTGGAGCAAACCTTTTCTTGATAATCATTGATATATAACATATATTCTTGTACTATTATATACATTGTATTCTTCAAGAATATATTTGTTATCCATTAATTTCTTCTCACACACATGATGCTCCACTAATTATGTTATTTCATATTTTTCATCATGCATTTAAGTTTTTCTCACCTCCAATTATATTTGGATACTTTGTAGCAACCAATTGGAGGGACACATACTATCACTAACATTCCTATGGTTGATATTTCAAATAGGGTACCTATGACATCTACTAAGAATCAACTCAAGAATCACAAAAATGAGTCAAAATTTGAACAAATGCATTACACCCTTTGTAAGAGGTTTTCATTGAGTCACTCCTACTCTAGTGGCATATTTTTATTATTATTATTATCATCTATATAACTTGTTTGATTTTTATATTTCCTTTAAAGCTATTACAAAAAAATTTAGTGCTTTTCAATTGTATTTTAGAATTTAATTGTTATTGATCTTTCCCCTTTCTAAGAGAGAATAACCATTTTATTTCTTAACCCATGTAGAATTTATCATTTATCTAGAGAGATGCTTTCAAATCTTGCTAAAAGCTCTTGTTGACCCTTGTTATTTACTCATGGATCATATGTTTATCTTGATCATTTTATATAAATGTTTAAATATATAGAACTAGAAGTTTCTACATTTTGGTGAAATGAGTGAACACATTCTTACTTTGAATTACATTATATTTATTAATATTTCAAATTTTAATTTACTTATTTCACTTGTAAATAGTTTAAAAACTCCTAGAAGTTATGTTTATTTTATTCCACACATGTACATGAGCTATTATCTAGATCTAGAGTTCAATTTACATTCTATATCGTTTTTGTAAATAGTTACATTTTAAATTTAAATCAATTGAACATGTATGTATGTGTTGTACATTATTTCTATTCTCTAGATCTAGATATATTAAAGAAAGAATGTCTCATTGCTCCTTTAGGTACACATCATGGAAAATGCATATGGTCCACCTCTGCCTACACTATTTACAAGTACTAATAGTTAGATTAAGAGATTGAGAGATTCATTAACTGATGGTACAAACACAAGAATATATGCAGATAATTGCATGTCCATATTACATATCCTAGAACAAATTAAAGATAAAATTGAGGATATTAGTACATTTTCTGGTGCAGGAGCACCTGCCTAAGTGCTTAGTTACAACCTTATCTAGAAGGTTTTTGTTTTAAATTTCTTTTTTATGTTTTGTAAAGGTCTCAAAAACCTTTAATAATGTTTATGAGGACCTTTTGGAGCTTAGGTAAAAATTAGAATAAATTAGGAAATGTTTTGGTGGCCATTTCCTATGTTTTTGTAAAAAGTTCGAAAACACACTGTGTTTTCAAACCGTGTGTTTTTTGCCATTCTTGGTTAAAAACGTGAAACCTAATGAAACCTAATGGTTTTGGAGGCATGAAAAAGACTCTTTCTCGACCTGGGAAGAGGTTAGAAGTTTTTATGTTGGCAGTTTCAAGAGGAAATAAAGAAAAAGAGCAATTTTGGCGTGGAAAACCCTGTTTTCTGTTTTGTTTTCTGTAGCAGCAGCTTGCATGGATTAAATGAGGAATTTTGTGGATTCTTTAAGCATGTATTAAGCCTCTGTAAGTTCTTTTTGCACCATTTTAATAGTTGTTACATCGCTTTCTTTATTTCTTGTAAATTCTGTATTTTATCTTATTTGTTGTTTGGACTGGTAAATGGAATAAAGAAGGAGCTTTAGCCCACACTCCCACTGTACCAAGAAGCATGGGAACATTGGGAACGTGGCTAATCTCCTTTAGTGTACATAGGTTAGCAGTAGGAGTCAATAGAGTTCCAAAAAGCATGCTAAATGACTTTTCCTAGGTGAGACAGTGAGAACCCAGCTAGGAAAAGCTTGAGGACAGTGTGAATAATTTGCAGGGGAGTGAAGATTTTTAAAAGATTATTTTTTGAGGATTTATGGGAGTGTCTTGGCTCTGCATGGTGACAAGGAAGATCCCGTAACAGTCCTTTTTCATGAAGAACTTTTCACCAGTCCTAAACTGGTTCTAAACAGTTTTGAAACCCTAGTGTTCTTGGCTCCTTTTGCATTTGGATGGAGTACAGCCTATACAGTGCTGAAACCCTATAAATCTTGAAGGTATAGCATGTGCAAGACATTCCCTAAGCAAAGAGGATAGGTCCTTTGGTGGGTTTAGATCAAAATTGCATTTTGACTTTGTTTCAATGACCTAATTGTGGCTTAAGGCTACTAGCCTTTCAAAACCAAGAAAAGCATTTTCTTGAAAGAGATGGAGAGTTTGTGAATGGAGGTTGATCAGGAGATTTATGAAAATTATTTTGGAAGCCATGGAAGCTTTTCACACCCTTGCAACAAGATTTGTAAACATTTGGAGATCAGCTAGTCTTTAAGAGCATTAAGGGCTAGATGGAGAATGTGAGAAGGAGCACCAAGAATTGCTTGGTAGCAACAAATTTGTAATGATAGCAGGGTTGGTAAGTGAACTAGGGGTGCCTCAATATCAAAGGACCTATAGGTTGTAGGGTGAATGAACTAACACCTTAGGAGTTCTCAAGACAGGGACTCAGAGCATTGAGATTGTGACTATCTCAATCCAACCTTGTTTCTATCATTTTCCCCTAAGAGGGTAGTTTCTATTATTTCCCACATGAGGGAAGAAGTACATGGCGAGGTTCCCTTTTCTCAAATAAAATATGTGACCAAAGATATGATTAAAAACCAATGTTTTCCATTCTATCAAAATAAAGCTAAGGTGAGGGAATACTAGATCACCAAATGTGTGGATGATGCTATGGCCACTTTGATCTACTCACGATTTCTTATAGTGCATGTTAAATATCCAAACAATGACCATCTTTCATTATATTTTGTTCAACAGTTGTATGTTGAGGTTCATTTGGTCCTCAAAGTCAACTACCTTGGCATTCCACCATATGTTGGTCAAGGGCATGGTAGGATTGTCAATAGGGACACCTATCATCGAGCAGGTTGACCAACCCCAGTGTTTAAAGTATTGGTTGGTGAGAGGTCTCTTGCTCTCACCCAAGCTTTTTCCACCTTAGTGGATCAAGTTATCATTGCTTCCCAAAAGGAAGCAACTGACAGTGTAGGAGATATTACATCTGTGACCACTAGGATATCTACTAATGGTCTAGGTTAGTATTTGATGTCTAGATGTTCAAGATCTAAACCATTTGCAACACAACATAGTAGCATTGATCCTTTTATAGTGGCGAGAATCCCTACACCCACATAGCTGGATGGACTTATAAGAGAGATGACACACATAACTTTGCGTTGTTTAGTTGAGGACCTCTTGGAGGCATATGCTTCATCGCATCAGACCATGGGATCTCTATAGACCAATTCAAAGGCCATTTGGGTATAGGAGTTCATTCAAATCCAAGATCCCATCATTCTCATCACTTGCATCCCAACACCAGTGCACATCAAGATCCACCTATGGATCATTCGGTTGTTGCATAGGGTATTGATCCTTCAGTTGACCTAGAGAGGGCACAAACTTATATGGGTTTTGTGGAGATGTTGGTCAATCTAGATTTGTCATTGTCGATGCCATCTCAGTCAGTTAGTCTCCTTCACTCTTCATTTTTGGCATGACATGTGATGGCTCAAATAGATGTAGATCTGGACATGTTGACTCAGATAGCTCATTTTTTTCATTTGGTGGAGGCGGCCATTGCAGAGGGCTCGGATCATCCAATGCCACCTGATGTGCGGGTACATGTGTATCTATATGTATGTGTGCATGTGCATGTTCAATTCATTTTTTTTTAAATTATTTAAATTTTAGTTTTCACTATTCATAATATATTTATATTGTAGATGGACATACCTCATGTTACTCCTAGCTTGGGGTCAGATCATCTATGTCAATGTGATTCAGTAGATGATACGACTACCAGTGGACATGTAAGTTTTAAATTTTTATATACATATGTGTACATACATGTATATATATCTAGATATATATTTAAAAATACATGTACATGTTCTTTAATAACTTTCATTATATAAATATATATTATATGTATTTAACACATTGTGTAAAATTTTATCTCTAGGGCTCATCACATCCATCAAAGCAGGATTCTCATTCAGAGGGTTATTCGACTAGGAGTCAACATGACTATTAGGCTACACTGGATCTATGAGTTTTTGAACAATATATATGACATGCTACATTTGATGATCTCTAGTACATTTTCTTATATGATATACATACATTTTTTTGAGTTTAAAAATATTCATTTGCTTATGTTTATATGTTTATTTTCATTCAATCTAAGTGCAAGTAACTCTTTGCTTAAATAATGTTTATATTTATGTTCATCTATCTACATGTACATGTGTTTGCTTATGTTTAAATGTTTATGTTAATCTACATGTGTACATGTACATGCTTACACTCAAGAGTGTTTATACAATATATCTAGATTTAGAGAACTCATGGTCACATATTTATGATTTATATATGTTAAACATGTTAAATGTACATTAAATACATTATGTGCATACACATATGTAGTTCTACATGTATACACACACATGTAATGTTACAAAATTTGAATAAAAGGCATATACAAAACTAATTATTGTCTAATATAAGCATAAGAATAATCTATTTTGAAAAGAATAAATTTAAGTATTGAATTCTTGCTTAGGATAGAAAGAGGGAAAATATTAAGAGTGTACAATTTTTTTAGGAAAACAACATAGTTCATACTTTATAATACAAAATAATAGGTATGAATACTTCATAATTTAATTATCTAGAAATAATGGTAGAAGATAAATATTAGAAAAATGACAAAGTAAAATAAGGCATAAGATAGTTAAGGACAAGATAAAGAGATCCAATAAAGTAATCACATTAGGTGGAAGGATAATCCCTAGAAAGTAAATAAATAAATAAAATATCACACTTAAACCCTACAAGTACTACAAGCCCTAATATGTACCTCATCAAAAGTAATACAATTAAAAGAAATAGATTCTAAAGGTTCTATTTATTTTCTATAAAGGATAGTAATCATCTTTTCACCTTTAAATAGATAGTCATATTAAATAGATATAAAATTTTCAATTTTTGTAGTGCACATTATGTGTAACATAAAATTAAGCATTGAATTCAAATCAATTTATTATAACTTTTCTAACCATATATGTACCTTTAAATCCACAAGGAAATTAAATATGTAACATCAATTTAAGTTCATGTAAGCATGGGATCTATGGTTCAAAATTATACATGGATCTATATAGATCTACAAGTGCATATGAGTTTACATGCAAGCAAAAAAAATGAGAGATGATGCTATAAGTGGAGTTGAAATTTTAAATGAAATCAATGATTCTTGAACTTAAGAATTCCATGGAACAAATATACATAATTGGAAATAAACTCAATTTAAGGAAATGGCAAAATGAATTTTTAAAGTTTGTATTAAATAGATCTCCAAACTTTTCAATTGTTGACATAGTGCATGCCATTATACATATAAAATTAAGCATCATTCAAATCAATTTAAATAAATTATGTACCAATTTGTTTCAATCACTAATTTGTGAACTTCCATGGAACAAATGCAATTGGAAATAGATGATAACGAATTTATGCAAAATGATTTTAAAAAACTTCACTAGGTTTCAAACAAGTATTGTATATGATTTTACATGTAAGAAAAAAAAGTGAGAGATGATGCTATAAGTGGAGTTGAACTTTCAAATGAAAGAAAAGATTCTTGAACTTCAGAATTCCATGGAACAAATATGTAATTGGAAACATCTACTCAATTTAAGAAAATGGCAAAATGAATTTTCAAAGTTTGTATTAAATAGATACAAACTTTTCAATTTTTGTAGTGCACATGTTATGTTTAAAGTTAAGAATTGAATTCAAATAAATTTGTAATACTTTTTATCTATATATGCACCTAAAGCCACAAGGAAATTAAATATGTAACATCAATTTAAGTTCATGGACACACTCCAAGTTTCTAAGTTTACATCCATCTCCTAAGAACATAGATATCTAAATTAAAAATAACTTATGTACCAATG
The DNA here is from genome assembly GCA_007258455.2 of Sequoia sempervirens. Taxonomy (NCBI): domain Eukaryota; kingdom Viridiplantae; phylum Streptophyta; class Pinopsida; order Cupressales; family Cupressaceae; genus Sequoia; species Sequoia sempervirens. Next base: position 588,443,650 of record VDFB02270651.1, on the reverse strand, counting down.
TATTTTAATCGTGACTGATTTGTGTTTCCATGGAACAAATGCAATTGGAAATAGATGATAAGGAATTTAGGAAAAATTAGTTTAAAAAACTTCACTAGGTTTCAAACAAGTATTGCATATGAGTTTAGATGCAAGCAAAAAAAGTGAGAGATGATGTTATAAGTGGAGTTGAACTTTCAAATGAAATCATAGATTCTTGAACTTAAGAATTTCATGGAACAAATATGTAATTGGAAATTTATCTACTCAATTTAAGGAAATGGAAAAATGAATTTTCAAAGTTTTTATTAAATAGATACAAACTTTTCAATTGTTGTAGTGCACATTTTATGTATAGAATTAAGAATTGAATTCAAATCAATTTATAATAGTTTATATATATATATACCTAAATCCACAAGGAAATTAAATATGTAACATCAATTTAAGTTCATGCACACACTTCAAGTTTCTAAGTTTACATCCATCTCCTAAGAACATAGATATCTAAATTAAAAATAACTTATGTACCAATGTGTTTCAATCGTGACTAATTTTTGTTTCCATGGAACATTTATGGAATTGGAGATGATAAGGAATTTAGGAAAGATGAGTTTAAAAAACTTCACTAAATTGAACAAGTATTGCATATGAGTTTACATGCAAGCAAAAAAACTAAGAGATGATGCTATAAGTGGAGTTGAACTTTCAAATGAAATCAAAGATTCTTGAACAAGTCAAAATTCCATGGAACAAATATCTAATTGGAAATAGACTCAATTTAAGGACCAATGTGTTGTTGCAAGAATGAAGGTGTTGTCATTGATATCATGGATGCAGGTTATTGGTTGTATATATCGAGGATATTGAGAAAATTGTAATGAAGAATGGTTGTAGGTGTTCAGTGGTTGCTCCAAGTTTTTCTTCGGGTTTTGATCCTATGTTTGTGTGGTTCAACTATGTTTATCATGGTTGTTGGAAGCTGCTATATCCAAATTTTGGGCTTTTGATTCATTGTACAATGTGAGTTATGTTCACCAATTGTGAACCGTGGTTTTATGTGTATTTGGTTGATGTCTGGGAGAAATATAGTTTCTTTGGATTTCTTTTTGGTTGAGTCTTATGATTTGTAGTTTTAGAGTTAAGTTGTTTTGATTGTGTTGAAGATAATTTTGGTGTCTGGAAAGATTGGATTGTGTTAAGGGTTGTGTGTGCTTAATTATTCTATGTGTTTTTCACTAGTTTGGCCGACCTTGTGTTAAACACTACCTTCAAAGTTCATGAAGCGTGTTTGGACTTATTTGGGTCCTCACCAAGCATGTGTTTAGGTTGCCCTCATTCTAATTCCACCCTAGAACATTTTGGTGATGACCTAATTTAAATTTAAATGATGGATGGCCAACTTTGTATATGTTTTAAAGTTGAAGATGGTATAAATACAAGATGAGTTATTGGTGAAAGATGTACAAAGAGATAAGTGCAAAGAAATAGAGAAAAATAGATGCAAACAGTTTGTATGTGATGTGAGTTTGGTAGATCAGTGTGAATTCTAAATGTTGAGTTTCCAGATGTAGTAAGATGAAGGTGTACTCTATCATTCATGCATGTCTACAAGTGTTTGAGTGAATTGTGGTGGAAATCTCTGTTGCATTGAGATTGTCTTCTCTCTGTAACATATCTCTTCTATCTTCTTTGTATCTCTATGGTAGTGAGCTCTCCAGGTGGTTAACCCTTGTTAGAAAATGAGCCTTGATCTAGAAAGTTAGTCCTATTTTGGCAGTGAGCCTTTGTAATCAGTTTTTATATTTTTTATATTGTGAGCTAATCCTCACCATCATTTTTCCTTTATTTATTTTTCCACATAAATTTGGTGCTATTGTGTATTTGTGTTGCTTTTCAGTTTCTGCCTTTGCACTTAATGTTTAATCATTTTAGCAGAGTAAAGGATTTGTGATTGATCTAAGTTATGGTGGATCTTTTAATTTTCTACAACTTATTCACCCCCCGTTCTCATTTTTCTTGTTCAACAATTGGTATCAAAGCTTGGTTCCTTGGAGAAGAGCTTAAACACTTAAGGAAGGTCTAGGATGGTTGGTAATATCACTTTTGAGTATTTGAAGTTTGATGGAACTAATTATGCTATCTAGAAAATACTGACAAAAGAATATCTAGAGTATTGTGGATATGATGTTCAAAAAGCTTACAAAACTACTTGCACTCCTCCTACTAATGGTCTGAGTATAGCCGATGAAATCAAGGAGCATGAAGTGAAGAATAAGGAAAAGTTAATTTTAAAGAATAGTCTTTCACATTCCGAGTTGATTAAAGTTCAAAATATAAAGACTACTAAAGAAGTTTGGGATGCTTTAGAAAAGGCACATGACATAGATGAAAGGTTCAAAGAAGAAAAGTTGTAGAATTTGGATACATAGTTTGAGCTCTTGCATCTATCTGAAGATGAGAATGTTAAATCCTATGTATAGAGATTGGATGAGGTAGTAGTTGGAATGCAAGGACTTGGTACTACAGTAGATGAATCTATTATTATAAAGAAGATTCATATAACTCTCCTTGATGCATACAACAAAAAGGTATGTGATATTGAAGAACATACAAACTACAAGACTTACACTAAAGGTCAATTATTGGGAACTCTAACATCTTATGAGATGAGAAATCCGAATTTGAGAAATGGATCCAAATCAGAAACTACTTTTAAGGCTACAAGAGTTGAAGATCTCGATGAAGAAAATCTTGATGAAATAGAATCTAAGTTCATGAGAAGGATAAAAAAGGCTATAGTAAGTATGAAGGTAAGTTACCCTTTAAATGATTTAGTTGTGGAGGAATAAGTCATTGTGCTTCGAGATGTCTAAAAAGAGCTAAGAGGAATAAACAAAGATTTAACAAAGAAAACAAAGGTAAGAAGATCAACAAAGTATATTATGTAAATGAAGATGCTATTATTTCTGATGAGGAATTTGATTATGGAGATCCTAATGACAATGAATGCTTGTTCTCGGCTATAAAATATGAACCTACTTCTGCTAATTTTGAAAAATAGGTGAAGGATTACCCTCTAGAGAAGGAGAAAAGTGAAGGTATTGTAATCTCTACCCTACATGCTAAACGGGAAAAGAACTATTGGGTTGTTGATAGTGGTTTTTCACATCACATGACTGGTGATAAGAGTAAGTTTTTTAAACTTGAAAAATATGATGGAGGCTTATTTATGTATGGAGATGATACTGGTGCTAATATTTGTGGGATAGGTTTAGTAATTTTTGATGGAAAGAATAATATTGATGATGTCTACTATGTTAACGGCTTAAGGAATAATCTTTTAAGTGTTGGACATATGTGTAGTAAAGGATATAATATTGGATTTAAGGATGAGATATGTGAAATTAGGAAGGACTCCAAAACAATGATTTTTGTAAGAAAGAAGCTAGAGGGTTCAAATATATATCAACTTAAGGGTGCTGATGGATGTTTCTTTATGACGAAAATTAATGAAAGTTGGTTATGGCATCGAAGAATGTGTCATATGAATTTTGACAATATAGAAAGTATTAGTGTAGTACAGGTCGTGAGATATTTACCAAGGATTACAAAGCCTATTAATGCTATTTGCAAGAATTGTCAATTTGGAAAGCAAGCAAGAAACAAATTCAGATCAAATGAACAATCTACTACTAGACTACTGGATTTAATTTATATAGATCTCTATGGTCCTACAACAGTGATAAGTCTACAAGGTGAAAGGTACTTTATTCTTTTTATTGATGATTACTCTAGGTATACATGGGTTACGTTTTTTAGAGAAAAATTTGATGCATTAGATAGATTCAATACATTCAAAGCTATGGTTGAGAATGTAGTAAATTTGAGGATAAAATGCTTAAGGTCTGACAGAGGTGGTGAATTCACCTTCCATGAGTTTACTATGTTTTGTGAAGTTCATGGAATAAAAAGATAGTTATCTACTCTGAGAACTCCTCAACAAAATGGAGTTGTTGAAAGGAAGAATAGAACAATTCAAGAAACTACTAGATCAACGATTATTGAGGTTGGTCTATCGGAAGTGTACGGAGAGAAGTTATTCACACTGTTGTTTATGTATTCAGTCAAGTTCAAGCAAGGGAAAGCAATACAAAGACCCCCTATAAGCTATGGTGTGGAAGAATTCCTATTGTTAAGTATTTCAAGGTATTTGGAAGCAAATGTTATATCAGACATGATGAAGAAAATTTAGGGAAGTTTGATGCTAGAAGTGATGAAGGTATTTTTCTTGGATATTCTACTAGAAGCAAAGCTTACATATGTTTCAATAAAAGACTAAGAAAGATTGTAGAAAGCACAAATTTCAAGGTTGATGAAGCAATGAAGAATTTAATTGAAGTTGATAGATATGTATTTGATGAAATTAATTGCATAAGAATTGAAGAAGTTGTGGAAGAATAGGAGAAGGATGAGAAAGATAAGAAAAAATAAGAAGAAGAAGAAGAAGCTCTGGTGGTGTCCCCTAAGACACCTAAATATGTGTAGAAAAAACATTCAAAATGACAGATCATTGGATACAAGACAAAAGGAGTATTGACATGAAGCAGAGTTACTATTGGTGAGATAAATTTTTGTTTATCTTCTAATATTGGACCGAAGACTGTAAGTGAATCATGTAAAGATGAGCATTGGATGAGAGCTATGGAAGAACTTATGTAGATTGAGAAGAGTCAAACTTGGGAATTTTGTTAAAAGGCACAAGACAACTCAAAGGGGGGGTGAATCAGCTATCACAAAATTCAAACTTAAAACTTAAACACTTATCAATTCCATAACCACACTATTCTGTTATTAGGTATGAACATGAAACACAAATAATAGAAAGTAAAATCAACACAATGAACACCATATTTTTATGTGGAAAACCCAATGAGGGAAAAACCATGGTGAGGATTAACTCACAATATAAAGAGATTATAAAACTAAATACAAAGGCTCACTTCCAAGGGCTCACTTCCTAGAAGAGGACTCACTATCCAAATACAAAGGGCTCACTGCCTATAGAAAGGAATCACTGTCCAACAGGGAGGCTCACTGTGTACTGATACAAAATAGAACAAAATATCCACCACAACAATTAACACATATCCGCAACCTTGATCAGAAGATTGTAGAAACCTTTAGCTCACTGCCTTCAGGAATCTAAGACAATGAAGTACTGCTGCCTCAACTCACTTTCACACACTTCTTCTCTTTTGATTTGTGGCTTACTTTGTCACTTTGCATCTCTATCCAAATCTTCACAAATGAATTGCATTAATACCATCTTCAACCTTAGAAACTTTCTCCAAGGTCGGCCACATAAATTTTATTTCATAAATTCAAATTAGGTTGGAAACTCAACATTCTTTTGGTGGAAAAGAATGAGAGTGGACCAATAAAACATTTATCCAAGACCAAAAGATAATGTATTGAATCAACCACATGCTTCCTTAATAAATTTAATTCTTCAAATGAAGTGTAAACACTAGGTTGGCCAAACCTAGTGAAAACACAAATAAAAATTGATGTACATGCTTCCCAACAAGAAGATGGCACACAAATGACACAAGATGCTTCATTATGCATGAGAACACATCTTAGATTCCTTAAGATACATTTGCAACAATTACAACAATATTCGAATACCAAACTTCTTCCATCAGTCCATTTGGACTGTGCAAAATCATACAACTTAGAAATATGACTTCCAAATCACCAAACCTCAAACATCTTTGCAAGAACCCAAAGAACACCATTATAATACATATGCCAGATCTGCAAGATATGAAATAGAATAGTGGAGGACTATAGAGCATAAACATTTCTCCTAGTCCATAGAAGACCAACTTTTCTAGAATAGTTCACACACTAGTGAATGCAACTTTCACATACCATCAAACCAAAAGCTAAAACTTAGGGAATATCACCACTAGATCACCATTAGAAAACCTTTAGATCCGCACAAGCATATGATCAATACAAGAGAAATGTAGAGCACATACTAGAGCACATTCTAAACAAATTCATCACTCTAACTTCTCTTTCTATTAATTTTATCAAAACCACTTGGAAACTCATCAATTTAGTACATCTACAACATCATGAATATAGCTCCATGTACTCACAACATCTTAGTAGTATCTCAACTATACATGTACAATTTTCAACATACTGAACTATGTTGACATCAATGACAACATTAATGACAACACCACCAAACTTTCTCATACTTGCAACAATCTCCCCCTTTGTCATTGATGGCAACACATGATGTGAAAAACCATCAAAGACACCATCTTACACAATATTCTAGGAGAACACCTTCTCTTCCTCTCCAACTATTTTTCACATGACTTTCTCTCCCCCTTTGACATCAATGGTAAAGATAAAAAACTATGATCACTCCCCCTTAGGAGTGCACCCATTCAACTCATACTACAATAATGAAAACCTTTTCTACTCCCCCTGTGGAGTAGACCCATTCATCAGTCCAAATAAATGAAGAATCTATGAATTCACTGGAATGATGCACCTTCATGTAAACCTAGTTCGAAGGGCCAATGACCCCCAACCTCTCCCTAATATGCGCAAAAGTATCCTTTGGAAGAGCCTTAGTAAATATATCTACAATTTGTTCCTTTATTGTCACATACTCCAATCTAAATTCATTCTCCAACACTTTTTCTCACAAGAAATGATATTTGATAGATATGTGTTTTGTTCTTGAATGCATAACCAAATTCTTTGAAATGTTTATAGCACTTTTGTTGTCACAAAAAATAGGAATAGGCTCATCACATATTACTCCAATGTATTTTAGAGTTTTCTTCATCCACAAAACCTATGTGCAACAGGATGTTGCAGCAATGTATTTTGCCTCTGCAATGGATAAAGAAATTGAGTCTTGTTTCTTACTCAACCAAGAAACCAATCTACCTCCAAGAAAGAAAGAACCTCCACTGGTACTCTTCTAGTCATCCACACAACCAACCCAATCTATATCAATATAAGCACTTAGGGTAAAATCAACACCCTTAGGATACCATAAGCCATAATCTGGTGTACCTTTAAGATATCTAAATATCCTCTTTATAGCTGTAACATGTGCCTCTTTAGGATATGCTTGAAATCTGGAAACTAGACATACTACATGCATAATATCCGGTCTGGTAGTAGTAAGATACAATAGTTCACCAATCATAGATCTATATTTGCTTTGATAAGTTTTAGCAAATTCATCATCTTTGCTCAACTTACATCCAATTACCATAGGAGTACTAACTGGTTTGGAATCACCCATTCCAAACTTCTTCAACAACTCTTTTACATACTTAGATTGTGAAATGAATATCCCTTTATCAGTTTGATTCACTTGAAGACCAAGAAAGAAATTCAACTCACCGATCATGGACATATCAAATTATTTTTGCATTTCTTCAACAAATCTCTTACACATGCCTTCATTTCCGCCAAAAATGATATCATCAATATATACAACTACTATCAACATTTTGTTACCTTTCACTTTGAAGTAAAGATTGTTGTCAACAGAGCCTTTTCTGAATCCTTTCTTTGTTAGGTATCTATCCAATCTTGCATCCAAGCTCTGGGAGCTTGCTTCAGTCCATACAATGCCTTCTTCAACTTACAAACCATGTCTAGTTTGTTAGATAACTGAAATCCTTCAAGTTGTTCCATGTATACTTCTTCCTCCAATTCACCATTCAAAAATGCTGACTTGACATCCATCTGATACAATTTGAAATCCTTGTGGGAAAAAAATTCCAAAAACATTCTAATAGCTTCCATTCTAGCCACAAGGGAAAATGTTTCTTCAAAGTCTATGCCTTCAACTTGTGAATATCCCTTGCATACAAGTCTTGGTTTATTCCTTACAACTTCTCCATTTTCATTCAACTTATTTTAGAACACCCATTTTGAACCAATTACATTCTTGTTTACGAGTCTAGGAACTAATTCCCATGTCTAATTCTTTTCTATTTTCTGTAACTCTTCTTTCATGTAGCTTCCATCCAACTCTCATCTTCACATGCTTCACTCATAGACTTAGGTTCAATTTTAGAGAGGAAACACAGATTTACCTCAGCTGCTACTTTACTTCTTGTCTTCACACCTTCACTCTTATCTCCAATTATCTATTCCTCTGAATGATTCTTCTATACATACTTAGGAGTCTTAACAGTAGGTTTTGGTTCCTTCTCTTCTTCTTCTTCTCCATTATGTTCTTCTTTCTCTTCTTCTTCCTTCTCCTTATTCTCCTCAAGTACTTGTCCACAAATAGGATCATCAGGTTCAACTTCACTTATCTCAATAGGTATGATTGTGTCTTCATCAACTTTCACATTAGCACTTTCAACAATCTTCCTCAATCTTTTATTGAAGCATCTATATGCTTTGCTAGTAGTAGAGTACTCAAAAAGAATTCCTTCATCACACCTAACATCAAACTATCCAAGATTTTCATCATCTCTTTTAATGTAACATATGCTTCTAAATACCTTGAATTTTTTCACAGTGGGAGTCTTACCAGTCCATAACACAAAAGGAGTCTTTGTGTTGTTGCCTCTAATCTGAACTCTATTAAGAACATAAACAACAATTTGTATTGCCTCTCTCCAATACACATCTGGTACATTTGATTCTTTCATCATGGTTCTTGCAACTTCCTATACTGTCTTGTTTTTCCTCTCAACTACCCCATTTTGTTGAGGGGTTCTCAGAGCAAAAAAATATCTCTTTATGACATGATGTTCATAAAATGTATTAAACTCACTAGAAGTGAATTTTCCACCTCTATCAGATCTCAAACATTTGATTTTCAGATTTACTTCGTTTTCCACTCTTGCTTTGAACACTTTAAACCTATCTAGAGCCTGAGTATTTTCTCTAAGAAAAGCAACCCATGCCATTCAAAAATAATTTGTTGGCAGATGGTCAACACTCCCCTCGAGATTTGTGACATGGACTAACTTCCTCCCATGGATCCGTTAGCTCTAGTAGTTGTATCGGGCATTAACAAGTCAATCTTTTGGTGCAATAGCAATTGTGGGCCAACAATTGGTATCAAAGCCAAAGATGTCAGGTTTGAATCCCCTCAAGTAATGTTGAGGGGGAGTTTGTTGGTAGATGGTTAGTGATCCCCTCGAGATTTGTGACATGGACTAACTGCCTCTTGTGGATCTGTTAACTCTGGAAGTTGTATCGAGCATTAATAGGTTGATCTTTTGGTGCAACGAAAACTGTGGGCCAACATAATCATCAATAAGGAGCATGAAATACCTGTCACCATTTAGGCTTCCTATTCTAGTTGAACCATAGAGGTTAGTATGAATTAGTTCCAGCATTCCGGTAGTAGATTGCTCTTTTCCCTTAAAGCTGCATCTTGTTTGTTTCCCCAACTGACAACTTTTGCAAATAGTATTAGCAGGCCTTGTGATTCTAGGTAGACTTCGAACAATATATTTTGAATTGATTTTGACCGAATTATCAAAATTTAAATGTCCCATTCTCCGGTGCCATAACCAACTTTCACTGACTTGAGATATAAGTCATTGACCATCAACTCCCTCAAGTTGATAGATGTTTCCATGAGTTCTCCTTCCAACAACAACCATATCTCCATTTTTGGATCCTTTTTTGATTTCATAGGTATTATTCTGAGACACAAGTTTAAAACCATTGCTACACATTTGTCCAACACTCAAAAGGTTATGCCTCAAACCTTTCACATAATATACATCATCAATGTTGTGCACTCCATCAAAAATAATTGTACCTTTCCCACAAATTTTAGCTCCTGAATCATCACCAAACATGACTAAACCACCATCATACTTTTCAAGTTTAGTGAATTTACTCTTATCTTTGGTCATGTGATTAGAACATCCACTGTCAATCACCCAATAATCTTCATCTTGTTTTGCATGAAAGGCGGTGACCAAAGTACCTTCCATCTTATTCTTTTTGATCTCTGAAGCATTCTTCCTTGCACATTTTCCAAGGTTAGCAAATACATATTTGTTTTCCAAAGCTAAAAGTAGCCATTCACTATCATCAACCTCATTTTTAGATTCATCATTAGATATTTTGGCTTCTTCTTTAACATAATATAGCTTCTTGTATTTCTTATCCTTTCTATCCTTATCTTTATAATCCTAGTTACAACTCTATTTTGACATCTGGAAGCATAATGACCAATATTACCACAACTGAAACATTTAAAGGGAAACATACCTTTATATTTTTTGGTAACTTTCTTCAACTTCCTGGTGAAATTCACTTCCAACTCATTAGAACCATCACTCTCTGGATCATCTTCAATCTTCATTGCCTTAAATGTTGTTTTTATCTTTTCTTCTTTCCTGTCTTCCTTCCTAAACTTTCTCATTTCAAATGCTTGCAAGATGTCGAATAACTATTCTTTAGTATACTTCTTAGGATCATACATCTCTTCAATGAATGAGATCTTGTCACTATAGCAATCCAATAGGGTGATCAGGATCTTTTCAATAATATCTTCATCAGTCAACTTTCCCCCTTGATTCTTAACTTCATTTGTTGTCATCCCAACCCTCTAGAAATAGCTTGTAAAGTCTTCACCTTCTTCCATTTTCAAAATCTCATATCTACACTTTGCCACTAGCTTCTTTGTCAACTTTACTCTTTCATTTCCTTCATACAGTTCTTCCAACTTCTTCCAAACTTCATAAGCAATGTCTAAAGAAAGAACCTTAGTTCGCTCAATTTTAGACAAAGCACTATAAATAGCATACCTCGCTTTCTCATTCTCCTCATAAGAAGAAACCTCATTTGCAGTAGAAGGAACACTCACCGGAGCAGTATACTTTGTCTCAACATCCTTCTAGGTCTTGTAACCAAGAGAAACAATATATCCTCTCATCTGCACTTTCCAATCACTGTAATTAGATCCATCAAACATAGGGATTGCTAACTTATGCACCATTGGATCTTCCTTAAGTGGTTAAGCTCTACACCAAGGAACCAAAGCTCTAATACCAATTGTTAAAAGGCACATGACAACTAAGAGGAGGGGGGTGAATCAATTGTCACAAAATTCAAACTTAAAACTTCAACACTTATCAATTCCACAACCACACTATTTTGTTATTAAGTATGAATATGAAACACAAATAACAAAAAGTAAAATCAACACAATGAACAACATATTTTTATGTGGAAAACCCAAAACCATGATGAGGATTAACTCACAATATAAAGAGATTATAAAACTGAATATACTTCCAAGGGCTCACTACCCAAAAGAGGACTCACTTTCCAAATGCAAAGGCTCACTATCCAATAGGGAGGCTCACTACCTACTAATACAAAAGAGAACAAAAGATCCACCATAGTAATTAACACACATTCATAGCCTTGATCAGAAGATTGTAGAAACCTTTAGCTCACTTCCTTCAGGAATCTAACACAATGAAGTATTGTTGCCTAAACTCACTTTCACACACTTCTGCTCTTTTGATTTGTGGCTTACTTTGTCACTTTGCATCTCTATCCAAATCCTTGCAAACGACTTGCATTAATACCATCTTCAACCTTAGAAACTTTCTCCAAGGTCAAACACAAATTTTATTTCATAAATTCAAATTAGGTTAGCAAATCAATATTACCATGGTGGAAAAGAATGAGAGTGAACCAATAAAACATTTATCCAAGACCAAAAGATAATATCTCAAATCAACCACACGCTTCCTTAATTAAATTTAATTCTTCAAATGAAGTATATTACCAGGTTGACCAAACCTAATGAAAACACAAATGAACATTGATGTACACACTTCCCAACAAGAAGATGAAATGTGGACAACACAACACACTTCATTATGCACTTGAACACATCTTAGATTCCTTTAGATACATCCGCAACAAGTGCAACAATCTTCAAACACGGAACTTCTTCCCTCAGTCCATCCAGACTGTGCAAACTCATACAACTCAGAAATATGACTTATGGGTCATCAAACCTCAAACCTCTTTACCAAAACCTAGAGAACAACATTATAAGACATATGCTAGATCCACAAGATTTGAAATAGAACAGTGTAGGACTGCAGAGCAGAAACATTTCTCTTAGTCCACAGAAGACCAACTTTGCTAGAATAGTTCACATACCATCAAACCAGAAGTTAAAACTCAGGGAATATCACCACTAGATCACCATTATCAAACCTTCAAATCTGTACAAGAATAGGATCAACACAGTACAAAAACGGAGCACATACCGAAGCACATTCTAAACACATTCATCACTATGATTTCTCTCTTTATTAATTTTCTCAAAATCACTTGGAAACTCATCAATTCAACACATTTGAAACATCATGAAGATAGCTCCATGTACTCAAAACATCTCAACAACATCTCAACTATACATGTATAATCTACAACATATTGAACTATGTTGACATCAATGACAACAATAATGACAACACCACCAAACTTGCTCATACTTGCAAAAAATTGATCCCTAGATCGACAGATAAAAACATAATTGGATCAAAATGGGTATTCAAAAACAAGCTGGATGAGAATGGAAAAGTGGTTAGAAATGAAGTAAGCCATGTGTGTAAGGGATACTCACAAGTATAAGGCATATATTTTTAGGAGACTTTTGCTCTGATGGAAAGAATGGAAGCTATTAGGATGCTCTTAGCATTTTCTTCTCATAAATATTTCAAGGCCTATCAGATGGATGTTAAGTCTACATTATTGAATGGTGAGCTAGAAGAAGAGGTCTAAATGGAACTATCAGATTTCATATTGTTAGATCAACTAGATATGGTCTGCAAATTGAAGAAATCCTTACATGGATTGAAGCAAGCTCCTAGAGCTTGGTATGCAAGGTTAGACAAGTATTTGATTCAACAAGGTTTCAACAAAGGTACAAGAAATGGTAATATGTATTTTAAAATTGAAAATGATAAAATATTGATTGTGATTATATATGTTGATGAAATTATATTTGGAGGAAATGAAACTATGTGCAAGATGTTATGTATTTTAAAATTGAAAATGATAAAATATTGATTGTGATTATATATGTTGATGAAATTATATTTGGAGGAAATGAAACTATGTGCAAGATGTTTGCAGAAGAAATGCAAAAAGAATTTGAGATTTCCATGTTTGGTGAGATGAATTTCTTTCTTGGGCTACAAATTAATCCAATAGAGAAAGGGATCTTTATTTCACAGTCAAAGTATGTGAGAGAGATGTTGAAGAAGTTTGGGATGGATGGTTCCAAACTGGTATGCACTCGTATGATGACTGGTTTCCAATTAAGTAAACATGATGATTCACCTAAGGCTAATCAGAGCAAATATAGATCTATGATTGGTGGACTATTATATTTGACTACTACTACTAGAATAGATATTATGCATGCAGTCTATCTTGTGGCTGGATTTCAAGAAGATCCTAAAGAAACACATGTTGCTACTGTTAAAATAATATTTAGATATTTGAATGACACTCCAAACTATGGCTTATGGTATTCTAGGGATATTGACTTTACACTAAGTGCTTATATAAATGCAGATTGGGTTAGATGTGTAGATGACAAAAAAAGTAGAAGTGGTGGTGCATTATTTCTTGGTTGCAGATTGGTGGCATGGTTGAGTAAAAGGAAAGATTTAGTTTCCTTATCTACTGTTGAAGCTAAGTATATTTCTTTTTCATCTTGTTGTACACAAGTTTTATGGATGAAACAAACATTGAAAGATATCAAAGTAATGTACATGATGATCCTATTTCTTTCTTTTGTGATAATACAAGTGCAATTAACACTTCAAATAATCTAGTGATGCACTCGAGGAAAAATCATATACCTATCAGGTATCACTTCTTGAGAGAGAAGGTTGTGGAGAATGAAGTAAGTCTTGAGTATGTACCTATGAAGGATTAGATTGCTGATATATTTATGAAGGATTTTCCTAAAGATACTTTTGGGTATCTCTGGGAGAAGTTAGGGGTGATTTCCCCTCCCTTTTTGAACTATATAAATATGGAGATGCACCATTCCTATGGGTCTATGGACCTATCTTTCATCTAGACTGATATTTTAGTGGCTACCTCTCAAGGGGAGTAGGTAGTGTCACGTTTTATCATTGAAAGAGTATTATATTCTTAATGTCAAAGGGGAAATCAATGTAAATTATCCTTTTCCTTTTACATTGATGTCAAAGGGGGAGATGAGGAAGATTTGAAAAAAATTTACTAAGCAGGAGAAATAGAAAGTAAAATCATGAAAAGTGTGTTCAGATCTAGTGTGTTGTCTTTGATGGTTTTTCACATCATGTGTTGTCATCAATGACAAATGGGGAGATTGTTGCAAGAATGAAGGTGTTGTCATTGATTTCAACTAGTCAATTGGTTATCAACTAGTTGTTGTTTTCATTAATGTCATGGATGCAAGTTATTAGTTGTATATGTCAAGGATATTGAGAAAATTGAAATGAAGAAAGGTTGCAAGTGTTCAATGGTTGATCCATGTTTTTCTCCTATGTTTGTGTGGTTTAGATATGTTGATCATGGTTTTTGGAAGCTACTATATCCAAATTTTGGGATTTTGATTCATTGTGAAGTGCAAGTTATGTTCACCAATTGTGAACTGTGGTTTTATGTGTATTTGGTTGAAGTCTGGGAGAAATATAGTTGCTTCAAATTTATTTTTGGTTGAGTCTTATGATTTGTGGTTTTAGAGTTAAATTTTTTTGACTGTGTTGAAGATAATTTTAGTGTCTCAAAATATTGGATCGTGTTAAGGGTTGTGTGTGCTTAATTGTTCTATGTGTTTTAGACTGGTTTGGATAACCTTATGTTAAACACTACCTTTGAAGTTCATGAAGCGTGTTGGGACTTATTTTGGTCCTCACCAAGCATTTGTTTGGGTTTCCCTCATTGTAATTCCACCCTATAATGTTTTGGCACCGAGCTAATTTGAATTTAAATGATGGATGGCCAACTTCAGATATGTTTCAAAGTTGAACATGGTATAAATACATGATGAGTTATTGGTGAAAGATGTACAAAGAGATAAGTGCAAAGAAATAGAGCAATATAGATGTGAAACAATATGTATGTCATGCAAGTTTGGAAGATTAGTGTGAATTCTAAATGTTGAGTTTTCAAATGTAGTGAGGTGAAGGTGTACTCTATCATTCATGCATGTCTACAAATGTTTGAGTGAATTGTGGTGGAAATCCATGTTGCATTGATATTTTCTTCTCTCTATAACATATCTCTTCTATCTTCTTTGGATCTCTATGGCAGTGAGCTCTTTGGGTGGTTAACCCTTTTTGGACAGCGAGTCCAAATCCAGACAGTTAGTCCTATTTTGGCAATGAGCCTTCTCTAGCAATGAGCCTTTATAATCGATTTTGATATTCTTTATATTATGAGATAATCCTCACCATGGTTTTTCCCTTATTAGGTTTTCCACATAAATTTGGTGTTATTGTGTATGTGTGTTGCTTTTAAATTTCTACCTTTGCAATTAATGTTTAATCATTTTAGCAGAGTAAAGGATTTGTGATTGATCTAAGTTTTGGTGGATGTTTTAATTTGCTACAACTAATTCACCCCCGCCTCTTAGTTATCTTGTTCAACATGTGTTTCAGACACTAATTTGTGTCCAACCAAATTTAAAATACTTTTCATCAACATATATTATAAGTAACTAAAACAATCTAGAGTTCAAACAAGTTACTATAAGTTCTCACTTGAACATGTATACATGTACAAGTGAACTTGAAAATCATGGATAAATCTAACTCAAACGTTTTGGTTCAACTCACTCTTCAATAACATGTAAAATTTTCTAATGATCATCACTATCTGGTCTCTAATTTTTTCATCCATGTGCATGTGAAACTACATGAAGATGTAGGGTGGTAGCAATTACTAGGTGACTATATTGATATACCTTGTTATCAAGTTGATAGTCAATAAAATGAATCCCATGTTGAACAATTTTGACTTGTTTGAGATATATCCCTTGCACTAAAATAGAAATTTCATGGTAAACAACATGAACCTAAGGTAAGACATTGATGCAGATGAAGGACTCACAACAACCTCCTAAACACTTTCTAATAAGATTTCAACACCAAGGCTACAAATATGCATATTTGTTCATTTTAGGCAATGTGTTCCCAAGCCTAAAACATGGGGGAAACATACTAAAGGAACTCCATTATTGAGGGAATCATAGAATATGGGATACTTGATGTATTTAGACCTATCACCACATCTTCTAGGGGTTCCTAAACATATACAGTCCCAACCGAGCAATTGACACTATGAAACAAGCAAATAGGTAAGGTTGCCACTAGGTGCATTTAAGGAAATGGTTTCAAACAAAGGTAAGAAATGTTGGTCATGTGAATTCAAAAAAAAATTCAATCCCCCAAAAAAATTACAACATGGTTCTATACCCTTCCATCAATGAGTAATGCATATATTGTTTATGGCAACAAGGAACTAGGGTTATTTTGGACTGTTTACACATAGATGCAAGCATATTGTCATTAATATCTCCATAAAAATTGAAAAATATTAATTTTCCTTTAAAGGGTTTTTATAAAATATCAAAATAGATATCCTAACCAATTTTTAGAAAATTTGGATAGTTAAAATAAAAGATATGGATTTTTAAAGGTTGTTGGAAACCTTAGGCAGGGTTCGGACCTGCACTCACCAAAATTGCAATATCTTGCATAAAACTTGATGAAATTATACCAAACAAAAATAATTTGAAATATAATACCATAATTCAACTTATCCAAGTGGTTTAAGGACTATAATTATCCATACCAGTCTGTACCATGTGAATTATAGTCACTATTCACAGAAAATGCAATATGGAACATTGTAAAATGGTGTTCTTCTCATTCAAACTTCATCCCAACCCTTGAGGTCGATGTTACAAGAAATATTTAACATGTTACAATTATTTAAAACTGAAAAAACTGACCAAAAACCTTTTGTTAACTCAAATGACACCATTTACAACATTTTGACAACTTTTGACTGTTGTGCAATTTTTGCAACTTTTACAATATGACTCTAAAACACAATAGAACATCCTTAAATGACTCCAAATGACTAAAAATGGTCTTGAATGACCTTATAGACTCCACAAAAACCAAAACATGTAGTTTATCAATATGAAAATAATTTGCAATAAAGGTGCATCACAGGATGCCCCGACATCAGACATGTGCACATACAACATTTTCACTCAAGGTTTGTAAAATATATTTAATGTTTTTACTTGGTAATGTACATTTACTCAATTTATATATAATTTTAAATTCAAAATCACCTATGGGAAATAACATTCCATCACTTGTTTCAGGTTTTGTTAGCTTATTCCTCTCTTCTGTGCAATGCAATAAATAATAGCTAACACCTTCTGTGTTTCCAGGCTCTGCTATGACTGCAAAAAAATCTCCTGTACACCAAATTTACACATGCAAAATTTGTAAAAATATTAGAATTTTCTACAGTTTAAAGATCATTAAATTTATATAATAAATTATTGAAAACTTACACATGTACCTTTTCTAACCAATCTTGAAATATGGTCATAATCAATTGAAATAAAAGGAATGTCTTCAAATATTTCATCCTCATTTTCATTGTATGTGTTTGAAACAACTAGTGGCGCCAAATTCCATCTACTAACATATCCAATTTCTTGGTTGTTTCATGTATCATATTTTTCCAAAATGCACTTAGTGTAGAAACAAGAGTAATACCTCGTGTATAATGTCCATCCAAGGTGATTATTTGTACTCCTAACACAATGGAAAGATCTTGTTTTGTCTACCCTCTTGCATCCATGCATCAATATTTTATCCAGACCTAGATACATGTAAAAAAAACTTATGTGAACAAACATGTATATATATAAATTAAATAAATAAATTTTCAAATTAAATTCAAATGTAATTTATACATACCCGATGTCTCCCAAAACACTATATGTGGAATGTTTTGGTTTATTCCTAAATATGTGCCGACCTCATTTGATGCAAATTGTTTCTTACACCATTCAAAATCATGTGCATTGTCTATATGATATCTCGAATAACTCATTTGATGCTTTCTTAGAGAATGTTTGATGCAAGCTCTTACACCATCATGCTCACCCTTTCCATGCCCACTCTCAAAGAAACTCCAAACATGTGGTATTTTATAATTTTTATGATATCTACATAGTGCATAAAATATCCATGATTATTTGAATTATGTCGCACATCCATCTGACCATACAAAATGCTTTTTGATTTTTACACCCCTACTTCTCAAATTCTCAAAAAAAATTGTAAATGTGTACAAAAAGTGTGTCATGCTCTTTATCATCACTAATATAAAAGTAATATTCTTTCTTAATGACGTTGTTCATCTATACTCTCAACACTATCCAATTCTGATTGTGCATGTCGATAACACACATGAACCATAATAGTGATCTACCGTGAAAAGTAATATTCTTATTGAATCTCTTTTTGATGTACAAAAGAGTAATTTTCTACAAAGTCGACTACTGATAGAACTATTCCAAGTGGGAAAGTGTCTATTAATGTTTGAAATTGTTGTGCTTGCCACTTAGCAAAAAAGACATGATGTATGTATGGTTGTATCAATTTCCAAAACCGTCCATAAATTTTCCAATAGGTATCTCTTCTTCTACATATTTTAACCTTGTGGATTCTTTCCCAAAATATATTTTAAAATTTACATACTTGTAACTCTTGCAATTTATTGGCTTTGTCAGGTTAGTATCTTCATTTCTCGAAGGAAATTTATCCAAATTTCCACATGTTTCACAAAGTCTTTTTATGCAATTTATTTCAGGTTCATTTGCATTATCACATAACATGGATTTTATGAAAAGACTTGTCTATTTAGGAGGTACATTTTGAAAACCATAACTTTCTTCTCTCATCTTTCAAAACACTTAATAGTAGAGATCAAATTCAATATGATAACAACAAAAAGTTTCAAAAACCCTGTTTATCTTCACATAATATGGCTTTAACCTTTCAAGCATTTTTTTCCCAATCTTTATATGTGGATACTTATTACAAAATTTCATGTACATCTCAAGTTGTGTTATGTCTAGCCAATGTTTAATATGTTTTTCATAAATATTGGGCCCAATCTTGTGTCTCATAACATCTCTACTATTTGATGATGGATGGGTCTGATCATTCCAAAAACTTGAGATCAAGTCCTTAACATCTTCAATCCTATTAGACGGGGAGCTCTACACATAATTGCTCAATTTCCTTTTGAACTTTCATCCAAAACCTTTTCTCTTTTTCTCGTATTTTATTAGTGTGGTTCTACTATAACCAATTTCATTCGAAAGTGCATACATTTTTCTTTCTATTGATATATCTCAATTTAAAATAGATGTCAACATCACCCTTCTTGTAATGGCCTTGTCCATTGATCGATATCCTTTCCCAATGAAATATAAACTTTTTTAACATTCTCAACAATATATTTTTGTAGTCTCATGTTTTTCCTCTTATTCAATGTCGAATGTACACCCAACAATTGTAATGGCTCTTTCAACTCATTATGAAGAAGTAAACATGATAATAGTTGATTTTTTTCAAGTGTTTCAAGATGATTGAAATGTCCATTTATTATTTCCTTCACAAATTTAGTCGTTGACCTCCTACTAGTATTTCTAGGTTGGTTGGCATAACATTTCAATTTCTCCATATCCATTTCAAGTAAATGATCTAAATTTCTATAAGAAATTTGTTTCTTCACCTTTTTAGCTAGATTTATATGCTCATCCATACCAATAGAAGGAAGTGATCCTAACCCCTCTCCAACATGCATTTTTTGAACTTGGGCCTCCTCCCTATCTTCAACCATGTGTTCTTCAGACTCGCTTGATCCGATATCTAAATTTTGCTCAACTTTTGCTTGAGAACTTCCTACTTGTTGATCCCTTTCTACATGTCACAAAATATTACAAAGAAAGTGAGAGATGATGATATATAAGTGGATTTGAGCATATGAAATCAAATATTCTTGAACTTAAGAATTCAATGGAACAAATTCAATTGGAAATAGATGATAAGGAATTTAGGCTTGAAATGAGTTTAAAACTTCACTAGGTCAAGAACAAGTATTGCATATGATTTTACATGTTCAAGCCAAAAAAGTGAGAGATGATGCTATAAGTGGAGTAGAACTTGAATCAAATGAAATCAAAGATTCTTGAACTTAAGAATTTCATGGAAAAAATACAATTGGAAATAGATCTTCAATTTATGGAAATGGTAAAATGAATTTTCAAAGTCACTAGGTTTTGTAAATTGGATACATGAATTTACATGCAAGAAAAGAAAGTGAGAGATGATGAGATATAAGTGGAGTCAAGAACAAATGAAATCAAATATTCTTGAAAATAATAATTCCATGGAACAAATGAAATTGGAAATACATGATAAGGAATTTATGCAAAATTCAAAACTTCACTAGGTTGAACACAAGTGTATTGCATGTGAGTTTACATGCATGAAAAAAAAGTGAGAGATGATGTTATAAGTGGAGTGGAACTTTCAAATGAAATAAATCTTGATTCTTGAACTTAAGAATTCCATGGAACAAATACAATTGGAAATAGATTTTGTAAACATCCAAATTTGACCACTCCCACATGGTCAAATCCATATCCTTTACTTGTTTATTCCATCAATATTAATTAAATGATTTATTTAATTAATATTTCACTATTTGCATAAGGTTCCTAAAGTATTTAATTTAATAATTAAACACTTTACCTTTCATCCTTTCCTCTCTGAATTAAATAAATATATCCATTTATTTAATTTAGTCATTTATCCTTCTTGAATTTAAATCAATTTTAAATTCCCCTTTTTCTCTCTCCTTGTCACATCCTCCATATTTATCCACTTGCCTATAATCACTCATTAATAATATTAGTCACCTATTTGCACAACCTTAATCTAATCACATGCCATCTTTGGCATGTCCTCCAAGTCAACCTTTCATAAGTGTTTTCTTTATTTAGCCTTGAATTCTTCCCCATGTGAATTAAAAATTCACATTTATTCATCCAAGGTTCTCCTCTTCCCTATGTGGATCTCATGTGTTACATCACTCACATGGGACAAGGACCTCCTTTAGGAGGACCTTGTTTTATCCTCTAGGAAACTCCTAATCATGTGAATTTAAAATTCACATTTATTTCTCCAACCACTTCTTTTTTCCCCATGATGATGTGTGAGGAATTCTAAAATTCCTCACATTTCAACATCCTTCCCACATAGGGACAAGAAGTTCCTTTTTGAGGAAATCTTCTCCCCATCCCAAGGTACTTGCAAGTACCTCGACCTCACATGTCCCTTTTCCAACTCATTTTTCCTTGTGACATCTCATCCTCCACACAGAAAGATGTGAGGGCTTGTGAGTCCTCAACTCACCACAATCCTTCATCTTTCCCATGTTGGCAAGATCTTGACCGTCCATTTCTCTAGAGATTCTTCCCTTAAAATAGAATATTTTCTCTCAAATCACATTTTTCATTCATCAAATTCACATTTTCAAGTTCAAGCTCTCACTACTCACAAGCACTCAACATACTTGCATTTAAGCATTCTCATCCACCATTATTGCACTCTTGAAGCTCCATTTTGTATCCATTACATTCATCCACTCAAATAACCACCTTAATCATTTGAATCTCCATTGAATCCACATCACTTTGCATATCATCTTAAATCATTTTCTATCAAGGAGCACACATTTATCAACTATCAAAGGGCCAAGCAAGGAGCAACTCATACAAGGCATAAATATGTTTTTCATCTTTATTTTGTTTGAGTTTAACATAGCCCAATCTTGAGGTGTTGAAGTGTTATTTGTTTTCTTTTGCATTCTATTTTGTATCTTTTAGGACAATAAAATAATTTTGCTCACATTTCTAGCACGCCCAGTGGGACCCATAGACGAGTCCCTTTCTTTCACATTTGTTGTTGTTTGACATTTTGTAGGTTCAGGTTACACAAAGGTGACTTTGCCCCAGACAAGGGAAACCTTGCCCCCAGTTGGGCGACCCTGACCTTAATAGGGGTGACCCTGCCCTAAGTTGGGCGACCCTACCCCAACTTGGGTGAACCTACCCTCAACAAGGGTGATTCTACCTTGCAGAATCACCCATCTATGAAATAGATAGAATCTACCTTCAGTTTTCTGGATAGGTGACCTTGCCCCAACTTGGGTGAACCTATCCTCAATAGGGGTGGTTCTACCTTGCAGAATCACCCATCTGTGAAACAAACATAATCTACCTTCATTTTTCTGGATAGGTGACCTTTCCCAGTAGATAGGTGACCTATCCCAGTAGATAGGCAACCTTGCCCACTAGATAGGTGACCTTGACCTTGAGATAGGCGACCTTGCCCAGTATATAGGAAACCTTTCCCACTAGATAGGTGACCTTGACCTTGAGATAGGTGACCTTTCCCAGTACATAGGTGACCTTGCCCAAAATATAGGTGACCTTGCCCTCTAGATAGGAAAATTTTCCCAAAAGCAGACCTTCATCCGTCTTCCCGTCATCGTTGTTTCCATTAATCAACACTTTTTGAAAGTCATCATTTCATTGACCAAATCAAATAGGTGCATCTTATAACATCATTAGATTCCATATCCTTCATCGGTTCATCTATCCCAATCACCTAGACTTCGTTTCAAGGGTTTTGATTTTGATGCAGAAACTTTCAGAGGCCATAACTTTTGACTTGGGTGTCCGTTTGGGCTGAAATTTTATGGTTGGTTGCATTATAAGTTGGCATGTGGATTCCCAACAACCTTGAGTTGGTTGGCCCCATTTTAGCACATTTTTGGGGCTTCAAACTTTCATCTTGACCCTCAAAATCACAATTTAGTGTTTTTTTTTTCAGTTTTTGAAAAATCAATTTTGTTAATAACTCAAAATGCATGTCTCATATTTAGGATGTTAGTTGGAAATTATTACTATCTTATTTTTAGGATTTTTTTGGGAAAAAAATAGACTCTCAAAGATATGCATGTGTAGTTACCTAAAATGGCAAAATTTGACAATTTTTGAAAACTGCCAAATTTGGAAAAATTGGATTGTCAGCACCTTATGTCATCTAGTTAAACCCCTGAACTTGGTTTAAAATCAATCCCATAACATCCTCCATTCATCCTAATTTGAGCTTCTATCCAATCCTAATATGAGCTTTAATCCAATCCCAATCCGAGTTTAACCTAAATCCCAATCTGAGCTTTCATCCATCTTTGGATATCGAAACAAATTTTAAGACCCCTTCTACCATCTTCTTCAAATTCATCCTATTTATTCTTTCATCACCTCTTCTTTCCTTCTAATCATCTATTCCCATCTCTTCAATTTGTATCCATATCTAACATCATGAATCCTAGTCCTTCACCAATTCAACCAAAAAGAGTAATCAAGAGAAACCCTAATTATGTTGGTGATGATAGTGAGAGTCTTGTTGATCAAGAGGTATATGACATTGATCCCCTTGATGCTATCATTTCTAATAATATTTTCCCAACTACTTTCAAAAATTGAATCACTCATCCAAGCTCTCCCATTACTTCATCCACACCTAATAACGCTCCATATGCTACCTTTGACAAGGGATATCCATTAACTTCCTCACCTGCATCTCCATCATATCCTTCCTATACATCATCTTCTTATCCAACATCCATGTCTTCTTATCCTAATCTAGTATCCTAACGTCCCTATTATAATCCCCCATCCACATCCTCCTATCTCAATCCTTCATCCACATATGCCCACTATCCTAATCCTCGATACCAATCTACCTATCCTAATTCAACATCCAAATCTTCCTATCCTTACCCTACATCCACACCTTCTTATCCTAATCCACCATCCATGTCCTCCTATCTTAATCCACCATCTCAATCTTCCCATCCTAATCTGTTGTCCCAATACCTCTACTGCAATTCACCACCCATATCCTCTTGTCCTAATTCACCATCCCAATCTTCCCATCTTAATTCACCATCCCAATATCCCTATCTTAATTCCCCATCTACTTCCTCCAATGTCAATCCACCATCCATGTCTTCCTATTCTAATCCATTATCACAATATTCTTACCTTAACCCTCCATCCAATCCTAATCCTCCACCCACTCTTAGTCTTCCATCCAATCTCATTCCTCAATCTAATCCTAGTCAACCAATCCATAATCCTAATCCTCCACCAATCTATAATCCTTCATCCACTCCTACCTCGCCATCTCAACCTAGAGTATGCATGAATCTGACACCAAAAGTTCTCCAAGGACTTATGAAAAAGAAGACATCCCCAACCCCACACCTTGAAGTCATGGAATGAGGCCATCCCAATCCATCATCCAAGATCTCTAGTGATAAGACCCTTCTCTGTACCACACCTATCATTGATGTTACCACCCCTAGCACCACTGAAACCGTTGAAACCATCAAATCTACCAAATCCATTGAGCCTGCATCTCCTACTCTGAGATCCACCGAGCCCATTGAAGATAACCAAACCCAATCACCATCTTCTACTCCTAGATCCACCCACTTTGGGAAAAACACATACATCCAATCCACTCCTCCCACTCCTAGTATCACCGAAATCCATTCCCATGAACTTCATGAATCCTCCATCCTTCTATGTCCCCAACTTGAGGAGTCCCTCCAACACTCTATCATCCTACTATCCACACAAGATGAGTCATGCCAAGAGTTTGATCCAAAGCATACCAACATATCCTCTTCTCTCGATCAATATCCTGCCATCCCATCCAGTCCACCTCAAGATCACAATCCTTCATCCACTTTAGTCCATGATCCCCTTGTCATTCAAGATCCAATCACTCCATTGCATGAGCCCTTACCACTCATTTATCCTGATCAAGATCCTTCCATCCCACCTAGTCCACCTCAATATCACAATCCCCCATCCATTCTATCCCAAGATCCCCTTGACATTCACGATCCCATAGCTCCATCTTAGGAGATCTTATCACCCACTGCCACAAATCCAGATCCCATCATATCACCTAACCCCTCTCCTGATACTGTACCACTCACTCCTCCCAATCAAGATGTTGTTTCCCCATCATCTCCATCTCATGATCCTCCATCATCGTCTAATCCCATTATCCCCGCACCACTTTTATATTCCCTTGGTACTCTCACATTCATCCACGGTGGTTTCCTTGCAAATGAGGAACTGAGCATATACACCACCTATCCTCCACCTAATAATGGACTCACATCATTCTTCCAAAATAACAAGAATCCTACTATAGATCGAATGCTCAAAAGTATGAACTATCAAGGACATGGTTTAGCCTTCATGAGCAAGGTATTTTAGAGCCCATCCATGTCAAAGAAAATTTGTGTACACAAGGTCTTGGATATCTCTCTCAAGACTCACAATCCAAAAATGTTGGTGAAACCTCTATACATCCTAAGTGAGCCTCCTCCAAAAGAATAATAGGCTCTTCTTGTCACTCCACTAAACCATTTTCCACCATACCCCCTCCATCGTATCACCTTAAAACAACCATCCGTATTCCTCCTTCATCTTCTGAATCCATTTTGGGTCCTTATTTCCCTCCATCCACCATCACACATCCTCCAGCTACTAAGTCCATTTTGGGCCCTTATATCCCAAAATCACCTCCTCCATCTCATCCTATTTATCCTTCTCTCCATCCATCACCTATCCATATCACCCGTCATAAACATCCCACTCTCATATTCCCTAATCAAGATCAACAAAGGAACATACCCGAACATCCTCCATCCACATATCATCCCCAAAATCCTACCTCCACCACTCCATTCATATTTCCTCCACATCATACATCTTCTCGCACTCATCCCATTGCTACTAAAAGCACTTTGGATGCTAAAGAAAAAATGTGTAAATCTAAACATACACATGAATCTAAATCCACTCATGTCCCCTTAAAAAGACATGTTGAAAAAAAGAAAAATCCAATCCAAAATCAAATCCAAAATCCAAATCAAACGCACAAGCCACGAAGGCCCACCAAAGCAAAGATCAAAGCCATGTGGATCCCAAAGAAAAAAGATGCAATTCCTTCAAATGAAAAATCTGTAACAACATCCATAGTTGCTAATCCAAAATCTAATCATACACCCATTCCATCTGCTAAATATTTTTTGGGTCCTTATGTCCCAAAATTCACTATCCCATCTCCTCCATTATCCCCACATCATCCATCCATTAATACTCCTATCATTTCACATCCACCACCATATGTTCCAATGTTGGTCTTGAACTCATCACGCCATCACACACCTACCCCATCATTCCATCCATACACTTTCCAACATCCCATCCATTATCCCACATATATCCCCCATAAAATCCATTATCTTGCATAATCTATTTATCCTAATAAGGTTGTACCAACATCCAATAGTCATTTCACACATGGGCTCTTAATACCTTGTATGGAACTTGATGCTTGAGTCCTCCATCCATCTCCTTATCACATGCCTTCTAAATCCACTTATCTACATCCCTATATTTATCCATCTCCATCCACATTCTATCCAAAATCCAAAAATTCAACTATCCAAAATTCTAAAAAAGTCAAAAAAAAGTAAAGAGAAATAATTCATCCAATGGTGAAAACTTGGAAAACAAGTGCCTTGGATAAGTACTATGATGAAAACTTGGAAAACATGCATCATGTGTAAAATCCCCATCCAACTTACTTCCACACTTGGAGGCAATTGCATCCCCTTCATCCATCTCCTCCATCCCACTTGTCTTACGCATCCTGCTTGTCATATCCCATTTATCCCAATCCCTCCATCCTCCTTGTGATCTAGATATAGATAGGGGAAAACATATATACATGCTTTGGACACCTCTTGGAATATATTCCCCTCATCCATACACTATCGTATTCCTTATCCTCTACATCTACCTTTTTCATCCATGCATCCTATCCACATTCATATGCCTTCCTTGTCCACTTGTCATGATGCTACCATCAATCTCTCTTCCTTATCCAAGCATCTTATTGATATCCATCTCATCCCCTTATCTTCTCATCCAAACAATCCCTTCTATATCCTCAACCTTATCCCTCGATCCGTCCATCATCACAATCCCTTCCATCTTCCACATCCTTACCTTTCCATCTATTCATCCAGTAACCTTTTCCCCATCCAAATCTATATCCTTTTATCCATCCATCCTAGCATCTTTCCATCTCCTTATATTTATCTATTCATCCCTTCATCTTTATCCTCATCCCATCTCATAATCCCTTGTCATTGGTATCTAACTATAGGCTTCCCTCAATGCAACCCAATGCCATCTATCTCATCATCATCACTCCCACTTCTTTTGCACATCTTTCCAATCTCCTCTCAATTTTTATCATTTATCTATCCATCATATCATCATCCTAATTCATCTTTTGATGGTTAGGCTAACTATCCCATTCCTGATCTTTGCGTGAACACCATTATCCTATCTTATCCAACAGGTCTATCTTGTCTCATTGTATTGGTCCCATCATTTTGTCCACTTATCCTAGTTATCTCATCATCCTTTATCCATTGTATGTCTTTGGCCTTTTGTCGAACTACGTTTCCCCTGCACTTTCACGTAGGCAAGGTTGATTGTTTGATCCACCCCAGGGCTTTTTTTTGTCCTATATTTTTCATCCATTAAGGTCTCCATCATCCTCTTTCCACTTTTATCCATGGTCAGTCATTAGCCTTTTATCGAACTACAAGGGCTCTGCGCTTTCATGTAGGCAAGGATAATCTTTGATCAGCCCCCAAGCCCATAGGTCTTTAGGGTGTGTCAATCTTGTGTCTAATGTCTAGTGTCTCGTGTCATGTCATCAAGCTATGCCCTTATCTAGCTGGTTCTTCACAAATGAGATCCACTCGTATCATGAGATCCAATCGGTTTTGAATATCCTGCATCATTTTGATCTTTTAGTTTAGTATCCATCTTTGGTCTTAATAGGATGCATCCTTCCTAATAGACCTCATCAACCCCATCCATCATCTTGATCCAATGGCAAAGGATGTTTTGAAACTGATTACAATATTTTGATACTTTTGGATTTTGTTTATCATTTGAGCTCCCTATTACAACTTGTCAAGGCCACCATGATCTATCATATTATGGTGTGTTTTGATTGGTTAACATAGGGGCATATCTTGATCCTTTTGCTTTGCTTGTTGTCTTCTTGTTTGTCTCGCATAGTACCCACCTAGACCCTTGAGGTCTTGTGATATGCTAGGGAATCCTTTTGTGCTTGTGGTTATCCCAATACCTGGCCTAACCAAAGTCATCACGACTTTGGGGTGTTGGGGTAACCCCCTTGTTTTTTGTGTTTGTTTTATGCATTATCCACGAATCAGCCTTAGTTCTTCATACCTTTTGTGTCTTATGCTATAGCAAAAATTAGTGCTCCAAAAATGGAAAATTTCATTAGGATTTCATTTCATTTTCCATTCCATTGCATTTCATGTACCCTCCATCCCTTCTCTAGCCAACCCATTACCTATGATTTTGGTTGTGCAAACATTCATCCCCCCATCTCACTTTCTTCTCAAGATTATCCTTATCTCTTCAATCTTCTTAGAATAATATAGATTGGTGATTCTAAGCATCTTGTCCCCCATCATTTTTATTCCTTTCATCCATCTCACATCTCAATCCAATCCTCATCAATTCAATCTAGCACAAATCATCTAATCACATCCTTGGTCTTGTTCCCTACCTTGCTACAAACCTTGATCCAATCATCATCATTTTCATCATAATCAGGATGTATCCTTCCCTATCCTTTGGTGTTGTTTTAGGATGTATCCTTCCCTCATCAGCATCACTTTCATCATCATCATCAGGATGTATCATTCCCTATCCTTTGGTGTTGTTTTGGGATGTATCCTTCCCTCATCAACAACACTTTTAGCATCATCATCTGAATGTATCCTTCCTTATCCTCATGTTGTTTTGGGATATACCATTCCCTCATTGACAACACTCAATCCATCATCAACCCATTTTGGCTTGTAGCTTGACTGGGGAAACCTCAACTTTGTCCTTACATCCATTTTTTCTTCCTAATCACTTATCATCCTCACTCATCCATCAATTCGCATCATCTTCCTCATCTCCCCTTTCATCGTCACATCCATTTCGAGAGCACACCCATGATCTCTTAAACCCGCATGTCCTCTTGAGGGGGCATTCTCAATCCCTAATCTTCATCTTCACCCCCATCATCTTTCTTCCTAGTCACTCCTTTGATGATTGGGGCATCTTTTCCAATCTAACCATCTTCTTCTTGGTCTTATCTTTTAATCTTCTTTGAAATTATGCTACTTTGTAGCACCATCTCAAAGATGGGAAAAATGTAGACATCCAAATTTGACCACTCCCACATGGTCAAATCCATATCCTTTACTCATTTATTCCATCAATATTAATTAAATGATTTATTTAATTAATATTTCACTGTTTGCATAAGGTTCCTAAAGTATTTAATTTAATAATTAAACACTTTACCTTTCATCATTTCCTCTCTAAATTAAATAAATATATCCATTTATTTAATTTAGTCATTTAACCTTTTTGAATTTAAATAAATTTTAAATTCCTCTTTTTCTCTCTCCTTGTCACATCCTCCATAACCTTCTTCTAATCTAGATTAGTCTAATTAATCCATGATTAGGATGTGCACACCTTTAATCAAGATTAATGTCACATCCTCCATATTTGTCCACTTGCCTCTAATCCCTCATTAATATTCTTAATCACCTGTTTGCACAACCTTAATCTAATTACATGCCATCTTTGGCATGTCCTCTAAGTCAACCTTTCATAAGTGATTTCTTTATTTAGCCTTGACTCTTCCACATGTGAGTTAAAAATTCACATTTATTCATCCAAGGTTTTCCTCTTCCCTATGTGGGTCTCATGGGTCATATCACTCACATGGGACAAGGACCTCCTTAAGGAGGACCTTGTTTTATCCTCTAGGCAACTCCCAATAATGTGAATTTGAAATTCACATTTATTTATCCAACCACTTCTCTCTTCCACATGATGATGCGTAAGGAATTCTAAAATTCCTCACATGTCAACATCCTTCCCACATAGGGACAAGAAGTTCCTTTTTGAGGAAATCTTCTCCCCATCCCAAGGGACTTGCAAGTACCTCCACCTCACATGTCCCTTTTCCAACTCATTTGTCCTTGTGACATCTCATCCTCCACATGGCAAGATGTGAGGGCTTGTGAGTCCTCAACTCAGCACAACCCTTCATCTTGCCCATGTTGGAAAGATCTTGACCATCAATTTCTCTAGAGATTGTTCCCTTAAAATAGAAAATTTTCTCTCAAATCACATTTTTCATTCATCACATTCACATTTTCAAGTTCAAGCTCTCACAACTCACAAGCACTCAACATACTTGCATTTAAGCATTCTCATCCACCATTATTGTACTCTTGAAGCTCCATTTTTCATCCATTGCATTCATCCACTCAAATACCCACCTTAATCACATGAATCTCCATTGAATCCTCATCACTTCGCATATCATTTTAAATCATTAGCTATCAAGGAGCAACTCATACAAGGTATAAATATGTTTTTCATCTTTATTTTGTTTGAGTTTAACACAGCCCAATCTTGAGGTGTTGAAGTGTTATTTTTTTTCTTTTGCATTCTATTTTTCATATTTTAGGACAGTAAAATAACGTTGCTCACAAATTCAATTTAAGGAAATGGCAAAATGAATTTTCAAAGTCACTAGGTTTTGTAAATTGTATATGAATTTATATGCAAGAAAAGAAAGTGAGAGATGATGAGATATAAGTGGATTAAAAAACAAATCAAATCAAGATTCTTGAACTTAAGAATTCCATGGAACAAATGCAATTGGAAATAGATGATAAGGAATTTAGGAAAAATGATTTTAAAACTTCACTAGGTAGAACACGTATTGCATAAGAGTTTGCATGAAAGCTAAAAGAAAGTGAGAGATAATGCTATAAGTGGAGTTGAAAAAGTTCAAATGAAATCAAATATTCTTGAACTTAAGAATTCCATGGAACAAATGCAATTGGAAATAGATGATAAGGAATTTAGGTAAATTGAGTTTAAAACTTCACTAGGTATCTCAAGTATTGTATAAGAGTTTACATGTAAGCTCAAAGAAAGTGAGAGATGATGCTATAAGTGGAGTTGAACAAGTTCAAATGAAATCAAAGATTCTTGAACTTAATAATCCTATGAAAAAAATGGAATTAGAAATAGATGATAAGGAATTTAGGCAAAATGAGTTTAAAACTTCACTAGGTAGAACAAGTATTGCATAAGAGTTTACATGCAAGAAAAGAAAGTGAGAGATTATTATATAAGTGGAATTGAAATTTCAAATGAAATAAAATATTCTTGACCTTAATAATTCCATGGAAAAAATGCAATTGGAAATAGATGATAAGGAATTTAGGTAAAATGAGTTTAAAACTTCACTAGGTAGAAAAAGTATTGCATAATATTTTACATGCAAGAAAAAAAAATGAGAGATGATACTATAAGTGGAGTTGAAATTTCAAATGAAATCGAAGATTCTTGAACTTAAGAACTCCATGGAACAAATGCAATTGGAAATAGATGATAAGGAATTTAGGAAAAATGAGTTTAAAACTTCACTAGGTAGAACAAGTATTGCATAAAGTTTACATGCAAGCAAAAAATGAGAGAGACATGATGATAGAAGTGGAATTTAACTTTCAAATGAAATCAAGGATTATTTAGCTTAAGACTCAATTTAAGGAAATGGAAAAATGAATTTTCAAAGTCACTAGGTTTTGTATTGCATATGAATTTACATGTGCAAGAAAGGAAAGTGAGAGATGATGAGCTCTTTAAGTGGAGTTGAACAAATGTTAAATCAAAGATTAGAACTTGAACTTAAGAATTCCATGGAACAAATGCAATTGGAAATAGACATGATAAGGAATTTAGGAAAAATGATTTTAAAACTTCACTTGGTTAACAAGTATTGCATATGAGTTTATGTATACATGCAAGAAAAAAAAGTGAGATCTATGATGCTATAAGTGGAGTTGAGTCAAATGAAATCTAAGATTCTTGAACTTAAGAATTCCATGGAAAAAATACAATTGGAAATAGATTCAATTTAAGGAAATGGAAAAATGAATTTTCAAATTCAAGTGCTAGGTTTTGTATTGCATATGAATTTACATGCAAGTGCAAAGAAAGTGAGAGATGATGAGATCTATAAGTGGAGTTGAACAAATTCCCATCAAAGATTTCAAATATCTATTCTAATGAAGGGTACTCACCTTGCAAGTTAGAACAACATAAAAAAACTAGATTTTCACAAAAAAAATGATCTTTATTACTAGATTGGCATTACAAAGTTACATGCCATCTCATGGATGGCTTCTTACATGCATCTACCGATTGGCAGATCTGAGTTTCCCAGATGGAAAAACTTCACCCTTTGTTCTTTTGTCACCATTTCCCTCGGGCTACTCCACCCTGTCTCTCCTTCTCGGGCTATCTCACTATATAGCATTCATTTCCTTCATGACATCCCAACCTCATAAGGATTATCCCTATTGTAGAATGGTTCATCATCCAATGACCATCGAGCATAGGCCTTGAAATTCACTTGACCAATAGCCTTATGTTGATTCATAATGAAGATGTGTAATCAACGACTATCATTTTGCTACATGTCATCCTCTGGTTTGCTCGGCCATCGTTCATCCACTTTTTCCATTCCACCGATCACTACCATCAGCCTATCATAGGGATAAGATATCATGTCCGCTTGAAATTTCAATGTCTCCATGATATATCTTGTCATTCTGTCAAAGGGACTCACATTAGACTCCTACTAATATGAAAGTGTCCCACTGGTAGATGACCATTGGTCCATCAAGGAGACCTAAGTTAGCATCCTACCGATGAAGCTCACTCCTGCCAATGGACATACATACCACCAACTCCAAGAGAGATATTGGCCCATTGTTGGGAGACTAGATGTTGTCCTACTAATAAGAGAACCTCTTACCAACATCACCCCATCGAAGGGAAAAAGAATGACGTCCCATTGAAAAGTTAATCTCCCGCCGATGTAACCCAAACACTAAGTTGCTAAAGATAAGAACTTATGAATCTCTACTTAGATATTGTGGAGTTATAAAAACCAACGACTCACCGACATATGGATATCGAGCTGTCAATGTGACTTGAAGGAATGTTCTGCCAATTTCCAAAGTCCCACCTATAGAACATGTCAACCCTTATTTGAAACAAACATAGAAATTGATGATGCAAGATTGCTCTTTTCCTTGGATGCTCCTACATTAGACACCTAGGGTAGATTTGAAAAGTGACTCTGTCACTTCATAGGAGTTAGAGGAAAACCAAGACTGTTAACCTCTAACTCAGTTAACCAAGTTGAATCTTCAATTGGCCTTCCCTTCCACTTTACTAGGTATTCATTGTATTGCCTATTCCCGGTACTCCTTCCCACATGACTATCTAGGATCTCTTTGATTTCTTCTTTCTCCATGGATACTACTGGAACACTCCACTGTGCCTCTACCAACTCATTCTCCTTGTCTCCTTCATGATACTCTATCTGATCTGAAATGTTAAATACAAGTGAGACATGAATCCCACTTGGAAAATCCACCTCGTATGCATTTCCAAAGTCATGTTTCTTCAAAATCTTACATGGTTTGAACTTCTTCATCTTCAGCTTATTGTATGTACCAACTAGAAACCTTTCCTCCTACAAATGAACCATGACTTCATCTCCAACAACAAACTCCTTATGCCTTC
This sequence comes from Sequoia sempervirens, assembly GCA_007258455.2. Classification (NCBI taxonomy): domain Eukaryota; kingdom Viridiplantae; phylum Streptophyta; class Pinopsida; order Cupressales; family Cupressaceae; genus Sequoia; species Sequoia sempervirens. Next base: position 588,409,611 of record VDFB02270651.1, on the reverse strand, counting down.
TTTTCTGATCTTTCTTTGCGATGTACTATGTATTCATCTTATTGATATGATTCTTAATTTCCTCATGCACATTCTTTATATGTTCAACAAATTCCTCAACTTTATCACTACATTTTCCTTCCTTATCCATCTTCCTCAATTTAGTAGCAGTTCTCAAACTACTCCCATACACAATTTGGAATGGTGATCTACTAGTGCTCCTATTAACAAAATTGTTGTAAGCAAATTTTTCCTAGGGTGAAATCATATCCCATCCCTTGGGTTTGTCTCCTACTCAGCATCGTAGCAAGTTACCCAAACTCCTATTCACTATTCCATTTGTTCATCTATCTACGGATGATGTGCTAAGCTAAACATCAAATTAGTTTTCAACTTCTTCCACAACATCCTCCAGAAATACCCAGCAAACTTGGTATCTTAGTCTAAAACTATGCTCTTTGGTAGACCATGTAGTCTTACCACCTCTTTGAAAAATAATTTTGCAACATGAATAGCATCACTGGTATTATGACATGGAATGAAGTGTGCCATGTTCAAAAATCTTTCCACCACCATAAATATGGAGTCATGACCACGATGTGTCCTTGGAAAACCAAGAACAAAGTCCATTTGATATCTTCCCATGACCTTTCCAGTACAAGTAACGGCTGGTATAGCTCCGTATTCTAACTTGCAACTTTTTCCATTTCACATATTCTCTCATGGAACTTTTGGGAATGGAAAACTAATTCCTTCTAAACAACATACCATCCTAAACTATAAAATCCAACCATCTCATCCTATCCAATGTGATAGGCTTCATGCAAGCTTTCCAAACCTCTGCAAAATTAGGATCTTTCAGATACATGCTTTTGAGTTCATTAAACCCAACTACTTCAACTTACAATTATGTTAACAAATTTTGACTCCTACTCAAGGTGTCTGCAACTCTATTTGACCTTCCACTCTTGTGCTTTAACAAATATGTATAACTTTGTAGAAATTCCACCCACTTCAAATGTCTTTGGTTTGGTTTTCCCTAATTGTTCAAATACTATAAAGCCCAATGATCAGTAAACAAAACAAATTCTTTTGGAAACAAATAATGTCTTCACTTTTTCAAATACTGGACTATGGTGTAGAATTCTTGATCATAAATAGAATATTTCTTCATTGCATCATTTAAATTCTCACTAAAATAAGCAAAAGGTTTACCTTCCTGACTTAAAATAGCTCCAATGGCATTGCCACTAGCATCACAATCTACCTAAAATACTTTATTGAAATCTGGGAGTGCCAAAATAGGTTGCTCTGTGACCTTCTTCAACAAATGAAAACTCTTTTTTTCTCATGTACTCCATCTAAATTCTTCTCTATCCCCTCTCATTGTTTCAGTTAGGGGTGCACAAATACTATTGAATCCTTTAATGAACTTTTGGTAAAAAATAGCTAAACCATGAAAATATCTTACCTCACTTCTTGGCGTTGCCCACTCTACAATGGCTTTCACCTTTTCTGGATCCATTTTCAGACCCTTTGGAGATAACAAATCCCAAATAAACTAGTTCATGTTTCACAAAACTACACTTCTTCAAGTTGATCAACAACTTCCCCTCTCTCAGCTTCTCAAAAAATTCTTGAATATGCATCAGGTTCTCCTCTAATGTCTTACTGAAAAATCAAAATTTCATCCAAGTAAACAATGACAAACTTACCCAGAAATTCCTTCAATACCTCATGAATGTGTTGGGTGCATTGGTCAGCGCAAAAGGAATGACTAACCACTCATGCATGCCTTCTTTGTTCTTGAAATCCATCTTCCATTCATCTCCTTCTCTGATTCAAATCTGGTGGTAACCACTCTTCAAATCCATCTTTGTGAAATACTTAGCCCCACTTAGGCAATCCATAATGTCATCCATCCTTGGCAATGGAAACCGATACTTAATGGTAATCATATTGATGGCTCTCGAATCAGTACACATTCACTATTCTTCATCCTTCTTAGGTGCCAGTACTATTAGTACTACACATGGATTCAAAATTTCTCTAATCAATCCATTTTGCAACAACTCTTGCACTTGTCTATTCAACTCTTCATTCTCTTTTGGAGTCATTTGATGGACTGCCTTATTTGGAAAAATGGCTCGAAGAATTAGATCCATCTGATGAATAATCTTCCTTATTGGTGGTAATCCTTCAGGCACATTATTAGAAATAATACTCTGGAATTCATCCAGCAAACCACACACTTCTACAGGAACTTCACTGCTAATTTCCTTTTTAGTTCTTGAAATTAATACAAAACACATGTGCTCATGTCTCATACCTTCTAGGAATATCCTTCCATCAACAAAAAAAATTGTGCATTGTTGCATATATTTTTGTCTGTTTCCTTTTGAGGCTTCATCTTATGCCAAACTCCATCCTTCGTTAGTGAATAAGTGTTCACGTGTCCATCATACATTGCTTGTCAATCAAACTGCCATGGTTGACCCAACAACATGTGACAAGCATCCATGGGTATCACATCACATAAAACCTCATCCCTGTAGTTACCAATTTTGAATTTTATTAGGCACTATTCATGGACCAAGACCCTTTGATCCTTTTACAACCATGCAATCTAATATGGACTTGGATGCCTTCTCCTCTCCAGCTACAATTTTGTGACCATTTCTTATGACACTAGGTTGTTAGTGCTACCTCTGTTAATGATGACATTACATACTTTGCTTGTACACTTACAATGGGTGTGAAACAAATTATTTCATTGGTTAGGCTCCTTCTCTTCATTCATCAAGGCCCTTCTCACAACAAGGGACTCACCCCTTTCTACATCTTTAGACTATGAGGATCGAGTGTCTTCATCTACATGGGCTACTCATGCCTTGCCCTCAGGCCTCTTGTTTGTCTTCTCTTAGTGTTGCAAGAACTCATATGCCCTATGTCCCTCTTCACCACATTAGAAATATGTTCCTTTGAAACCTCCCCTTCCTGGTCCATGCCCAAACCTTCCTATTCCTCTTTGATCTCCACTATTCTGATCACAAGGCTGGTATGAATCTTCATGTTTCTGATCTCGATTGGTGCTAGTTCCTTTGTCCTTCCTTTGGTCACCACTTTGGCCTCCATATGGTCATTTACTATCTTTTCCACCACTGCCTCCACCTCTCTATTTACTCTCAAACCTTTTGTTTAGTCGTTCTTCCACTTTTAAAGAGAATTGATAAGCATCCTCAATGGTATTCATTCTTACTAGTGCTAATCCCTCCTGTATACTAGGCTTCAGCCCATTGATATACTGAGCAACCTTCTCTTTGTTCACCTCAAAGTGTCTTGTTCAATCAGAACCTTGTGAAATTCCTTTGTGTATTATTTCACCATCCTTGTTCCTTGTCTCAAGCTCTACACTTTTTTTAGTAGCTCCAATTCATAGTCAACATGAGTGAATTGCTTCTTCAATTTTGCCACCATTCTATCCCATCTAGAGATTTTATTTTTCCCTTGTCTACCTCTTTCTAGTTGGATCTCTTTCGACCAAAGATTGGCATGTCCCTTTAACTTGGTCTTTGCAAACTTCACTTGGTAAGGGTCTTCAATCTCAAATTCAAAAAATTATTCCATATCATTGATCCAATCGATCAATTATTATGGATTTAAACTCCCATTAAATGTTGAAACCTCCATCTTAGGTCTTTTTCCAATGTTGGATATCGCTCTCAACAACCTCATTTCCCCAAGATCCATTTGATCATGTTCTTCCTCTTCTATTTCCTCTTATGTTCCATCATCATTTTCATCTCTTTCTTGATGTATTCCTCTCCCTCTTTGGACCTCTTCTTGCAAGGCTTTCATCTGGCTTGTGAGCGCTCCAAGTTCATCTCTAGGAAGATCTCTTCCTCCAGTGCCTCTACCTCTACCTCTACCATGTGCCATTCTTGGAGGCATTTTGTTCTTATCCCACACTCACAGGTCCTGCCATAATTGCCTCACATTTAGTGCTCAATTACAAACTTAGGAACTCTTTCTCTTATACCACTTGATGAAGGGTACTCCCCTTGCAAATTAGAACAACATAAAACAACCATATTTTCATAGCAAAAATGTTCTTTATTACTATATTGGAATTATAGAGTTACATGCCATCTCATGGGTGGCTTCTTACATGCATCTACTGATTGGCAGATCTAAGTTTCCCAGACGCCAAAACTTTAGCCTTTGTTCTCTATTCACCATCACCCTTAGGCTACTCGAGCCTGTTTCTCCCTCTCAGGCTATCTCACTATATAACATTCATTTCCTGCATGTCATCCCAACCTCATAAGGATTCACAATGAAGATGTGTAATCAATGACTATTGTTCTGCTACATGTCATCCTCTGGTTTTCTTGACCATCGTTCATCCACTTTTTCCATTTCACTGATCACTAGAATCAGCCTATCACTGGGACAAGATATCATGTTTGCCTGAAATCTCGATGTCCCCATGATATATCTTGTCATTTTTCGGAGGGACTCACATTAAACTCCTGTCGATATGCAAGTGTCCTGCTGATAGATGACCATTGGTCCATTAGGGAGACCTAAGTTAGCATCCTTTCGATGAAGCTCACTCCTACCAATGGACATACATACCACCAATTCCAAGAAAGATATCAGCCAGTCATTGGGACACTAGATATCATCCTATCGATAAGAGAACCTCCTACTGATATCGCCCTGTCAAAGGGACAAAGAATGATGTCCCGTCGAAAAGTTAATCTCCTGCCAATGTAACCCAAATGCTAAGTCACTAAAGATCATAACTTACAAACCTCTACTTAGAGGTTATGGAGTTATAAAAACCCGCAACTCACCAACATATGGCTATCGGTTTGTCAATGGGACCTAAAGGAACGTTTCGTTGATTGCTAAAGTCCTATCGATAGAACATGTCAACCCTTATTTGGAACAAACAAACATAGAAATCAATGATGCAAGATTTCTCTTCACCTTGGATGCTCCTGCATCATATTCAATTTAATAAAATGGAAAAATGAATTTTCAAAGGACCACTAAGTTTCAACTATATTGCATATATGAATTTATATGCAAGAAACTTAGAAAGGGAGAGACATGATGAGTTATAAGTGGAGTTGAATGTAAATGAAATCAAAGATTCTTGAAATTAAGAATTCCATGGAAAAAATGCAATGATGATAATGACCTTATGACCATTTAAGGATATGATATGCCACATGAGACCAAAATGAGATTATGACTACTAAGATTAAAAGGTATGCCAAATGAAACTAAGGGGATGAACTTTTGGACCTAGGAAAAAGGATGCTAACCAATGTTGTTCTTTTTAACCAATGAAGTGAAAATGCAAGGTTGTGTTTCTTTCTAAGTTTTAATGAGTTAAAATGAAAGGTTCTCCTTTTTAAACCAATGAATGAAAATTTGCAAGTTGTTCTTTTTAAACGAATGAGTGAAAATGAAAGTTGTTCTTTTTAAACCAATGAGTGAAAATGAAAGGTTGTTATTTTTAAACCAATGAGTGAAAATTCAAGGTTGTTATTCTTTTTAAACCAATGAGTGAAAATTCAAGGGTGTTGTTCTTTTTAAACCAATGAGTGAAAATGCAAGTTGTTGTTCTTTTTAAACCAATGAGTGAAAATGCAAGGTGTTATTCTTTTTAAACCAATGAGTGAAAATGCAAGGTTGTTCTTTTTAAACAAATGAGTGAAAATGCAAGGTTGTTTTTATTTTTAAACCAACAAGTGGAAATGCAAGGTTGTTCTTTTTAAACCAATGAACTAGAAAATTCAAGTTGATTTCATGTGCATTTTTGGATCTTCAATCACTTCCTAAAAATCCATTTATAGAATTACTTGTAAATTAAAAAAAATTACAAAGTGATATGGAGAGTTTAAAGGAAATTATACAAGTGAGTCAATCAATCCCCTTATGGGTAATTACAATATAAAGATCTGCATTGTTTCAATAGGAAAATGGTTTATGTAAACCTAGGGTAGGGAAATAATTTGAAAAAATTGAATAGACAAAATAAAAACCATGATCAAAAAAGATAAACCCATAAAAAGATATAATAATTACTATTAACTTCCAAGTTATCTAACATGGTTTTAATAATTGGAAAGATATTTATAAGGAAAACATTGATGTGTTAATAAAGGTCCTAAACACCAACAAGAGAGAGAGAGAGAGAGAGAGAAGAAATAAGCATGTACCTTTTTCTTTCTATGATAATTTTCCAAGTTTTGTTCACGCCTCTTTTGTTCTTATTATTTTGAATAATTTCATTGAGCCTTATTTTTTCTTTTTGATTTTTCTCCCATTTTCTTCTTCAACTAAAAGATGAATCAAGACAAATCCTCTACCAAAAGTAAATTCTCCTCTAAAATTTTCCTTGATTGATAAAAATGCAAAGTTGTCTTCTCCAAAAATTGCCTTGATTGATAAAAAGGAAAAGTTGTCTTCTCCAATATTTTCCTTGATTGATAAAAATGCAAAGTTCTCTTCTCCAAAATCTGCCATCCTTGATAAAAATGCAAAGCTCTCTTCTCCAAAATCTTCCCTCCTTGATAAAAATGCAAAAATCTCTTCTCCAAAGTCTACTCTCCTTGATAGAAGTGTGAATGAATCTTGCAATGATATGTAAAAATGAAAAAATAAGCTTGTATTTTTATGCATATGAAATAAAAATTAAAATTAAAATACATTCGTTGGCCAAGGGTTCGAGTAGAAGTTGGCCAAGGGTTCACTCTAACCACCCCGACCAACTTTTTTTAATATTATTTCAAAGGGGTTCGCGCAAACACCCATTCGCTTGAACCCCAATTCGAGTGAATGTGTCAAGGGGGATTTGAGCGAAAGGGGGTTCAATCAAACCCCCCCTTTTCCCCCTTCTCCCTCTCTTCTACCATATTTTTGCAAAAAAAATCCTTTCAAAGCTTAGGTTGAGGATGAAAATGGAGGAAACTTCAGAGACTCAACAGGATGATGGTAGTCCTTGGAATGAGCTATCCATCGAATATAATTTTAATATATTCTGGTTTTATTATGTATTTTTCTTAGTTTAATTAAACATAGGTTTTTCACCAAAAATCAAGCTCTTTGTTCTACACTTGTGGAAAATTAGTAGATTATCAAAAAAATCTAAAAAATATGTTCGGGCTAGGTATTGATGTCCTTGATCCAGTTAAAAAATATGAATTTTGATACATACAAAAAAGGATATGTTGTTTATGGTCTGCCTATGTCTAAATTGTAATTAGGTTGACTTCAAAACTTGATTAAGAAAAAAATATTCAAAAAAACACTATGAAACCAAATGAACTTGCTAGATATCATAGTTACAAATCTAAATTCAAAAAAAATATAATTTTATCCTTCATAGAAAAAAGTTATGTTATTTACAGTGAGCATCACTCTTTAAAAATGGTGTTTACTGATACAAACTAGTTTTCGAAGGAAATGAAAAAAGAAATGAAATATGATTCAAAAAAAAATTAAAAATAAATATTTAGAATCTACAGAAAAAATGCCACAAATCACTAGTTTGCATCATCTTCAAATCCCTCATGGTTTAGTAGCTATAGGTGCCCAAAAGTGAAGATTTAGTTTAAAAAGTTCAGTTCAATGTCCAGTTTGGCCAAAAATTGTAAACCGGTATTATGGGATCACCCCTATTCAAATTTTTGTTAAGTTTATAAGTCAGACAATGTATCATTAGGCTTGTCTAACTTGAGTGGTGATTACCCATGTTCATCTTGTAGACACTGAAAATTGGTCTAGGCCTACGACTCTAATTTGCTTCATAATTAATATCTTCTTGTCATAATTAAATAATGTTAATTATTTGATTATTTTCTAAAAGTCATTTGTCCTCTATTAATTAAATAACCAATTATTTAATTAATTCATTTTGTACCTTTATTTAATCTTGATTAATTATTTAATTACATCGCTAATTAAGTTTATCCTCTTTCTAAAATTAAATAAATTGTTATTTAATTTACTCTCATCACATTTAGGACTATAATTAAATAATCAGTTAAAATTATTTAATTATTCCTTAACCTTTTCTCTAGTTAATTAAATAAATCTTTATTTATTTAATTTAATCCTCAAATTTTGAATGTTGAATTAAATTATTATTTAATTCATAAAAATAATTATTCCTAGCATATTCTTCTATAATTAGATAATTGCTTAGTTATCTAATTAGTCATTCACCATTTAAGTCGAGATTTAATTAAATCAGTTAGTTATCTCCTGATTTAATATTTGATTATTTCTGATGAACAAACCTTTTGGTTTAGTCAGATAGTTATCATGTTTTATTCTTCTACATGCAAAATTTTATTAATTAAATAAATTTATTTAATTTATTCATTCATTCATGCATTCGAACCGACCGTTTCCTCTATGCTAATCTTTATCCTTTACATACAATCATTATTCTTTTGAGTTTCAAATAGTCTCAACTAAAGATTAAATTATTATTTAATCTCAGTCCCCACCTTTTATGCTTTATCATTCGAGTTATTACTGACACTAATCTCAATATCTTTCAATCTTAATCATCGGTCTATCTTTCAATCTAAGCCTGTCATTCGAAAGTCATATTTTCTATAAATTGGCTTGACCTTAATCATTATTACTCCTCCCGAAATCTAATGACTTTTGGAAGCAATCAACTTTCTTAATCTTTGATGTTTTGCTAATAACACTATCACGAGGCTATACTTGCACACTTAAGGGAAATTTGAGGGAAATTATCATATAATAAAAAAGTGGAGGACAATCAAGATTATTCATGGAATTGCATAAATATTCAGTGAGATCTTTCTGTTATTTATGGATTAAGCTTTCCATTGTTCTTTGTTGTTAGCTTAGGTTTAGTTTGAGTTTATTGTATTGTATTGCTTAACCTATAAATTTCCCTGTGTTACATTGGTGAACCCGACGTGAAGACACGGTCTTCAAAAAAATCCATAGAAATTTTATTCTTTTTGTAGGTACAATATAGTTCAATGCATCTGAGGCATAGAATGATGCACTTGATCCCATGAGCCAGATATGATAAATAAAATGATGCATTTGAATACTTGTGATGCATCTGTGGCCTTTTGCAACACATTTGACTGGTATAAAAAAATTCTGATGTTCAAATTCTGAATTTGAGTTTTTCATTGTAGTTTTTATTACAACTAATTTGGAGTTTGCAACATGTGTTCTTGAGGAGCTAATATAGTGTTTGTAGGACGTTTCATAGAAGAAAAATATACAAACAGTGTTTATAGGATGATTAATGAAGATAAAGATCAGACTACTAATGAATTTTTTTGTAGAATGATTATCGAAGATTATTTTGAAATAGATTATCTGATTATATTAGATCATTGTCATTTGGGATTAAAATTAACAACTATCTACTATGTTTGGTACGTTTGTACAATCTGCTAGATTAAAACTTGGTTCAATAATAGAAGTATCCTCTCCCCTTGCACACTCATGCGATCCTAGGTGTAAGAGAAACTATTATTGACTCTAGGAATTGGGCCTTCCTTGGTGGGAAAAAGTACTAACCCCAAGGTGACTCAAACTGACAATGAAGCTTTTTAGCCAAGCTACTCCCGACTGGTATAGAAATGTGAATCCTAATGGAAAACTTAGGATTATAGGTGCAGATTTGTTATTTAGACAATTTTATCTTTCCTCATGCATAGCCACCTGAATGGGTGGCCTTATTAAGAGCCAATTGTTTTTAGTTAACCAAAAACCTTCTATTTGTTGGTGCAAGAGGTCGAACCTCTGAATTCATCTCGCGTACTTGCAATTCTTAGTAGAGATGAAATTTTTTCCATGGGAGATTCATGGGAATTGAAGCTTGGATGACTCATAGAAGTGAGTGTTGTGGAGGGGAGCCAGTGTGGACAAGCTTCTAATCATCTTCTATGAATAAGCACAATTTGGGAAACCCAAGTGAGAACTCAGCAAATATTGTCACTATCAACCTTAGGATCGTACTTGTTTTCTTGGAATTATACTTGTTCATGATCAAACCTAAAACTTTTTGTTTTTTAATTATCTTTTATTTGCCAAAATTTGATCAAAATCAAACTAATTCAAACCTACAATTTACTAGAAAATAAGTTGCATCTATTTACCAGTAAGCTGCATCTACAGTATCGAGTCACATCTGTTTACTAGAACACCACATCTATTACACTGAGCTGCAGATGTCAAACCTATTAACATATCTGATACTAGAAAACCACATCTGAAACCCCTATGATGCATTTGATTTGATGATCCACATTTGCAATCTGCAATGACGCATATACCTATCACAAACCTGAGCCTTATTTTACTAGTAAACAATCTCTGAGACCGAAAACTGCATCCGACAAATCCTATGACACATCTAATATTGTGAGTTACATTTGTAGTTTGGAAATATGCATCTTCCTATCATAGACCTAAGACACAATTTACCAGTACCACATCTAACATTAGGAACCGCACATGATAGTTTCTATGACACATCTATAAAATTGAACCGCAATTGCCTGAGAACCCAAAAACCAAAATTCACTGTAACAGTCTGAAACCAAATAGTCACACCAGTCTTTGATTTATCTTGTCAGAGTGACCACTAAATAGAAACCAAAAACTTTTCTCATAATTTGCATGATTGCATCCTTCAAGTATCATTTATCCATAGCGATAGACATACTAGTTGCAAACTTTAGCTACATTCTAGGAGTCTTAATTACCTTCAGATCAATCAAAATTTTAGGACAATCACCTTTGCAGATTTTAGAATAGGCCAACTTTCCATACTCTAGATATACCCTTGCCTCAAAGAAAATTTTCATTGAACCTAGTCACTTGTCACACATATCTTTTGTCATCTTCATGAGTCTTTCCAACTCATCAGTCTAATTTGGGAGCTCACTTTATCTCTTGGTCCTAGTCTTACAAATGTTCCTTGACAAACTAAATTGAAGCCTTGGTCAAACTTTAGATGGTTAGTAACCTATTTTCAAATCTCCCAAAATTGATTACCTTTAAAATCTTTCCTACACTTTTGCATACTTAGACATAGTCATTTTAAGACACCATCATTTTAGACATTCCTTATTTTCCAAAAAAAGACCAAAAAAAATAATTGCATTAGCATTCATCCCTTATAAAAAAAAATTCCACAAACATAGCTTAGGTTGCATACCTTAGAATTAAGTCACCCTCTTTGCATTTTCATACCTTAGACCTCATATCACATGCCTTAGTCATACTCCACCTTTTGTCATAACCTCACCACCATGACTGGAATTTACCTTTATATGCTTGCTAGTCAAGTTGAATACTAGTTACTCTATAATGGTCAATGCCAACAAACCATAGACTTCAAAAGACAATTTATCCAATCCAAATGCCAATCAACATCAACCCATGTTCAACTACCCACATACCCTTCCCACCAACATTCTATAAGTCCTAGTCATTCAGTCATCTGCCCTCACTTTCAATAGTCACTTGACACAATATTTCACATTAATCCACGACAAACATCTATTAGTCATACCTATCCTAACCTTGACAAGGGAAACCAAATTTCCACTAATCCCTTCCAAGCCTCCACGTCCTATCCTAGTCCTTCATCCACTAATCCCTTCCAAGCCTCCATGTCCTATCCTAGTCCTTCATCCACTAATCATTTCCAAGCCACTCCATCTCAATCTACATCTAGTCATGGCCTCCAAAGTCGCATCCCATCTACTAAACCTAAGGATACATGTCAAATGGAAAGTCCAAAGCATGACATCATGGCTTCACCTTCATTTCAAGATCAAAGTAGTCTATCCCATGACCCTATCTTTAATTCCATCCAAGAATTCCTTCTAGATAATCATTGCATCTAAAATACACGTATCCTTGATCAAGATTCCATTCCCAATCATATCATTCAAGACAAACCCATCTTTGATCAAGACACTACTATTGAGAAAGAAGTCCAAAATGATCCACTCCTTGACCTTTATGTCATTCATGATCAAACACTTGAAGACAACCCTATCCAAGTACCAAATGCATCCATTTCCCAAAATGAGAAGCTTTCCTCCTTTGGACACATAGATGATATTCCTCTAGAATGAGAGTCTCCTACTCTAGACATATTTGCAAATGATCAAGCTATAGCTGAGTTCATTGGACTCTATGAAAATTACCATAAAGATGGTTTCAACATTGACTTGGAAGCACTAGTAGAATCATTTGAGTCTGATATGTCACAAAATAACACCAAAGATATCCAACATGTCAATGAAGCTAAGACATCCTATCAACTAGGATCATCCACTTTTATCAAATCAGGCTTTCTTGTAGAGGAGAAGATTCCAAGTAACAGTTTCCACATACACAATGATGGGTTAGCATCTTGCTTTCAAAACAAAAAATACCCCATTGCAAATAGAATCTGTCAAAGCATGCAGTATCAAGGAAAAGGACTAGGCATACACGAGCAAGGAATTCTAGAACCAATACAATTTCAAGAAAATCCTAGACATTAAGGTCTTGGTTATCCTTTAGTCAACAAATCTAATGATGTTAATGGTACCTCCTTGATATTGGGGGAAACTTTATTGGATATAAACATCAAAATGGGGTCCATGAGTAGTTATTACATTAAGGTTTTTTCCAACACTCCTTCCATCCATACCATAAATTGTCATTCCAACATGAATAAACCTTCCATTTGGAACCAACAAAAACAAAAGAAAAATGGATCAAACAAAGAAAATAATTCAAAAGTAAAATTCAATAAAAATGCGGAGCTATAAGAAAAGAGGACTCCCACATATAATAAATGTCCACCTCCTTCAAAATGGTCATCATACAAGGCATATAAAAGTCATGGTTCCAAACATTATCCCAATCCAAAATCCAGTCTCCATCATCCATCACCCCAAGTTTGGAAAATGAAAATTCCTACATCTAAATTTCCAAACACGTCTACCATCATCTGTCATAATCCTACATCTCACTTAAAGTCCAAAAATCCCTTGTCACAAATCCATCACATCTTGGTAGCAACTCTTTATTGTAAGGACTTGTTGGCAGTTGTTGATATGTGGTTGTCATTGATGTCAAAACTACTGGTATTAATATCTTTAAGGTTGTATATGTCGAGGATATTGACAAGATTGTAATAAAATAAGTTGTAGGTTGTCAGTGATGTAGTGGAGTTCAGTTTAGCCATCATACTATTGGATAGCTTAGTATATTGATGATTGGATATTGTGGATCAAAGGGTTTGTTGTCGAGTATATCTACTTTATCCACATTAAGTTTCACAAATCCGCATGAAGATTTGATCGAGTTATGAGTATTTGTGTTCTGATAGTTTTTATGTTGCTTCAGTTGGTGCTCCTAAAAGAAGATAATGCGATTCTAGTAATTTGAGTTTTTGTGGATGCTTTTGTGGTGATTTATGATGCTCATGGATGTTTCTAGATCATGCTCTATCTATGTTGTATGTCCTCATTGATCGTTGTGCTCACAATTGGTGATTTTATTTTGTGTGTTCATGTTTTTCATGTTCATGGCCAACAGGGTGATTGTAGCATGTTGTGGATCTTCAAGACATAATTTTTGAAGGTTGTTCGTGTTTGAGGATATTGTTTTGGGTCCTTGATATGTTGTGGCCAACATTGGTTGATTCACATTGATAATTATTTATGTTTTAGGCTGACAGTTGGTACACATTTTATATTTTGTTGAAGCCGACATGAAGATGATGTTATTCTTAGTTATGGATATACATGTTCAATTGTTTATACCATTTGAAGGTATGGTGTGAGTGATGTGTGAGTGTTGTGTGCAAATAATGTTCTAATATTTTGAAGGAAAAGGCAGAGTGTGAAGAAGAGTGAGCAGAGTTTATGTGCTTAACCAGAGCTATAATCAGGCATTAGCAGATGCTACTTTCTTAGTTCAAAATCTTGCAAATGTAATCTGAATGTTTTTGTAAGAAAATGTGTCTTCCTTTGGGAAATAATCCTTTTTGTATTTGAGTAGTGAGCTCTAGGCAGTGTGCCTGAATGCATGTGAATTCCCATTTATTACACTTTTTATACTTTTAATAGGGTATAATCTTGTGGACTAACCTCCACCATGGTTTTTCCCCTAACATGGTTTCCATGTAAAAAATCTTGGTGTTATGTGTGTTTCTGATGTGGTGATGGTTTATGCTTTCATGTTTAGTTATCAGATATGAGAATAAGTTGAATATGTTTAATAAGTTTAATTTCTGAGACAACTGATTCATCCCCCCTCTTAGTTGTCCACCCTTGTATTTCCAACAATTAGTATCAGAGAAAGTTCCTCGGAAGAAGTTTAATAGCTTGAGGTGATCTAGGATGGCCACATATAAGAAGGATAGCCCGTGATTTGATGGAACTAAATATTCTCTGTGGAAGACTCAAATGGAGTGTCATGTGAGATGTAGTGGTGAACCCTACTAGAACATTACAAGGAATAGGTATATCATCCCACAGAATGGTCCTTCTACTGCTGCTGAGATTAAGGATGTTGAGTACAATATAAGGGCTAAGGAAGCATTGTTGAGTGCTCTGACTAATTCCAAGATGAAAAATGTAATGGAGCTGAAGACTGCTTATGAGATCTTGAAAAAGTTAGAAAATTTGTATGAAGGTGATGCTCATGTGAAGATTGCTAAGCTGCAAAGCCTAAAAGGGAAATATGAAATGTTGAGAATGGGTGATGATGAGAACATCACTTCTTTTATGTAGAGAGTGAATTAACTTGTGTGTAGTATCAGATGTACTGGTGGAACATTGGAAGAATCAGAGATTGTTGCTAAAGTGCTCAGATCCTTGACTGCTGCATATAAAGCCAAAGCTACAGTTATTGAAGAGATCTGGACTATGACAAATGTAACCAGAGACAAGTTGATAGGTAAGCTTACTGCTTTTGAGTTAAGTGAGTTTGGTGATTCTCTTCCTAAGATAGAATCTGCATTCAAAGCTACCATCTCTGGAAGAGATAAGCAGAGATATGATCCGGGAGAAATTTCTTCAAGAAAAATGTTCAAGTATGAGGAGGAAATGAAAGAGATTGAAGAAGAAGAGAGAAAACTAGATGAGCTTGAAGCACTTATTTTCAAAAGGGAAGCTAGAGGAGAAGGTAAGTATAAAGGGAAGTTGTCTATTAAATTTTTTTCTTGCAATAAGATAGGTCATTTTGCATCAAGGTGTCTAGAAAGAGTTCCTAAGCCAAGACCTAACAAGCCTAGATTCCAAAGAAATTGTTATTATGTTGCTAATGAAGGTGTGACAAATGATGAATCTGATAAAGGGAATGTAAGTGAGGACAAATGGGTGTTTATTGCTATCAAGGAAAATGATCCAGCCCCTACTGAATCTACTAGTTGCACAAATGTGGAGAAAGCCCTAGCTGCCCGAGTTGAAGAAAAATATGAATGGGTGATTGACAATGGATGCTCTCATCACATGATAGGTGATAAAAGTAAATTTGTGAGCTTCGAGAAGTATGATGGTGGTGTTTTAAGATTTGGTGATGATAAAGTTGATCATGTAATCTATGGTAGAGGATCCATTTCTCTTGATGGTAAGAATAATCTCGATGATGTTCTATATGTGGAAGGTTTGAAGCATAATCTCTTAAGTGTTGGACAGATGGTTGACAAGGGATACAATCTTCAATTCAAGGATGGAAAGTGTAGAATATTGGGGAGTTATAGAAATGTAATTACATCTAGTACAAAAACAAAAGGTAATATCTTTCACCTGAATTCTGCTAGTAAAATTTATTTGATTGTTCCAGTTGATGAAAGTTGGTTGTGGCATAGGATAATGTGTCATGTAAAATTTGATAATATTATCAAGATAAGTTCTACTCAAGCAATAAGATATCTTCCTAAGTTGATGAAACCTACTAATACCATATGCAAGGAATGTCAGTTAGGGAAGCACACTAGAGTTTCATTTCAGAGCAAAGAACATTGTCCAAATGAAGTGTTGGAGCTTATGCATACTGACTTGTGTGGTCCTTCTAGAGTCATAATTTTACAAGGTTACAGGTATTTCATGTTACTCATTGATGATTATTCTAGAATGATGTGGGTTACTTTCTTAAGGGAAAAATTTGAAGCTCTGGAGAAATTCAAGATTATTAAGGTTATGGTTGAGATAGAGATAGGTCTAAAGATTAAATGTCTGAGATCAAATAGAGGTGGTGAATTCACTTCTAGTGAGTTTAATTCTTTTTGTGAAGAGCATGGGATAAAGAGACAATTATCCACACCACAGACCCCTCAGCAAAATGGAGTTGTGAAAAGGAAGAATTGGACAATTGAAGTTGCTAGGAATATGATGCTAGAAGGAAATGTTCCTCATATCTACTGGAGAGAAGCTGTGAGTACTGTTGTTTACACTCTCAACCAAGTATAGGTCAAAGGTGATACCGATAAGACTCCTTATGAGCTATGGTATGGTCATAAGCCTATTGTTAGATACTTCAAAATCTTTGAGAGTAAATTCTTTATCAAAAGATATGAAGATATAGGTAAGTTTGATGCTAGAAGTGATGAAGGAATCTTTCTTGGTTGTTCTACTAAAATTAAGGCCTACCAGTGCTACAATAAGAGATTCAGGAAAGTAATTGAAAATGCTAATGTCAATGTTGATGAAGACATAGTTAGACCATCCAGAACCTATGGATATGATTTAGATGATTAGAATGACAGTCCAGATAAAGGAAAGAAAGTTCAAACTCAAAATCAATTTCACATCATTCCGGTGAATCAAGAAAATCAAGAGGAAGGAACTAGTGAAACTGTAGAAGTGAGATCACAAGAGCCTGAAGTTCAAGAAAATCCTAAGACTCCAAGGTATGTAAGACAGTCATTTAGAAGATCAAATTATAGGTGATAAGAACAAAGGTGTTCAAACTAGGAGAAGGATTACAGAGGAATATTGTTTGATCTCAAAGACTGAGCCTAATAGTGTCAATGAAGCATGCAAATATGAACATTGGGTGGAAGCAATGAAAGAGGAGCTACTATAAATTGAGAAGAATGATACATGGATTCTTGTTCCTAGACCTAAGGACAAAAATGTAATTGGAGCTAAATGGGTCTTTCAGAACAAATTGAATGAGCATGGTGAAGTTGTTAGAAACAAAGAAAGACTAGTGTGTAAAGTATATTCTCAGATGAAAGGAATTGACTTTGAAGAAAAATTTTCCCATGTTGCTAGGATTGAAGCTATGAGACTATTTCTTACTTATGTTTCTTACAAAAACTTCAAGGTTTATTAGATGGATGTCAAGTCAACCTTTCTGAATGGTGAACTAGAAGAAGAAGTCTATATTGAGCAATCTTATGGATTCCAATTGACTAATCAGGGAGATATGGTTTTTCAGTTGAAGAAAGCACTGTATGGACTCAAGCAAGCCCTAAGAGCATGGTATGCCATACTGGAAAAGTATTTATTGAAGCTTGGATTTAACAAAGGTACTGTTGACAATAATCTATATTTCAAGATTTATCATGATAAAGATTTGATTGTTGAAGTCTTTGTTGATGATGCCATTTTTAGAGGAGATGATATTTTGTGTATGAAGTTTGTTGATGAGATGTAGAGTGAGTTTGAGATGTCTTTGATTAGAGAAATGAAATTCTTTTAGGGATTGCAAATTACTCAGCTAGATAAAGGGATCTTTATATCTCAATCCAAGTATGTGAAAGAATTGCTAAAGAAGTTTGGTATGGAAGATTCAAAGCCAATTGGTACACCTATGGTGACCAGATGTAAGCTAACACAAGATGATGATTCACCTAAATCAAATCAAACTAGATATAGATCCATTATTGGTGGAGTGCTCTATTTGACTCAAACTAGACCTGATATCATGAATTTCGTATGCATTGTTGCAAGATTTCAAGTTGATCCTAAGGAATCTCATGTGACAGCTGTGAAAAGGATTTCTAGGTAATTAAAGGGGGCAGTTGCTTTTTTCCTATGGTATCCTAAAGATGATGACCTTACTTTGAGTGCTTTTACTGATGTTGATTGGGTAGGAGATGTGAATGACACAAAGAATAATAGTGGTGGTGTATTTTTCTTGGTAAAGAAGTTGATTTCATGGTTAAGTAAGAATAAAAATGCCATTTCTTTATCTACTACTGAGGCAAAATACATTGTTGCTGCTAACAATTGCACTTAAGTATTGTGGATGAAGCAGATGTTGAAAGATATCAAAGTTGTGTATGATGAACCTATTGCTATATTTTGTGATAATTCAAGTGCAAATTAACATTTCTAAGAATTTGGTGCTGCATTCAAAAACCAAGCATATATCTATCAAGTTTCACTTTTTGAGAGAGAAGGTGATTGAAAAGGAAGTTAGATTGGAGTATGTGCCCACTAAGGAATAGATTGTAGATATCTTTACCAAGCCCTTGCCTAAGGATACTTTTGAGTATCTCAGAGGGAAGCTAGGGGTGATTACCCCTCCTAATTAGAATTAAGATGCATTGACTTGCATCAATCTATGCATTTCATAGTCATATCTTGATCCGAATTGATGTTGTGGTGGCTGCTACTCAGGGGAAGTAGTCAGATGTTCAGAAATGTGGTTCAGAGCTTGTGTGGAGAAAGAGAATGTGTATATTTTTGATTGATGTCAAAGGGGGAGAAGAGTCATGTGAAAAAATATGAAAGAGTTGAGGAGAAAAGAGTCAAAATATAAGGGGGAGAAAGTGCTAAGAGATAGTTGCGTTGATGGTGTTTTTCATATCATGTGTTGCCATTAATTCCAAAGGGGGAGATTGTTGGAAGTTTCTGATACGTGGTTATCATTAATGTCAACACTATTGGAATTAATATCTTTAAGGTTGTATATGTAGAGGATATTAACAAAATTGTAATAAAATAAGTTGTAGGTTTTTAGTGATGTAGTGAAGTTCAATTTATCCATCATACTATTGGCTAGCTCAGTATATTGATGATCGGAGATTGTGGATCAAAGGGTTTTTTTTTTAGTATATCTATTCTATTCAAGTTAATTTTTAGAGATCCACATAAATATTTGATCGAGTTATGAGTATATGTGTTCTAACAGTTTTTCTATTGCTTTAGTTGTTGCTCCTAAAAGAAGATAATGTGATTCTAGTAATTTGAGTTGTTGCAGATTCTTCTATGGTGATTCATGATGCTCGTGGATGTTTCTAGATCATGATTTATCTATGTTGTACGTCTGCATTGATCATTGTGCTCGTGATTGGTGATTTTCTTTTGTGTGTTCATGTTTTTCATGTTCATGGCTGATAGGGTCATTGTAGCATGTTGTGGATCTTCAAGGCATAATTTTTGAAGGTTGTTCATGTTCGAGGATATTGTTTTGGGTCCTTACTATGTTTTTCCCGACATTGGTTGGTTCGCATTGATAATTATTTATGTTTTGGGCTGATAGTTTGTACACATTTTATATTTTGTTGAAGCCAACATGGAGATGATGTTATTCTTAGTTGTGGATATAAATGTTTGATTGTTTATACCATTTGAAGGTATGGTGCGAGTGATGTGTGAGTTTTGTGCACAAATAATGTTTTAATCTTTCAAAGGTAGAGGTAGAGTGTGAAGAAGAGTGAATAGATTTTATGTGCTTAACCAGAACTGTAATCAGGCATTAGCAGATGCTACTTTCTCAATTTAAAATCTTACAGATGTAATCCAAATGTTTTTGTAAGATAGTGTGTCTTCCTTTGGGCAGTAAGCTTTTTTGTATTTGAGCAATGAGCTCTAGGTAGTGTGCCTAAATGCATGTGCATTCCCAATTATTACACTTTTATACTTTTAACAGGGTATAATCTTGTGGAATAACCTCCACCGTGGATTTTCCCCTAATAGGTTTTCCACATAAAAAATCTTGGTGTTATGTGTGTTTTTTATGTAGTGATTATTTATGCTTTCATGTTTATTTATTAGATCTGAGAATAAGTTGAATAAATTTAATAAGTTTAATTTCTAAGACAACTAATTCACCCCCCCTCTTAGTTGTCTTCCCTTTTGTTTCCAATAGGACTCTCATGGCACTCTATCACAATGTGTGTATTCTAAAAAGGCCAACTCTAGTATCAACAAGGATCATAATGCATTAATCAATTGTATGCAAGTGCTATGATCCTAACAAGGCAACTACTTCATCAAGGTCATTATTGGCATATCATGGCACCAATCTCTACATCAGCACCATCAATGGATTCAACACAATTAGTGATCATCTAAAGCATCAAGGCCATCTAGAAAATACAAAAATACAAAAAAAATCAAAAATCAAAAAAATTGTCACCTTGTTGAAAACCTAGCAAATAGGCATCTTGGTGACACCAAAAAGAAAAAAAAGAGTCAAGAAAAATTTCATCTAATAGTGAAAACCATGCTTATGGCACTTTGGATAAGTACCATGATGAAAACCTAGCAAATAGGTGTCATGTGTAAGAAATTATCTATGTGGACCATTACACTTGGGGGCAAGTTGTCTCATGTCCCATACCCTTTGTATGACATTTATTATGACATTTCCATCTATCCATCTAAGCCCTACCACTTACATCCATTTTCCCACCTACTTTGATTTTGATAAGGACTAGGGTACAAACATAAATCACACTTTGAAAAAACTCTTGACATGTCTATCCTTTGGTCATACACTATCCATGAAATATCATGTTATAGCCTTCATAGCATTTTCCAACCCATACCTTGAAGAAAACAAGTTATCCTTATATGACATAGTCCTTGGAGACCATATGATAATTTTTTCTAGCAAAAAATCCTCGTGTCACTTATCTTTTACCAAATCCACCCATCATCTATTCATACCTATTTCATGCCTTGGTTTCCCTTGCTAATGGTCTAAGGATCTTCCATCATCCCATCCAATCCTAAAAAATCATTCAAATGCAACAAGCCCAATCCATACAATCTTACTATGCATCCTAGAGCATCATTCAAAACATTCTTTGGCTTTGTTTCTATCCTTGCTACAAACCTTGATCCTTTAGTCACATTATCATCATCCTCACATTGTTTCGGGATGTGTCCTTCCCACATCAAACGTCATCATCATCCTCATCACCTGTCAATTAGTTTTCAGCTTAACTAGGGGAAAGATCATGGTTGTCCTTGGATTCTTATGCATGCTTGCTCACTTGTTTATAGGCATCATTCACATGCATTTGTCACGATCCTCAAAAAAATCCAAAAACGTCACAAAATGTCTTGAAAAAATCCAAAAACATAAAAAAACATCAAAAAACTTCAAAAAGACAAAAAATCCAAAACATGTCAAAAAAAAAAATAGAGTCAGAGTCAGTCACACCAATCAATCTTTATCATTTTCGAACTATGTTGCCTCTATGACTGGATGTAGGCAAGCCCATCTACCGATGTGCCCTCGAGGCATTAGGTTAGTCTTTTTAGGTTTTTTTGTATAAAATCATGACTCAATCCATTATCTATAAGATGAAGGCATTGGTCATGTCAAACTATGAGGTCTTTGCGTGTATAACGTAGGCAAGGCCATCAATCAATGAGTCCCTGAGGCCACACTAGGTCAGTCCATTAGGGTTGGTCACTTTCACTATCACACACGTCAAATGTCTTCAAATAAATCAAATATTTTTTAGTTAGTCTTGTCAGTCAAATTCTATTCAAACTACAAGGTCTCTGCATGTATAACATAGGCAAGGTCATCAATTGATGAGCCCCTAAGGCCGCACTAGGTCAGTCCTTTAGGGCTCTTCATGTTAGTGAAAATAAGTCAAACATTGTCATCAAGCACAAACAATTGTTAGAACATCAAGAAAAGTCACACATCAACAAGAGAATTAAGTCAACAAGGTCATCAATTCAAATCAAACAAATTTCCAAAGCAATAACAAAAAAACAATCAACCTATGCATTATACAGGATGTGTCCTTCCTGAAAACAAACATGATTATTTAGTCAAACAATCATCATTGCCTTATACAGGTGGTCACATGATCAAAACCAGACTCAACGTCTTATACGATATGTCTTTCTAAAACTAGGCTTAGTCATGCCTTATATAGATAGCCACGTGATCGAAACCAGACTCAACATCTTATATGGTATGTGTCATTCTTGAAATCAAGCTTTATCAAACAATCAACTTATCAATCCTTTAGACAATTAAGAAAAAAAAATGATCAAATTTTGGAAAATATTTTTATTGGTTGTTGACATTATGGCTTGTTTTGTCTTATCTTTTCATTTTGATTTTTCTTTGAGTCCGGTTATTAGCTTTCTTGAGGATGTCCCATGAATGATTTAGAGAAGCAACGATGTATCGGGACTCTTTTTCTTTGACTGCCATTTGTTGACTGTCTTTGGGCTTTATCTTTGAGTCATGTTACTAGCTTCCTCGAGGATGTCCCATGAAGGATTTAGATGAGCAATGATGTCTCATGACTCCTCTTTTATTTGTTTGTTATTTGTGGTTTTTCTTGACAAAAATATTGGGGAAACTGTACCCTTAGTATGAGTTAGGACATTCCTTGTCTGCGACTATCTATTTCTAGTAGGTGGATGACCTTGCACACCCTGGTCTATCTCATATCATGGTGTTTTTTTTTCCATTTTTATCAGTTACTACCCAGTGATGATTTAATGCAAGGCCTATTGTGTTTCAAAAAAACATTGAAGATTTCTAGTACTAACATCCATATCTTTTATGTTACTTCTCATATTTTTCACACTAACATTTCTTCTTTCATGCATTATGATGGAGTCCTATGACACAAAAAATAAATCATTCTACATATGCATTTATGTTAGAAACATCATTTAGACATTTTCATACATATATACATATTAAATCATACATATACGTTGCATTTGAAAAAAAATATATATATATAGACTTCCATCTCATCTAGGAAACCATGACATAAGATGCATTCACCATCGTAAATCATATAGCATATTATAACAAAAAATTACATGTACATGGAATTGTAAATACATAAATCACATTGCATTTCATAATCATAAATGAATGTATGACATCCGTAATACCATAAAAGTAAATGCATACATCATCATATAGAATCAACATAATATCATAAGTTGCATTAACATCATAAAGTAAATATTGGCATCCATAACACATGCATAAATAGAAGACTGCATATCATATAGAAGACTACATAATCATATATAGAAATCCATATCATATAATCACCACCAAAAATGATATATATATCGCTCAAAAAGTGTCACACTACAATGTCATAATGCATCTCTCAAAATGGAGCTCGCGGGCTCTATAATCAAAATATAGTGTCTATAAATAAATATAACATGTCCCTAGCTAGAACTCCCACTACTCCCATGTGGAGAGTGAGGAGGTGATTGATGGGGAGGTACTGATGATCATTGTGCAGAAAGGGGCCTATCATACAGCCCTGTCCTGTATAGTCCTACAACACCACCACTAATCTAAGATCAGTTGTGTGAAGCCCTGCTACGTGAACTGCTACTACGCACCTGGGAATAACTAGGATCCTATCTCTCAGGAGGTACCTCCTACTCATACAAATCTCTATAATATCTATCTATCACCATCCCTAACCAACTCATGAGTGAAAGATGTAGCTGGTCCAATGCAAAGGGTGGTAAACTCTTGAAATCTCAGCTTTGTCTCTTGCCTTCGTGCCACTGCCTAATCTCTCTCCAAGTAGCCACTATCCACCTCCATCTGCATCTTGTCCCTCTTTTCCATCACAGCTCTCATCCAGTCCTCCAAGGCTTCTACTCGGGCCTATAAATCAGCCAACCCCTTATTAGTGGGACCCTCCTCCTCTCGTTGTGGCCTCTCTCCCTCATCAACATCCCACTCGTCAACAATCTTGTCTCAAAGCTCTCTCTCATAATCCCCCATCTCCTCATCATCATCACCCTAATACCCTACCAATAGACCAAGGGCATCTATCTTTTTCTCCTCCTCAACAGCCTCCTCCTTAGCTTGCTCCTCACCAACAACCTCCTCTATAGCCATCTCCCCTCCTCCACCCATATCCAACATAGGAACATCCTCTCCCTCCCCCTCCTCGCAGACAGGTGACAAACCAAGGCCTCAACGTTTATGACCTCATCAACCCTGTTGACCACCCCTACCACTCCTCCTCTACCATCATCTCCACCATCTCTACCACCTCTCCCACCTCTACCACCTCTCCTACCACTACGTCAGCCCCGTGGTCCTGTCCCTCACTGCTCTATAGGTGTTGGCCCATCAAGATCTATCAAAGGCACATGCCTATGTTGCACCCACTAGGCATCATATGCATATGTCATCCCAGGATCTATAGCTCCACCCCTCCATCCCCACTAAATAGGTTGTGCTGCATCGATGTTTGCCTCAACCATCACAACACAAATTTGTGGCCCCCATAGAGGAACCTCCCTAGAAGATCTAGCAAACTCTGCTCAACCCTGGGGCACATCCTGTACCTCACCAAACTATCAAAGAACTCTATCTGGCAGGTGTCTCTCAATAATATGAACCCTGGAAACAATCCTCCCTATTAGATATCGTGTCTTCCAACATAAAGGCAAGTGTCAATGTTCATCATGCCACTTTGTACAATCCATGTAAGGCCTCCATATAAACTGAACAAGAGTGTCAAAATTATGCCTCTAGTATCCAATATCATCGAGATTAGTCTGAGTGATGGTGCCAACATAATGAAAAACATATGGAGACCTATCATCTAGCTGAAACACAATAGGTGGGTAGGAAACAACAATGCGCTCCCATGCCCAGATCATCAAAAGAGGCATACCACAACTCATAGACTGTGCCTCCCTATATGCTATATCATGTACGTTAAAATACAACATGTCTAGTAGACATGGGCCCCATGCATATACAACCTGCCACTCCAACATCCCTACCAACATCTCACCCCAACCCACAGGAAACCCATGCCCTCTATGGTCTGGTAAAACAATCCCACCAATCAATGTGCACAACATACAATCAATACACTCATATCTCTCTACCAATACATGCCATCTGATCTCATAATGCTCAATCCCAAGTTGTCTGACATCATCATGCTGATAATAATGATTGAGATTGCTATAACCCCTTTGGGTATCATAAAGGACTCTCTCACCCCTGATCGGTAACCGAAGAATCCTATAGACGTCCTCCAATATAATAGTAGCCTCTCCTATAGGAAAAATGGAATGATGATGTCTCTGAATGTCATAGCTCACAAAGTGTGGTGAGCATCCCTCAGTTTGCCCGAATAGTGGGCATAAATGTAACATGATGCAATCTGAGATGCCATATCATCCATCTCTCTCCACTACGCAATTGGTCCCACAATTTGTAGGTCAACAACCTTGACTCTCAGGTATATATTAGATCCAAAGTGACCTGCAAATGTATAACAAAAACCTTGTGTCAGAAATACAAAGGAAATTTTTACATCACAAAACTTCAAAATTTTTGACATGCAAATGCGTCACTTTATAACAAATGCATTTCAAAATTGCACATGTCATTCAACTTTACAAATGTGCCGCAATAAACCAAATGTGTCACATAACATTGCACATGTGTCACAAAACACACATGTGTCATACAAAGCATCCATGCGCACAATCATACAGATGCATCACAAAATGCAAATGCGTTGAACAATTAAATAAACAAACAATCATGCATATGCATAATATCAAATCCGGTTCACTATAATATATGCGACATTAAACTGAACAAATGTGACTCGTACCTACAAATGTAATGCAAAAGAAACAAAATGCATTGATTACCCTATATGCGAAAACAATCCTAGAAATGTTTTTGCAAATGCATCGTATCGCGACCAGATGCATCACATATGAACACATTTGCATCGCAGGCGAAGTGACGCATTTGAATAATAAAATTTTAAATGCCTAAAAATGCATGAAAAATAAAATTTCAAAAGATGGTTTTGGGGTACATACCAAGGGTCCCACATCTGCAAGTCGTCTGAAGGTCCTTACTCGATATTCACGGTGCTCTTTGTAAGGAACATGCAACATTTTTACTGAGTGCTCCAGAGTAAAATCAAGGTTTTCCAAGCTTGAGGGGTGCAAATGAATCTATTTTTCACCCAAATCCTATTTATACTTAGGGTTTTGGAGGGGTTTTTCTCACACTTTGTGTACTAGGCACACTATTTACCAACTTCAAATGATCATTTCACCTACCAAACCTCGCTAAAAGTCATTTACATCACCACCGTCGAACTTCTAGCTATCAAATTACCTAATCAGGACAATTTCCAAATTTTTCTACATTTTTCAAAAGTTCGTCATTTCTCCCGAGAGGGCATACCCTTGCCTATTTCACACTAGGGCATGACTGGGGCATGTTATATTTGTTATTCTGTGACACAAATGCTGAAATGACATTATGTCAAAGAGGGGCAAACTGTAGATACTGAAAATTGGTCTAGGCCCGTGACTCTAATTTTCTTCATAATTAATATCTTCATTGTCATAATTAAATAATGTTAATTATTTGATTATTTTCTAAAAGTCAGTTGTCCTCTATTAATTAAATAACCAATTATTTTATTAATTCATTTTTTACCTTTATTCAATCTTGATTAATTAAATAAATATTATTTATTTAATTACGTTGCTAATTAAGTTTATCCTCTTTCTAAACTTAAATAAATTGTTATTTAATTTACTCTCATCACATTTATGACTATAATTAAATAATCATTTAAAATTATTTAATTATTCCTTAACCTTTTCTCCAGTTAATTAAATAAATCTTTATTTATTTAATTTAATCCTCAAATTTTGAATGTTGAATTAAATTATTATTTAATTCATAAAAAGAATTATTTCTAGCATATTCTTCTATAATTAGATAATCGCTTAGTTATCTAATTAGTCATTCACCACTTAAGTCAAGATTTAATTAAATCAGTCAATTATCTCTTGATTTAATATCTGATTATTTTATAATGAACAGACCTTCTAGTTTAATCATTATCGTGTTTTATTCTTCTATGTGCAAACTTTTATTAATTAAATAACTCTATTTAATTAATTCATTCATTCATGCGTTTGAACAGATCGTTTCCTCTATGCCAATCTTTATCCTTTACATACAATCATTATTCTTCTGCGTTTCAAATAGTCTCAACTAAAGATTAAATTATTATTTAATCTTAATCCCCACCTTTTATGCTTTATCACTCACGTTATTACTTACACTATTCTCAATGCATGTCACATCTTTCAATATTAATCATCGGTCTATCTTAATCATCGGTCTATCTTTCAATCTAAGCTTGTCATTTGAAATTCATATTTTCTATAGATTGTCTTGACCTTCATCATCATTACTCCTCCCAAAATCTTATATAAATTGTCTTGACCTTCATCATCATTACTCCTTCCAAAATCTTATGAATTTTGGAAGCAATCAACTTTCTTAATCTTGGATGGTTTGCTAATAACACTATCATGAGGCCAGTTGTTGTTTTTGGTTAGGGGTGCTTCTCCTTCATCTGATGGGATCTTTGTTCTATTAGAAGTGGTGATGAAGCTAATTTTGGTCCTGAGGTTGTTGATGAAGGTTTACCTGGCTGCACTGGTTGTTGTGGGGTCTTCTCTACTGATGACTTGTTGGATGGAGGATTATGCTATTTTGGACTCTATTATTGTGAGATGGGGTTAGAGAATCAAATAGAATAGATAAAGTGACAGCCACCACTTCTAAACTATTAATCCACATCTAAACAAGAGAATACAAACAAATGGAGATTTCAAAGTGAAAGAAAATAAAATAAAGTACTCCCCATATTGTAGTTGATTCCTTCTCTTGCTCTCCTTCTTCTTGTTATGCAACTTTTCCCTCAGATTTGTTGAAATACTTTTGCAAGACCTGCAAATGGTAGCAATAAAGCTGGAGAATAATAGCTGTTAAGTTAAAAATGGAGAAGGAAGGTTGCTTTTATAGACAACCATTCGAATGGATAGTTGAGATTAATCTTTTAGAAAGATTCCAAGATCAATGGATGGGAATTCATGAGAGGGATGTTATGAAATGGATGGTTGAGATTAAGTCTCAGAAAGGATGCCAAGATCAATGGTCTAGAATTGATGCACCAAGAATATGCTATTCTTGGAGGAATCATGACAGGAAGACATGCAAAGACATGCAGGCCATGACAGACATGCAGGCTAGGATAGGCATTCAAGGACATGCAGGGACATGCAAGCTATGACAGGAAATGAATGTTATGATAGGGGATTATGACAGGGTATCTTTGACCAAGTGGTGCATAAATAATTTATTTTAAATAATTTATTCAAAAATGTTGGAAATGGACAAGTGAAAAATAAATAATTTATTTGAAAATAGAAGAAACGGACAAGTGGAAAATAAATAATTTATTCAAATTATTTATTTGAAAATAGAGGAAATGGACAAGTGGAAAATAAATAATTTATTCAAATTATTTATTTGAAAAAATGAAAAGAGAAGCATTTAATTAAATTTATTAATTTAATTAAATGGAGAGATAGAAATTAGACCTTAAATAATTAATTTAGATTAACTATTTAATTAGGAGAGGTGGCATGGGATAGTTAAATGATTTTAATAATTATTTAACTATGGAAGAATTAAAGGACCATGAATAGATAAATAATTAATGGTAATTATTTAACTATAGATGAAAGATGACAAAATAATTAAATAAATAATAATTTATTTAACTATTGAAGAAGAGGAAGAAATTAGTGACACGATTAGTTTATTTAATCGGTCAGAATAGAATAAATATTAGAAAGTGAATTAATTAAATAATTATTAAAAATTATTTAATTAATAGAGGAATATAATCAAACATAATTGAATAACTAAAATTATTCAATTATCACAGGACGGAGATGAAGAAAAATGATGCTCGAAGGCTTAGGACATTTTTATGTGTCTACATTTTGCCCCTCTTTGTCATAATGCAGCCTGTCACATTGTGACAAAGAAAAATAAGTCAAAGTCATGCCCCAGTGCAAAATAAGATGAGGAAGAATGACGAGGAGGGTTATGGTATGCCCCCTTGAGAGGACAGATGGGTTCTAAGAACACGAGTGTGCTCTCGAAATGGATGATAAGACTAGAGGATGAAGGATAAAAGAAATGTTAGCTTGGAAAGGGATGGATATTAGCGTGGAGGAGAAAGGAGGATGAAGATGGAAAGCTAGATGAGAAATGATAAGGGAACCAACTTTCTTGCCTACATTTTTATATTTATCATCATTGGGCAGATTATTGTAATGGCCAACAAACACCATGATATGACGTAGACCAAGGTGTGCAAGGTTGTACCATCACATGAGAGAAGCAGTCACAGACAAGGATGATCATGACTCATACAAAAAGGCACATTTGCTCCAGTCTTTTTGCCATAACCAACCGCAAGAAGAAAAAGACAAGAAAGACAAATCATGAAACGATGTTGCTTCTTTAAATCCTATTTCCAGGACATCCTCGAGAAACTAGCAACATGATTACCAAAAAGGACAAAATAAATCCAAAACCATCATCATGATACATCGCTGCTTTTCTAAATCTTGGAGTCAAGACATCACTGAGAAACTAGTAACATGAGTGTCAAAAGACAAAACAAACCTCATGATACGTCGCTGCTTCTCTAAATCCTGTTGTCGAGATCTCACTGAAAAACTAGTAACATGATGAAAAATCAACAGACAAGTGCCAAGTGTTTTCCAAGTGTTTTAATGTCAAGATGTCTGGTTTGATGTCGAGATGCCAGGGTGTCAAGGTTTTGATGATGCCAAGATGATGAGTGTCGAAGATTGCCAAATTCAGGAAGGACACATCCTGAATAATGTTGATGTCAAGAGGAGAAACCCCCAAAAGTCGAGAGGATCCCTCAAAATTCCAAGTGACAGTGACGATGCCTAGGAAGGACACATCCTAAGGCATAAATGATGGGGGTTATTCTTCAGAAGGACACATCTAAAAGAACATTGATGTCAAGAGGAGTAGTTCTTGAATGTCAAGAGGATCGCTCAAAATGTCGGATGATGATGACGATGCCTAGGAAGGACACATCCTAGGGAATGATTAAATGACAGGCTACCCTTCAGAAGGACACATCTGAAGAGTAAGCAAGATTTGACTAGCTTGACTAAGTTTGATTGAGATTGACTGATTTTGATATGCCAAGATGATTGTCATGTTCTGTTGACAGATTGTCAAAGTTCACTTGGGTAGATTGTTAATTCAAGTTTAAAGACCGTTTCATGTGTGTGCAAAAATTGTGCAATGAACCCTAATGGATTGACCTAGTGTGGCCTCAGGGGCCCATCGACAGATGGCCTTGCCTATGTCATGCACTCAGAGACCTCGTAGTTCGACACGACCAAAGACTTTGTCTTGTTGAAAAAAGATTGAGTCATGATTTATTTTGACAAACCAAATAGGATTGACCTAATGTCTCGGGGGCTCAAAGATGAGCCTTGTCTATGTAGAAAATGCGCAGAGACAACGTAGTTCGACAATGACAAAGACTAATCAAGACTTGAATTGACGTGACTATGTTGACTGACATGATTCCATTTTGGAAGTTTTGTGTTTTCTTCAAGACATTTTTCAATTTTTAGGTCTCTCTCTCTTTTTTTTTAGGACTTTTTTCTGATTTTTAGGTCTTTTTTCATGACATTTTCTGATTTTTAGGTCTTTTTTAGGACATTTTCTTATTTTTAGATCTTTTTTAAGGACATTTTCTGATTTTTAGGTCTTTTTTAAGGACATTTTCTGATTTTTAGGTCTTTTTTTAGGACATTTTTTTATTTTTAGGTCTTTTTTCAGGACATTTTTTATTTTTAGGGATTTTTGACATATTTATGATCCATGTGAATGATTTCAAGGATAGACATGATTGTGTCACTAGTCAAGTTGAATACAAATTGACAAGTGATAATAAGGACGTTGTTTGATGGGTGGTTGCATAACATGATTGGAATGACTTGTGTTCATAACTAAATTGGATGATGGAGTATCCTTAGACAATTGACAAGGGAAAACCAAGATAAGTGATAGACATGAAAGACTGATTGGTGGCCTTGGTAGGAGACACGCGACTAGAGGAATTGGCATATGATCTTCAAGGACTATGTCACATAGGGATAATGAGGTTATGATGACAATGACATGATGTTGCATGCATAGTTTGTGACCAAAGGATTGACATGTCAAGATTTTTCCCCAAAGCATGATTTATGTTTTCATATTTTATGTCAATACCAAGGTAGCTGGGAAAATGGACGAGGGAATGATATGGATGAAATGGATGGGTGTAAATGTCATGAGGAAAGCATGGGAAAATGAGATGACTTGCCCCCAAGTGTAAAAGTCAACATAGATGATTTATTTTACGCATGATGCCTGTTTGCCAGGTTTTCATCATGGTACTTATCCAGGGCGCCTGTTTGCAGGTTTTCACCGTTGGATGAAATTTTTCTCTTTACTATTTTCTAGACTTTTATTTTTTTGATGTCACATGGACGCTTGTTTGCCAGGTTTTCATCAAGGTGACAATTTTTTTGATTTTTTCAATTCTTTTGTATTTTTGATTTTGCGGATAGCCTGGATGCTTTAGATGACCACTGACTGTTCTGATTCCACTGACAATGTCAATGTAGAGACTAGTGCCATGATATGCCAATAATGACCTTGCTGAAGAAGTCTTGTCAGGATCATAGCACTTGTATACAACTGATCGATGTCATTGTGATCCTTTCTGATACTAGAATTGGCCTTATCAAAATACGCACATCGCAATAGAGTGCCATGAGAGTCTTTGTGATAGAGTTGCTGCCATGATGTGACGGATTTGTGATGTGGGATTTTTGGACTTTAGGTGAGATGTAGGATTACGACAAATGATGGTAGACATGGAAAGGTTGTTTGGACGTTTGGATGAATCATTTTTTATTTTCCAAACTTGGGATGGTGGATGACGAATTTTAAAATTTTGATTGGGACGACATTTGGAACCAACACTCTTAGATGCCTTGTTTGATGACCATTTTGAAGGAGGTGGACATTTGTTATCTGTGGAAGTCCTTTTGTCTTGTGGCTCCACATTTTGATTAACTTTTTCTTTTGTCATATTTTTTTTGCTTGATCCACTTTTCTTTGGGATTCATTTTAATTTCATTTGTCCACTTGTCTTTTTGTCTAATTCAATGGCCTTTGACATTTGATTTTTGACTTTGTAAGACTTTTGTTTTTGTTGATTCCAAAGGGAAGGTTTAAGATGTTGAGAATGATGGTTTATGGTGTGGGTGGATAGGGTGTTGGCAGCAATCTTATGACAAGGATCACTCATGGACTCTATTTTGACATTTGTAGCTGACAAGGTTTCCCCTAATATCGAGGAGGTTCCACTGACATCATTTAATTTGCCAACTGAAGAATAGCTAAGACCTTGATGTCTGCAATTTTCCTGGAGCTGTATTGGTTCTTGAATGCCTTGCTCGTGTATGCCTAGTCCTTTCCCTTGATAATGCATGCTCTGACATTTTCTATTTGCGATGGGGTATTTATTGTTTTGAAAGCAAGATGCTAACCCATCATGATGTATGTGGACATTGTCACCTGGAATATTTTTGTCTACAAGAAATCCTGCTCTGACAAAGATAGATGACCCTAGTTGATAAAGTGTCTTTGCTTCATTGTCTTGTTGGCCATATTTCTAACTGATATCTTTGGTCTGATCTTGTGACATGTCAGGTTTGGATGATTTTGTTGGTGCATCCAAGGCAATGTCGAACCCATCATTATGTTTAGTGTCATAGAGTCCAATGATTTCAGCTATAACTTGATCAAGTGCAAGCATGTCCCTAGTGGAAGATTCTTTTTTTGGAGGAATATTGTCTATGTGTCTCATGGAGGCAAGTGTCTCATTTTTGGAAGTGGATGTGCTTGGATTTTGAGTAGGATTAGTCTCAGATGTTTGGTCATGAATGGCATAAAGGTCGATGAGTGGATCGTTTTGGATTTCTTGGTCAAAGATAGGGTCTTGGTTGAAGATGGGGTTGTCATGGATGATATAATCAGAAATGGAATTTTTGTTAAGGATAGGTGTGTTTTGGATGTCATGGTTATCTTGAAGGGTTTCTTGAATGGAAATTAAAATAAGGTCATGGGATGGACTACCTTGTTCTTGACATGAAGGTGACGTTATAATGTCATGCTTTGAGTTTTTAGTTTGACATGTATCCTCAAGTTTAGACAATGGGATTTGACTTTGTACAATGATAGAATTTTCATGACTAAATGTAGCTTGTGAGGGAGTGACTTGAAAAGGATTAATGGAGGAGAACTAGGATAGGACATTGGGACTTGGACTGGACTAGTATGTGAAGGACTAGGATATGGCATGGGGACTTGGATTGGATTAATAAGGTATGATGTGGAGTCTTGACATGAGTTGGTAGAGGGTTCATAAGGCATGTAGACTTGGATGGGATTGGTAGGTGAAGGACTAGAATATGACGTGGAGACTTGTATTGGACTAATGGACAGTTGGTTTCCCTTGTCAAGGTTAGGATAAGGGTGATAAGTGGATGTTTGTTGTGAATTAATGGCATGATTTATGTTAAGTGAATTTTGATGGTGAGGGTAGACAGATGGAGGTCCCAAAGTATTTATGTCAAAACCCTATGGTAACTTAGTCCCTTGGTCCAAAAGCATGGATAGATACCTTTGAGGGTCACGTAAGAATAATTTTTCTACAAAGGAGGCTATATCAGGATTTTCCATTGCAACTTTTAAGTCTTCTACATATGCTCATCCATTTTGGTCTCTTTGTATGAATGGTTCAAAAGGATTTTGTGATAAAAATGGCATGTTCATGGAAGATTGAATGTTCATGTTGTGAAATGGGTCAGAAAAAGTCCAATGTTGGGATTGAAATCTTGTCCAAAATTTTCCATTTGTTCTCTCTATCTTTGAAGTCTTGTTTCTACCATCAAAGAAATTGCTCAAATGAAGATGATAAGAATGACAACTAAATGCAAGGATGACACTAGCCTATGTTTTTGTATTTTTGTGTGATAAAGGATGACAATGCAACCAAATGATAATGCAAGTATGCCAAAAGCCAAGGTGACTAGGATGAAGATGCAAAGAGATGATAATGCAAGACTATGTTTTTGGATTTTTTGGATAAAGGATGACAATGCAAGACTATGTTTTTGTATTTTTTTGACAATAAGGGATGCAATATGACAATGTTGTCTAAAGAAAATGACTAATTCCAAAGGACAATGAAGACTAAGATGACAAGTTATGACACTAATTTTAATTTTTTTGGTTTTTTGTATTTTTGAAGGATGTCCATGCAAGGTGATAATGATGTTTTTCCAAGGAAAATGACTAATGCAAGGTGATAAATTGTTAAGAAAGGATGTCAAATGCCAAGGTGAAAGTGAGGACTAATGTGAAAATTTTGGTTAAGGAAATGACCAATGCAAAGTCTCGATGCCAAATGAGGACTATGATGACAATATTTTGGATTTTAAAGATATACAAGGTGAGGACTAAAATGATTTGAATATCTAAGGTATGCAAATGCAAAGGTCTAAAATGATTTGGAAGAAGGTTGCCTAACCACCCTATGCTTGATCTATATCTCAATTTTGGAATATCAATGGACTTGTTTGAAGGACTAAATGACAAGGACAAAAGACAAGTGAGTCTTCTAACTAGATTTTTGAGTTGGAAGAATATCACAAAAGGATAATGACTAAAGGAGATAATGATGTCTAAGTCCAATGATAACCTAATTTTGAAAGTCAAGATTTTGCAAAAGTGGGGTAAGGTTGTCCTAATCCAAAATATGCAAAATGAGATGAGGACCTAAGTTTTTAGTTTATGACTGAAAATGCAAATGGTGAAGCCGAAGGATGAAGCTAAATATTTGCAAAGATGACCCTATGGTAAGATGCAAGCTAAAGTATACAAGGAATGAGAGATTTGAGCAATTTCATGATTTGGTTTTGACATAAGACTTCTAGGCTGAGACTGTTGTTTTGATGTTTTATTGAAAAGTTTGAGTTGTTTGAGGCTTTGTGTCCATATTTGTGAATGTTGTGTATATTGTTTGAAAATCTAGAAAACACTTGACAAGCACGATGTTTTGGTGTATGCAAACACACATGAGACAAGCACAATCCTAATAGGCCAAGGGTTTGTATACTTGGTATAGCCCACTGATATACCCCGGATTGGTGCTAAACACCTTTCCTTCTCGAGAGCGGATAGCTTAGAATTTTGGTGGCACTGGCTCCCCTCCATAGCTCATTAACATCATTCGAGCACACCAACTTTGGATTCTTGGGTCATCACTTCCTAAGAATTGCTATCTCTACTCAAGGGAGTCAGTAGTGAGTATCTTTTGGCATGATACTGTACCCTGCACTATACCAAGCAACCGCTGAAAATGGTTGGCCTCTAAAACAAAAGGTGTCTAGTTAGGGCATTCGTTCGAGTGGCCACACATGGGGCGAGAGATTAATCACCAATTAGGTGGCACTCCAACCTGAAGAGATTACGCTCAACAGGGTTTATGGGAGTACTACTCCATCCGTGTGACACATCCGCACTCATGGTACTTGAACTTTCCTCAAGCACCCATTTTATATCCCGACTGGAAGTGGCTTGGCTTTAGCCTGTTACCAGTCGAGTCATCCCTTAACGTGAGTACTTTTTCCCTTAAGGTAGGCCCATTTCTAGAAATAATAACCATTTCTCTTACACCCAGGATCACTCGAAAGTGCAAGGGGAGAGGATACTTCAATTATTAAGTCGTGAGGGTGACAAAAAATAAGGTGGGTCTAGTTTTCTAATCACCTAGTTTTCACAAGGTGAGAGCATAATCACCTACCACCTTCAAGCACAGTCAGACAAAATCAAGCACATGTTCATTTTAATGCACCAATGGAAGTGTTCCTAAACTAGAAATCACAAACACCTTGTTTGAGAAATGAGTCTTCGACTAACGGAGCTGCAAAACCACAAATTAGTAGTTTCATAAATGTCTTGGACCAATGAGAAAGCTGCAAAAAAAAAAGTTAGAACAAAAGATTAAAAACCAAACTAAAGGTTTGTAAATAGTTAAACTAGAAAATAAAAAGACTAAACTAAGAAAAAAAGAATTAAAGAAAACTAAAAAATAAGAGCTCAATTTTTTTTTGTTGCTCCAAAAGAAGCAGTTTTGGGAGCCCCATTCCAAAGCCATACGCTACAAACAAAAGATTAGTCAATCAAAAAAAAAAAACTTGAATGAAAACAACAAACTAAAAATAGTGATAACTTTCTCACAACTAAACAAAACTTTAAATTGTAGATATCTATGGAAAGCTAAGACATAGAGCTTCAAAACCCAAATTTTTTTTTGCAAAATTCTACACAATAAAAGTATTATAAACAAAAGAAAAATCGGATTTTAATAACTAAATCTTAAAAAGCTGTGATTAGTAAAATGGCCATAACATTCTCAAATCTTAACAAAATTTTAAACCGTTTAATGTTTCAGAAAGCTGAAAATGAGGCCTAAAAAACCTAGAAAATATTTTAAAATATTTAATGTGTCCATCATTTTGTGCTCAAATGAAGATGGTGGGATTTCGTATGCATTCTTGGCTATAATATGCAAAACAATGAAAACAAACCAATTTCTCTGCAAAATTATAAGATTCATGTCGGGTTCACCAAATGTGAGATGGGGTTAGAGAATCAAATAGAATAGATAAAGTGACAGCCAACACTTCTAAACTATTAATCCACATCTAAACAAGAGAATACAAATGAATATTTTAAAGTGAAAGCAAATAAAATAAAGTACTCCCCATATTGTAGTTGATTCCTTCTTTTGCTCTCCTTCTTCTTGTTATGCAACTTTTCCCTCAGATTTGTTGAAATACTTGTGCAAGACCTACAAATGGTATCAAGAAAGCTAGAGAAGAATAGTTGTTAAGCTGAAAATGGAGAAGGAAGGTTGCTTTTATAGACAACCATTCGAATGGACAGTTGAGATTAATCTTCTAGAAAGATTCCAAGATCAATGGATGGGAATTCATGAGAGGGATGTTATGAAATGGATGGTTGAGATTAAGTCTCAGAAAAGATGCCAAGATCAATGGTCCAAAATTGATGCACCAAGAATATGCTATTCTTGGAGGAATCATGACAGGAAGACATGCAAAGACATGCAGGCCATGACATGCTAGGATATGCAGGGACATGCAAGCTATGACAGGAAATGAATGTTATGACAGGGGATTATGACAGGGTATCTTTGACCAAGTGTTGCATAAATAATTTATTTTAAATTATTTATTCAAAATGTTGAAATGGACAAGTGGAAAATAAATTATTTATTCAAATTATTTATTTGAAAATAGAGGAAATGGACAAGTGGAAAAATAAATGATTTATTCAAATTATTTATTTGAAAAATGAAAGAGAAGCATTTAATTAAATTTATTAATTTAATTAAATGGAGAGATAGAAATTAGACCTTAAATAGTTAATTTAGATTAACTATTTAATTAGGAGAGGTGGCATGGGATAGTTAAATGATTTTAATAATTATTTAACTATGGAAGAATTAAAGGACCATGAATAGATAAATAAATAATTATTTAACTATAGATGAAAGATGACAAAATAATTAAATAAATAATAATTTATTTAACTATTGAAGAAGAGGAAGAAATTAGTGACACAATTAGTTTATTTAATCGGTCAGGATAGAATAAATATTAGAAAGTGAATTAATTAAATAATTATTAAAAATTATTTAATTAATAAAGGAATATAATCAAATATAATTGAATAACTAAAATTATTCAATTATCAAAGGACAGAGATGAAGAAAAATGATGCTCGAAGGCTTAGGACATTTTTATGTGTCTACAATTATGATCAGTGGTTGCCTTGTTATCTTAGCTAGGTGGTTTTCAAGTTTTATTCCTAGACCCCAGATGTTTTGGTTCCTAGTGTAGGACTTTCCTAAGGAGGATACAGTTGTTTGCTTGGTTACTATGTCATATTTCTCCTTTGGTCCTATGGAGGTGGTCCCCCCTCAACAGTTGTTCTTATTAAGGTGGGCAGTTCTCCTGTGGAGGTGGAGGTTGAGGGTGCTGGTGATGTCTGGTTGTGGTGGCTTTACTAATTGTTTCTTCCTCTCCGATAGAGGGGTGCTCACTCCTTTAGAGGTGGAGTTGGAGTTGTTTCTGTTACCAGGTGAATGTGTGCTGCAGGGATGCTGATTTATTGCAGTTTTCTATGGTGGCTCAGATTGCCCCTATTGAGGTAGGGTGTTTGGTCT
Source organism: Sequoia sempervirens (assembly GCA_007258455.2). NCBI lineage: Eukaryota > Viridiplantae > Streptophyta > Pinopsida > Cupressales > Cupressaceae > Sequoia > Sequoia sempervirens. The sequence continues at coordinate 588,371,093 of VDFB02270651.1, read as the reverse complement.
TATTGGTGGTTCATATCAATGTTCCCTCTACTCTTTTAGTGGTGATTATTTTTCTTGGCTCATTGGTGTCTTTTATGACCGACTGGTTTGCTGATGCTTGGCAGATGTAGGTAGGTTCTTTGTGTAACAATGAGGGTTTCTGGTCCCAATTAAAAACTAGTTAGTTTTTGTGTCTCTAGCCCTTGTTTGACTGTTAGATGCAGCATGTGTAGTCCTATTTATCTTTTGCAGATGTTGCGGAGCTGCTGTTGGTCCTTGGTTTATCTTTTGTGCAACTTATCTTCCTTCATACTAGGTTTCAGGCCCCATCAAAACCCATTTTTTACCCCTAATCAAAACACTATCATGAGGCTATACTTGCACACTTAAGAGAAATTTGAGGGAAATTATCATACAACGACAAAATGGAGAAGGATAATCAAGATTATTCATGGAATTACATAGATATTCAGTGAGATATTTCTATTATTTATGGATTAAGCTTTCCATTGTTCTTTGTTGTTAGCTTAGGTTTAGTTTGAGTTTATTGCGTTGTATTGATTAACCTGCTTATTTTCCTATGTTACACATCTAACTCACCTTTTCACCGCTCTCTATTTAACTTGTTCTTTAATTCTTATGAGCGATGTGGGATTGTTATAACTTCATGAGTATTCAAAGGCTCCTAATTTTATGGTTGGTGGTTCGTACCCAAGGTTCATAAACTTACCTAAAAGACCACTAGTGAGGGAAATTTTGAAGTTTCCAATTTTGTGCGGGAGTTTTAGTTGTTTTACAAACTATCAACGGTTCTTGGCCTAGTTTCATGAACCTTCCATTTTACCACCTCAAACAACATTGTTTGAAGGAAGGCAAAGAGAATGACAAGATAGGTTATTTTCATTATGATGCATTCTAGAAATAACATTGATGCAAAAAATGACGAGTATTTAAAAAGGGGTATGATTATCAGCTATCAGATGCAGAAAAATGAATATTAATGAATACCATCAAAATATATAGAAAATGGAATCAAAATATAGAACTATTAAGAAAAAGTAGAGACACCAAAATATATCAAAAAATGTTGCATTATATTATATATTTTTGACATTACAAAATTGGTATTCAATTACAAAATTGGGGGCATCAAAACATCACTTTTTAGACATAAAGAGTAAACATTAGCACACGAATTCCCTCCACCACTTCCTAGAGGTGCTCAATTTGGGTCGGTGACAGCAAATTTTCATGGGATTGCAAGAATTGGGAAAACAAACCCATATCATTCCTCACTAATTTAGCATGAAGGAGGGTTACAACTTCTTCAGTTGCTTCATTCTAGGTCACAATTGCAATACAAATGGAATCACCAACAAGTCCACTTCGTGGATAATTACTGAGTCCTACAATTGCCACATTCACTCTGTGAAGGAATTCATGCCTAACCAAGTGCTCTACTGCCCTCATCCCCCAGTATCAATTCCAGAAGTATTAATGATGGTGTATATGAAACACTCAAGAAGCATAGAATTGTGCACATGAATCTAACTCAAAAATGCTACTCCCAGTATGTTGTGCATCACTTCCTCCTCTATTTTGCTCTGGACAACAAAGATCTTTCTCATTTTGGTTTGATAGTAGCCTAAAGAGAGGATTGCATTCAACTTCATCAATTACAATGAATTCATTCATCGATACACCATCACTCTATGCATTCGCCATTTTGAATGCTTTAGGTTGATGAAGTATGGTTATATCCACCTAACTTATAGAAAATTGGTGATTTTTTCAAGCTAGCTTTCATTAAGACTTAGTGAATGATAGGAGGGTGATGTAGTCAGAATTAGCTAGTGATGTGACCAATATCCAATTGATTTTCCCAATTGATCTCCTAGTTGAACAATTTGCATGTGTGATTTGAAGGAGTTTAGGTGAACTCCTTAAACACCCTAGAATCACCTGCAAGACAAAATAACTTCCACAAGAGAGAAATGGAAAAAATATCATGTTATCATTAAGATGCAAGAATGCCAAATTGAATATGAGATGATTAAAAATGTACAAAATTCCTTGAATATATAGGCATGAGTGAAAACCTAAAATGTGTAAGATGTTTCCAAGTGTTAAAATCACACTACATGTGACAACATGTGAACCCTATCTAGGAAATGATAAAAAGATAGAGATAAGTTCTAGAAGGACAACTCATCTTCTAGAAGGAATCTTATCTCCTACAAATAAGAAAGGGGGAATTACCCCATTATTAAATGATTTATCTAATTATGCAACCTAGGACTTAAAATATTACCTAAGTAAACTTATGCAAAGTGTAATTAAATAATTAATTACACCAACATGGTTCAATTGCATACTTGAAATAGCTATTTAATGTATAGTTTGTGAAGCATGTTAATTGCACAAGAATTGACTACCACGGGGAAAAAATTAGAACAAGAAACATTCAATGATTTCCTAAGGTCATATCATTAGCAAATTTAATCATTTTTTTCCATTAATAATTCTTGTATGTTGGTTTCTAGGATAGACACTTAAGCGGAAAGAAAATGTTGCTATGTTTAGCAACCATTTAGTAACCCAAGAAAAGGAAGGGATTCCTATATATTTGTAGAGAACAACTTTGAGAGGGTCCAAATTCTCTTGTGTGCACTATGTTTCAACATGGGAAAGGAACAACTTTATTTTTATTTTCAATTAATTCATGTTGCAATAACTCACAATCTATGAATTGGGAGTCTTGAGTGTGATATTGACCGTATTGATCTATGTGTTGTGTGCATATTTAGAGAATGTTTTCTATGAAATATGTCCTCTACTGCATTAAATTCATTTATTGCAACTATGAATCTCACATTTATTTATCTTTATGATCATCAATCATTCTAGTCTTTGTGCTAGTTGGTTTATGATTTTCTCAAACTTATTCACATTGGATTCATTTTAATGAACTAGAGTTTGTTGCCTTTGCTACTTTTTGGTCAAAAACATATCGATTATCAATCAAATCATAAGAGGGAGTTGTACCTCTAAAAGTTAGAGGAAAGTCACAAATGCAATTGTGACATTTCCAAAGTTGTTAGCAATTTGGTCCCAATGTGCTATGGGAAATAGAGTTAATAATTTAGTTATATTTAAAAGACCGATCTATTCGCTAACATATTTTTGGTGACTCTACTATGAAAAAGCTGACTATAATTTTAGACAAGTTTCCATTGTGTCATATAGCAAAAAGGTACTTCCCCATAACAATGTTTTTCCTGTACTTCAACCTGATTTGGACTAGATGCAAGTAGAGTAGGAGGATATCATTTCACAATTAAATACACTTGCCTAGAGGTACAAAAGAAGTGCAATAGATTATATGCGAGCAAATATTTTCTTGGAAGAGGAAGAAGAGCGGGCCCGACATCCACCTAGACCATGGTCAAACATCCTCCTAGGTTGGTGTTTGAATATTATGACAATCCACCTTCTTGTCCTAATCAACATCTAAATCAACATCCTAATCAACATCAAAATATCCCTCCAACTCAATCACCACCTAGGGATTAACCTAGGGGTGTCATCCTCTACTCCCTTGAGGAGTTGGCAACTCTAAATACCTATGGCTTCAAACCCCTAAGGAAACTATATTTGACCTTTCACCCTATCACAATGCAATGATTTACCACGTGGATCTAGAAAATGATTCCCAAAATTCTCTAGTAAAGATACACAAGATCTAGAGGAGCACATCTTGGCCATGACCATTGTAAGTGGAATTTTGGGATTTCAAGAAAAGGATGTCTTCCTAAGGATTTTTGTTGACAAATTAGTTGAAGAAGCATCTAAATGGTTTAGAGGAATGGAAAAGGGTTGTATAATAGGTTGGAATATCCTTCAAAAAAAATTCCTTCAAAGTTTCAAAAGCCTTGTCGATGTTGCTACTTTGTTATGATAGTTCTTTTATATTGTGAAAGAAAGAAAATAGCCTATGAGAGATTTTGTATATCGTTTTAATCAATCACTTCAGAAAATCCCTAGACTAAAGCAACTAAGTAAGGTAATCCAACTCCATGTATTCACTTTTGCACTTGATCCTAATGTTCAACTCATTTTTAAAAGGGAAAAATTTTATGGGATTGAACAAGCTTAGCTAGAGGCGGTAAATATTAAAAATGATCCAATATCCATGGGAAAATGGAAGCTAGATGATGCTAGTAAGTCTGTTATTGTTCACCCATCACCTATCTGTGGATTTTCTGAATCCTTAAATTTTACTGAACAACCTCATCCTACTATTGAAAACATAAATTTGACAATCTTGAGTACCACACATCTTCTACATGATAGAAAAGAGGATGAAAATAAGGAAATTGAGGTTTGGTATGCACAAGAATATATCTCAAATAATATGATTGAAATGGAGGATAATCTTAGTTCATCAAGTGACGATGAGGACTTTTCACTGTGGGGTCGAAGGTGAGCTCCCACGTTCCAATTTTTTTCTCCTCACCCCTTGAGGATAATTTACTTCCTTGTAGCTCTACCAAAGAAGGTAAAGTATTAGAATCTCTATTTATCCTAGAGTATGAGGTCTTCACCTTTGAAAATCATGTTTATGAAACTTCATGTGTAATTAAGAAGGATGATAAATATCTTTTGGGTGAAAATGCAAAGGGTGGATTAAAATGGTAAATCAATTATAATCCTCTGTTTATTTTTTATAAGTCATTTCAAATTTGTGATAATATTATGTTTGAGAATTTGGATCTCTATTTAAAAGACATGTTGGTAGGAGAGGTCACTCATTCATTAAATGATAATGAGGTGAAATATTTTGAAGCAGTGGAGGATAGAAATTTAATGGAGCCATGAGAAATTTATAGTGATGAAAAAATAGTTCACTAGGTGGAAAGTTGTGATGCTATAGAAATGCAAGTAGATTCAAATTGGTTGTAGGGGAAAAAAACTATTTAGATGATTAAGTCCTGGGAAGGAACTAGTAGTAATCTAGATGCTTTGGTGTAGGATCATTTGCATTGGAAATAAATTTATGATGAAAGGTGGTTGTTTGGGGACATGGGGAGTATTGAAATCCTTTTTAATGAAGACAATGTTTAGAAAGTTCTATTTTTTTTCAATCTTCAAAAGTTGCATGTAGTGATGATATTTTTCAAGTCTAGATAGTTCTTCTCTCAACCTATCAATGGTTTTTTTTTGTGAGTAGTCTCTTGGCTCTTCTCTTGGTAGGTTTCATCCTACCCTATACATATTTTCCTTTTGGTGTGTCATTTTTTTGTGCTTGGTTCAATTTTTGGCTTTGGTTTTTTTTGGTTCCTCCTCTATCCTTTGACCCTGTGCCTAATGGATATAGCACTAGTTTTTTAAATCATTGGGTTCATTGTCATGTCATTTCTAGTCCTCGTCCCTATTCATAGCCACTGTTACCCTAATTTTTCTCATCGTCTTTAAATTGGTGCCCCTATTCAAATTTGTGTTAAGTTTATAAGTCAGGTGGTGTATCATTAGGCTTGTCTAACTTGGGCAGTGATTACCCATGTTTGTCTAACTCACCTTTTCACCACTCTCTGTTTAACTTATTCTTTAATTCTTATAGGAAACATGTTGTGGGATTTTTATAAATTCACGAGCATTCAAAGTCTTCTAGTTTTATGGTTTGTGGTCTATACCCGAGGTTTGTAAACTTACCCAAAAGACCTCCAATGAGGAAAATTTTGAAGTTTCCAAGTTTGGGTGGGAGTTTTAGTTGTTTTAAAAACTATCAGTAATTTTTGGCCTAGTTTCATGATCCCTTCATTTTACCACCTCAAAGGACATTATTCGAAGGAAGGAAAAGATAATGGAAATGTAGGTTATTTTTGTTGTAATGTATTCCATAAATCACATTGATAAAAAAAATGATGATTATTTAAAAGGGGGTATGATTATCAGCTATCAGATGTAGAAAAACAAATATTAATAAATACCATCAAAAGATACAGTGAAAGCAATCAAAATATAGAAGTATTCAGAAAAAGTAGAGACACCAGAATATATCAAAAAATGTTGTATTATATTATGTATATTGTTGACATTATGAAATTGGTATTCGATTACAAAATTGGGGGTATCAAAACATCACTTTTCAGACACAGAGAGTGAACATTAGCACACGAATTCCCTCCAGAACCTCTTGGAGATGCTCAATCTAGGTTGATGATGGCATATTTTCATGGGATTATAGGAATTAGGTGAACAACCCCATATAACTCCTCACCAATCCAACACAACAGAGGGTTGTAGATTCTTCAGCTGCTTCATTCTGGATCATGATCGTGATACAAATGGCTTCACCAACAAGTCAGCTCTATGGATAATTATTGAGCCCAACAATTTCCATGTTCACTTTGTGAAGGAATTTAGGCTTAACTAGGCACTCTGCTACCCTCATCCCCCAGTCTCGACATCCTGAAGTACGAATGGTGTAAATAAAAAACTCAAGAAGCATGGAATTGTGCACATGAATCTAACTCAAAAATGCTTCTCTCAATATGTTGTACAACATTTCCTCCCCTATTTCACTCTAGACAACAAAGATCTCTCTCAGCTGGTCTGATAGCAGCCTAAAGAGAGGACTACATTTTACTTCCTCAATTATGATGAATTCATTCATTGACACACTGTCACTCTATTCACTCACCATTTTGAATGATTTAGGTTGATGAAGTATGGCTATGCCCACTGAATTTATAGAAAATTGGTGATGTATTCAAGATGGCTTTCATTAAGACTTAGAAAATGATAGGATGGTGGTGTAGTCAGAATTAACTACTGATGTGACCAAGATCCAATTAATTTCCCCAGTTGATCTCTCACCTAGATAGTTTGCACGTGTGATTCAATTGCATACCCGAAATAGCTATTTAATGTATAGTTTGTGAAGCATGTTAACTGTACAAGAATTGACTGCCATAGGGAAAAAACTAGGACAAGAATGTTTGATGATTTCCTAAGGTCATATCATTAGAGAATGTAATCATTTCTGACCATTAATACTTCCCATATGTTGGTTTTCAAGATAGACGCGTAAGCGACAAGAAAATGTTGCTATATTTAGCAACCATTTAGTAACTGTCAAGAAAAGGAAGGGATTCCTATATATTTGTAGAGAACAACTCTGAGAGGGTTTGAATTATTTTGTGTGCACTATGTTTTAACAAGGGAAAGGTACAAATTTGTTTCTATTTTCAATTAATTCATGTTGCAATAACTCACAATCTATGAATTGGGAGTCTTGAGTGTGATGTTGACAGTATTGATCTATATGTTGTGTACATATTTAGAGCACGTTTTTTGTGAAATATATCCTCTACTGCATTAAATTCATTTATTTCAACTATGAATCTCGCTTTTCTTTATCTTTATGATCATCAATCATTCTAGTCTATGTGCTAGTTGGTTTATGATTTTCTTAAACTTATTCACATTGGCTTCATTTTTATGAACTAGTGTTTGTTTCCTTTACTACTTTCTAGTCAAAAGTATACTGATTATCAATTAAATCATACGAGGGAGCTGTACCTCTAAAATTTAGAGAAAATTCACAAATACAATTGTGACATTTTTAGAGTTGTTAGTAGTTTGGTCCCAGTGCACTGCGGGTAGTAGAGTTAATGATTTTGTTATATTTAAAAGACCAATCTATTCACTAATAGTATAGTCATAAAAATGTTAAAACATAGAATATTCAATGAATCTTTTATATCAGGAAGATGGATAAGCGATCAATGGTTATTACTTTTTCAAATACAATAATTGGACCTCTTCTCATATTCTTTTGTATCTCTACCATTAATATAATCAAACAATATACACATTAATATAGAAACCATGAAATATACAATGGCATAAGTGAATAGTCACTTATTGCAAGTTAATGATTTGTCTCAACCATTTTCTACTTGTATTCATCTATTTTAGGGGTAGGTGCACAATTTAGAGTTTTTATCCCTTGCAATAAGAATGAAGAAGAAAATTAGACTAAATATGAATGTCATTTAAATTTGCACCAAATGATGTGGGATAAAATAAGAAATAGAAAATTAAATTTACATTACTAGCCCATATCTCTATCAAAGGCATTGAAGAAAAAACTGTTGTAGCAATCCCCACCTCCATTATTCCATGAATGTCAAGAGGAGTCTAAACTAATGTGATCAATTGAAAAATAGAACAATGTTATTTGATAAAATGTATATCATTATTTACATAATGATTAAAAATAGTAAACTTACTGATGAGTCTTGTCATATATAGTTTTCTTATGTTTTTATCCAAGTTCATAGACATTATCAAACACTTATCTTATACATATTCCTACACTATGCTATCCTTTGTGCTTATTATGCAACCTTGAACCTGATTTAAAGTATATGGAAATATGGTTATAATGTGATGGTTATTGCATAATTTATGTGTGGATATGTATGAATTATAATAGATATTTGTGCTTAGCTATGGTTTTTAGTATTGCGTTCATTATGGACTAACTCTTTGCATATAGAGGAGGTAGATTGTAGCCCACAACCAAAGGAGTTCCTAGACAATAGAGCAAGAGAAGGTCCAAAATAAATGGATTGCAACAACTATAGCATGGAGGAACTTAATGAAGATGATTGTGCATCATCATGATTTCCAATAAACATGTTGAAGGAGAAGAACCATGTTGCATATAGGAATCTAACGTGACTAATTCAAACAGTCCACATTCCAGTTTTGTTATAGCAAAGTCTTAATTTTACTTGGACTCTTCTTCCTTTTTCAATTATAGATTGCTAAGTCTTTATCATTCTCTAATATATAGGGAGTGGTGATTTATGATTTGGAGTCCTTGTTTTAATAAACTTCATCCATGCCTATATGTATGGCTCAATGGTTGAGGTATTAGGATTTAGTTAATTTTGTTCAAGAGAAGATATAGTTGCCAAATATTTTCAATTGATTATTGTTCTTACACAGACAATGTTTATTGTACAATCATTGTTTCATGAATAAGATATCTCAGCAGAATCTTATGTGATATACTAGAGTTGTGCAATGAATGAATGATTTTGAGTTATAATGATTTTGTTAATCTAAGAAGCTAGATTTGAGCTAGATCAATGGAGATAGTTACTTGAGAAAGATCCACTCAAGGTAACTATCCCACACTTCATTTTTTGTGCAATTACTTCTCTTGTAGCGATTATTTCATAAATGCATGTTAATTAGATTTCTTGTGGTATTCATGAGTAATTATTGTTTCACATCTATGCCTTAATTTTCTTATGTTTTGTTGTACTCTGGAGTGTAGGTTTAGTTATCAATATCAATTAAATACCAACATTCATTTCTTGATAATAATTAGTTACAGTTTTATATTGTAGGTACCCATAGAAATAATGCCAACATTACTTTCATTACGTTATATTTTTTTTTGATTTCTCATCAAATGTAACACCTACACTAGGATGAATTAGGTAGCCTTAATTCTTTGAAAGCACATACAGTGCTAGTACCATCACAATTTTACTAGCCCTAGTTGATAATTCAATGAAGGTCTTTCCAAAGGTTCAAGTGAACTGTTTAGCTAGGTTTTCCCTCTGAATTATGTTATTTCCATCAAGTTTACTAGACATTATTAGGGACTCTACATTTTTGGAACCATTGTTGGGGATGGTGCTACTTTCCAAGATTAGTTTCTATTAACTCCAAACTTTCCTAATTAGAATTTTATTTTAGTATTAGGATAATTAGGTTTTATCTCTTCAAATACCAAAATATTTCACTAATATTGTGCATGAGCCATTGTTATACAAAGTCATACCTATTGTATGTGGAGGCAAAGAGATGCTTTGGGAAGATTTTTCCCCTGAAACCAACAATATAAAGTAGATTTTGGTGACCACAATGATCAGAGAGAGGGTATTCCTAAAGAAATTTTCCTTTCACCAACATCTACTACAAACATAGAGGGGACCTTCCAAACCATGGTTGATGCAACATTGGATGATCCACTAGAACATGTGGCTTTTGAATTTCCAATTACCAACCAAGAGAGGGCTAATATGTTGAAGAATATACCTCCTTCAACATTACTAGTCTTTTGTGGTTTGGTAATTGAAGATCCAGACACATTCTTGTTTGATTTTTATGTAGGAGTTGATGGTGACTCCCCAACACCCCCAAGATCAGTTGCGACCAAAACCACTTCCACAAGAGAGAGAATGGCAAGAAAGCTTGCTTCACAATGCAAGATTGATTGATTGCTTGAATAAGCTTGAATACCAATGTACATGAGATGCCTTGCTTATATGGGCATGGTTGAGAGATAGGAATGAATATGATGTTGACAAATGTCATGATCCTATGACATGAGACAACCAACAACCTAATCACCTAGGAAATGATGCATCCTAGCTAGATAAGATAAGTTCTAGAAATGCCAACTAAGACTTCTAGAAGGAATCTTTTATCCTAAGTAAACTTAACCATGTGAAAATGTCCCCTAATTTACCTAGTGAATGAATAAGCTAGGTACAAGACAATTATTCACACCAACACCCCCCCTTAAGTGCAACTTAGGGAGAAGATTATTATGCAAACTATGCAAAGACTATGACTATGGGTCCTGGCTACTAGGCCATGTTAGGTACCCATTTACAATGCAAATGATGCAATCTCTCATAAGCGGAGAAAAGGAGAAAACCCTGTGGGACAAAACTCCTCTCCAAAAGAGAGAAAACAAAACAAAAGAAACAAGACAACATGATGTATGGAGGACTCAATGATACCCCCCAAGGACAACATGCATCATGTATATACAATTAAATACTCCCCCATAAGAAGGAAGTAGAGAGATAAGATATCCCCCCCATGATGAAGAAGCTCCAATGCTATGAAGAATGTCTGAAAACAAAAGATGACCCAATGTCTACAAGCAACACATCTTCCCTTAGGAAGAAACAAGTTCATAAGTTGATGTAGAAGCCACTCCATGTCCAACTGAAAGGAGGAAGCATGAATGCTCAACATGTATGCCTCTGAAAACTGATGAAGATCCTCCAAGCTTGAATGAGCCACAATAGAATCATGGTCAAACTAAACCAAGAAACATGACAAATCAAGTGATGGAGGAGACTCATGAATGTCAATCTCCAAAGACAAAGTAGATGGGATAACAGTTGTACTGAAACTGTCATCAAAGAGGAGGGAAATCCCCTCAAGTGTGTCCTCCAAATCTGCAGTATGAGACTCCATGAACAAGTTAGAAATCCCTGTCAAATACTCATCCCACAAAGCAAGATCTGAAAAACTATGATCATCCTGCTGAACAGAAGCATCAATGGCTAAAGAAGCAGGAGGTGGAGGAGTAGGAAGCTCAGTACTGGTTTCTAGAATACCAAGGTGTAGATGACCAAACTTCTCCTCACTATCATGGTTCACACTGTGTGATGCAGTCAAAGGAACATTATCATCTTCTGAAGCAAAATGTGAAAAGGAATATACACGAGATGAATGATCAACCATCCCGATAGCAACAATATCCCTAGTCTCCAAGTCCCTTATGTACACCTTATCTGGAGTGAACTCAACTGTTTTACCTTGACCCCCATGAGTAATTTGATAAATAGAAAGGAGATTAGTGGACAAGGAAGGAACACAAAGTACATCATTGAAGCTCCCTTCCCCCATTTCAATAGAACCCTTCCCACTTACCTTCATATATGTATTGTTACCCATCAATATATGAGGTGAATTACAAGGCTCAAAAGAAGAGAACATATCCATAGAAGATGCCATATGATGAGATGCCCCTGAATCAAGAAGCCATCTATGAGATGCAAGACTTGTAGAGGCCAAGAGTGCTTGTCCTTTCATCTTGTGTAGCCTAGAAGTAGATCCTGTGTCCTGTGACTTAGATGAAGATGGTGGAGTTGCCGATTGAGATGTTGAAGAAGTACTAGACACTGATGAGGGCAGCTTAATGTTATTCTTTTGAAGAAGGTGTGTCAGTTCATCAATCTTCTTATTATAACATTTATGCTCATCATGTCCTAATCTTTTACAATATGCACATTTAGACTTCTTCTTTTTAGATGATTCCTCTTTAGAAGAGGATGTGGACTCAGGAATGCTATGTGAAGGAGGATCTTTACCTTGCTCATTAGACTTGGGTGGCTTGTTCTGCTTCTTACCTTTGCCACTTGAATCTTTTGTCTCCTTTGCAACAAGAGCATGAGATCTAGAAGACTTCAATGTGCCCATGTGTACCAACTTTGCTTGTTCCCTTGTGAGTTGAGCTGCAAATTCATCAAGAGAAAGCATTTTGTATGCAGTGCCAAGAGCATCCATTGTAGCATAGAAGGTAGAAACAAAAACTAAATAATCAGGACCAAGCTTAGCAAGAATAGAAAGAATCAACTGTTCATCCTCTTTAGTGACCCCACAATTAGATAACTGCAATCTAAGAGAATTGAGCTTAGAGAAAAAGTCTTGGACATTGTCAAAATCCGAAGGATTAAGACCCATGAGTTCATTCTCCAACTTAAATTTCCTCATCTTATCTGGCTTACCAAAGAGACTCTCTAAAGTATTCCAAGCTTCATTAGGATGAATGCAAGATGCAACATGATATCTAAGATCTGGAGAAATAGACAACTTCAAAGTACCAAGAGCTGTCCCTTCTTGTCGGCATCGCCAGTGGTCAAAGTCTTATCCACCAATCGGCATACACTCATGGTCACTGGTACGAGTGTATTATTGGCAGGGTTTGAAATATATAAAGTTTCCTTTACATATTAAATTCCTTCTATATCAGTATTTATAGAAGTTTTGTTTTGAAATAATGTAGGAGTTGATGGTGACTCCCCAACACCCCCAAGATCAGTTGCGACCAAAACCTCTTCCACAAGAGAGAGAATGGCAAGAAAGCTTGCTTCACAATGCAAGATTGATTGATTGCTTGAATAAGCTTGAATACCAATGTACATGAGATGCCTTGCTTATATGGGCAAGGTTGAGAGATAGGAATGAATATGATGTTGACAAATGTCATGATCCTATGACATGAGACAACCAACAACCTAATCACCTAGGAAATGATGCATCCTAGCTAGATAAGATAAGTTCTAGAAATGCCAACTAACACTTCTAGAAGGAATCTTTTATCCTAAGTAAACTTAACCATGTGAATATGTCCCCTAATTTACCTAGTGAATGAATAAGCTAGGTACAAGACAATTATTCACACCAACATTTTATGTCCTATGTAGGAGCTATGACTACACAACTGATGCTCATAGGCTCAAGCTATTTCCTGCATCTTTGAAGGATGCTACCATGAGATAGTTTATGGGACTAGGCAGAGATTTTCCATATTGGAACACCATGAAAACAAAATTATTGGAAAAATACCAATACTATTACAGAGGAGTTGATAGGATAAGAGATGATATTTTTAGAATGACTTAGAAAGAGGATGATCCATTGGAGGATTATGTAGAAAGGTTCTAATTTTTCTTGAATAAAAACCCACAGAATAGACTCTAAAAAGAATCCTTCAAGCTTGTGTTTTTAAGAGGGGTCAATGATGATTACATGGATTCCCTAAATATTATTGGGGCAGGGAATGTGTCTTAATTACCCTTTGAAGACATCTACAAGGTTATAGAAACTACTCAAGTACTTTTACCAAAAAGGACAAGGGGGAAAGAACATCTACCTTTGGTAAGACATCTAATGGGGTTTCAATAGTGGAGTTAAGTAACCTACTGTCCAACATGAAGGATGATATTATTGTTAGAAGGATATTTTTGGAAGAAGAAGAGTGCTAGAGGTTTTAGAAAGGTTGGCAACATGAGCATGAATTGCATAATACTACTTGATCCAATTTTTTCATTGATGTCAACATTGTTATGATCAGCCTAGTATGATTTGGAAGTGCTACTGAAGATATGTGTACAAAATAAGCTAGTTTGGTAAATATGGTTGTATAGGAAATCAACTAAGTGCTTCTACTAACTATTTTGTGGTTTAGTGTGTTAGTTTTTGGGCCCGCACTCCATCGCACCAAGTGATCTTGCTCTATGTTTTTAACCATGATTTGAAGTCTATCAAATTCAGGTAAAATTAATATTTTGTGATGCTTTGTGAAATAGTCTGGAAGATATCATTGACAGAGTTCAGTTTTGTGTATTGCAGTTATTTCTTTGTTTGGTATATTAGTGTGGGAGATTCCACATTTATTTAAGAAGAATTTTTTGTGTTGCAATTCTAAAGATAAACTCACTAATGTTGGTGAAATGAGAATTTGAAGAAAGATCGATTCTAGAAGTCGCATGCATGGAGAAGTGTATGTATGATTGAATTATTTTGTGATTAGGTTCAATTCTTGGTCAACCTAATACATGATATATGTTGTGAAGATTAAATATATATTGTGGATGTTTGTAGGATCTATTTTAGGTCTATGTCGACCTAAATTGTGTATTGCATGTTTGGTCTACGTGCAAAGAATTTTTTGAATCACGTTTGAAGCCGACAAAGCTATTTTTGAATTATTTTTGGTTACATCTAATTAGGCAAACCTAATTGATGTATGCAGATGTAATTGGGTATATATAGGCAAGACATTTTTGAGTTGTAAGAAGGAGGTGATGGAATAAGTGGTAAATCAGGTGCAAAAGGTCTCATAGTGAGTGAACAAGTGAATTCAGAGGCATGAAATCAGATGAAGAGCATAATAGTTGAGCGACTACTAAGAAAAGTAGTACTTTGTATTCAAAGCTTCAAAGTAACTGAAATTCAACACAAGGAAGGTGTACATTGTATCAGTTCACATTTTGGTTGTGTAGCCATCTTTATTTTGTATCTATCTTTGGTTGTGAGCCTTATAAGGATAGTGTGCCCTAGCAGTGAGACCTTGTAATATACTATATCTGGATATAATATATTGTAAGCTAATCCTCACTATGGTTTTTCCCTTTTTGGGTTTTCCATGTAAAAATATTTATGTTAATATATTTTTGTGATTGGATAAAATATGTTCAAAAGTTTAATGGAATATTGATTCACCCCCCCTCTCAGTATTCTGGGTGTTCAACAATTGGTATCAAAGCCTAGTTCCTTTTGAAAATCCTAATAGCTTGAGGAAGATCTTGGATTTTGAGCACATGGCTCACAAAAAATTTCCTATTCCTTTGGAATAAATTTTTGCAATTGAATATGAAGAAGATGATTGCATGTTTGAAAAAGAAGAACTGAAGGTCACTGTTGAAGATCTTGAAAGAGTTGAAACAAAGAAAAAAAGTCTAAAGGAAAGCTTAGGAGAAGGAAATGAATGCATCAAGAAGTTGGGAGAACAAATAAAGAATTTCAGAGAAAGACATAGGGAATTCAATGCATAATTGAAGCAAGCAAATGAAGAAATCACTAGACTAAAAGTGCAAATGGAGGAAAAAGGAAGGTTTGAGGAATGTCTAAATGCATTGGTACAAACCAAGGTTGAAGAATGCTCAAGACTTGAACAAGAAGTGGTAAATCTCAGATCTGATCTAGAAAAGGAAGAATACATGAGGACAAATTTAAAATAAGTACTACAATGCTTGATGAATTAATTGCAATTTAGAAAAATTCTAAGGATAAAGGTGGTTTGGGACTTGAAGAAGGACAAAGTTCAAAGGAAAATCAGATACCTAACAAGGTTAACAATCAAAAGAAGATCCAAGGCAATGGAAGAGAATTCAAAAATGTAAGAAGCAATGTTGGAAGACCTCCTATCAGACAACCAAATGCTTAAAGGTACCCATATTTTAATGGTATTTTTTTTTCATGCAATAAATTTGGACACAAAGCAATATAATGTAGAAGTAGAATGAAACAAAATGTTGGATCCTTCTCTGGAAAATTTTTTGCATGCAACAAATTCGAACATATAAGTGTTGAATGCAAAAGTTAGATGATGAATAGATATAATACTGGGAGAATGGATCAATATTTCAATGGCTACTATTATACATGTAATGTGTTTGGACATAAGGCTAACTAGTGTAGATCAAGAATGAATAGAAGTCAACTTCATCATAAATATATGTTGTATACTACTTTTGCAACAAGCCTAGACATATTTCAAAATTTTGTGGAGGAAAAAATAGAAGACAGTCTAATCTAGTAAAGAGGAATGAACCTATGAAGGAAGTTGATCCTACTGAAGTTAAGAAGGAAATGAACAAGATATGGAGAAAGAAAGAAGAATATAAGAACAAAGATGAATCAGGAACTTCAAATGCATTTGTGCCTCCATCTAATGCAGATAATTCACTTGAAAATTAAACCAAGGCATGAGCTTAGGGGGAGAAAAAATAGGAAAAATATAATATCCCCTGGAAATATGAGGTGCTAAGATGTGGCATGAAGATATATCCTAGAAGAGGAATTTTCAAAGCTATAGAAGAAAGATGTTGAAGAAAATATTGGAATGCAGAAATTTGTGAAGCATGAAAAGATGTATGTGCACAAAATTTTAGGAACATCATCTTTTCATTATGAAGCATTCATTGCAGGGGTTAGGTCAAATCAAAGAGTTATTAAAAGGCATTTGAAGAAGAAACGAAGGAAAAAGAGGTGTAGAAGGGCTTGAAGCATCTTCCAAAAGTTGAACATCAAGACCTTGGTTCATTGAGCTATTCAAGAGGTATTTTTACAAATTCTGCATATTTTTGTCTTCTAAAACAATTCTTTGAAAGAAATTTAAATATGATGGAATTACCAAAAGTAGTAGACAATTCACAATGACCGCAACCAGTACTTAAAAGGCATTCTACTAAAGTGTTGCCGATTGATCCCGTGGGTGCATTCTCTGACACTCCTATTGGGATTTCAGCTACTGAGGATATTAGAACGTATATTCATGGGAAAATTGAAGAGGTATCACCTAGTAGGTTATCTATTCTATGGACAAATGAATAGGGAGAAAATGAAGATACCCTAAAACCTAAGTATAAAACTCGAAGTGATAAGAGATTAGATATCTGCTAGAATTTTTTGAATTTTGAAAATCAAGAGAAGTACATCAAAATAGCACTGAGTAGAATTCATGAGAAATCCATATGGATTGATGACCCTCACTCAATAACAAAGGCAGAAATTAAGGATGTAACTAGTTTGTGGTCCATCAGACCAGTTCTTGATCAAAAGATGATCGATACAAAGGATATAATGGAGAAAACAAGTGCCACTCTTGAACAAAAGTAAATTTTAGTGAACTCTATTACAAACCCAGTGATTAGATTTGTATCTATACTTATTGGTCAGAAAATTTATTGGTCAAATAGTATAGGCTTTGTCCCTCCTATTGTAGTTCATATGGCTCTTGATATGTATGAGAAAAATGTTGACTATGACCTTTGTGAGTTGCTCCAGAAACAATTAATAGAGAACCTTTATGAGACATCAATAAAAAGAAGAAGTGTGCATTCTAGTATGGAACCCTAGTAATTTTCCTACTGCTCTACTTCTTGAAAGAAGTATCAGTTGTTGGACAAGAAATTTGGAAAAATGTTGAACCAATTACACACCAAATATAAAAGTATATGAGAAACCTTGGAAGTATGGATGCTCGAAGATTCCCTTGCAATATTCTTTGAAGTATTTATGTGTAGGATGAATAAGAGAATGAGGATTCCTAAATAAGCTGTGAGAAAATATTTAAAAGATATCAACTTTCTTGTCTCCACAAATTTCTTCTTTATTGAAGCTAGTAAACCTAGAACCATTTGGATGTCAAGATTAGATTATGAAGTATCAGAAGCTAAAATAGTTATCTATGAAGAAGCTCTTTTGGGTAGTCATGAAGTTACTGGAAGAATAGAGGTGAATGTAGAGGCCTCTGATAGCTCTAAGAGAGTTGGTAAACAAATAAAAATCATAGACAATCCTCTGATTGTTGGTAGAATCAAACAAGAAATTGTTGATAATGAAATAGTGCATAATGCTCAACATGAGCATGAAATTAGTGTCAGGTCTACAAATGTACAAAGTTTGGATGAATCCATAAGAGTCATACAAGAGGTAATCCCTAGTGCAAGTGTTGATTATTCACTATCTACATTGGAAAATCTCAATCTCCTGATCAAATCCCTTAAAGATTATGTCTCCGGATTGAAAAGTCAAATTGAAGCTAAAACTGAGACATGGCTTGAAAGAAAGAATCTAGAGAATATCTCAAGGAAATGTATAGAAGCACATCAAAAGGTTACAAAATGCTTGAGAGAAGTACAAGACTATGCAGAAGAAGCAAGGAACATACTATCATACTATATGAAATGGCTGAACATCACTCAAAGTATGAAGGATTACATGAGTACAATTGAGACTCATATTAACATTGTTGCATACTCTTATGATCCAATGAGAGACAAGGAAGATCGAACTTGGATCTCTATAATGGAGCTTCATGAAAAATTCTTCACCCTATAGATTCAAAGAGATGAAATGATCAAGCAACTTATAAAATTAAGAGACTTAGTTAAGGAAAATTATATACCAATCTTGAGCGCTCTTGGTAGTACTAATAATCTCTCAGAGATAAACCTTGATCCTAGTAATCTGGAAGGAGAAGAATCTCTACTATAAATTGAACTTCTATACAAGACTCTTAATACAACAAAGAAATAGTGGGAAGAAGGAAAGTCTGAGTGGCAAGACACTTTTCAAAAGCTTCAAGTTTCTACATCCTCAAGGTAACTATTTATCATGATTTAACAAGTTTTTTTAGATTTTGATATATACATATATATAGAAGGTAAACAAATTTTTGGTTGACCTCCTAAGGGGGAGCATACAAATTTTTGGCTAGCCTTTTCCATTGATGTCAAAGGAGGAGAGAAAAGAGAAACGGGGAGTGAGGGTAATGAAGGGGTGATCTCTTATTCTTATTATGAATGTTGCCATCAATGAAAAAGAGGGAGATTGTTGGAAGAAAGAGATAATTGGAAAAAGGAGGTTGTTGGAAGTTTTGGAAAGGTTGGAATCATGAGAATAAATTGCATAATACTGCTTGATCCAGTGTTTTCATTGATGTCAACATTGTTATGATCAG
This sequence comes from Sequoia sempervirens, assembly GCA_007258455.2. Taxonomy (NCBI): domain Eukaryota; kingdom Viridiplantae; phylum Streptophyta; class Pinopsida; order Cupressales; family Cupressaceae; genus Sequoia; species Sequoia sempervirens. The sequence goes on along the minus strand of VDFB02270651.1, from coordinate 588,351,973 downwards.
CCTAGTATGATTTGGAAGTGCTAATAAAGATATGTGTACAAAATAAGTTGGTTCGATAAATATAGTACAGGAAATCAGCTAAGTGCTTCTATTGACTGTTTTGTGGTTTAGTGCGTCATTTTTTGGGTCTGAACTCCACCGCACTAAGTGATCTCACTCTACATTTTTAATCATGATTTGAAGTTTATCAAATTTAGGAAAAATCAATATTCTCTAATGTTTTGGGAAATATTCTAGAAGATATCATTGACAAAGTTCAGCTCTATGTATCATAGTTATTTCTTTATTTAGCATATCAGTGTGGGAGATTCCACATTTTTTGAGAAGATTTTTTTTGTGTTTTAGTTCTAAAGATAAACTCACTAATGTTGGAAAAGTGTGAATTTGAAGAAATATCGAAACTGGAAGTTGTGTACATGGAGAAGTGTATGTATGATTGATTTTTTTTGTGATTAGGTCTAATTCCTAGCCAACCTAAGACATGATATGTGTTGTGAAGATTAAATATATAGTGCGTACATTTGTAGGATCTATTTTAGGTCTATGTTGACCTAAATTATGTATTGCATGTTTGGTCTGAGCACAAAGAAGTTTTTGAATCATGTGTGAAGCCAAAAAAGCTATTTTTGAATTGTTTTTGGTTACATCTAATTAGGCCAGTCTAATTGATGTATGCAGATATAATTGGGTATACATATGTAAGACATTTTTGAGTTGTAAGAAGTATTTGATGGAATAATCAGTAAATTTGGTGTGAAAGGTCTCATAGTGTGTGAACAAGTGAATTTAGAGGCGTGAGATTAGAACAAGAGCAGAATAGTTGACTGACTACTAAGAGCAGTAGTACTTTGTATTCATAGCTTCAAAGGAACTAAAATTCAACACAAGGAAGGTGTACTTTGTATCAATTCATATTTTGGCTGTGTAGCCATCTTTATTTTGTATCTATCTTTGGTTATGGGCCTTAAAAGGATAGTGTGTCCTAGCAGTGATCCCTTGTAATATACTATATCCGAATATAATATACTGTGAGCTAATCCTCACCATGGTTTTTCCCTTTTTGGGTTTTCCATGGAAAAATTCTGGTGTTCATGTGTTATGTGAGATTGTGGATGTTTCATGCTTTCATCCTTTATTTTTATTAATATGTTGAGGTGATTGGATAAACTATGTTCAATTTTGTAATAGAATACTGATTCACACCCCCTCTTAGTATTATAGGTGTTCAACAATTATAAGTCATCTAGCTACTCAGTTGGACACTCTACATGTGAAGAAGGAGGAGGAGGCTGAAGTAATACTTACTAAATACTACTCCAATTGTAGACAAAGAAAAGCTAACTGCAAGTGTAAAAGGGTGGCAAGTATTATAGAAGATAAGTTAGAGAAACCATATTTTCAACCATTGGAAGGTGAAGATCAACAATTGTTCTACATTGCACAAAGAAGGCCATGGAAACCAATACAAGGTATGCCACAAGACCCTCTAAATTTCAATAATATTTTCCAATTGGTAATTATAATTTCTCTAGTTGGAATTCCCATCCTTGGCTAAATAACCAAAACCAATGGAAAAACCCTCATCAAAAATGAAACCATTAGCAACCAAATATATGGCCATAGAAAAATTTCCAAGGTACCAATTATAACCCTCAATGTCTAGTGTAGAAAAATCAGTGGCAGCCACAATGGAAAAAGGGCCAATAGTGGTAGAACCAAAATGTGAACTACCAATAGCCTTTGTTTCCTTCTCAGCCACAACAGTAGGCCATCATGCCCAATCTATCAAACCCAACATCTCAATGACCAAGAGCACCACAATTACTTATCCAACTTGCACCTATCCCCAATAACAATCCTATCCAATAGGAATATACTAACAAGGCTATACAATACCCCACTTATGGAGTAGAGGTGAATGATTTCCACATCAGGTCAGGGAAAATACTAGCTAGACCTTCATCCCTCAAATCACTAAGATGGTGGATGAGGAACCCACAACTGAAGCTTTAGACAATTTACCTCTAGAGCCTGGGTCAAATTAGGTAAACCAGACTATATCAAGTCCATGTCCCCCTTTCCCTAAGTGTTTAGCATTCAAAAACAGCATACCCAAGTTGAGATAAACCTATTGGTTCAGATTAAGGATGACAGTATCAAAATCCCCCTCATTCAAGCTATCAAGGATATCCTAATCTATACTGAGATAGTAAGAGACCTTTGTCTTAAGAAACCATGGAGAAAGAGGAAGGACCCTCAGATAGTTCACATCCTAAGGAACCTTGTTGATATTATGCTAGGGAATATAATTGTCCCTAAATACACAAACCCTAGAAGTCCAATAATGGATGTTAAGATAAATGGAACCCTTATCAACAATACCTTGATTGAATTAGGGGCAACCATTAATGTCATGACTAAGGAGACAATGTAGCTACTTTAACTAGCTAACCTTAGACCTACACCAACTATTTTACAATTGGAAAATAGGTCAATAGTGAAACCTAAGGGGATCATTGAGGACTTATTCATAGAATTAGATTCATGGGAGTATCCTATAGATTTCATAGTCTTGCAACTAAAGGTCAACCTTGCAGGATATCCACTTATTTTAGGCAAACCATTATTAGCAATAGCTGATGAACTCATATGTTGGAGGTCTAGGAACATGATAATATCAAATGAGATTGTGACCAAGAAATTGGTTCTCTATCCACCAACCCAACCTCATGAAAATATAGAGTGGACTATATGGCCTACCTTGGATGAAGAAGACCACTATTCCCTACAAAATCTCATGAATATTGAATGCAACCCCTTGTTGGTAACCCAAGATGAGGATGACTTAATTGACTACATCATACAAAATAACTACAATAGGGACCTATAGAAACAAGGTTGTATTTCATCTCTATTGGATCCACTGCAAAATATCATACCTGCAAATTCATCAGAAGAAGTATCCCATTTGTTCCATTCTCTTTTTCCACAATAATGTGTCCCCAACATTAGTGGACTGGATCTATCATCTTTACAATTAGAATAAAAAACATTGGAAATCATGCTAGGAAAAATGTTGAACATCAATAATGGATTAACTAAGGAACAACAAATTTCCCTAAACATTATATTGTAGGCACACACAATAGCCTTTGCATGGGACTACCATGACATGAAAGGTATTGATCTAGACCTATGCATGCATAGGATCTACATAAATGATGGTTTCAATCTAATTAGATATCCCAAAATAAGAATGAACCCTGCCTTAAGAGAAATAGTTAATACTGAGCTATAAAAATTACTCGATGTAGGCTTCATTTACCCTATTTTTCATAGCCAATGGGTGTCACCTTTAGTTATTGCCCCTAAGAAAGGAGGAAAATGGAGGTTATGTGTGGACTATAGGGAGCTAAAAATAGCCACTAGAAAATATCACTTTCCCCTACCTTTCATTGACCAAGTGCTTGATTCCATAGCAGGAAAAAAGTACTTCTCCTTCCTAGATGGATTTAGTGGCTATAACCAAATAAATATAGCTCTAGAGAACTAAGATAAAACTACATTCACATGCCCTTGGAGTACATATTCCTATTATATTCTTCCCTTTGGACTGTGTAATGCCCCAACCACTTTCTAGAGGGAAATGCTAAGTATTCTCTCAAATTATGCTCATGACTCCATAGTCTACATGGATGACTTCACTACTTATGGAAAAACATATGAAGAGGCACTCAACAATCTAGAGAAGGTTTTGAAAATATGTCAAGAATACAATATTTCATTGAGTCATGAGAAATTTTTCATGATGATGACTCAAGGAATTGTTCTAGGGAACTTTATATCAAGTGAAGGAATTTAAGTAGATCCCCATAAAATTGAGATCATCTTTACACTTCTTGTACCACAAAAACAAAGAGATGTAAGGATATTTTTGGGAGATGCAAGCTACTATAGGAGATTCATTTAGAATTTTAATAAAATTTCAGCACCTAAATGTTTGTTATGCTCACCAAAGACATAGAGTTTTACTGGACTATAGAATGACAACACTCTTTTGAAGCACTTAAGACATCTTTAACAAAAGCACTTGTCTTGAGATAGCCAAACTGGACATTACCTTTCCCCATACACACTGATGCTTTTTATTTTTCTATAGGAGTAGTATTGGGACAAAAATAAGGTAATAAGGAGTATGTTATCTACTACATCAACAAAAAATTACAAGGAGTTGAACTTAACTACACTGTCACAAAGAAAGAGATGTTGGCAATTATTTATGCCATCAACAAGTTTAGGCATTACATTACTAGCTATCTAGTCTGTATCCATACAAATCATAATACAATCAGGTACTTAATGAAAAAACCTATGGTTGGGGGAGACCAATCAGATGGTTTCTCTTACTACAAGGGTTTGATATAACAATAGTGGATAATTCTAGGAAGGCTAATGTGGTGGCAGATATTTTGTATAGATTGCCCACATAAATAGAAGTGTTGTGGATGACTCTTTTCCAAATGATAATTTTTTTTCTCTTACTATACAAACACCATGGTTTGTTGATATTGTAAATTACCTAGTGGTAGGGTAGATACCATCACATTTCTCTCCTAGAGAAAAGAGACAACTAGTGCATAAAAGCTTTCCATAATCTTGGGTATTTGGTTACCTATTTTATGCTAGTACAGGTAACATCATGAGGATATGTATAAGAGAAGATGAGTTCTTTGAAATTCTCAAAGCTTTCCATGATGAGCCATGTGGGGGTCACTTTGCAACCAAAAGGACAACATTTAAGATCTTAACAACAAGTTACTATTGGCTAACTCTCCATAGGGATTCAATAAAGTATACAAGGAGTTGTGATAGATGTCAGAGAATAGGCAGACCAACAAGGACATATGAGATGCCTTTGCAACCATAGTTGGCACTAGCACCATTTGACTAATGGGGGATAGACTTCATTGGCCCAATTTCACTAGCATCTAATAACAAAGAGTATATTTTGATTTGCACAGATTATCTCAAAAAATGGGTTGAAGTTAAGGCATTACAGTTTACAAGAGATGGGAATTTAGCTAAGTTCTTGCATGAAGACATCTTTACCAAGTATGGAGTATCTAGAGAATTTTTCGCTAATCAAGGCCCCTAGTTTACTTATGAACTCATCTCTAATTGGTTGAAGAGTATGAAATAAGACAGAAAATCAACACCTTATCATCCCCAAGCCAATGGGAAGGTGGAGGTTAAAAAAAAGAGATTGAGAATATTCTAACTAAAATAGTACAAATTCATAGGAAAGACTAGGCAGCCACGCTAACTAAAGTAGTGTGGGCCTATAGAATAAAATGGAGAACAACTACTAGTTTCACACCTTATGAGTTGGTATATGGTAAGACATCAGTTATGCCAATAGAGTTTGAATACAAGATACTTAGGACAGCATTGGAATTATAAATGGACTAAACAACAACAAAGGAGGAAAGGCTACATAATTTCAATGGGTTAGATGAAATGAGACTAGAGGCCATGCATCACATAAAGATAATTCAAAAATAGAGGACTAAATGGCATGATCATTTTATCAAGACTAAATAATTCAATGAGGGTGCCTGGGCTTTATTTTATGATTCCAAATACAAATACTATAAGGGGAAGCTATAATCTATATGGTGAGGACCTTATGAAATTCAAAAGGTATTTCCCCATGGAGTAGTGAAATTATAGACTATAGATGCAGTTATATTATCACTGTTGTTTAATGGAAACAAACTAAATATATAAAAGAAACTAGCTCAAAAAGATGATTTTCTTATTTCTCTAATGTGTCAATATGGTCAAAGCAGTGGTTTAGATGCAAACATACTATCACAAGATAATAACTCAATAGCATATAATAATAATACAATGTTACAATACAACATAAAGTGGTCCCCAAATAGTTACCTAGTGTGATTAACCACACCACCTAGGTGTATCACAAATAAATAATTATTTAATTACAACATTATAATATAACATTTTATCCCAACATTCTCCCACTTGTTGTATACATTGCATAAGGTATCAATACATGAAATACATCATCATAGCCATACATGAAACCACATGAATATCTAGCATGCTCTCATGTTCCATCAAGATACCTACAATAAGAACAAAGTGACCACCATCTCAAGCAAGAACTCCTCCCATCCTCCAACATGCCACCTATGGAAGAAAAGGAACATGCCAAGGTGAAGATGCACCAATCTAAGAACACATGCATCAAATTCAAGTGATAAAAAAGGCTCCAACCAACCTATTGTCAAGTAAAAAACCCACATGATCAGAAACAACATCCACAACACATGATAATACATCCAACCATCCATACCTCTTAGGTACCAATACATCAATAAACTCATGCCAAGAACATATGCAACCCATAAACTGCAATCATAAGCTCCCAATATAAAACTTGTGAATGGAGAACATACATATCTAGGAACTCCAACTGCATAGGTAATGTCAAAGAATATCAAGTCTAACAATCAAAACTATATCAAGTTGTGATAAATGGTCAACAATGAAGTACCAAGAACAATAAAAGTGATCCACACATGCAACCCAAATAGTTGCATACTCTCTCACAACATGTTGCCAACATCCTCCCAAATTACATGAACATGAACATCAAGGAAGGAACCATGAAGAGAGAAAACATGTGAACCATAACATGTATTTCTACCAACAACTCAAAAGTGTAATTATGTGTCAAGTATGATATCCTAATAACCCCAAATGAGAAGCCTCCACAACACCCAAAACCAATGTTCAATCTCTTCTGGATCAAACAACATATGAATCAATGTATAATGCCAATATGGGTGCCAGCCTCTCTAACCAAGAAGATAAAACTCAAAGAAACCATTCAATAATATGAAAATTATCCCATAAACATCTCCTAACAATCATCATCAATTAATGATAAAATAAACTTAAATGCACAAGGAGATAACCATACCAAACATCCCTCAAAATGAATCCTTCAAAACTAACTATCCATAGCTCAAGGTCCATATCTATGAAAGATAAAGCATATAAACTCATGCTACACAATACTCAAATGAGTCTCCAAAATCAATCATCATGAATCAACTCATTCCCATGAAAAATTAAAGCATGAAATATAACACATCTGAAAGAAACAATGGGTAAATACCTCTCAAATGATAAAATTTTGAGTACACCAAGAGTGGGGAATGAGAATACTCTTCTAGGATAATCAAGCCATCATGACTCACTCCAAGGAAAATCTCCTCTATCGATCCATCATGAACTCACATCCATACCCAGGTGAAAGCTCCTCGGTCTTCCTATTGAAACCTCCAAAGTGCAACAATCTAAAGCAAAAATCTCTAATCACAAGAGAACTCCAACATCACGTACATATCCAAGTATCCATGAGTACCTATAATCAATCAATACATGTCAAAATCCAAATCCAACATAGCACCATCATGAAGTAAAAAATAAAATTATCATGTACTCAATATAAAGAGAACTACCAAGATTAACGTCAAAGCTCCAAATGCATAATTAGGAACCTATCATGACATCCATGATCTAACCATCTCCTCCTAGGAGATAACATGCACCAATACATACATCCTGGTCTCAAGAAAATGCATATCATGCCAAAACTCTAAGCTAGCATCAAGAGTAAAATATTAAATAATAAAAATCATACTCTAAACCAAGAAACCATATCTCCAATCACATGAAGATAACCATCACCAATGATGCATCCACGTCACTTTCAACAACTCCCACTAAACTGTGATACCAAGCTACACATGGCATTATGACTACCCTATCCTCCATGAAGATCATCTAGGTCTACACACACTCAACTACAATGTCAATAAAATACAAGTGAAACCAATATTTCCAAGCTAAGAAGATACATACAACCGCCATCAAAAAATCAAGAACCAATCTTGCACCGCCAAGTCATCACTGTCAAAAGCTCCCACTGAAAGTGTATAACCAATGAATTTACCAAGATATCATGACATAATGATCAAACCACATGCTACAAGTCCCATCAACTGAATAATAAATTACTCTAACCATCCATCCTCACATCTCAGAACATACCAATGCACAAATGACCACAAACAAGGCCAACTAATGAAATTTGCAACAACAATGAATCAAACCTAGTGGATATAGATAGTCCACATCTAAGTCATCCCACTACAACCCAATAGGTTGTAAACATCTATAATATGAATAACTCATGGATCCATAACACTAAAACATGAAAACTCATCATCAAATTAGTAACCTGTAAAATGAGATATTAAAGAAGATAATCCTATAGAAATCAAGACTCAAACACCAAATCAACCACAGATATGATTTTCCAACCATGTCCAAAAATGAGAAACCATAGTCAAGGAACAAAAAAAGCATCAAGGAGCTAAGAACAACCTCCTAACATCAAACTAAAATACCACCAAATAACCACATACATGATTATGTTGTGCTAATGGATAGATGTACCTACATACCCATGACACCATAATCATAGCCATTGCTATACCTGCACTCAAATATCACCCATATGAGACTCCAAGTCTCCACTCATTTCAACCCATGTCCTAAAAATTGAAGACAACTTGTGTACCTATCAGCATCAAAGTCCAACTCTAAAAAAACCTATAAACCTGTACAAGGAAGCACCAAACTAATAATCATTTGTACCATCATAAATATCAGATAAAAATATGTACTCCCTCAATTTTTCACCTCTCCTCTCATACAGATGCTCACACAATCACACCTCGAATCTCAAGTACCTACAAGTGTTCAAACAAGTACCAAACTCATCCTACACTACAAAAAAAAATAAACAATTTGAACCACAATGTAGTACATTGCAAATTCTCTCCAATGCCCATTCAAAATTGAAAATTTGATTTCGTATGCAAAAGTTATGACCAAAACTATGAAACCAAGAACATCTGACTTTTGGGCCTCAAAAACTAATGAGAATGGAAAAATCATGGAACCAAACATATACCACTATGTAATTCCTAGAACTATCTTTCAATGAGTACAAAAATTTGAAAAAATGATTCCATGGGCGAAAGTTATGCAAGTTTGAAAAAAAAGAGTCTAATTTAGCTATATAATGCAATCTGGTTGGTGACCTCGGGGTGGCCCACCAGTGGTACCACCACCTAGGCAGTGGCAAATTTAAAAACTGACTTAAAAATGGTTTAATTTTCTCTAATTTAAAAAAATCATTGCCCCCTATCACCGGACCCGATAGCAAATTAAATCTAGTTTAGGACTTTTGAAGTCTGACAGACTTACCAACCATGGTGGACTTTCTAAAGATTTTAAATTTCACATGAGATTTTTTTTTAGGCAATTAACAAAGGTTTAACTAGTGGTCTCCACCAGGTGGGCTAGGGTTTGACCCCATCAGCCAACCAACAATATTGTTGGCGGTAGCAGACAAGCTCTATCATCCAGACAGTACTGTCTATCGAGTCGACACAGTCTACAAAGGTGTCAAGGGGTCTATGAACCCCCCACTATAATGTTTTTTTTATTTTTTATTTAATTTTATAAAAAAATTCAATAAAGATTTTTTAACCCTTTTTTATTTGTTTTGTAGGTATTATATATATTTTTAAAAACTCAACTTTAAAATTTTTCTATGGATTTTCAATGGCAGGTTTTAAATTTTTTCTAATAATTTTTTCTTGCACATGGAAAAATTGGGTAGCCAAATGGTTGTATGGCTAAAAATTGCCTTTTTTCAACTTTTCCAAAATAGGTCAAATTTTATGTCATTTTTCATGTCTTAGGCCTCTTGGATCCAATGGTGAGGTTTGTTTTGTCTCAAGAGGTCATCTAATAAATTTCCTCTAAAAAACCCTCATATGAAAACTCAAACCAAGAAACCCTCTTTAACCCAAATTTTGAAAACGTTAGATCTGCAATAAACCCAACAAATCTTGAAAAACCAAAAGCTCAAATCTATAAACAAACACCTGCAACATGTGTTTCATATCTTGCAATGCCTCAAATCTAACATGCATGTCTGATGGGTTAAAATTCTATCATTAATTTTAGCATGGATTTATCTAGTTTTGTGTTCATCCTAGCTTACCTTTTGGCCTTTCTCCTCCTAAATTGTCATAATAGTTGTAAGGAATTAAAATTAATTAATATGGATTGAAGGATGCAAAATGCTCTAGCAATTAACCAATTATGAGTACTAATTTTGGTGGTTATACGAAATAGGGGTTTTGAGGTAGAGGGAACAAGTGACGAAGATTACCTAAAGGATTTCATGATCTTTTGGTTTCCATTAGTTATTGTATTTTAGCATATGTTTAGTCATTAGTTTGGTAATCAAGTTTTGTAATCGATTTTGAGATTTTAGAAAATAGTAAGTCAAAGGCTACCTCACTATTTTCAAAATTGATCCAGTATTTCTAGTAATATACTTAAAAATTATGGACACATCTATTTTTGATATTCTATTTTGTAATTAGATATATATATGCTCTCTCTCGAGTATGGAAGACAATATTCAAGTCGAAGTTCAATATAAGCATAAGACTATTATTGAGTTATCAGTGTTGAGTCTACATACTATGTAAGCATATTTCTCCATTCAGCTAGTTGAGAGACAAGGCCCACTCCTTAACTAATGACTAGATTTATTTTCCTATTGTTTTGTGTGAGGTATGATTTTTGTTTGTTTAATAATTCCATATGTGTGTTATTGATTCAACTAAATTCAGTAATTTAGTAGGCGAGTTGATGAATTGTTAAGTTCAATAATGGTATAAGTGTGATTTTATTTATTAAGCATGGAATAATCTCTCTTTGAAAAGGTTGTTAATGTGTGGCATGAGCACAGATTGTAGGGATAATGCATATGTGTGAATGTGTGAAATACACACTGTTCATAGAACACATAAATAGATTGCACAATTTTATTAGATCATGTTGCCAGGACACCATGGGTCTTGTCGCCCGATTACTGCAGCTCCTATCGCCCGAGTTGTTTTAACATAATTTTAGTGTTACATCTTTCCTATTCTTAATATTAATGTTTAAAATCATTGTGATGACTCTAGAACATTGATCATAAGAATTTAAAGTAGAATTCAAAGTATATGTGTGTTGATTTGAACTAGGATTGTATTGATTAAATAGGACTTGTTTAAATTTTCAAATTGAGAAGTGTATTTTGATTTAATTTTTGAATGCATTCATCCCCACTTCATTCACTAGTTTCAGCCCTTAGGTATACTTCTACAACACCTTTCACAAGTTTATGATCCCTAGATTGACACTCAAGGAATGAACTGAGGAAACTACCATGAAATTCCTGAGGATTGATCTAAGTACATTTTCCAACTTGATAGAATTACAAGGATGGTTTATCTTTAATATCAATCTATAGTTTAGTCCAAACATTTTGGCATCATTTCTAGGGAATGGTGTTAAAGGCTCGTTAGCCTAGTGAACTAAGTTAGGACTAGTGCACTAAGGTGAAATTTTGTGAGACCGTCGACCTCACTCTAGTAATTACCCTTATTTTGCTCTGTTATAAATCATATAGGTGGAATCATAGTAGAGATAGTAGAGGGAGATTTGTTAAAAAGGAAAAGTGAAGTAGTTCACAACTAGAGAAATCAAAAAACAAATTAAAACCATTAGTTATTCACACATCATCTAAGAAAGAGTTAGTCAAATCAGATGTCAAAAAATGTGTTACTAAGTCTACCATGGTTGAGACCCCTTCTAGTACCCATTAAGAGTCTTCTAAAGAATTGTACCAAAGGGTTTCTAAACTATTTCAATAATCTCATGAAATTCGAAGCTATACCCCAAGAGCTTCTAAACATTTCACAGTAGTCTACACCCCTTGGTAATTTATGGATAACGACAACAACAACAATGGGAGGTTCAAGAGCATTGGCCAACAACAACCTGATTACTTTTGAGTTTCCCATTTCACATCCCAAAGAAGATTCCCTGATGAAGAACATTCCACTCTCAACCCTGCCCATGTTTTGAGGTCTTTCTATAGAAGACCCCAATATGTTCCTTTTTGAGTTTGACATTTTATGTCACAATTATGACTATCATACTAAATCAAAGAAGCTGAAATTATTTTTGGTTACTCTAAAGGATGCCACATTGAGGTGGCTTATTGGACTAGGACGAGAAACCATTCATAGTTGGGATGATATGAAGAACAAGTTCTTAGAAAATACCAAGAATACTATAGGACTAAGGAAACATGAGATGAGATATTCTACTTCACACAACATGAAGAAGAAACTTTAGAAGATTATTTGAAGTGTTTCCTATTTAGTCTACAAAGAACTAGACACACGGGGTTGACTCATGACACTGTAAAAATTCTCTTCCTTAGGGGGATTGGAGATGAATTTTTCGATACTTTAAATCTTATGGGTGGAGGTGATATTTCTAAAATGAAGTTTGATGATATTTGTGATGCATGTAGGAACTATTCAAGGTCTACCTGCTCATCTAGGGAGTACGTCGAGAAGCATGTCTCTCCCAAAGGGACATCAAGAGTTACAAAATGAGAATTGGGTATATTACTCAAGGACCACAAGACTGACCTACTAAGTCATATGGCTAAGTAGATAGATAATTTGTATACATGAAGAAATCAAGAGGAGGCTAAAAATTCCTCAACTGTCTTTAGTCTTGTTTGTCGAAAAAGGAATAGTGGTGAAGAATGTCCATATAACAAAACAAAAATATCTTCTTTGGAAGAAGCTGGTAGAGAGACCATCTTAAAACATCTTCCTGTAGGTATGACTAAGGTACAATACAAAGATGATTCTATTTACTTCATGGCCTAGAGAAGAACTTGGCAACCAAGAGGAATGCCCCCAACCGATTATTAGGTAGCACCCCAAAGTCCTTTTCAAAAAAATTCCTTCCCAAAATAACTTGGATGGTTTGGAGATTGGAAAAAACATCCATACTACCCCTAGTGGACACAACAATATCCCCATGCTCCACAATCATGGAAAGCATGGTGAGCGCCACCACCAACATACCCACAATATCAGTCATTTCCTCCATATCCACCACCTCTAGCAATAAATCCCTATCAAAAATCCTAAAAACTCTTGACACATGTTCCATCATTGTCTAATCACCTATCATATAGTTCATCCTAGCCCTTGAAATCCATGCCTATGCCCACACAACCATCACCCAATCCAAATAGTAAGGTGGCTCAATCAGTTTATAACAATGAAGTGGCAAGATTCTTGACTTATCTTATCAATGCATTAGAAATTGATGGTGTGCACTTAAGGTCCAAAAAGAATCTTCAAGAACCAACTATTACAAAGGTAGAGGATTCTCTAGCTGAACCAAAAGAAGAGAAACCAAGGCCCCTATTTCCTGATAGGTTGCAAGAGCAACCAAAACCACCAAAAACATGTCAATCTAGTTTTGATTTTATGAATGAACTACGTAATGTTAGCATTAAAATTCCTTTGTTGCAGACCATTTGAGATGTTCCAATATACACCAAATCAGTTAAGGAAATCTGTGGGAGAAAACAACAAAAGAAGCAGGATCCCAAGACAATCCAATTCATTGGATGACTTGCAAATTTAATGTTGGGGAGGATTTATGTCCCTAAGTATGCAGATCCAAGAAGTCTAATGATAAAGGTATGTATCAATGATATAATTATCCCCAATACACTAGTTGATTTAATGGAAGCCATAAATGTGATAACAAATGAGATAAGGGGAGATTAGCCCTTCAAGGACTAAGACCTACTCCAACAGTCTTTCAAATGGAAGATTTCTCCTTCGTAAAACCAAAAGGTATGATTGAAGATATCATTATTTCTATTGAGTCTTGGGAGTATCCCATAGATTTTATGATTATGCAACCAAAGATTAAGCTTGGGGATACCCCTTAATTTTAGGAAAACCTTGATTAGTTGTAGCTAATGTTTTCATTAATTGCAAGTCTGGAAACATGGTGATTTTGAATGGGGAACAAATGAAACAGCTGACATTGTACCCTCTAGCACAACCATTGTTGGAAATAGAAGATCCATTATGGATCAATAGTGATTTAGAAGAGTCTTTACCTATTTTGACAATTGATCAAAGTAGGGAATTTAAGGATATTAGAAGATACTATGATTAATAATTTCTTGCAAAATTATTATTTGGTTGATAATATTTTAGAGACAATGATTTTTCCTATGGGTATAAGTGATAACTTCCCTTTTGGAAATTTTCCATTAGTTAGTAATTCGTAGTCTTTTTAGAATTTTATTACTTTTCATCAATTATTACCACATACTTGTATATAGAGTCCATTTTTTATATCTAGAAATTATGACCCATCTTTGTTTAATTCACAATTTCTTGTTGTTAATACCCCTTTACAGTCTCAAGCTAGGGAAATCTTGCCTGGAAAAATGCTTAACATAAATTCCAACTTGAGTGCCTCATAATTAGAAGACCTTATTGCTATGTTGCATTCTCACAAAGAGGCCTTTGTTTGGGATTACCAAGATATGAGAGGTATTCATCCTACCACTTGTACACACCATATCTATATAGAGGAAGGGAGTAGACCTATAAAACAACCCCAAAGAATATTAAACACTATCTTACATGAGATTGTTAAGGATGGACTTCAAAAGCAACTTAACATAAGATTTATTTATCCTATCTTAAATGGCTAATGGGTATCCCCACTTGTGGTAGTTCCTAAAATGAATGGAAAATGGTGAATGTGTGTTGATTATAGTGCCCTTAACAAGACTGTTAAGAAAGACCATTTCCCACTTCCCTTCATTGATCAGGTCTTAGAAACCCTAGCTGGAAAGAAGTTATTTTCCTTGATGTATTTAGTGGGTATAGTCAAATTAGTATCACCCTGAAAGATCAAGACAAAACTACCTTTACTTTCCCATGGGGAACATTTTCCTATAATGTCTTACCTTTCAGATTGTGTAATGCACCTACTACCTTTTGTTGATGGGAATTTTTGCACCTTCTCAACACAAGAAGCACACAAGTATGCTACCTCTCTGGAAAGGTATAAATCTATAAACAAGTTCCAGATTACTACCCCAAGGTCTCTCAGGTGTCAAGTCATGACAATGCTTGGAATGTCTCAGTGGTTTCATGTGATTTTTTTGGTGATCATAGGGCATCCTTACATAAGTTAAGTTGGAGGGCAATTGGTCCTTCAAATGGAGTTCTTGAGCTATTGGAGTTGATATGCAATTGCTGCAAGTTCAAAACCGTGGTCTAGACCTCCACTTTCATCATCAAATTTGGATTTACAATGATGCCTGAACTTTGTCTAAATCACTATTTGAAAGAACAGTCAAAAGGGCAGAGAAGGGAATAAGTTCCTAGACCTAAAACTAACAATGAATAGTGATAATGGAGGATGCTACAGTGGACAACCTTCCTAAAACTAAGCTTCACTTAACCAATTCAACCAATAGTCTCATGAAACTAGTGCAATCTTCTAAGGTCTACAAATTTTTAACCATTCATTCACCATAAAGCATGAATAAATGATAGAATTTAAGTGAAACATTCAATTTGTGTTTAGACTAGCTTTACACTGCTATTTATCATCAATAAACAATAAAAAGCATGAACAAGGAAGGGCATCAACATAGCATAATTCTTCAATATCAATGATCAACATCTACCAATCTACTAAAACATGCTAAACACATAGAACAACAAAGTAAATCTACTCAAATCTGTTAACTACGAGGAGAAGAATCATGAAACATGAAATGAAACTCAAGAATCCACCCAAAAGTAATGAATTTCTATTAGAATTTCAACAGCATGACCTTACAACAACTCCACTCACTTTGAAAATGAGAGGAGATGCCCTATTTATAGTGTCCAAAAAGTAAAATGAATGGCCAAGATTCACTACAAATTAGGGTTTCACCTACCCCTTTATATTTTACAATTTAAAATACATCTTTTGTCTTTAGCCTAATTAGTCTTCTAGTGGCCAGCACTGTAGCACTTTTTTCTTTTAACTAATTTCCCTTTTTTTGTAGCTATACTATGAGAAATTCATAATCTATGACCAGATTTCCTTCATGATTCTTCACAGTAGCATACTCCATGAACTTGCCAATCAATGCCTGAAGCTTGTTCCACTCCATTATGTCAGACTGGAGCACCTGGAAATTTAATTTCCTGGATCGGTTGGTAATCAAGTACCAATCCTTGTTGCATTTGGGCATATTCTTGATCACCTGCTCTGATTAGGCAAATGCTTGAGTAGAAAAATCCATAAAATCCAGCATGAGGGTATCGTCAGCTCCGTCCTCCATCTTCTTATGAAATTGTAGCCTTATTTTCTCAGGATCTAGCTCGACGAAGGGCATATCATAGTCCATCATGAGCTTCAAGTACTCTTCACAATCCATCTTGATTTCCTTAGCCCAATCAATGTCAAGCTCCAATTCATGAAGCACTCATTCCAATATTTATCTTCTATGATCAAGGCCCAATTTTCATGTTTCCATGAGCCAATGATCATCTTTTACTAGTGCCAACTCCTTTTCCCATGTTCTCTCAGGCATCTTGAGGTAGCCTCAAGCTTGGGATATGCAATTATATATAGTTCTAGGAAGTCAATGCATAATTTTATTATGCCTTCAAGTTGCTTTTGCACTTCTCAAAATTTATTTGTTGTTTGAACAACATGGTCAATACCCATATCTCCATTGTAGACTACTCATCGAAACCAATCTTCAGTGGCCTTTTTTCCAAATTTTCCTCCTTTCTAACATGTTGATATGATCTTTTTACAGTAGCAAAGGAGTGGTCGACAATGTTGAGGCCAATTCTTTAGCAGAGGACCATTGTTGTATGTAAGCCAATAAATCTACCACTGGTGCCTTTAACTCCTCCATGGTGGATTGATCTTTATTCATTTGATGCACAATGGTGGTGACAAATCCTTGGAGATGATCAATTTTTTGCTCCCTCATGGCTATCCCTAGATTAATAGTAGAGATATTATAGTTGAATCCCTCTCCTTCCACCACTGGAGTAGCTATTTTCATGGTCCTTGATCCCAATGCATCCATCGTTATGTGGGATCTGACCCTCGGTTTCTTCTCCATCTTCATCCCTATCTATGCTTGAGCCAAGATGGCTTCCAGTCTCTTTTTAGGATCCATAAGGATGGGGGCCTTCTTTTGTAATTGCTTCTTTATCCACTCAAGCATTTGGGATCCCTCTTATGGTGATTCATTATCACCTTCCTCCTTTTGGACATGCTGAATTTCCATTTCTTCATGGCCCGGAGCCTCTTGTTTTGTCCTTTTTTCCTCTTCTTCATCTGAATCTCTAATGAATACTACATTTTCTTCAAGTGATTTAGTGGTGACTATGTTTTCATTAGAGTTATCTTCCCTTTTGGATCCCTTGTCTTCTTCTTCTTTCCCATGTTCTTCGTGGCATTCTACTTTTGGGATTCTTCTCATTTCAACATCTTCTTCAGGCTTATCATCTTCTTTCTTTTCTTCTTCCCATGAAGGGGGCATCTCTTCATCATGATCAGGGCTCTTATCTTGTTCTTTAGTTAGAGGCTCTATGGTTACCTCCATTTCCTCATCTGAATCTCTTTTCTCTTCAGATGATTTCCTTTCAACTTCCTCCTTGACATCTTTGAGTTTCTTAGCCAACTCTTCTTCAAGCTCTTGGTCGGAAGTTTCTACAATGTATCTTGCACCGGGGTTCTCAACATCTTCCTCAGAGGATTGTGTTTCCTCCCCTTCATGCACCACCTTATCAATCACTAGATGCTAATGTTCAGGATGCTCATGATAATCATTAGGTTCCTCTTCTATTTCTTTGGTTATCTCCCTTTTGTTGTCTTTCAAACTCCTTAGAAATATACATTGTTGCTTCCATCTTAGGTGGTTCAGTTGGAGGAGGGGGGATAGGGAGGCTAGCAACAACTTGAGCTAGAGCAGCTTGCACTACAGGGTTCATCAATACTCCAAAAAGCTCTATTGGTATGTTTCACATATGTCTAGTGAAAACTTCTAGGAGAGTAAGCATGGGAATTGTTGTTGTAGAGGCCAAGGGGATGGCTATTGATGGAGACATGCAGGAAGAAGAAAGTGGAGAAGTGGTAGTAGAGGAAGAATCTATCACCATAATGGATGCAATAGGTAAGGTAGAAGCAAGGTGGACCAAAATGTCCACCATGGGTGGAGAAGAAGCAAGCAATGCTTGGGATGCAGACGGACGAGTAATGAAAATGGTAGTAGTGGAAGTAGCAATAGCAGATGAGGCAGGTGGAGACTTTGGCTGCTCGACCCTTCTTCCTCTCCACCATGGAGTGGATCCTCTTGAATGGTGAGCATCTCATTGAAACCACCTGATTTCTTGGCCTTCTTTGAGGGCTCACCCTCTGATGCCTTTCTAGAATATACCTTATGCTTAGGCTGTCGTTTTTCTACTTCTTTCATCTTTTTTGATCTGGTAGTGGGAGGATATTTTGAAGTTTCTCCAAACATAGCAGCAGTAGTACCACTATCAGTCTCACTCTCGAGCTCGTCCTCAAGTTCGCCACAGGTTAAAGTTTCTCCTTGCAGTTTCAACTGGGAAATTTTCCCATCAATCCATTATTTTTCTAAGGCTTCTATTGGTTTTGTTAGAATATCAAGGTCATTGACATCTTCCTCATCCCAATCAATTAGAGGCAATGGTAAGTTGGCAACAACATCGAATCTTGGATCTATTACAGTATTTTATTCCTCCACAACTTGATCCAGAACTAAGAACAAGTTAACCATTTTAACAAAATATGTTGTCATCCGCATATAGTGCCTCATGCACACTTCTTTATCATCCCTACAGTTTTCCCAAAAGTCTTCAACATTGTGTAAATGGGAATATTCCTTCCCAACCATCTTCTCTAATTTTCCATATGGATCCATCCGTGGTCGAGCAGTGTGGAGCTCCAAATTATATTCATTTATCTCTTTCTTGGAGTACTCCACACATTGAGATGCGGGGATTGCATACATGCCTTGGCCAAATGTGAGAGGATAGGGAATTCCTAACCTATTCTTATCACTTAGAAGTGTATGCACATGTTGTAGCTTCCTGGAGACTTTGAGCAATACCAACCGATCATTTGGGTATCGAGGTAGCTTATATGGCCTCTCAAAGAAGCCCTCGGTTATGATGTAGGTAAATATAGGAAATTGGATGAATAAGAATCTGAACCGGTGGATAAAGGAATTTTCACTATCAGTGACTCTCCTTTCAAAGTCACCTCTGAGTAGTCTGATAATGTGCCCGATAAAGGCATCATTCACCCTGCGGTAGTCTTTCTTGAAATTTCTATATTGAAGTTGCAATTGTCTATCATAGACCTTTAGTTCCCTCCCCGAAGTCTGGCTTGGCACCACAAATAGACCTTTGTATGGCACAAGATCAGCCAACAAGTAGACCAAGTAAGAGGTCATATAAAACTGAGAAGTTTTCTTAATGGCCACAAATTGCTCATGTAGGCAATTTTTGATCATTCTTGCCCAATTAAATTTAGTATTCCCTCTAATAATATCCTCTATAAAATAAAACATCCATTCATGGAATTATTCTATAGTTGAGGTTCCCATAACCTTGCTTAACAAAGTTACCAAATCATGGTAATCCTCATGAAAATCACTCCTGAAGAGTTCATGAGGTACTTTGTTCGCATTGCCCCTCTTCTTCTTTGGCCAGTATTGATGAATTAGCTTCTTACATTTGAGGGGGTCAGCCTTCCATGTGCTCTTAGAATATTCCTTTGATGTCTCCTCCATCTCATCAAAGGTGGGGATGTGGAAATTTTTCCCTATAGACTTGGAGGACAAGTCACCCAATATTTTGCTATCTCTATCCACAATTCTTTTGGTATTTTATTGGTATGCCTCTCTGCAGGCCATTAGGAGCCATAAGGGCAGGTGGGAAACTAGTTTCCTTGGCCAATCTAGTTTTCCTAATTTTCTTTGCATTTTCTATGATGGGGTAAGCAATGTCTCACTGTTTGAATTCATCAATGTCAATATGTCCCAGGTTTTTGTCTGAGACTGTATCCCACTCTATGATAACCTTAGTATTGATATCCACTCCCTAAAATTTGTACTTCATTTGATCTTTATCCTCCTTTCCTCTCGGTGCTTTAGCTGCCTTCTTTCCTTTTTCCTTCTTTGAGGATGCTCCCAAAGGTCCTGCAGTTGATTCCATATATCCTGCAAGAAAAGGAGTAGTAAGCATATTCATGTGCAAAACATGAGAAAGGTCAACAAAATCCTATAAAATCGATGTTAGATTGAATAATTCATAATTCAAGGATCATATCATTCCTCTCCAATTATCATTTTCCATTTTTTTGAGGGAGATATGGCAATCCAGGCCCAGGAGAGCACACTTCTTTGGGCTAGTAGCCATTTTGAAGGAAGTTGCAAACAGACAATGAAAAGGGCATGGGGCCTGCATGGATCTACCCGCATCAAGTTTTTTGAGTTGAGGTCGGGCCCACTAGGAGGGTAAGCCATTTTGGCACATGGGTTGGATCATTTTTGAGGTTTTAGAATTGCTAAATTGGTAATTTGAGGCATGCAGGTCTAAGAGTTGAGGGCATAGGGGTTGTCTCAGCCATCAGAGACTCTGCCATTGGAAAGGGTGCTAGCGAGGTAGAATCCTGCAGGAAACATCCCGCAATGCGAGGCCCTCTACTAGGGACGATAGTTTCATTTCATCTTTTGATGTCCAAACGGTTCATATGGATGCGGGAAGGGACCCATAGAAAGGAATTGGATGTCAGTCATTTAGAATGGCAGAGGCAAGATGGTAGTCCATAGGTGGTGGTCCACACCATCGGGTCTGTGTGGGTCCTCGATACAATTTGTTTGTTTAGCATTGATTGGATGGTGTTAGGGAATTCGGGCTTTGCACATCGGCCTAGCGAAGATTGTTGGCCATGCGAGAGGGTCGACACAAGACAATGATGACCCGCATTAGATGGTTTGCAAGTGCAAGCTTAGTTGTGTCATTCTTTGGGATTAGACGGAAGTGGTTATTGTGGAGTCTGGAAGATGCATGGACAGTCTACCGAGGCCATTTTGGATAGCGAACAAATGACAGAGGCCCATAGATAGAAGTCTACAATGAGCAATTCGCAGGGGTGAACACTTAGTCATTTTGGCGCAAAGGGTTGGACGGAGATAGCCAAGGCAGGGCCTACCTAGAAGGAGTCTAATACTTTGTCGTTATAAAATCAATCATGTGAGTGGAGGCGAGGAAACAGGGGAAGCTCGCATGAAATGACCCGTGGATGAAGTTTGAATGCATACCGGAGGGCGGTTGAAGATGTTGCGGGATCCGCAAGACGGGAGGCTAGGGTAGGTCCACCGTTTGAGACGGTGAGGCATAAAGGGTGACCTGTAAGCAGAAGCCCACACTCGTGGACCTGCAAGGTCAAAAATATCTCAATTTAATCTCATGTTTTTCGTTTAAGTCCAAGAATGATGGCCAAGAGGGAGCATCTTCCTGCATGAGCAGGTCCGAGGAGGGTGATGGCCATTGCTTAAATTTTGTTACTTAAGGATCAAGGCAATGGCAATGGGCTTCTTGCAGGTTGCAAGGGCTTGATGGCTCTAGTTCAAAAATGGCATCGGAAGGTTTAAGTCTCGCAAGCCTCTAATAGGTGGATTTTCAAAGGGTTTTCAAATTCTAATTTGTGGGTTTTGTGCGCCATGGTATTGCCTAACTAGTTTGAGGATTTTCCTTATTAAGGGTTTCAATAAATTTACAAGTTTCATAAAAAAACCATAAACGAATGGCAACGGAGGTCCTACCTACTGAACCTGCAAGAACTTGATGAAGACAGTGAAGGTTGCAATGCACGAATGGTGGTGTGATTTCACAGGCGCAGAGGCAGCAGTGGCTGAAGGCTCTAACAGGTTTCCAAAAATCAAGTCAGTGAAACTGACCCATCAAAAGTGCCTATTTATAGAATTTCATGCATTAAATCTCTACCATAAATGTAGGTACAGGGGTTGCTAGAGTCGGTGAGTGCACAGTTCAAAAGAGTCGACAGTGGGAACGGCAAGGCCTGTAAGGAATGACACCCAAGCATTGTCTATTTCATTGGTCGGTGAAGGAAGTAGCAACGACAAGCATGGGTCCTGCAGAGCATGTGGGTACACCAACTTGGTTGTCGTAGGGACGAAAAAACCACAATGCAGTTCTGCATAGGGCGGCCTGCAAGGGTGAACCCACAGAGTATGAAGGACGACAATTTTTAAAGTTTGAAGGAAAACTTCCAATGGAACTCCATAGAGACTAAAGACTTGAAAATTTTGAAGGTGATGAAACTTGGTCAACTTAAGATGACATCTCTAAGAGTCCTTGACCACTAAGGACTCAAAATAGGAAGCATGCAAAATGAGGTGAAGGAAAGAGTGACCTGACAAAGTGAAAAGAGAGGGTCCCCATTCTAAATAGGGTGTGTGTGCTATAGGCACAACAAATGGTGACTCTATTAGGGAACACTCTTGAGTGTTCTAAGGATAAAGACTCATCCATAACCTAGAATCTTTGGTTTTGCAGACCAGGGATGTTTTCCAAAAGTGAATTGTGGAACTCAAAGGAGAACGGGATCCTTACCTGAATCAGGTCATGATACATCTAAGAAGTGTGTTCGTATAGTGAATTCATTCTTTTTCCACATAAACTATGAAAAATGACCATTAATTAGGCCAAGCAAGCTACAAAAGTTGTCCAACTCCAAAAGTAACTTGGACATCTCCCCACTACCAGTTAGGCGTCTATAGCCCCGATGGAGTTGTCGCTGTGATCCCATGAACATTTCTCTACTATCAATTAGGCATCCATAGCCCCGGTAGAGTTTTCTACACACCCACATGGTTGCTTGAATTTAACATTTTCTTTTCTTTTCTTTCCTTGTGATATCTCTCTTAATACCCTTTCTTTTGCCCGACCATGTGTTAGCTCTCAAAAACACAGGAAGAATGCCTCAAGAGGTTGCCACTCTCTTGATACACTTTAGGGTAATAGACAAGGTCAAGAGAACTCAACCTTCTACTCTTTAGGTGCTGCTAACCTGGGCATGTGTACCTTTATGAATGAAGTAGACTTATCTTATGATTATCCTTCTGAAATACTTTTTCCACAATGGCAGATGACGGTGAATGAATGAAATCAAACTTGATAGCAATCTTTTGATCTAAATCCTAAAATGCTTAATTAACAGATATAAAGAAACTGAAATGAATTCAAATGATGAAATTGTAGAGACCAGTGCCTTATTGGGTATGTGGAGTCAAATGAGATCAGGATGAT
The DNA here is from genome assembly GCA_007258455.2 of Sequoia sempervirens. NCBI lineage: Eukaryota > Viridiplantae > Streptophyta > Pinopsida > Cupressales > Cupressaceae > Sequoia > Sequoia sempervirens. The sequence continues at coordinate 588,328,511 of VDFB02270651.1, read as the reverse complement.
CAACACTTCTCTAGAGAAACTCAAACTATTTGGCATATATTATGTTTACTACTTGTATAAACATGCAAAATGTTATTACGAAACTCTACTTGAACAATCTAGATGATTCTCTCTGATTGTTGTGATTAACTAAAAGGATTTAATCTTTTCTTGAAAGAACCAATCAATCAATCACACAGATACAGCAAATGTGCACTGATGAATTATATATAAACTTGTCATATCACCTCAAACAACCAGAAAGCTTCAATCTTGGAGACAGCTTAGCAATACTTTCATTAATTTCAACAAATAATTGACACCAGAGAAATGTAGCAACATCAACTGATTTTCATAAATACCTCCATTCTGAAATCATGCAACAAATAGTCTCTGATTTGATGATTTTATTCCACTATATCTACTTGCTGTGTATAAAATATCTAATAACTGGTCCCTCTTTTACAATTACAAAATGCCAATTTATACACTAGCATCAAGAAAATAAAACATATTGGAATTCCTAGTCGGCCTTCCACAGAATTCGGGCTCCAATGAAGTCGGCCAGTAATGGTTATTTTAGCAATTTACATGTCAGCCACAGTATTGAATTTCCATTTTTCACTAGTGAAACAGTCAGCGAGACAATCCAACAGCTATGCCGAAGGTAATTCAATCATTAATCGCCCTGCTCGGTGTTACTTGCTTTTTCTGTGACATATCAGAGTCGGGGAGATGTCCTATAGATTTCATTTTGTTTCCCTGAGAGTTCATTTACCATTTGCGTGTCGCTATAACCTTATGATATCGGGTAGACACTATGTAGACAAGCCTTTGTTTTGCCAAGAGCCATTGTGATACCTTTATTTCGCTGAGACAAACATTCTCACACTGACAAGTCCATCTATCCCATATATGTCATTGTAGCTTTGAACTATCGAGGAGACATCTTGTAGATTATATTGTGTTATACTAAAATAACCTGAACATATCAGAGATCACCAAGAGAATTCAAAACACACACCGACAGAGACCCCTTTGTCTTCCATCGGCGAGACTGAAGGTCACTCGCCGAGACCTCTTATCGAAAACCCCATCTCACCGATATCGCATCCCTTTATCCTTAGGTCGCCAAGACAAAGCCAACATCTTGCCGAAAGCCATATTAAAGAAACCCCTATGCTCTGTCGGTGAGACATGTGCACATCGCTATGACCCTTCACCAAAGATATTATGTTTGGCCGAAGCGAAGACTCATACAAAGTGTTGGCGAGCCCACAAGAGTTCCCCAGGACATTTTATCGATGCCGCAACTCTTGCCGATGTATCCACATTCAAGTCAGTCGCCAAGACATGATGAGCTCGGTAAGAGCTTCCACCAAGGGCAAAACTCACGCCGATATGAAACATTAGATGAATTCTAGTCATCGTGATAGCAGAAACGTCTTGCCGATAGGCAACTCAGACATTTATCAATATAAAGAGCACAATGGATAGGGGAGACCCCACTTTCTTCATGCCGATATGAACCCAGATGTGGATGTCAATCGCTATGACAATGAAAAAGTTCAGCCAACCACCTGCAACAAACATATGTTAGCAGAAAAGTACTATGGGTCAGGGAGATAGCCATGAACCTATGCCAAAGTGGACCACAACATGAAAAATGCAGGACTCTATAGATTTATGGGGCAAATATAGGCCAAAATGCAAGCAAAATGTCGTGATGGAAAGCCTTTGTTCTTATGATGATGAGCTATATGAAAACATAGGAATATGAAAAACATGTAAAATCATCAGATCCAAAATCTTTGGGTGAGCAGACCAGACATAGAATGATGAACCAGTGAGCAGAATGGAAATGCAGCATGATGGAATGAAAGGAAAGTGAATGCAAAATGGAGATGAACAAAATCCTAAACTACTATGCATGGAAAATAATTTTAAAGAGGATAAGCAAGATTTGTCCATGCACTTGCAACCCTTAATCCTCTATGCTGCTCAAGAGAAAAATTGCTTCAAAATTTTCCCATGAATAGGCAATTCTTGATCTTCACCAGCCATATTCTATAAATAGTATGAGTCTTCACCCTTCTTTCCAACAACAACAAAGGGTCCTAGCCACAAAGCTTCAGATTTACCATGCTTTCCCTTCTCCTAACACCTCACATTCCACATCAACACTAAGTCATTCTCTTCAAATTTTATATCATTTGCCTTCTTGTCAAATAGATACTTCATCTTTTTCTATAACTTCATGTTTTTTTTTTGGGCAACCCTCCTTATTTCATCAAGTTCAGCTAGTTGCTCCATTCTTTTTTCCATAGGTTTAGGAATATCCAAATCTTCCTAAAGGACAAACTTGTAGACTAGTAATAAATTCTGCAAAGGCATCCTGGCCTGTGCTCCATACACTAATTCAAATGGGGACCTTCCAATTTCCCTTTTCATAGTAATCCTATCAGCCGACACAGCCAGCTTTAATTTTGAATCCCAAGCTTTCTTGTTATGTCCTAACATCCTCCTTATAATCTTCAAAAGACTCTTATTGCTAGATTCAGCTTGACCATTAGCTTGTGGATGGTAAGGAGCTACATAATAAATAGTAATACCATATGTGTCACAGAAAATTTTGAACTCATCTGACCTAAAACACATCCCATTATCTGTGATTAACCTCAGTGGTGCACCAAATCTGGTGATAATATTGTCCATCAAGAAATTTGTCACCACTTTGCTTGTAGCTTGTTTAGTTGGGATTGCTTCTACCCACTTAGTAAAATAATCAGTGGCAACTAGTATCCACTTGTATTCCCCACTTGATCTTTCATGTATCTCTCCAATGAAATCAATTCCCCATTGATGAAAAGGGGCATCAGTCTACAAGGTTCGAATTGGAAAAGCTCCTTGATACTTCAGTTTTCCAGAGAAATTTTGGCAGGCTTCACACTTTCTTACGTGTGTAAAAGAATCATTAAAAAACTTAGTCCAGTAGTAACTTGCCCTGAGAATTTTGTGTGCAATTGTTTTTCCTGAGTAGTGTCCTCCACAAACTCCTTAATGCATTTCAATTAGAACATTCTTGGCCTGAAAATCATCCAGACATAACAACAGTATACCATCCATGAAAACATACTTAGATGCCTACAACTTTAGTGTTCTTTTCTAGCTATCACTCAATCCCTCTGGGCACTTCATGTATTTTAAATAATGCATGATATCTATATACCACGAAGTATGCTCAATGCTTGTAATTACAGTCTCTTCTTCTATATTACAAACCTGATTTGCCTCAATATTTGATTCTGCCATTAGCCTAGCCGAGCCTTGACCTCTCACTATCTTAGTGATCCATATTTCCATGTCAAATTCTTAGATCTTATTAATCCATTTGCACATTTTTCCTGTTACTTTAGATTGTGTCAGAATATCCTTGGTAGTTGCACAGGCTATTCATGACCATCCTTATTCTTCTGTAACATAACAACAAACAATAGTGTGCATTGAAGCGAAGGAGAATATCTGAAATGGCTTTGTAAAGTATGGAGATTTAAGGACAGGAGCTTCCTTGATGGCCCTTTTGATAGATATAAAAGCTTCCAAGGCCTCTGCAGTCCATTCCATTTTCTGTCCTTTCTTCAACATTTTTTATATGGGCTTAATGATCTTAGCAAAGTTAGAAACAAACCTCCTAATGAAATTATTCTATCCAAATAATGACTATATACCCTTAACAGTTTTAGGGAAAGGAATTTTATCAATGGCCTCAACCCTCTCAGGATCTATTCTAACTCCCTCTTTTGAAACAATATGTCCTAAGAGCTTTCCTTCTGTGACTACAAAATGACACTTCTTAGGATTTAAACTGATACCATATTCTAGGGCTTTAATAAATACTTTTTCCAAATGTTGCACATGATCTTTAGCCTTCTTCGAATAAGTAGTCAGGTCATCCTCATATACGACCATGATAGCATTAATCAGATTTGCAAATACCACGTCCATAGCTCTTTGGAAAGTCGCTCCTGCATTAGTGAGACCAAATGGCATTCTTATGTATACATACGTTCCCCAAGGAGTTGTGAATGTTGTCTTATATTGCTCAGATTCCTTGACTTTAACTTGGTTGTACCCTGAAAACCCATCCATCATTGACAACAGCTCACACCCTGTCACCTTATGCAATATAGCCTCCATATTGGGTAGAGGATAATTGTCCTTGAGAGATGCCATATTCAAATTTCTGAAGTCTACACATAATCTGATATCTCCATTTTTCTTCCTCATAGGGACCAAGTTTGAGACCCATGTTGAGTGCCTGATTGGTTTGATAATTCCCCCATCTCTGAGCTTTGTAAATTCTTCTTGCATTTTAGGCTCCAATATTGGATTTATGGGTCTTTGCTTATGTTTGAATGGCTTAGCATCAGGCTTCAATGGTATTTCATGCTGAAATAAATCCTCCCTATATGCTTTCAGATCTTCATAAGACCAAGCAAACATATGCTTATATTTTCTCAGCAACTCTATTAGCATTCTTCTAATTGTAGGGCTTATCTTCTTTCCAATGTACACCCTTCTTGGTGCTATCTCAGTCCCTAAATTGATTTCTTCAATATCTTCCCTTCTAACTAGTGCTTGCTTCATGAGGGACCAATCATTTCCATCATACAGCCTCTCTAATGCCACCAAGCCCTTAGGAAGCTTATTTGTTTTAAGCTGTAAGATCTCTTTGCCAAACACTATTTGCTTCCCATTTACTTCCTCAACAAAAGCATTGAATTCAATTTCTTGGGCTTCATACTGATCTATACAATTGAGAAATTTCAAAAGGTTAGTATCATCATTGAAGACCTACCAACTGTAAATGTTGTCAAGAATAGCAGGCCTTGTTTTAAATTCAATCTGTGAAACCCCAGCCAATGTAATATCATCTCCTTTGAGTGCCACATTTGCTAAAAAATCAGCCATTATATTCTTTGACCTGTCAATCCACTCAATTGAAAATGCATAAAACAACTCAATTGTGTCCCATACAACATTCCTATATTGTTTCAATCTTTTGTACTTTGCTGCATACTTGGATTCAATTTGTGAAACAACCAACTTAAAATCACCAAAAACAGTCAACAACTTAATCTTGTGTTTCACAGCTATGTTCAAGCCTATCAATAAAGCTTCATACTTTGCCACATTGTTTGTACATTCAAATGCCAACAAGAATGAATATTTAAATGTAATACCTTTAGGAGAAACAAATACAATTCCAAATCCATTACCTTCTTGGCTGCAAGATCCATCAAAAAACATCTTCTGTATGCCATTGCAATTTTGTGTAGCATGTTATCACTATTGGTTAATTTTGGCTGGGTTGATTCTATCTTGAAACTTCCAAGATCAACATCACAAAAGAAATTGATTTGATCCTGAGGCACACAGTCAACAGGCGGGTTCATTCTTGGCTCCCTATACAATTTCACTTCTTGACCATTCACTGGAATTGTAGCATAAGACAAATCAAATTAAACATTTCCTCCAACTGCTGCTGTCCATTGCCTTGATAGAAGCATACCAAACTACAGAGGAGTATCAATTACTGTTACATCTATATTATATGCCACCTGTGGATAAGTAGCCAGTTTGACTTCAACACCTTTCATAATGCCCACCACAGGTACAGGTCTGTTATCCATTGCATAGCACTTCCCTTCACATGTATCAACCCACATGCCAAGTTGCTTCATAACTCCTACTGGCATGATATTTATAGCAGCACCAGAGTCTATCATGCAATTCCTCATCAATTTGTTATTTATAAGCAATGTAGTGAAAAAAGGATCCACTTGAGGGGGAGTTGTTAATACATCACTCAAGCAGACCTCTGGGATATTTACTTTCTCCTACCTATTGATTGGTTTAATAGCTACACTATTCTCAGAATTTACATGCTTTTCATTTCCACTTGTTATCAATTGAATAGCAGTATCCCTATATTCTTTAATTTTCATCATCTCAAATAGTGGGACAGACATTTTTACCTGGGACAATGCCTGAGTGAAGTCGAAAGAAGAGCCCTCCACTTTAACGATTTTCTTTTGTTCTAGCATTTCTCCTTTGTTTTCTTCATTTTCTTTTTTACTAGGTTGATTAGGCTTTTGTATCTCTTTGTGTAATTCCTTCGCTTCCTCTTTTTGGACAGGCTTTCATTCACTTTTATCATGTTGTTTATTTTCTAATTTCTTCACAATTTCTTGAGTCACCTTCTGATCCTTCATAAAGATTCCCCCAGGAATGCCTTCCTTCTCATTTACTATTCTACTTCTCAACCAGTATTTATTCCTTGCTTCCTCAAGTGCTGCAATAGTTAGTCTCTTTATTTTATCTTTGGTGAGTCTTCTAATACTACATTGAGCAGGTGCCTCAACCAAATGTGGCTCTGTATAATCTTCTTTAGAATCAGAAAGGATTTGTTGTTCAGCCATATGGACATTATATTTCTGATTTGAAACATCATACTCATAACCTTCTTCCTCTAAAGATGAGTATCCTTCCTCAGCATGGTAAAAAGTGTTTGAATTCAAATAGACCTTATGATCTTCTCCATTATTTTCCATCAACATTCCCTCTTCTTGCATCCTTTGAGCTACAACACAATAGTCTGGAGAATGTGGTTTATCACAAGCTTCACAAAAGTAATCATTACTCACCATATAGGTTCCCTTCTTGCTCAATAGATCAGGAGTCTCTTTATTTCTAGGCCTAGCTGTTATAGGTTTTCCATCCTTCCAGTCTATATTAAAAGGCATATCATGCAACCTCGCCCTTTCATTTTTGTATGTGTTCTCCTGTCTGTACTGATAATTATTGCTTTGCTAAGGAGGCCTTGGGTTATCTCTTTTATTGATTATACCAGCAGCCTTCTTGTTGTTTTCAATTGTTAATGCTATCTTCTGAGCTTTAGCCAGATCTCTTGGGAATCTACTTCTTAGTTCATACCATGTTTTAGGATCAAATGCATTTAAATAAACACTTAAAGCTACAGAATCTGGCAGCCTTGATCCAGGAGGTACCCTAGTCTGCAACTTGTTGAATCTTCGGTTGAAATCATAAATTGAATCATTCTGATTTTTTTGAATTCGCATCAACTCATGAAGAGCTACATCTGTAGCATTTAGATTCCCATACTGCTCTAGGAACCTGTCCTAGAATATTTGGAGAGAATTAATTGAGGATGCTGGCAAGTTGTTGAACCAATCCCTAGCATCTTCAAGAAGTGACATCATAAATAGCCTCATATGTAAATCTTCATATGTCACACCTATGTCTTGGATCAAAATGTTGAAACTCCTTAAATGTTCCTCAGCAATAATTGCATTACTTCCTGTGAACTTAGGCACCATACCCCTCCAACTACTATCCACAGGGTAAGGGCAGAGATGGAATCCTGCCAAATCAAACTGTCTGATCATTGTTGTATACTGGTGGGGAGGAGGAATAGGTGGATACTGATATTGGTTCATAGGATTGTTGTACTACACATTATGTTGTGGGATAAAAGACTGACCAGGAGGTGGATGCATAGCAGTATGCTGCGTTGGAATGTGAGGTGGATGATTTGGCTGATTATAGTGATTTCCTGTCTGATGATGAGGAGACACTGGTGGATTTGAAGGCCCTACACCATGATTACCCTGATTATGTGGTGGTACATAATTTGGGGGGGACTTAGCTATCTGAGCAATGTTTTGATTTTTCTACAATTTGAATTCTTTCATTGCTTGTATCATCCGAGCCTTTTCCTGTTCTTCTCTTTCTTTACTCTTGGATTCAAACAGTGCCCTAATTTCCTCAAAACTCAAAGATTCATAATCTTCTTGAGGAGATGCATGATCAATAGGTTCATTATGATTATCATACTCCTGCCTCTTTCTAGCTTCAAACTTAGCCTATTTTTGAGGATTGAGAGAAGGGAAAGGATTTCTTTGATCTTCTAGGGTACAAGACTTAGCGCTTGAACTATCTCTCCATGTATCATAGCAATTGTATGTTTCACAATGTGCTCTTGGTGCTTTGCCTTTGTCTGTTATGCACATGTCCTCATTGATCCTCTTTCCTTTATCAGTTTTGTCATCTTTGTGTGTCCACTTATTACTACCAGCAAGGGCTCCAATATGACCTCCCCTGTATTGAGATCTTCTTCCATTAATGATGAACAGCTGTAAAAATTTTGTTAGAGTCGCCACTCACTTTTGTCAAAAATGAGAAAAACTTGATGTTTCTTATTCCCAGTGGAGTCTGTATAAAATTTATGACTCTATGATTAAGGCTTTGATTCTGAATGTATTCCCCAGCAGAGTCACCAATTTGTTAGCTCTCAAAAATGTAGGAAGAATGCCTCAAGAGGCTGCCAATCTCTTGATACGCTTTAGGGCAATAGACAAGGTCAAGAAAACTCAACCTTCTACTCTTTAGGTGCTGCTAACCTAGGTGGGTGTACCTTTTTGAATGAAGTAGACTTATCTTATGATTATCCTTCTGAAATGCTTTGTCCACAATGGCAAATGAGAGTGAACGAATGAAATCAAACTTGATAGCAATCTTTTGATCTAAATCCTAAAATGCTTAAGGAAACTAAAATGAATTCAAATGATGAAATTGTAGAGACCAGTGCCTTATTGGGTATGCAGAGTCAAATGAGATCAGGATGATCAACACTTCTCTAAAGAAACTCAAACTATCTGGCATATATTATGTTTACTACTTGTATAAACATGCAAAATGTGATTATGAAGCTCTACTTGAACAATCCAAATGATTCTCTCTGATTGTTGTGATTAACTAAAAGGATTTAATCTTTTCTTGAAAGAACCAATCAATCAATCACACAGATACAACAAATATGCACTGATGAATTATATATAAACTTGTCATATCAATTCAAACAACCAAAAAGCCTCAATCTTGGAGACAGCTTAGCAATACTTTCATTAAATTCAACAAATAATTGACACTAGAGAAATGTAGCAACATCAATTAATTTTCATAAATACCTCCATTATGAAATCATGCAACAAATAGTCTCTGATCTGATGATTTTATTCCACTATATCTACTTGTTGTGTATCAAATATCTAATAACTGATCCCTCTTTTACAATTACAAAATGCCAATTTATACACCAGCATCAAGAAAATAAAACATATTGGAATTCCAAGTCGGCCTTCCACATAATTCGGGCTCCAATGAAGTCGGCCAGCAATGGTTATTTTAGAAATTTACATGTCGGCCATAGTATTTGAATTTCCATTTTTCACTAGTGAAACAGTTGGTGAGACAATCCAGCAGCTATGCTGAAGGAAATTCAATCGTTAATCGCTCCACTCGGTGTTACCTACTTTCGTCGTGACATATTAGAGTTGGGGAGATGTCCTGTAGATTTCATTTTGTTTCCCCGAGAGTTCCTTTTCCATTCGTGTGTCGCTATAACCTTATGATATCGAGGAGATGCTATGTAGACAAGCCTTTGTTTTGTCAAGAGCCCTCGTGATACCTTTATTTTGCTAAGACATAAACATTCTCATGCTGACAAGTCCATCCGTCCCATATATGTCGCCGTAGCTTTGAACTATTAGGGAGACATCTCGTAGATTATATTGTGTTATACCGAAATAACCCAAACACATCAGAGATCGCCAAGAGAATTCAAAACACACACCGACAGAGACCCCTTTGTCTTCCATCAGCAAGACCAAAGGTCACTCACCGAGACCTCTTATCGAAAACCCCATCTCACCGATATCACATCCCTTTATCCTTAGGTCGCCAAGACAAAGCCAACATCTCACTGAAAGCCATATTAAAGAAACCCCTATGCTCCGTCGGTGAGACATGTGCACATTGCTATGACCCTTCACCGAAGATCTTATGTTTGGCCAAAGCGAAGACTCATACGAAGTGTCAGTGACACCACAAGAGTTCGCCAGGACATTGTACCAATGCTGCAACTCTTGCCGATGTATCCACATTCAAGCCAGTCACCAAGACATGATGAGTTCGGTAAGAGATTCCATTGAGGACAAAACTCATGTTGATATTAAACAATAGATGAATTCAGGTCGCTGTGACTGTAGAAACGTCTTGTCGATAGTCAACTTAGACGTTTATCAATATAAAATGCACAATGGATCAGGGAGACCCCACTTTCTTCATGCCGATATGAACCCAAATGTGGATTCCAATCACTATGACAATGAAAAAGTTCAGCCAACTACCTGCAACAAACATATGTTAGCAGAAAAGCACTATGGGATGGGGAGATAGCCACGAACCTATGCCAAAGTGGACCACAACGTGAAAAATGCAGGACTCGATAGCTTTATGGGGCAAATATAGGCCAAAATGCAAGCAAAATGTCATGATGTAAAGCCTTTGTGCTTATGATGAGGAGCTATACGGAAACATAGGAATATGAAAAACATGTAAAATCATCAGAAATTTATAGTTCCAACACCATGTAAGCATCGAAGCTCATAGTGGGTTTGGAACCATGGTGGTCACTAGAGTAGACTTAATATTTTCACTTGCTAGGTTGTTATCATAGCCACTGTATATTTCTTCAGAAACAATTAGTATGCCTTTTGTGCAAGATCTGAGATGAGTGTGAAAGGATTCAACCAAGGGTCATTTTCTAAGTCAAGTCAGAGTTCAAATAAGGAAAGCATCCCATAGCAGCAATCAGAAACCAATAGTCGAGAGTGAATATTTATCCAAAGAGCACCAAGAGTAAGCAGCAAAGTGAGCCTTTCATCAAACCAAGCACAACCACTGTATCAAAGATGAGGAACACTCTCAACAAAATAAAGCAACCGAGAAACAAGAAAAACCAAAACAAAGAAACCTAAACTAACCTATGTACGGTTATTTACAAAGACTCAGCTCGAAAGAGCTCATATAAGGAAATAATGCTTGAGGTTATGCTCGTTGACAGGCAAAGGGACATCTTCACTAGTTAGTGTCTTAAGTTAGAAAGCATTATCTCCTAAAATTTTATAAATCTAAAAGGGGCCAAGCCAACGCTTGTCCAATTTGTCATGTCCCCCTTTCTTTTCATGGGCTTTGTCCCAACACAAGACCAGATTAGTGATTCTAAAGGCCTTAACTTTGGCTCATCGATTGAACCATCTCTTGACTCTGAAGATGCACTTCTTTGGATTTAGGGATATCCCAAATTCTCTGCACCTCTCAAAGGCTTTACAGAATTTGGAAACATGATCACCTCGCTTCTTTGAGAACATCATAAGATCATCCATGTAGATGATAATGCACTTACTAATCATATCTTTGAAGGCTATGTCCATTACATGTCAAAAAGTGGTACCAGCATTGATGAGTCTAAACAGCATCCTCCTATAAGCAAAGGTTCCCCACGTGGTGGTGAATCTTTTCTTGTGCCTATCTTTGTATTGCACCATTACCTAATTATATCCAGAGTATTCATCTAGGAAAGACATCATTTGTGAACCATTGATGATCTATAGCACATCATCCAATGAGGGCACTGGATAGTTGTCTTTCTCTGAAGCTATCTTCAAATTGTGGAAGTCCACAAAACACTCTGATTTCTCCATTCCTTTTCCTAACATAGACCAAGTTCGCCACCCACATGGAGTGCTTCACTGGAAATATGATTCTGGTTGAAAGTAGCTTCTACAATTCCTTGTAAATAATGGGTTCCAACAATGCATTGATAGGACGTTGTTGGTGTTGGAATGGTCGAACATTCAACTTAAGAGGAATAGTGTGTGTAATAATTGAGGTGTTTTATGTCTTCAAATACTTATAGCTCCAAGCAACTACGTCATGATACTTCCGAAAAGCATCAATGATCCCTTTCTTCTCTTATGTTGTGCATACTTTGCCAATGAATACATTTTTAACCTCCTCGGTTGTTCCAAGGTTGTGAGTGTCACACTGGTTATTAATGGAATCCTTATTTCCCTATTCATCATGGTCTCGGATCTGATCTAATTCAAATATCCATTCAAGCTAGACCATGCCTCTGGGAATAGTATAGGTCTTGAGATTGATGAACCCTTCTATATCTAATTCAGCCTCTTCGAGCTCAACCTCATCAATTATCTGAGTTGCAAACACATCGGAACTAGTGATGAAATCTAAGATGTGCTTGTCATCATTGAACACTTGGAAATGGGTAATGTTTTCTTGCATAGATGGAGTGGAGGTAAGCTCAACAGTGAACCTTTTGAGGATGGACATTGACAATGGTTGAAGAGTATTGGCTGCTTGAGCCAAGGTGTAAGCAGTATAATTTTAGGAGCGAGGGATCAACTGAATGTTGAAGGCATCTAGGCTTTCCAATATGTCCCAAACTCTATGCCTATAGTTTTCTAGTCTTCTATCATGGCAAGAATACAATTTTCTGACTTGTTTTATTACCAGCTCTGAATCACCGAAGACTTGCAACATTTTAAATTTCTTCCTTAGGGCCATCAGGAGACCATGAACTAGTGCTTCGTACTCTGCTATGTTATTTATGTAATAAAACTAAAGCCTATGAGCAGTGAAATAAGTCTTACCCATGGGGCTGATGAGCTCAAATTGGGCTGCTGCTCCTTGGTTAAACTTGGACCCATCAAAACGCAGTGTCCAGAACTTGGAGGGTTGTTCAACTTTGGGATAGATCATGCATTCGTTCCTCCTTGGTTGCACATTTACATCTACAATTTCTAGAGTAGTCACTAGCTCAACATCATTGGTGGCAGGCTACCCTGCTAGCTACTCCATCAGGGGCATGAATTTTCCTTTGATATGTTCTACTGCTGTCTGACACAAACAACACTTGAATTTTGAGTGGGCAGCATTGTGAACTTTGCACCAACTAGGAAACAAGAGTTCTCAAAAATCCATTCTTCCCCTAGGCTAAGTTTATCTTGAACGAACTTTTCCATGAAATCTTGGAATCCATCTAACAACCCTAAATTACCATCATTGTAGGATTCATTGTCATCTGATTCTACCAACACTTATGTGCTCTAAGGTGCATAGGTTAAATTGGTAGGAGGGATGCATGATACCAAGAGGACTTCTTTAGTCATCTCCTCTTCTTGGGGCTCTAATTATTCCTGATATTCCACGAGAGAATACTTACCTAGCTCAGTTTCAACAAACAAAACCTCATTGGTGTTGTTGTATTATGTGATCATGAATTTCATGTGTGGCTCTTAGTCTATGCAGATCTAAGTTAGCAGCCATAGGTGGGAGAATTCAGTTGTAGCATACCCATTCATTGCCTAGGTGAAGTCTTGTCCCAGTATTATCTTGTATGTGTCAGGAATATCAACAACTTGAATATCAATAACTTGTTGCACCCTTGGGTCTACAACAATCTACATAGGAATCTGATTGATCTCTCTAACTATGTTCACCTCCATTTTGTCTAGTTGGGTCACTTTTCTCCTAGAAGGTGTGGAAACTATTCCCAATGCTTTACATACGATGTGTAGACACTTAAAAAAGACCTAGGGTTGCAAGCTCTATTTTTTACCTTCTTCTTCCTAGCATAATTAAGACACTTTAATTATGTGCTCGGTCCACTTTTTCCTATTAATTAAATAATTCCTAATTATTTAATTAATTCATGTCCTCTTTCTTCCTCCTGATTATTAAATAAATAAATTTAATACGTCACTAACTCTTAACTCTTCTTTTTTTTAATTCAAGAGGTAAACACTTTTGACCGGAGCTATGAACCGAATACAACCATTCAACAATACCACCCCAACGGGGTTTGAACCTTGGTGGCAAGAACAACAATGCCACCTATAAACCATCACACCATGCCAATACTGGAAACTCTTAACTCTTGTTATAATTAATAAATTCTTCAATTTATTTAATTATTGGTCACCCTCTCTAATTAAATAATTATCTTTAATTATTTAATTATCTTATTTGACATTTCCCTCTTTTTAGTAAATAATTTGAATTAATTATTTACTGTCATGTGGTCCCACCATTTGAATTAAATTAATTTTTCATTCAAAATAGTTTTTTTTCCTCAAAAATCAAATAATTTCCATTTATTATTTGATTTTCCAGCCACCTCTTTTTTTGTGCCAATCTTATCTCTTGTCACATGCATTGTCAACTCTTGATTTTATTTTCTAAAAATCAATCTTGTCCATTCATTTTGAATTTGATGTAATGTTTCCCTAACCCTAATTGAGGGTTGTCAAATTGAATCTTGTCCATTGATTCTAGGGCACTTGCCAACTTTTAATCTTGGCCATTCACTCAAAATTGCATTTTCTATAAAATGGCAATTTTGGTCTCATTATCTCATCTCATGCAATCTTGTTTTAGGCAATCTCATGCTATCTAGACTTAATGCTCTTGCAATATTGTCATCTTACAATCTTGTCATCTTGTCATAGGAATAGTTACATCTCATTTGGCATAAAGTAGACAAAGTTTAGATGTTTACTAGTTGCATTGTAGCTTAGTATTGCATTTTTCATCTTAAACCGTTCAACATTTTCTTAGGGCTTGTAATTGTCATCATAGATTTCTCATCATAAATCTCAGGGAAACATCATATTTGTAGCAAGTTGAGAAGGTGTAATGGAGGTCAACATGGAGATTGAAGACATTTGGTGAAATCTTTCATTTTGTTTTCATGTTTTTCCTTTGCACTTCATTATTACTTTGGGTTTTTAAGTTTATGCATTAGATCTACTAACCCTAGGAAAAATTCCCTTAGTTACATTGGTGAATCCGACATGAAAATCATGCATAACAATGCATAACCCTAGGAATTTTTCTGTTTTGTAGCTACAGGTACGACCAGGATGTATTTGATCTGCATAACGATGCATTCAATATTCTGCGACGCAGTCACTACCTAGAATGATGCATTCACCCTGCTGTGACGCATATGCCTTGTAGAAGTGACATTTTCCAAGCCACAATGCACTCAACTTTTAGATCACCGCATTCATTTGTCAACTTCTAGAATATAAAACTGAGCCACATTTGTCTGATAGATTCCAGAATGCAGAGCCGAGCCGCATTCGCTGTATGGAATGACACATTCGTCTAGTAAACTTTTTCTCTCGGGTTTTTCCAAATTTGGCTTAATTTCCTTTTGCACTTTATTTTTCCTTTTTGCAATTTGTAGGTTATAGATTTTCTAGTTGCTAATGAGTTGTTGCAGCATGTGGCTTTGAGTCTTTCGTGGGTCCAAGACATCTTCTTTGAAACTACTAACTTGTGGTTTTGTAGGTTTGATTGTCCAAGGCTATCTTTTTGAGACATTGTTTTTGTTTATTTCTAGAATAGAAAACACTTCAATTGGTGCACTAAAACAAACATTTGGTGCACTAAAACAAACATTTCTTGTCCTTTTCCTGATTGTGTTTGGGGTGGTAGGTGATTATGCTCTCACCTTGTACAAACTAGGTGATCAAAAAATTAGAGCCATCCATTTTGTGTTTACCTTTATTCAATAATCGAAGTATCCTCTCCCCTTATGCACTTGTGCGATCCTAGGTGTAAGAGAAATAGTTATTGACTCTAGAATTTGGGCCTTCCTTGATGGGAAAAAGTACTCACCCCAAGGCGAATCAAACCGACAACAAAGCTAAAGCCAAGCTACCCCTTACCAGTATATAAATGTGAATCCTAAGGGAAAGCCTAGGATTACAAGTGCAGATGTGTCATACAAACCAAGTAGTACTCCCTAAAACCCTGTTGAGTGTCACCTCTTCAGGATGGAGTGCCTCGTAAATGAAGCTTAATCTTGTGCCCCATGTAAGGGGTCTCGAACTAAACACCTTTGTGTAGTAGCCAAAATCTTTCTATTTGCTAGCGCAACAATGGTCATTGTGAAGGCATCCACATCTTCGCAGTTCTTAGTAGAGGTGATCAATCTACCATGGGAGTTTCATGGGGGTTGGAAGCTTGGTTGGCCTGAGAAGTGAGTGCAATGTAAGGGGGAGCCCGTGTAGCCAAGCTTCTAGATTCACATGCTAAGAATATGTGGTTGGGGAGATCCACATGGAATCTAGTGAATATTGTCCTGGCCTAACCTAGGATTGTGCGTGTATTTATTGTGCTTGTTTTAAAGACAAAATATTGTTCCTTCCAAGTGTTTTTAGACATTCAAACAAAACAAAACATCACTTTCAGATTTGGAAACAAATAGTCAACATCAAACACTTCATATTTTGGACCAAAATTGTAAATAAACCAAACTTTTTTCTTTATGCATCACATCCACTACAACGCATTCGCCTTCCAAAAAACTGCATTCACTCTTTCAAAATGCATTCACCTTATAGAACACTGCATTTTTCTATTTCACACCACATTTGATTGTCAAAAATCCACATTCACAATACTGAGCTGCATTTGCTTTTTGTAACACCGCATTCGCTGAAACTAAGTCGTATCTACTATACTATGATGCATTTGTGACCTAAAACGATGCATTCGCCTGGACAAAACAAAAACTCTATCACAGACCAGAAACTGAAGTCAAACTTGTCCAAATTTTCCATAAACATCTTTTTCTAGAAGCATTCTGTCAAAACCAGATCAAAAAATTGCTCAAATTTCTAATTTCTTGCACACTTTAGCTTGCATCTTACCATACGGCCATCTTTGCAAGTTTTAGTGTCATCATTAGGCCTCAACATTTTCATTTTCAGTCATAAGCCAACATTTAGATCCTCATTTCACTTGCATATTTTGGATTAGGACAACCTTACCATACTTTGCAAAATCTTGACTTTCAAAAGTAGGTTATCATTAGACTTAGTCATCATTATCTAAACTTTACTCATTGTCCTTTTGTGAGACCTTTTCAACTCAAAATTCGAGTTAGGAAACCTCACTTGTCATTTTTTCCTTATCATTTATTCCTTCAAACAAGTCCTTTGATATTCCAAAATTGAGACATAGATCAAGCTTAGGGTGGATAGGCAACCTTCTTCCAAATCATTTAGACCATTGCATTTGCAAACTTTAGTCCTCATCTTGCATATCTGATCTTTAAAAATAAAATAAAAATTGTCATAACTTTCATCATAGTCCTCATTTGGCATCTAGACTTGGCATTGGTCATTTCCTTAGTCAACATTTTGCATATTAATCCTCATTATCACCTTGGCATTTGGCATCTTTTCTTGACAATTTTATCACCTTGCATTAGTCATTTCCCTTAGGCAAACGTCATTATCAACTTGCGTTTACATCCTTTATTCCAAAAATACAAAAAAAATAGTGTCATAACTTGTCATCCTAGTCTTCATTTGGCATTAGTCATTTCTTGTAGACAACATTGTCATATTGCATCATTTATTATCAAAAATTCAAAAAAACATAGTCTTGCATTGTCATCCTTTATTATCAAAAATCCAAAAACATAGTCTTGCATTGTCATCCTTTATCAAAAAGACAAAAACATAGGCTAGCATCATCCTTGCATTTAGTTGTCATTTTCATCATCCTCATTTGAGCAATTCCCTTTTATGGTGGAAACTAGGCTTCAAAGAAAGAAAAGACAAATGGAAAGCTTTGGACAAGATTCCAATCCCAACATCAACAATAACACTTATGACACAAACCAAGACTGGACTTTTTATGATCCATTTAACAACATGAACA
This sequence comes from Sequoia sempervirens, assembly GCA_007258455.2. Lineage (NCBI taxonomy): Eukaryota > Viridiplantae > Streptophyta > Pinopsida > Cupressales > Cupressaceae > Sequoia > Sequoia sempervirens. Next base: position 588,310,847 of record VDFB02270651.1, on the reverse strand, counting down.
TACAATCTTCCATGAACATGCCATCTTCATTAAGAAATCCTTTTGAACCATTCATGCAAAGAGACCAACATGGATGAGTATACGCAGAAGACTTAGAAGCTGCAATGCAAAATCTTTGTAGCCTCCTTTGTGGAAGACTTAGTCTTAAATGACCCTCAAAGATATCTTGCCATGCTCTTAGACCAAGGGGTCAAGTTACCATGTGGCTTTGACATTAACACTTTGAGACCAACATCACCCAACCACAATATCAACAATGCAAACAACATACCCAACACTAGTCAATCTCAAAACAACACAAACACTGCCTTTCTTGGTGCCACATCACAAATTTCCTCAAGTACTATCAATGCCACTTCCAATGATGCCTCCAATCAAAACAATTCCAATACGATCAATGCAACATCTGTTGGAGGGACACCAACCATGTCACAAGCTTGTCACAAGAAATGCTACGAATGTCCACAATATCATCACAATCATTTGGTGCCACCTTTGGGTCCTCATCAATGGGGGAAAGCTCTTCAAATCCTTTGTTTGGAGCTTCATCTAGTGCCATGGGTGCATCATCATCAAATCCCTTTATGGGTACCTCATTCAATCCCCTTGGAATTAAACAACATGTCTTTATTCGAGCACCACAACCAAATGTCAACACATCATCCCAATTCAATGCCAATACTTCCCAAGGGAAAAACATGAGCATTCCCCATGGACAATTCCAACAATTTGGATAGGGAAATACGAACACACAACACATGGCATCATTTAGACACCAAAATATTCATGGTCAACATATTCCCCAAATTTTGACTCAAATGGCTGGAGGGCACATTTTGACATATTCATCACATATTCACACCCATCAACAAGTCCCTAATCCAAACTTTCAATACCAGCAACATATGAACCAAAATACATCATACATCTTGCAAAAATGCATTCCACAACAAAACACCAATGTCTTTCACAAAAAATGGGGACCCATGGGATACCTATCACTTGCATGTGTGATGCAACAAATAATCCCATAATTGATGCCTTGACAGCTAAAGTGGATCACTTAGAAAAAACCATAGAAAACATGCAAGCATCTGACAAGAATTCACACATGTCATATGACCTATGCTTATACCCTTTTAACACAAGTTTGTACATGCCACCATTCCCTCCTAGATATGTGTCACCACACTTTACCAAATACAAGGGCAAGAAAAATCATGTTGAACATATTCGAGAATTCACAACCAACTTTATGGACATTGCCTATGAATAGACTTACTTATTGAGACTTTTCTCTAAGAGTCTTACAGGACCTGCACTTGAATGGTTCTCCACTTTAAAAGGGATAAAAACATGGGACAAACTTAAAGACAAATTTGTGAAAAATTATGCGTATAACATTGACATGGACACCTCCATCACTAGCATATGCAATCTTACACAAGAAGATGTTGGTGAAATATTTATCCCATTTTTCCAAAGATGGAGAAGTCTAGCAAGTCGTTGTCACATTGATATACCTAAAAAAGAAAAGATTGACATGTTTGTTCAAACACTCTTGGGCCCATTGAAATATGGATTACAAGTTCATTGTTGCACAACCTTCACAGACCTAGTTGAAAAAGGTGTCCAAGTTGAGAAATCCCTCATTGCTAAAGGGGAATTAAAATATGGTCCTAAAAACACAAACACAAATCCACCCACATACAAAAATAAGTATTAGGTCAAAAGTAAACATGTCACCAATGATGACGTTGTTGATGCCAAGGTTGTGAATACAATGGCACCAGTCCTTTCCCTTAAAGGAGCTCAACCACAAAACAAACTGACAACAATACTGATACCCCCCGCTAATAGCCAAAGTGGTCAAAATAGTCAAAATCAAGGACAAACCCACCAGATAAGACAATTCCCAAAAAGACGAACATACACCACTTTGGGAGATCCAATTGAGGATGTCCTTAAGAAGCTCCTTCAAAATGGTCTCATCACACTTGAAGACCCTAAACCATATGAACAATGGAAATTTAAACCATCATGGTGGGACGATAACACCTTTTGTGATTACCATCGGGCTAAAGGGCATAAAACATCTTGTCGACAACTAAGAAACATTGTACAAGACCTCACTAAAAAATTGAGTAATTGAAGTGGGTGGGCCACAATTCGCATCTAATGCAGACCATACCATTCGTAAGAACCCACTGCAAGACAATGGTTCTAATAAAGCCTCCACATCAGGTCCTAAGACTAATAACAATCAAGCTAATTATGCTCACGCTGCATTCAATTATACAGGAGGAACCATCATTAATAATGTCTAAACTGATGACGAATATGTCAGTACCATCACTATTAAAAGAACAGTTGAATGCAATGCTACTACTTGAAGCGAAAAAATCACCATAGCTGGTCCACCTCCTCGGCAACCAAAAATTACAATACCTGGTCCATCTACAAGACAACCACAGTTACGCCTATCGGTAAAGCAGTCCCAACCTAAGAGTCAGTTTAACCTCATTGACCAACTAGGAAAAACCCCTACGCAGATTTCCATACTTGAGTTGCTTCACATTTCTCCCACGCATAAGGAAATACTAGAAAAAACCTTACAAGATTCCATTGTCCCTCAGGACCTTTGATGTCAGCCAGTTTGAGGCCATGGTGGATTATCTCACAACACCCCATCATGTAACATTTTCTGACCAAGATTATTCATCACCAAAGACTAATCATAATGAGGCACTACACATTGAGGTTTCCATCCATAAACATAAGGTCAGACAAGTTTTAGTAGATGGCGGAGCAGGATTGAATATATGCTTATTAAAACCGGTTAAGGCTCTAGGCTTTTCTGATGCTTGTGTGGATGCAGCAAAGATCATAGTCATAAAAGCGTATGATGACAAGGAACGGTCCTCTTGTGGTGTGATCACTCTTCCCATTAGAGTTGGACCAGTCATTGTGGACACAACTTGCCAAGTCCTAGATCTTGAATTACCTTATAACATCTTGCTTGGCTGACCTTGGATTCACACCCTTAAAGCTATCCCATCTACCTACCACCAATGCTTAAAGTTTCACTTTGACGGCATAGAGATCACCATATATGGAGACCCTGACCATTTAAATATTGTACCAACCTAAGGGGTATCTCTGAACATCAAATTCCCATCAACCGAGAAGCTCCTAGCTCTTCTTCTTCCAAATTCATTGATCCATCCACACTGACATCATCATCCACGTCCACTCCATCCACATCTTTTGCCCCGTCATCATCTTCCTCACTTCCTAAGGCCAATTCCACTGTCAAGATCTAGGACCTAGGCTATGGAGAATCCAAAATGAATATAGAATTTAGCATCACAACAATACCCAAGTATCTGAAGGTCTATGGTCGGCCATGTTTTAGAATGGAACCTAAAGAAATCTTCAAAGTTTTGCCAAAAACAGTTTTCATAAAATGGGGAAACAAGAACAATGAGGACATTGTTGATATTACAGGATGGCTTTATAAAGAAATGGAAGACTTACCCCCATTACTAGTTAAGAAATATAGAAAAGGATATGACATGATGAAGGCTAAAGGTTATGATGGAACTAGTGGCCTTGGCAGAAATAAAACTAGAAAAAGAGAGCCCATAGAACCTTCCAAACAACCAAAGTATCTTGGGTTAGGGTATGGTCTACCTGGAAATGATGATCGGCATACCAATGAACTTTGGAGTGAGCGTGTGAATGCTTTAGAAAGTGTCGAGACTATTGAGGAATCCCCTACCAAAACTAACTCCCATGAGTGGGAACATGGCTCCCAATGATCCCTAAGTGACTGTTGCCTTGATGACTTGTTCCTTGAACCTAAAGAACTTACCTCTGAACAAAGATTTTGGAAAATGTTTAAAATTGATACAACTGACAATCCAATGATCCCAAAGAAGCAAGAAAGTTGGGATAGACTCTTTGAGCCAAGGAACGATGAAAAACCTTAGTCACCTTCTTGTCCTATTAGTCATACACCCAACCTATCTTCCCAACCACCTGAACTTAATGACCATCATTAGGAATCATCTGAGTTGTCACATGACAGTATTGACCATAATGATAGCCCCTTTGTCCCTTAGTTTGACAATGAGTATGAGTCAAGCGAAGGAGAATGTTGGATAGAATCTGACTGGGAGCTTGGCGATGATAACTTTATTTTCAATGTCTCTAAATATATCTACATGCTTTCCATGTCCTCCCCACAATTCACCAATATTGATGATGGTATCTCATTAGTCTACCCACAACTAATCGATTGGGACCAACAAGGCCTGCCAGTCTTGGACGTATTTCTTAATGATGAGGCCATTGCAGAATTTTTGGGACTACGTGAGGGAATACCCAGTGGTGATCACAAGGCTAGATTTTCTACTGACCTAGATTGTGCAGCCTACTTCAGGGAGACTGCTTCGTCCTCTAGTCATAAAATGAAAAATAAAAATAAAACAAAAATGAAACGTTTTTAGGTGAAAATCAAAAGGCACCTTCTAATGACAAAAAAGTAAAAATAAAGGACGTATCTGCGGGTGAAAGCCTCTCTGAGGCGCCCAAACATGGAGGACTGGACTTTCTTCCCATGAACCAAGATAAATCACCAATGCTCATAGAGGACACTATAGAAATCAACATATCAACAATAGAAGAGCCCAAAATGGTCCTCTTTACGACATCCCTGATAGAAGAAGAGAAACCTGAGCTCCACAAATTCTCTACAAAGTGAAAGATTAATTTTGCATGGTCATATGCCGATATGCTTGGGTTGGATCCAGAACTGGTTTTACACCATTTTCCACTACTACCAGATGCTAAGCCAGCAAAACAGAAGTTGTGCAAAATGCATCCTCAAATCGCCCTGTTAGTCAAGGCTTAACTCAAGAAACTGCTAGACGTAGGATTCATATGGTCTATTGACTATGTTGAATGGATATCCAATCTTGTACCAGTCACAAAGCCAAATGGTTAGATCCATGTCTATATAAATTTTAGAGACTTAAACAAAGCATGTCCAAAAGATGACTTTTCGTTGCCAAACATAGATATCATAGTCGACCTCTTTCTATGTGTCAATCTTATCTCTTGTCACATGCATTGTCGACCCTTGATTTGATTTTCTAAAAATCAATCTTGTCCATTCATTTTGAATTTGACCTAATGTTTCCCTAACCCTAATTGAGGATTTTCAAATTGAATCTTGTCCATTGATTCTAGGGCACTTGTCAACTTTTAATCTTGGCCATTCACTCAAAATTGAATTTTCTATAAAATGGCAATTTTGGTCTCATTATCGCATCTCGTGCAATCTTGTTTTAGGAAATCTCATGCTATTTAGAATTCATGCTCTTGCAATCTTGTCATCTTGTCATAGGCATAGTTACATCTCATTTGTCATAAAGTAGACATAGTTTAGATGCTTACTAGTTGCATTGTAGCTTAGTATTGCATTTTGTCATCTTAAATCCTTCAACATTTGCTTAGGGCTTGTCATTGTCATCATAGATTGCTCATCATAAATTTGAGGACAACATCATATTTGTGGTAAGTTGAGGTGTAATGGAGGTCATCCATGTAGATTGAAGACATTTGGTGAGATCTTTCATTTTGTTTTCATGTTTTTCCTTTGCACTTCATTATTACTTTGGGTTTCTATTTTTCAACTACAGGTATGGTTGCAATGCATTTGATATTCCGCGATGCATTCGCTACCCAGAACGATGCATTTTCTCTACTATGACGCATACGCCTTGCAGAAGTGATGCATTTTCCAAGCCATGATGAATTCATCATTCAAGGATCATATCATTCCTCTCCAATCATCATTTTCCTTTTGTTTGAGGGAGATATGGCAATGCGAACCCAGGGAAGCAGACTTCCCTAGGCTGGTAGCCATTTTGGAGGAAGTTGTAAATGGATGACGAACAGGGCACGACAGCCCACATGAATCTACCCGCATTAGGTTCTCTGAGTTGAGGTGGGGCCCACCTAGAGGTTAAGTCATTTTAGCACATGGGTTGGATCATTTTTAAGGTTTTGGAATTGTGAACTTGGTCATTTAGGCATGCGGGTCTAAGAGTTGCAGGTGCAGGGGTTGTCTCCACCATCAGAGACTCCACCGTTGGAAAGGGTGATGGTGAGGTAGAATCCTACAAGTGGCATCCCACAATGCAAGGCCTGCAGCCAAGGAGGACGGTGCCATTTCATCTTTTGAAGTACAAATGGTTCAGATGGATGTGGGTAGGGACCCACAGAAAGGAATTGGATGTCAGTCATTCAGAATGGCAGAGGAAAGATGGCGGCCCGCAGGCAGTGGTCTACACCATTGGATCCGTGTGGGTCCTCAACATGATTTGTTTGTTTAGCATTGATTAGATGGCATTAGGGAATTTGGGCTCCGCACAGTGGGCTGGTGAAAGTCGTTCGTCATGTGAGACAATGGACACAAGGCAGCGGCAACCCACGTTAGATGGTCTATAAGTGCAAGCTTAATTGTTTCGTTCTTTGTGCTTAGACAGAAGTGGTCATTGTGGAGTCTGGAAGACAGATAGATGGTCTACTAAGGCCATTTTAGATGGCAAACAAATGACGGAGGCCCGCATACGGAAGTCCACAATGAGCAACCCGAAGGGTTGAACACAGTCATTTTGGCGCAAATGGTTGGATGGAGATAGTTGGGGTGAGGCACGCCTAGCAGAAGGAGCCTAAGACTTTTCTGTTAGAAAATCAATCATGTGGGCGACGGCGAGGAAAAACAGGGAAGCTCACATGAAATGACCTACGAATAAAGTTTGAATCCATACCAGAGGGCGGTCAAAGATGTTGCAGGACCCACAAGATGGGAGGCCAGGGTAGGTCCATCATTTGAGATGGCAAGGCATAAAGGGTGACCTACAAGCGAAAGCATGCACTCGTGGACCCACGAGGTCTAAAAGATCTCAATTTAATCTCATGTTTTCATTTAAGTCCAAGAATGACATCCAAGAGGGAGTGGCTTCCCGTATGAGTGGGTCCGAGGAGGGTAATGGCCATTGCTTAAAGTTTGTTACTTAAGGATTGAGGAAACGACAGTGGGCTTCTTATGGGTCGCAAGGGCATGATGGCTCTAATTCAAAAATTACAACGGAAGGTTTAAGTCCCGCAAGCCTCTAATAGGAATATTTTCAAAGGGTTTTTAAATTCCAATTTGTGGGTTTTGTGCGCCATGGTATTGCCTAACTAGTTTGAGGATTTTCCTTATTAAGTATTTTAATAAATTTACAAGTTTCATAGAAAAACCATAAATGAACGGCGGCGGAGGTCCTACCTATTGGACCTGCAAGAACTCAATGAAGATGGTGAAGGTTGCAATGCATGAATGACAGCATGATTTCACGAGTGCACAGGTGGCGGCGACTAAAGGCTCTAATGGATTTCCAAAAAGCAGGTTAGTGAAACTAACCCATCAAAAGTGTCTATTTATAGAATTTCATGCATTAAATTTCTACCATAAATGCAAGTACAAAGGTTGCTAGAGTTGGTGAGAACACAGTTCAAAAGAGTTGGCAGCGGGAATGGCGAGGTCTGTAAGGCAGATGACACCCAAGCATTGTCTATTTGGTTGGTTGGTGAAGGAAGCAGCAACAACAACCATGGGTTCTATGGAGTAGGTGGGCGCACGAACTTGGTTGCCGAAAGGACAGCATAACCATGATGGAGTTCTGCATAGGGCGTCCCACAAGGGAGAACCCATAGAGCATGAAGGACGATAGTTTTTAAAGTTTGAAGTAAAACTTCCAAGGGAACTCTGTAGAGGCTAAAGACTTGAAAATTTTGGGGGTGATGAAAGTTGGTCAACTTAAGATGACATCTCTAAGACTCTTTGACCACTTAGGACTCAAAATAGGAAGCACGCAAACTAAGGTGAAGGAAAAAGTGTCTCAAAAAAGTGAAAAGAGAGGGTCCTTGTTCTGAATGGGGCATGTGTGCTATAGTCACAACAAATGGTGACTTTGTTGGGGAACACTCTTGAGTGTTCTAAGGATAAAGACTCGTCCATAACCTAGAATCTTTGGTTTTGCAAACCAGGGGTGTTTTCCAAAAGTGAACTATGGAACTCAAAGGAGAATGGGATCCTTACCTGAATCAAGTCACAATTTACATCTCAAAAGTGTGTGTGTATAGTGTATTCATTCTTTTTCCTCAGAAACTATGACAAACGGCCATTAATCAAGCCAAGAAAGCTACATATATTTTCCAACTCTAAAAGTAACTTGGGCATTGCCCCACTACCAATTAGGCATCTATAGCCCCAATGGAGTTGTCGTTGTAATCCCACGAACATTGATCTACTACTAGTTAGGTGTCCATAGCCTCGGTACAGTTGTATGCACACCCACATGTTTGCTTGACTTTAACATTTTTTTTCTTTTCTTTCCTTGTGATATATCTCTTAATACCCTTTCTTTTGCCCAATCATGTAAGCATTGAAGCTCACAATGGGTTTGGAACCATAGTGGTCACTAGAGTAGACTTAAGATTTTTACTTGCTAGGTCATTTTAACATCCACTGTATAGTTCTTTGGAAATAATTAGTATTCTTTTTGTGCAAGATCTAAGATGAGTGTGAAAGGATTCAACCAAGGGTCATGCTCTAAGTCAAGTCAGAGTTCAAATAAGGAAAGAATCCCATAGCAGTAATCAGAGACCAACAGTTGAGAGTGAATATTTATCCAAATAACACCAAGGGCAAGCAGCAAAGTGAACCATTCATCAAACCAAGCACGACCAGAGCATCAGAGACGAGGAACACTCTCAACAAAATAAAGCAACCGAGAAACAAGAAAAACCAAAACAAAGAAACCTAAACTAACCTATGTACAAGTATTTAAAAAGACTCGGCTCGAAAGAGCTCAAACAAGGAAATAATTCTTGAGGTGCTTCTTGTTGACTGGCAATGGGACATCTCCACCAATTAGTGTCTTAAGTCAGAAAGCATTATCTCCTAGAATTTTAGAAATATGAAAGGGGCCAAGCCAAAGCTTGTCAAATTTGTCATGTCCCCCTTTCTGTTCATGGGATTTGTCCCAACACAGGACCAAATCAATGATTCTAAAGGCCTTAACTTTGGCTCATCGATCAAACCATCTCTTGACCATGCCCTGATGTTTGGAAAAAATTTCAATAGCTCAGTCATGTACCTCTTCTAGGTGGAGTAATTCAACTAAGAAGGATTCTCATCGATCCCCTTCTTTATGAAAAGCATTGATGAATTGGAGAGTAGGGATCTTAAGGTGAACAGGAAAGACAGGCTCCAATCCATAGACGAGATGGAATGAGGAATCACCCAGTGAAGTCTTGTGGCTTGCACAATCTGCCCAAAGGGTGAAATGAAGCTAGGCATGCGAGTCTTTAGGATTCCTATCAAGCAATTTTTTGATTATAGTGATTAGGTTTTTGTTTGTGGATTCAACTAGACCATTACCCTGGGGATAGGAATTAGATGAAAACTTGAGGGAAATTCCATAATCAAAGGCCCAACTAGTGAATTTGAGTGAGGATAAAGCAGGACCATTATCACAAACTAAAGCGTACAAGAAACCAAAATGATTTAAATGAAACTTTCAAGAAAAATAGTAACTACCTCTGTGGTACATTACCTACATGCAATTTCTTTTCTCCATCTAGTACAATAATCAAAGGCAATTAGAATGTACTTGTCACCCACAGAAGAGGGTGGGCTTACCGGACCAATGAAGTCGAGGCCCCACTACACAAATGGTCTTACCTCTAGGACTGGTTGTAGCAGGACAGTGGCATTTCTTTCTCTAGTTGCAGCAGTCTGGTAGATGTGACACATTCGGACATGGGTATATGGATCCTTGAATACTGTTGTCCAATAATATCCCACCTACAAGATTTGGTGGGTTGTGGAAGGAACAAATCCATGACCAGTGCCAAATTTATCATGAAATTATTTTAACACTCATGCTGCTTCTTCTTTCTCAAGGCATCTGAGGTAGATCCCTTCATAATTTCTCTTATAAAGTATAGACCCTCATAGCATGTAGTTGTTGATTTTCAGTCATAGAGCATGCTTTTGAACTCTATGTAGATGAGATGGGCACTTATTATGCAGTAGGTAGTAGATGATATCATTGTACCACTCCCCTAGGGAGACGTCTTCAAGTTGATATTGTTGAATCGTAAGCTCAGGTCCTGCTTCAGCCACTGTTTCAGCTATCATTTGAGTGAGGGCCTTCCCTCTTACTAGTTTCATTAGTTGAATTTCCATGTCATATTCTTCCAGCAAGGTGGCCCATTTTTCTCTTCTTTCTCCCAAGTCACTCTGCATTATCAACTTCTTTACTACCAAATCTGGTACAATGGAAAACACCTTGTTCATCAAGAGGTAATGTCTGAGTTTCTTAACTCCCCTGATCAAAATATATGCCTTCTTTTCTACATTGTGATACCTCATTTTGGCATCCTTTAATGGAGCACTCATGAAAGCAATTGGGTGCTCACTCCATCATCCTTTTGAGTCAATATGCTAGCGCTCAAATGGTCTGAAGTGAATGAGTAAATATAGAATGGCTTTAGATAATCAGGACTGACTAACACAGGTGCATCAACAATTTCTTCCTTGATTTTTTCGAAGGCTTGCTTTTCCTCCAGAGTCCATTCGACTTCAGCATCTTGTTTTAGCATGGCATTGATCGGCTTAACTATTTCAACGAAACTAGTAATAAATTTCTTGACAAAGTTTATCTTTCTAAAGAAATATTTCAGCTCTTTCTTGTTGTCTAGCAACTGAATCTTCCGTATTGCTTGAATGCACTTGGGATCTATTAAGATTCATTTCTCCAAAATAATGTGCCTAAGCAGCTTGCCTTCTGTGACTCCGAAGATGCACTTCTTTGGATTTAGGGATATCCCAAATTCTTTGCACCTCTAAAAGACTTTGCACAAATTGGAAACATGATCATCTTGCTTCTTTGAGAACACCGTAAGATCATCCATGTAGATGATAATGCACTTACCAATCAAATCTTTGAAGGCTATGTCCATTACACATTGGAAAGTGGTGCTAGCATTGATGAGTCTAAATGAAATCCTTCTATAAGCAAAAGTTCCCCACTTGGTGGTGAACATTGTCTTGTGCCTATCTTTGTATTGCACCATTACCTGATTATATCTAGAGTATCCGTCCAAGAAAGACATCATCTATGAACCATTGATGATCTGTAGCACCTCATCCAACAAGGGCACTGGATAGTTGTCTTTCTTCGAAGCACTGTTCAACTTTTGGAAGTCCACACACAATCTGATTTCTCCATTCCTTTTCCTAACACGGACCAAGTTGGCCACCCACATGGAGTGCCTGAATGGAAATATCATTCTGGCTGAAAGTAACTTCTGCAATTCCTTGTAAATGATGGGTTCCAACAATGCATTGATAATTGAGGAATGGTCAGACATCTGGCTTAAGAGGAATAGTGTGTGTAATAATTGAGGTGTCATATGTCTTCAAATCCTCATAGCTCCAAGCGACTACATCATGATACTTCCACAAAGCATCAATGATCCCTTTCTTCTCTTCGGTCGTGTATACTTTTCCAATGAATACATTTTTAACCTCCTCGGTTGTTTCGAGGTTGTGAATGTCACACTAATTATTAATGGAATCCTTATTTTCCTGTTGATCATGCTCTCAGATCTTATCTAAGTCAAATATCCATTCAAGCTAGACCATGCCTCTGGGAATAGTATAGGTCATGAGATTGATAACCCCTTCTATATCTAATTCAACCTCTTCAGTCTCAACCTCATCAATTATTTGAGTTGCAAACACATTGAAACTAGTGATGAAATCTAAGATGTTCTTGTCCTCATTGAACACTTGGAAATGGGTAATGTTGTCTGGCATAGATGGAGTGGAGGTAAGCTCAATAGTGAACCTTTTGAGGTCAGACAGTGACAATGGTTGAAGAGTGTTGGTTGCTTGAGCTAAGGCGTCAACAGTATGATTTTAGGAGCGAGAGATCAACTGAATGTTGAAGGCATCTAGGCTTTCCAATATGTCCCAAACTCTATGCCTATAGTTCACTAGTCTTCTATCATGGAAAGAATAAATTTTTTTGACTTGTTTTATTACCAGCTTTGAATCACTGAAGACTTGCAACATTTTAACTTTCTTCCTTAAGGCCATTAGGAAACCATGAACTAGTGCTTCGTAATCAGCTACATTATTTATGCAATAAAACTAAATCCTATGAGCAGTGAATTAGGTCTTACCTGTGGGCTTGATGAGCTCAAATCTGGCTTCTTCTCCTTGCTTAGACTTGGACCCATCGAAACGTGGTGTCTAGAACTTGGAGGGTTGTTCAACTTTGGGGTAGATCATGCATTCGTTCCTCCTTGGTTGCATGTTTACATCTGCAATTTCTAGAGTAGTCACTGGCTCAACATAATTGGTGGCAGGGTACCCTACTAGCAGCTCCATCAGGGGCTTGACTTGTCCTTTGATATGTTCTACTGCTGTCTGACACAAACAACACTTGAATTCTGAGTGGGCAGCATTGTGAAATTTGCACCAACTAGGCAACAAGAGTTCTCAAAAATCCATTCTTTCCCCTAGGCTAAGTTTATCTTGTACGAACTTTTCCATGAAATCTTGGAATCCATCTAAGAGCCCCACCATCATTGTAGGATTCATTGTCATCTGATTCTACCAGTACTTTTGTGCTCTGAGGTGCATATGTTAAATTGGTAGGAGGGATGCATAATACCAAGAGGACTTCTTTAGTCATCTCCTCTTCTTGGGGCTCTAATTCTTCCTGATATGCCACGAGAGAATAATTACCTAGCTCAGTTTCAACAAACAACACCTCATTGGTGTTGTTGTATTATGTGATCATGAATTTCATGTGTGGCTCTCGGTCTATGTAGATATGATTTGGTAAACCCCTTCCATGGCAGCCATAGGTGGGAGAATTCAGTTGCAGCATACCCATTGAATGCTCAGGTGAAGTATCATCCCAGTATTATCCTGTATGTGTCGGGAATATCAGCAACCTGAATATCAATAACTTGTTGCACCCTTGGTTTTGCAGCAATCTGCGTAGGAATCTGATTGATCTCTTTGACTATGTTCACCTCCATTTTGTCTAGTTGGGTCACTTTTCTCCTAGAAGGTGTGGGGACTATTGCCAATGCTTTGCATACGATGTGTAGACAATTAAAAATGACCTAGGCCTGCAAGCTCTATTTTTCACCTTCTTCTTCCTAGCATAATTAAGAAACTTTAATTATGTCCTTGGTCCACTTCTATCTATTAATTAAATAATTCCTAATTATTTAATTAATTCATGTCCTCTTTCTTCCTCCTGATTATTAAATAAATAAATTTTATTTATTTATTTAATACATCACTAATTCTTAACTCTTCTTATAATTAAATAGATTCTTCAATTTATTTAATTATTAGTCACACTCTCTAATTAAATAATTATCTTTAATTATTTAATTATCTTATTTGACATTTCCCTCTTTTTAGTAAATAATTTGAATTAATTATTTACTGTCATGTGGCCCCACCTTTTGAATTAAATTAATTTTTCATTCAAAATAGTCTTTTTTCCTCAAAAATCAAATAATTTCCATTTATTATTTTATTTTCCAGCCACCTCTTTTTTTGTGCCAATCTTATCTCTTATCACATGCATTGTCGACCCTTGATTTTATTTTCTAAAAATCAATCTTGTCCATTCATTTTGAATTTGAACTAATGTTGCCCTAACCCTAATTGAGGGTTGTCAAATTGAATCTTTTCCATTGATTCTAGGGCACTTGTCAACTTTTAATCTTGGCCATTCACTCAAAATTGCATTTTCTATAAAATGGCAATTTTGGTCTCATTATCTCATCTCATGCAATCTTGTTTTAGGCAATCTCATGCTATCTAGACTTCATTCTCTTGCAATCTTTTCATCTTGCATTATTGCCATCTTGTCATAGGCATAGTTACATCTCATTTGGCATAAAGTAGACATAGTTTAGATGATTACTAGTTGCATTGTAGCTTAGTATTGCATTTTGTCATCTTAAATCGTTCAACATTCGCTTAGGGCTTGTCATTTTCATCATAGATTTCTCATCATAAATCTAAGGGAAACATCATATTTGCAGTATGTTGAGAAGGTGTAATGGAGGTCAGCCATGGAGATTGAAGACATTTGGTGAGATCTTTCATTTTGTTTACATTTTTTTCCTTTGCACTTCATTATTACTTTGGCTTTTTAAGTTTATGCATTAGATATGCTAACCCTAGGAAAAATTCCCTTAGTTACACGGTGAGAGGCATAACATTGAACGATGCTCCTGAGTCTAGCAAGCAATTATGTAGGTTCTTTCCAAATATTCTGATAGTCGTGAGGAAGGGTGGCGTTTCCAACTTCCCTTGGAACAAACCCATAGGCACATCTGCCTGAGCTACTTGATTTTATCCTTTTCATTGGTCTTTTCCTTAGCTTGCATTTGATTCTACTCTTTAGTGGGTTGCTTCCCCGTTTGTTGATTTGTAGGGACATCCTTCTTCCTGCCTATGATTTCCTAAATTACGAGCTCATGTTGTGGCTCTTCAAAAGAAACTCTCTTGGCTAGTATTTCTTGGGTTGGCTTAGATGAGGCAGTCCCATTGATCATTCTAAAAAAGGAATTCCTAATTGTAGGGACCTTAAGAAGTTCAAAGTCAAATAGACTTATCTTGACCTTCTTAAATTCATCAGCAACGTATTCACCCATCTGCTCAATTTCAGCCTCAAAGGCTTTTCCCTAGGAAGAGCCAGTGGACTAGTTTTGCACTTGGTTCAGCTATTTGTTCTTGTTAAAATATTGAGTGGGAACATGAAGGTAGCCAGTATTATTTTTGGCATTTGGGTTAGGTGGGGTGCTAAAGTTATTAGGTGGAATGGAGGTTGTAAAAGGTTTGCCTACTTGCCTACTTCTTAAGTTGTATGGGGTTACTCTTTGATGAAACATTTGGACCTCATCTTCACAAGAGTCTTCCTCATCTACTGGACCATTATCTACCTAAGAAAAGAGTTGAGATGAAGTTTATTCATTACTTACCTCTTTTACTTCTTCGGTCTTTGGGGAAGTGGTCTCATTTTTCAGGTTTGTTGCTCTCACTTCGCAGAAACAGAGCTTGATTGAATACAAGTACAGAAGAGTCATAAGGCTCAGATGGGACTATATCTTAGCAATCAGCACTATCAATGGCAATTTGTACCTCCACTTGAAAGATCTTTGTAGCCATTTGGAACTCAGGACAATCCAATTTGGAATTCCTATTTGTCTTGTGAATTTGGAACCATCTAAATAGGAAGCTTTGGCTAGGTACACTTCGCTTGTCATTTTTTCTATATTATTTGGTAGATCAAGAGTGGTGGGAACACCTCCATTATTGGGCCTTGTATTCCACATTTTATTTTTCCTTTGAGAAGGTCTCCTTTCAAAGTTTTGGTTGGAATTATGCTCTCTTTCATAGTTATGCTTAGATGAGGCACCTGCTTCATGGTTATCTCTATTCTCTCAATCGAGATTGGCCTGAATGTTGTGTTGGGAAGCTTGCAACTAATTGTTTTGATTCCTCAAGTGTGTCATCTTTGTGGAAATTTTCTTGATCATTTTTGTCAGCTCGTCTAGCCGATCCTTTTCTATATTACTTGGTTGTGGTGCTTGGTTTTGAAGGAAAGCTGATTGTACCACCAGTTGATTTTGTTGTGCTTGTGAGAATTTGAGTCCTTGGAGGTATGCAAGTACTTGGGGTTGTTGTAGATAGACCTATTGTTGTTGTGGCTACAAGTAGTGAGACACGAGAGGCACATGGTTTAATGCTTGTCTTGGATGGGGAACTATGGGCAGTTGTAGAACTTTGTTCATAAGAGGCATCTGATGTGCTAAAGCTTGAGTAAGCCCTTGAATCTTTATAGGATGAGAAACCTTTCCTAAGGAAGGTAGCAGATTGCAGATATTTTCTCCCAAGTCAGTGCTAGCTATGACTGCCTCAACATAAGCATCCACCAACCTAGCGGGTGGTGGGTTCATTATTTTCACCAATGCGGCAATGAGGTTGTCCAGGGTGGCATAGTAGACAAGAAAGACAATAGCATCATTAAGCACATATGGAGCTTGCAATCTCATGAATTCCCAATGTAACTGGTCATTGTAGGAGCCTATTGGTTCATTGACCTCTTTGCAAATAGACATGAATTGCTGATATAATTCTAAAGGGCTGATTGGAACCTTTTACTTCTACAAGAATACATTCTTCAAGAGGTCCCAAGTGGTAATGGATCATGTCGGCAAGTTGATATACCAATAGAAGGTCTCTTCCCCAAAGGAGTAGGGGAAGAGTTGACAAGCCATGTCTTCATGATCAATTTGCATATCCTTCAATGTTGTTTGGAATATTTTTTATGTTTTCTTCTACTGTCCTCTAAGGATTTCATGGATGGAACTTCATGCAAAAAGCTTATGGATTCTTTGGCATGTCATGGTAATCATTGAAAGATAGTAGAGAAGGATTGTTACCCAACCAAACCATAGGGGGAGGCAGGGGTTTTATTTTCTATTGGATAGGAACTTGGGGCTATGCGAGGGTAGTAGCAGTTGAGACTGTGCCTTGGACTTGGAAGGTAGGGATAGGGGCAATGCCCAAGCTATGGGAAGTGAGTGACTGGAGGGAAATTTTGGATTCTTAAGTGGAGGAGGTGGAAGTGGAAAGGAAGGATGAGTGTGGTGAGAATGAATCAAGGAAGGAGGTGAGGATGAAGGTGAAATGGATGGATTGGATGAGGAAGATGAAGTGTCTTCCCCTCTTTTAGTTCTCTTAGCCTTGGTAGGGGATTTTAGCTCTTGGAATTCCCCTTTGCTCGAAGTAGATCTTAAGACCCTATGAAACATTTTAGGGGAGAACGAACTAATTTGATCCAAATTAACTCAACACACCCTCCCTCGAGCGCCAGTTTTGTTGATGGGTGTTTTTGCACCTTCTCAACACAGGCAACACACAAGTATGTTACCTCTCTTGAAAGGTAGAAATCTGCAAACAAGTTCTAGATTACTACCCCAAGGTCTGTCGGGTGTTAGGTCATGACAATGCTTAAAATGTCTCAGTGGTTTGATGTGATTTTATTGGTGATCATAGGGTAGCCTTACATAAGTTAAGTTGGAGGGGAATTGGTCCTTCAAATGGAGTTCTTGAGCTATTGGAGTTGATATGCAATTGCTGCAAGTTCAAAACAATAGTTTAGACCTCCACTTTCATCATCAGATTTGGCTTTACAATGATGTTTGAACTTTTTCTAAATCACTATTTTAAAGAAAATTCAAAAGGGCAGGGAAGGGAAGAAGTCCATATACCTAAAACTACCAATGAATGGTGATAATGAAGGATGATACAGTGGTTAGCCTTCCTAAAACTAAGCATCACTTAACCAAATCAACCAATAGTCTCATGAAACTAGTGCAATCATCTAAGGTCTATAGATTTTTAGCCATTCACTCACCATAAAGCATGAATAAAAGATAGAATTTTAGTGCAACATTCAATTTGTGTTTAGACTAGCTTTACACTGCTATTTATCATCAATAAATAGCAAAAAGCATGAACAAGGAAGGGCATCAACAAAGCAGAATTCTTCAATATCAATTATCAACATCTACCAATCTACTAAAACATGCTAAACACATAGAATAGAAAAGTAAATCTACTCAAACCTATTAATTATGAGGAGAATAATCATTAAACATGAAATGAAACTCAAGAATCCACCCAAAAGCAATGAATTTCTATTAGAATTTCAGCAACATGTCTTTACAACAACTCCACTCACTCTGAAAATGAGAGGAGACCCCCTATTTATAGTTTCCAAAAAGAAAAATGAATGGCCAAGATTTAATCTCATTGTGTGGCCAAGATTCACTAAAAATTATGGTTTCACCTACCCCTTAATATTTTACAATTTAAAATACATCTTTTGTCTTTAACCTAATTTGTCTTCTAGTGGCCAGCACTGTAGCACTTTTTTCTTTCAACTGATTTCTCTTTTGCTGCAGCTATACTATGAGAAATTCATCATCTATGACTGGATTTCCTTCATGCTTCTTCATAGTAGCATACTCCATGAAATTTTTGATCAATGCTTGAAGCTTGTTCCACTCCATTATGTCAGACTTGAGCACCTGGAAATTCAATTTCCTATATCGGTTGGTAATCAAGTCACAATCATTGTTGCATTTGGGCATATTCTTGATCACCTGCTATGATTGAGCGAACGCTCGAGCAGAAAAATCCATAAAATTGGGCATGAGGATATTAGCGGCTTCGTCGTCCATCTTCTTATGAAAGTGTGGCCTTATTTTCTCAAGATCTAGCTCGACGGAGGGCATATCATAGTCCATCAAGAACTTTAGGTACTCTTCACAGGTCGTCCTGATTTCCTTAGCCCAATCAATGTCAAGCTCCACTTCATAGAGCACCTATTCCAATATTTATCTTCTATGATTGAGGCCCAATTTCCATGTTTCCACGAACCAATGATCATCTTTTACTAGTGCCAACTCCTTTTTCCATGTTCTCTCTAGCATCTTGAGGATAGCCTTGAGCTTGGGATCTATAATTCTATACAGCTCTGGGAAGTCAGTGCAGAATTTTCTTATTCCTTCAAGTTGCTTTTACACTTCCCAAAATATATTTGTTGTTCAAACACCATGGCCAATACCCATATCTCCATTGTATACTACTCATTAGAACCAATCTTTGATGGCCTTTGTCTAGATTTTCCTCCTTTCTAACTTGTCGATATGATCTTTTCAAAGTAGCAAAGGTGTGGTCGACGATGTCGAGGGAAATTCTTTAGTAGACTTTAACTCCTCCTTGGTGGATTGATCTTTATTCATTTGATATACAATGGTAGTGATGGATCCTTGGAGATGATCAATTTTATGCTCCCTCGTGGCTGTCCCTAGATTAATAGTAGAGATATTATAGCTGACTCCCTCTCCTTCCACCACTAGAGTAGCTATTTGTAGAGTCCTTGATCCTGATGCATTGATCAT